>OW618036.2:18819605-19525939 GCA_939531255.2 Thera britannica | reverse complement strand
GAACAAACTATAAGCATTTCGTTATTTTTAGTGAGAGAACGGAGCTATCAAATCAATCAGTAAAGCTCTTAGAAGATTTATGACCTTACCTTCAATAAATATGTTAAAATTGTTATTTATTTATTTATTTGTAAACAAATTACATACAAGTAAAATTAAGACTAAATACATAATACTTGTAACATAAACTAAGGTACATTGAAGGCAGAGACTAGAATACATTGGACACAAAATCTGATAACAAATAATAACTGGCACCCTTAAACATAGTCTTGACCCCACACTAGGATTCCCTGTGTCGTGGGTATCAAAACTACATAGTACAGGTACCAGTCACATTTGTATGCACTACAGACTATTGAATACAATAAATAAACTGTGCTTAAACTATTGCCATCTCTTACCACTGGGTAATGACAAACAGTGACAGGGCTAACTTTAAGCAATGGTTTAATTTAAATTGCGTTTATAAGTATGGCAGTTTGTACAGTGCAACTACAACGCGGTATCTCTTTATGTGTTCACAAGCAATGATGCTCAATTAGCAAATGTCAGGTGAGACATATCTAGTTGATTCTCCAATATTTCTCGTGAGACAGAAAAGGATAATCACATACAGAACGCATGTGTAAATACAAATTGAAAAGTTCCCACAGGGACTGAATCCAAACAATAAGTCACAGGTCATAGTAAAATAATGAAGGCAATTTGGTAGCATTTCTACCGAAAGGACCTTTGGACGAAAATGTAGTAAAAGGTTATATGAGTTTTACTACCCTCTTCGAAATCTAGAGTTCTTTTATTATTCAGTGGTTGGCAAGATAAATAGTGGAGCCGTCGCGTCGTACCTTGTTTTGGCGACTCGCGACCCATAAAACTTCCCAAATAGCTCGAGAGACAGTGGGCGTGTTTGTACGTCATACAAATAAATTATTGATATGCCGTACAATTCGTATTCATCATAGTAAATAAGTGACTTAAAAAAAGAAAACAAAATCATGTTACGAAAATGACTCAATGTCACGAATGCTCTGAATTACGTAGGAATTCTATTGTCATAACTTTAGAGTACAAGGTTACACCCTTGTATCTACC
The DNA here is from genome assembly GCA_939531255.2 of Thera britannica. Classification (NCBI taxonomy): domain Eukaryota; kingdom Metazoa; phylum Arthropoda; class Insecta; order Lepidoptera; family Geometridae; genus Thera; species Thera britannica. The sequence goes on along the minus strand of OW618036.2, from coordinate 19,524,844 downwards.
TACTTGGTGAGATATCAAGCGAGGATGAGTAATAATTCTAAGCTATGAATATAGTAGTCCAAATAAAAGTCAAAATTATTTGGTTAAATCATCCATCTGCTAATTGTCCATAGTCTATAAAAAAACACATGGATCTGTGAAAGGTAAAGCAGAAAAATCTAAGAATCAGTTCAGCTCAATATGATAATAATATAGAGTATATTATAGCCTCTGTTTTTTTAACCATTCCTTGCTAGAGTTTAAAACTTTATGTAAGACATGATGGCACAAATTTACCACTGACTCTTACTCTAGCCCTGCGTCATCTGTCAAATGGTTATTTCAACGACAAATCGCCAGCCCGGTAGCGCCCTGCTAACTTCCTGATTTATGCCCATCATCCATCTATTTTTTGCGCATTAAGGCCGCGATCTTTATTCTTTCCACCTTCAGATATGATTTTTATGTTCTAGGCGTCGACAGGCAGACAAGTTGGGAAGAATTATAGTGGAAAAATAACCAAGAAGATAGAGAGCAACGATGGGCTTCCAATCTGTCACTTTTAGGAATACCAAGATACAAAAAAAAGACTGTAAAAGTACCTATATTATTATTTTGCAAAAAATGTATATGTTCCATATGAGTTACTAGGATAAAGAAGAGTGTCTTTCGTCAACTAAATTCTGATTGGTAGTTGGTCTCTATGGTAAAAGTTTTCACATTAATTTTGAGGTTCCAAATTCAAATCACATCTTTAACCCCGGGGAAATTAAATTCAGTTCATTATTTTACATTAATGGCCCGAACACACCTAGTTCGCTGGCGGTAGCGATCAGTGAAACGCTGTCAAATATCGCTGTCAGATTTGAGATTTGACAGCGAATATTTGACAGCGTTTCACTGATCGCTACCGCCAGCGAACTAGGTGTGCGCAGGCCTTAATACCTACCTAATTCAATGTAGGTATGTTCTTTACTTATAATAAATTCCTTTTTGGTTATCATGACTTACAATAAGAGCGTATAGGTGGTGCGAAATTCCTTAGATAAAAAAATTGCAGTAACATGACAATTTGTTGGTTTGTTATGCCAAGCGTCTTGCGGTGGCGCTTAGTGAAACGTTGTCAAATATGGACAGCGATATTTGACATCGTTTTCCTGATTGCTACCGCAGAAATCTTGAGCTAAGATTTAGTTGTAATAGCAAGGTTGCAATCACTATCGATATTAGCACCTTACCTACGTTAAATAGTTTGTGCCTTTTTCAACTATTATTCCTCTATAAATGACCCACATTTATATTAATTACTAGCGGTCTGTCCCGGCTTCGCACGGGGGGACATTTATTTTTGTAACACATAAATACAACTTATGTTACTCAGGGTGAACGTAACTTTCCAATGGTGAAAAAAATTTTGAAATCGGCACAGTAGTTTTTGAGTTTATTCATTACAAACAACAACACACAAAAATACAAATCTTTCCTCTTTATAATACCTAGATTATTTAGATAAAAATTATGGGCATGCGGAAAAGTTCAATACATTATGGATCAAGCCTTACTTAATCGGTTGTATTTAGGATACCTGGTAGTATTCTTGCCACTCTAACCTAATCGTAGCCATAAAATACGTAGAAAGAAATGGATAGAAAGAAGAAAAACTATTTATCGGATGCTATTTACCTAATCTTGGTCATAACGAGAATAGATTTTAGGTAGAGTCTGTTCAGAAAGAGAACCGTCGTGGAATTGGAGGGCGCTGCTGTGCTTAATCACCTTTTTTGTTTAGTGGGCAATACAATAGCGCGTCTGTTGCGTTTTGATCCTATCACAACTAGTGTACTATTCCTTTATTTAATATTTATGATGCAAAATGCTGACAGAAAGAAAGGGATGAGCTGCCATATAAAAATCGTAACGTTAGTTCTCAATTTGGCCACGACGGTTCTCTTTCTGAACAGACTCTAACCTTCCTTCCTCTTCTTATTCCTAGGTTCTTCTTATTAGGTTTCCTTTTTCTTCTTATCGTGTCACTGTTTCTTTCGAACTAGTGTGTGGTGAAAGCATTTCTTGTGCGCCTCAAAGAGGCTCCTTTCGTGCACTCGACACATGTTTTCGAATTTTTAGATACGACGTGCCTGTTTCCTCACGATGATTTCCTTCACCGTTTGAGACACTGGTATAGTGCACAATTTTTTTTCGATACAAAAACTCCATCATACCTGATGAGTAAGTATGTCTATTTTTTATTATAAAGCCAATAATATCACAAGAAGAATAATAGCCTAAAAGAACACTAGTAATTACTACTCTGGTATATTATAAAATAGACGATTACCTACTTGTAAAATCTTGTACGTACCTAGTTTAATAGAACTTTAAAGTCCGACAACACACGACTTCTGATATTTTTAACCGACTTCCAATCAAAAAGGAGGAGGTTCTCAATTCGGTTGTATGTTTTTTTTTTTTTATTTTTTTTTTTATTTTTTTTAATGTTTGTTACCGCATAACTTTGTCATTTGTGAGCCGATTTGAAAAAATATTTTTTTATCTGAAAGGTACTGCTTCCAGATTGGTCCCATTTTAATTTTATTAAAATCGGTGTTGCCATTTTTTTTTAAATAATTTTTTTAATGTTTGTAACTGCATGCCTTCGTCATTTATGAACCGATTTAGAAAATTATTTTTTTATTTGGTAGGTTATTTTTACGTCCAGACTGTCCCAAACAAATTTCATTAAAATCGGTTTAGCCGTTTGGCAATGAAGTCGGTTTCTCAAGTTTTTTAAACTTATAATTATTTCTAGGAAGATCAGATTTTAAACATTCTTTGAATGAACATTGACCAGCAAAAAACTGAATTACGAACCGCTGTGATTATTTAAAAAGACTAGAGTCATAATAAAACTTACACAATCAAATATTCATAATAATACAGATCACGTTTGATTTTCGCTGAGATCAGTTGTGTCAAGCGCGACCGCGCGTACCAACAGTGCAAAGTGCTAACTAATCAAAACAAAGCTGTCTCCACGAACGGCTGGACCGCGATGACCTTGACACTCTTTGCGTAAGGCATGTTTCCGAACAGCTAATCATATTGTTACGGCGATGATACTATTGCCGAAACAATGAATACACCCACTAGAGATAGCAGAGTAACTCTGCAGACAGAAACGGAACGCATGCTATATGATCGTTGTAAAGCAACAAGTGACCGTTATCATGAAGAAAAAAAGGAGCGAGAAAAACTTCAACTTCTTGTAAAAGACTTGACGAGTCAAATAGAAGTCCTGCAAGAGCAGCTCAAATGTGTTATGGAGCTAAAACACTTGACACCATTGACCACAACAATGGAAACATCTTCTGCTGGCGTGGAATACGCCACTGACGAAGAAGAACTTGCGAAAGAAACGGAGTGGATCAGGAAAAAATCGAGGAAAAAAAGAAAATTAAACGTCTCACCTACACTTTCACCGCAAGAAACCCACAAAACATCTACAGACAAACCTAAGAAAGTTCCCCTTCCACCACCAATTGTAGTGGATGGGGTAATTAATTACCAAACCTTTTATGACTTCCTGTCAGCAAAATCTTGTACGTACCTAGTTTAATAGAACTTTAAAGTCCGACAACACACGACTTCTGATATTTTTTCTAGGAAGATCAGATTTTAAACATTCTTTGAATGAACATTGACCAGCAAAAAACTGAATTACGAACCGCTGTGATTATTTAAAAAGACTAGAGTCATAATAAAACTTACACAATCAAATATTCATAATAATACCTACCTACTGTACATTATGTCACAAACCTACAGTTACTGAATAAAACGTCCACGACAGAAAAATACGTGATAAAATTCCAAACAGTCCCAGCAGACCTCCTTTAAATTATTCTATAATGTCCCACGAGCCATAATTTCTATAGCAGAATTTGTCCTGAAGTTTGTTTCCTGAAGCATAAATATAATCAAGTCATGGTCACAATTTTATCCACCTTTTAACCGACTTCAAATAAAAAAGAGAAAATTCTCGATTCGTTAGTAGTTTTTTATGTTTGTTATCGCATAACTTCGTCATTTAGGAGCCGGTTTGCAAAAAAATAATAATCTGAAAGATTATATATCCGGATTGGTCCCATAGAAATTTCATCAAAATTAGTTCAGCAGTTTGGCTGACATCAGTAAGATAATATTGCAAGAGACAGTGCAGGTTCGTTATAGGTACCTTCCAACCATTCTTGATGCTATATCACGCCACGTTATTCATTCCATTCTTTACTGAGATGTGAATAGGTACGAATTGCTAAGATCTAGACACAATGGAAGCACTTGAGTGATTCCAGAGTTAACAGTGACAAAAGAAATACCCACTGACAATAGCAGGGTTCGCAATGCAGTCCGGCACACACTAGCGCTCTGAAAGGTTACGTGTCCATGAAAACTTTATACCACTTCTAGACTTTCCATTGTACACTTGTTTCTCAATTTTTTGAAGGCACTTTGTCAACTGGATTGACATATAAATAACGTACTTATCCTCTGTACGGCGAAAAGTTATGTATACTATGTCAACTCATGAGTCAAGACTCGTAAAATAAAACGTTTCATTACATCGATATTTTCACTGAAACATTTTAGAAAATACAAAGTCACCTCGAAGATAGGAATACGTTTATCGAATAAACTAGCAAAGAAAGTGATATCACACTTCGTGTGAGAAACTCTGTATGCAAATGGGCTATTAGGTTTGTGTGTCGGATACTGCCGATCGCAGTTATTGTTATGTAAGAGGTACAACCTTCTGTAGTATAGTATAGTATAGTATAGTATAGTATAGTATAGTATAGTATAGTATAGTATAGTATAGTATAGTATAGTATAGTATAGTATAGTATAGTATAGTATAGTATAGTATAGTATAGTATAGTATAGTATAGTATAGTATAGTATAGTATAGTATAGTATAGTATAGTATAGTATAGTATAGTATAGTATAGTATAGTATAGTATAGTATAGTATAGTATAGTATAGTATAGTATAGTATAGTATAGTATAGTATAGTATAGTATAGTATAGTATATAGTATAGTCGACTGGCCTCTCAACTCAGATGGCAGTAGCTCTGCCTTCTACGCCGTAGGTCGTGGGTTCGATCCCCACCGAGAACAAATATTTGTGTGGTGAACACAGATGTTTGTTCTCTATCTGGGTGTTATATTTCATTTCATTTCATTTATTCAATAAAATACTTTTATAAATCGTGTTTGAATGTTGACTATAAACTAACATGCTACAAAATAAAAAAAAACAATAAAACATTTAAATACACTTCCTGACAACTACAATCTGGGCCTCTTCAAGGCAAGAGTGAATAGGTGTCTTCTAGACCATCCTGCTTCATCGTCGGCTACATCGTCGCTTACCATCAGGTGAGATTGTAGCCAAAGGGTGGTCTATATAATGTAAAAAAAAAAAAAAAAAAATACACTGTCATCAAATAACATAAATACACATAAACAAACAAAAACAAATGTCAGAATAAATTACAATATATAATCAAAATGTCACGTCTGGAGTCAATGAATTCTTCAATTGAATAAAAACACCCATCCAACAAGAGCTTTTTTAGGTGTGTGTTAAATTTTACAGGGCTTTCCAAACATTTCAACTCAACCGGTAATGCGTTAAACAGTTTGACGGCTTGATACCGACAACAGTGTTTTGTAATTTGTAATTTCACAAAAAGGTATATCAATATTCTTTCTCCTAGTTAGCAATCTGGTCTGCCTTTGAGGTAAAGTCTCATATTTTAACGGATATTTCACAATATCTTTAAGAATTACTAGTAAGTATTGTGAGGGGACGGTCAAGATCCGTAGGTTTTTCCGTAGGTTATTGTATTCTATGTATGTATTTACAAAAAATATATATTTAAGTATTATATCAGCTATCTGCTTCCCATAGTACAAGCTCTGCTTAGTTTGGGGCTAGATAGTGTTGTGTGGATTGTCCGCTTTATTTATTTTTGAAGTGAAAACTTCTTTAGCGGCGTTGAGCACTTTCTGTAATGGGTATAAAATCTTAAACTCGCGTCAGGATCACGTGACCTGATCGAAAAAGCGTAAGACGCTACAGATACGCTAGTAGTTACTATGACACGGTAACGTCACAGAATAGATAATAGTTAGTAGCAAGCATACCAAGGCGTTTTTCGTGACTGTAGTAGGTATAGGTACATACCTATTATAGATTTTATGAACTAGCGGCCGCCCGCGGCAGGTAGTAGTGGTCATTGGTACATGTTTTTATAGATCTACTGTATTTATTTAGGTATTATGAATAAGGTAGGCAAGGCACTGATAATCCACAAAACGATGAGAAAGTTTTCACTTCTGCCGGCACTCCCGGAGTGCAACCCGTCTTTTTTTTTTTATTTTATTTTTTTATAGTTAATCATGACCATGCCTTTGAAAAAGTAGAACAGTTTCGCCACAATTTTTCATACTTATCAGGAGTAACCAGACGGAATCTTTTGAAGTTAAAGTTCTCATGAAAGTTTAGGCAATTATGATCACCAAAATTACTTTGAGAGTCAATCAACCTGCTTTTCTGTTCTGTATATATAAAACATTTTTCACAAGATATGACAGAAAGACGGCGTCAAATAGTAAAAAGTAAAACGAAACGCGCATCGTTCATCCCACGGGATACACAAAGAGCACGACATCCGAGAACTTGACACACGACTGTATACTAGTAGATATGACAGGCTGGTGGCGAGCGAGCATTTCAAAGTATTCCTGTGACGTCGCACTCCAAACTGCAAAACCGGTGCCCGCCGGGATAACACGTTAATTTAGCTAACGAACCAGAAGCGAGGACCCTTTTAGAGCCGCTTTTTGCACTGACGCGAATTCAAAAAGAATACGCCTTACCTGGGTGAGAAATAATGTAGCACGTTTGGAGAAGACTTCATGTTGGAACATCGCCCGTTTTCCTGTTTTTACACCGTCACTAGATTTATCACTTGAAACCAAAAAAACTGGGTCTTTAGAAATAAAATGTGGTATTCCGGTGGCTTAAACACTGAGTTATTATGATGGTCGTAAATAATTATGTTTTCGTACCGTGACTTTCTGGATTCAGAGGTTCATAGGAGGAGTTTTGTTATCTATCTATCTATCTATTCAGCCTGTATGCACCCACTGCTGGGTATAGGCCTCCTCCCTAATACGCCACTCTCTTCGGTCCTGTGCCAGTCTCCGCCATTGCTGCCCAACTACTCTGACAATGTCATCCGACCAACGGGCGGGTGGTCTGTTATTTGGTTATATTTATTCGCCCAGTAATTTAACTTGCACGATTTACTTGAAGACAAATTATGCAAAACAAGACGAGAAATCAAGGAAATAAGTGAACCCTTGTGGTTTACTAAGATTTTGTCAAGTTTTATAAACTGGAGCAGATCAAGCTAGCAACTATACAAAAATCTATACTCCCACTACGTAGGTACATAGTATGCTCAGAATAGTTCATAATAAGCTGGGAATATAACATGTGCTTAATCTGTATTGATTTGAATGTATGTACGTAGTATATACCTGTGACATTTTCACCAACAATCAACGATATCTTATTAATAATACAATTTACATGGGTATAATTTACTCCTGATAGCCTTGATTTTCCAATATTGGTAAACAGTCTGTAAGTATAAACACGTGTAACTTACGTGGGTAAAGTAATAGTAGTAGACATCAACTCCTGATTCGGCCAACACTTCGGCGAAGTAGTTTGTGGGGCACACGAAGAAGTAGTCAGCAACCACGTCTGCGATCATCTTCTGGTTCAGGTAACCGTCATTCAGCTCTTCCCAATCAGTGTACTGGAAAATTAAATTATCATATTTTAAAGCGTAATTTACATCAAGAAAATACCTGCTGCAGAGAGCAGTTTAGTGGCGGTTTGAGTATGAGGTATCCCAAACTATGGTGATAGTTTCGAGAGAGAAATTTGCATATCAATAACATACAATGCAAATCAATCCAGCCCACTGCTCACACTAGATGCTGTCACATGTAGATCTCATAGAAAAATGCGATGTCAAAAAAGGGATCAATCAGAGAAATAGAGAAGCAATCACGATAATTTTGAAAGCAAACGTGACCCTGCGGCTAAGTAGGTCCATTTTTTGATTGAGTTATCCCACGTAACGTTTTTATTAGCTGAGGCTCAGGTAAAAATAAACGGATATTGGTTTTCTGACGAGTTAGTATTTGGTAAACCAACTCTGCAGTAAACATCCATGTCAGCAACTTCAAGTGGTACCCTACCTACGGCGAAAGCTCGCCGTTCAAACAGAGCTTTAGCAGCTTAACTGATGATTGTGCCAGAATGCTATGTTTGCAAACAGCCTCAGTGAGACTGTTCTCAAATGGAATTAGGAGTCAAAACGCTCCGTCAAAGGAGATGAAATGAATGGTTGACCCGGACAACCTTTTCTGATCCCCGTTTGATAGATGTACAGTTAGTGACAAAATTCGATATGATCTTTTAGATTGTAAAATTTAAAATCTGCGGCTTTTAAAGATAATTTGGATACAAAAAAAACTTTTTCTATGGTTTAACTGAAATTGACAATCGGATTTTGGCGCCAACAGGTCGAGTTTTGACATTTGACATTTTATAAGCTCGAGTATAGTTTTTAAGTAAATAAACAAGAAAATAAGAAATAAGAAGTTACATTTTGTTTTTAATTTAAGCATGTACCTATTGTAAATTTAATTTTGTGTAAAAAGTAGTAAAAATAAAGGCTCATTTTATTTTATTTCTTTATTTAAGCTCGAGATGGGATGGGGTGTGTAAATTTGGTGTTAACGAAAACAACGATATTGATCTACTCAGAAAGTCTTTGTGACGTAGGTACACTTACAAAAAATTTAAACAATACCGTTCATCTTACAAGTTCAAGGAATTTAGAGAACGGAGAAGCGCATTTCTGCATTTACACAGTAATTTCAGGACATCCTTATCAAGACTTGATATTTTTCTGTCAAGGTTGAAAGCAAATTGGCGATTTGTGGCAAATTGATCTGAATTGAAATTAAGCATAAACTTTCTTTGTACCTACTGGATGTTAGAACCATGAATCTTTTTGTTTCTGACAACGACAACTCAAATAATCTCGGTCTGAGTATAGAATTAGTGTGACGTCTGATCAATAAGTAAATCATCATAAATAATTAATCATTTCATTGCTTTAATATTGATGTATAAAGAAGATGTTATGCTTTTAAAAATAAGTCGCACTCATTCCTCATATTATACTGGGATCCAAACTTATAGTCCAGTAGCCAGAAGAATATGCCCTTCGATAATTCTAAAGTTTTTTATTTTCTCTGGGTGGATAACTTTAATGAATTCATTGCTATGTACAAAAATGCTAACAGTTTAGAGCTATGCAATAGGTATTAAGTAGGTATTTCTTATTATTTCATATTACAACAATGATATAAAATTTTAAGTTAAATGTTTTACTGTTTCTTTATTAATACCATCTAAACTATATATTAGTGGAAATGCTAACAGATAGGTACTGTGGAACAATGGAAAACTGAAAATGTCTCCTGTGTTCCATTCCCACGACCATTACACTACTTAGGGCGCTTGTACACGCTAAGAAAAAACGCCGGGTCTACCCAAGAATTCGTGTCGTAACTAGAAAATAACTGTGTACACTGCTCGCAGCGGTGCACGAAAAAAATCTTATCTGCGCAAGACACGACGCGGCGAACGTTGTTGCGTTTTCGTGTGTGGAAAAGACAAAATTCTTGTCGTCTACACGAAGAATTTGTCTTGTCTGCCGCAGGAACGGCAAATTTTCTTAGCGTGTACAAGCGCCCTTACTGATTTACAATATTTTATCACTAAGAAAGCTCACACGTCCAGTGACACATCCTGAATGATATCAAACAGACAAGTAAGCAATCAAAATATTTACCTGAAACACAATAGCTTCACGTTTGATTTTCGAAAAATCCTTGAAAATGGTGTCCACGATCTCTAGAAACTTTTCTCGTTGTAAGAAGCTGGGTCCATCTTTTTCGAAGTAGTCCAAGAAGTCGTACAATAAAAAATACGTTCCTGAAACAAAAAATAAATGGGTGTAGGCTTGACCACTAAATTGACTTCTTATAAAACATAAACATAATACCGCAGATTAACAACACCTTGTTTAAAAAAAGTACTTTTGTTACAGCCATCAAAATTTATAATAATTTACCCATAGACATGAAACCTCTTCAAGGAAATATTTTTAAAAACCGTTTGAGAAAATGGCTAGAATATTTCGAAAGATAATAGAAAGTTCAAGTTTTATGTATTATTTTGGATGTATCCTTAAATAATGTTCTTGCAAACTAACTTGTATTTAAGTATAATTGTTTTTATTGTTATTGGGCACAAACTTCCCTTATTGCCCTTTCATTGTACGTCCGGAACGGACAAACAGTGAAAACTGTACCTACCTAGCCATTGTACAACAGTTATGCAATAAATATTTCTGATTTCTGATTTCTGATATAGCTGATGTGGATTTGTTGGTTCGATTAATCGAGAACATCGTGGTACATCGTGGGCAACGCTTTGCTATAGACGATGGTTACCACTTAACATCAGGTAGGCTATATGTTTGATCCAAAAAATGAGTCATGGATACAGATTATCTGGGTGTATTGACAAAAATAAAGATATTATCACAAAAATATTTAATCTTAAATAAAGATGGTTGTTTTAATGATAGGTAAGCATTTAAATAAACAGACTTTTTTAGTTTGGCATGTAATAACAAACTTACAATAACAAGCACTTTTTGTTTATTACTGTTCAATTATCTGATGAAATGTAACCTTTACTTTTATCACCGTAAGCAAGCATGCTACTGAAAAAAGTTGAAAAATATGACCAAATGAATCGACGGCAATCTAAATTTATAATATTGAAAATTATAGCCTTTTGCATAATATGTTCAGTTTTACAATGATAATCTACTTATGCTTTTGAAAAGTGAGTTTTTTTATGTTGAAAAAAGCAACTTCCAAAAGTCGTTTATAAAAATAAGCGTAAGCATAAAGTTCTAATCAAATAGTCTTAGTGAGCCTGTTTTGATTGGAGCTTCAGCGAGGGATTTCATTACTTAGTAGGTAATATATTAAGATTCTTTTGTACTAACCCTATGACATGTAAGTAAATTTAATTTCTACTAACACTTTATGGATCCCGTTGTCTGATATTAAATAAATAATAATAAAGTTTGACAATTTTTTTTTTACTAAAATTCAATGTGCGGTCCGTTAAAATTTCTGTAAAATTATAGGCCCATCAGATCGAGGCATTTTAAATGCCTACTGTTTTATTATTAACACCGTGTGGTTCAATTTTATGCGTAGGTATTAAAAGGGGTATACGGCCAGCTTGGTTTAATTCATTAAAAATGGATTTGTCCGTACACTGGCTGGGCTTATCTGGGCATTTGCGGACAACATAATGATAATAATTGTCCATGTATACGATGTAGTCCTAATTTCAATTCGGTTTTCCTTTTCTCTTTCGGTGAAATGAGAGTACGTACCTAGGTACAAAAGGTGCGATGAGCCTTTGGGTAATATGTGTTTTGTCGTTTCACGCGCAAAAAGTCCAGCCAGCTCATTTGCTTTTATTTCTACAGTCGACAAATAGTACATTGTATACAAAGCGCTACAATGATAGGTATAGGTATATGTAATATATACGAGGTAGATTTACTTCAGTGCTTTAGTGAAGGAGGCCTTACAGCCCAATGGGTCCTTTGATTGTCTATTTTTTGAACCGACTTCAAATAAAAAAGGAGGAGGTTCTCAAGTCGGTTGTATTTTTTTAAATGTTTTTTGTCGCATAACTTCGTCAATTTGTGAACAGATTTGAAAAAAATATCAAATTCGGTTTGGCAGTTTGGCCATGAAGTCTTTTTAAAACTTTACTTTTATTTTATTTATATTTATTGGAGAACCAACAGCTTTAATAACTATAAAACACACAAAAAACAGATTCAGAGAGCCAATTAGAGGTTCTCACGGGTAGCACGGGGTCACTTTGTTTATCGTATATAGGTACCTTCTTCTATTTGTTTGCAGTCTCAACAATAAAATAACCAATATAATATTATTATGTACATATAATACATTTACTGTATTTTCAAATACAGTAAAATACAGTAAATATATCATTATATATACAGTAATTGATTTACTGAATAATATATAAAATACAGTAAATCTACACATTTATTTGGTGTACCTAACGAAGTGGGCTCACACTCAACACAATGTCCTGATTGGGGCAACAAACCGGAAACGCTTGTTAGTTAGCGGGACCAAACGGAAATACGAGTTTTGTTCGAAACAAGTAACACAAGAATGATCCACCAGGATTATTATGATATAAGTAGTTAGATATACGAGTAGGTACATGACTGTTGAAGTAAAAAGAAAAACATTGAAGCTCGTATTCAATAAAATTATTCAATTAATTAATTACTTTTTAGGTCAAAATGTATTTGATTTAGTATAGGAAGGAACCCAACAGTAGTTTGCTCTGTCTGGCTCTGTCACTGGGTCTAAATAAATCTTACGTCAAAACGTCACACACACAGTATAATGCACTGGTGAGCACTCACACAGACTCAAAACCAGAGCCAAAGACAGAGCCAGATAGAGCTCATGGTAGGCCTACTGTTCTTCTAAGCTTGGTCACGTGGAACTGGCACTTATAGACTCGCCTAGCTTTAAGACGTTTGGACGACAAAGTGATACTTAGACAGAATTAAAAAAATTAAATATGAATTTAAATTAAATCATGGATTATTACGATTCTTTTACAAAAAATTAACACCTAGTGTAAAAAAAATACCACAAGTACTTTTATTATTTCATTAGTAGGTAAGGTACCTGTATTTTAAATGAGAGCAGCTACCATCAATTATTGGGCTTAAGCAGACAACCCTTAAAAGTTTACCGTTACCCAACATAAACAATGCCTAATGTTTACTGAAATCCCTCTTCATTCTCAGAATTCGAAATATTCCTCGCAATCAGCTTTCAATTCTGATTGCAAAATTCTTACACTGTAGAGTCTGTTACAGTAATAATACTTCAAATCATGGGTCCTAACTTATCCAAACAACTGTGCTAAAGAATAATTGATTTGACTGGCCTCTCAGCTCAGTTGGTAGTAGCTCTGCCTTCTGTGCCGAAAGGCGTGGGTTCGATCTCCACCTAGAACAAATATTTGTGTGGTGAACACAGATATTTGTTCTGTCTGTGTGCTATATTGTATTCTAAGTATGTTTTTATTAAAAAAACTATCTAAGTTAGTATTATAATCTGGTTCCCATAGTACAAGCTCTGCTTAGTTTGGGGCCAGCTAAATGTTGTGTGGATCGTCCAAAATATTTATTTTTATTTTATTTATATTGAATCTTATTTATGGAACCATTGCGTTACAGTACACTGTTTGAGAGTACTGGCATAGTGCACATAATTTTTTGGTCAGAAAAACTCATTGTAACTTGACTGGATTTGAACCCACGACCTAAGGATCGGAAGACGGGGCTGCGACCACTAGGCCACGTGGTAGCGGCACGTTGGCAATCATATTAAATTATTAGGCTTACAACTACTAGGTATTAGGTCTGTCACAACTGTATTTACTGTTGTAAAATATTATAACATTGTGCCTCGAGGTAACAAAATCAGACGCGCAATTTCCTCGGTTCGCTGTAAGAGAAACTGTTAACGCGTGTAGGTGTATGAAACTCAACCCTGTATTTGAATGTGGAAGCAAGCTCTGGAAGCTTCCTTTCTTATTTTGTTTGGGCTTAATAAAATCTGATTAGATTTTATTCAACAGAAAAACTGCCATTTATCAATACAGCTCTACTTGAAGGTATGATCATCGTCAACCTGAAGAAGTCCTCGGCTGGAAGTAGGCCACAACCCCTACGACGTTAGAATAAGGAAGAACGATCTGAACCCTTTCCATCCACCAACTTGCCGCCATCTTAAAAATGTCGTCGGTCCACGGGGCGTCCCGTTTCATCTTCCGGTTCGTGGTCGACATTCGAGAACTTTTATTACCCAACAGTTGTCAGTTCTTGGATCTGCCCATTGCCACTTCAACTTAGTAGTTCAACGAGCTACATATGCCGGTGACCTTGGTTCTTCTACGGATTTCCTCATTTCTTATTCTATCACCTAGTGAAACTGCCAGCATAGCTCTCTCCATAGCTCGTTGCGCGACTTTGAACTTGTGTATGAGGCCAATGTTTAGTGACCACGTCTCAGTCTGTACCTTTTTTAGTAGAGCTCTTTTTGAAAGAGTTCGCCCGGAGAATAAATAAATAAATATTGTGGACACTTTACACAACACTATAGCCCCAAAAGAAACAGAGCTTGTATGATGGGAACCAGATAGCTGATATAATACTTGAGCACATTTTTTCATTACTTCAACACCCAGATAGAGATCAAACATCTGTGTTCACCACGCAAATGTTTGTTCTCGGTAGGGATCGAGCCCACGGCGGATAAGGCAGGATTTATACCAACTGAGCCGTGACGCCTGTCACCTTCCTGTCACGGCCGAGAAGCATTACCACTGTGCGTATTTCTTTCACAAAGCAGTGATTCTCTGCTGTATTCCGGTTTAAAGCGTATGAGCAATTGAGCACCAGTGCAATTACAGGCACATGAAACGTCGTGTCGACCTAATGGACCCAGCACAATGCCACATGAGGCACGTCCTCAGTGAACGTGCTCTGTGAGGTAGTGGAATTGTTAACCTCATTCAGTCAGCCCTCTACGAACGTGTCTAGTCATAATCGCACAAAAGCTTAATAGCTAAATGATCATCCATAAATTCGGGTAAAACTCACGGCGCCATTTTGTCGCGCTTAAGGTCAAGGTAAGTTTCAAGTGATCAAAGGGTGAGAACGCTTTTCTTTGAATATTTGCACATTCCCGCCTTTTTACACGGTGAGAATATCTATTGAGAAAAGCTTGGTCATCTATCCGTATCGAATAGCTTAGCTATAAAATGCGGCTAGATGTGCCAGTCAAATAAAGAAGCCCTTTTAAGACAATGACTTGTATCAGTGATAATGATGGGTACTTGGACCCATCAATATAAATCACTGAAGTTTTCGGGAGTGTTTTTTAACACCGTGTATGGTTTTCTTCACCATTTGTGAGTACCTTACTATACCATAGTGGAAATACATTTTTTGACAGAACTCATTGGTACACGACTGGATTTGAACCCATGATCTTGCAATCGGAAGGCGGGCCGCTATCACGAGTCCATTAGTGCTCTCACGAAATGGCGAAGGAACCTGGCATCTTGCTGGAAAACATCCGCCGCTGCCGGAGCCCCGGCCGGAAAAAATCGTGAGGAAACCGGCATTTCGTAGAATCTAAAAAGTTCGAAAACATGTGTTGAGTGCACGAAAGGAGCCTCTCCGAGGCGCACTTGAAATGCTTTCACCACACTGGTTTAAAGAACTAGTGACACGATAAGAAGAGAGATAAAAAGAAAGAGAGAGAAAACACCCTGTATATAAAATAAAATAAAATAAATATTTTGAATAATCCACACAACACTATCTAGCCCCAAATTAAGCAGAGCATGATTGTGTTATGGGAACCAGATAGCCGGTATACCTACAACTTAACAATTATATTTTTGATGTAAATACATAATTACAATATAACACCCAGACAGAGAACAAACATCCGTGTTCACCACACAAACATATTTTGTTCTCGGTGGGGATCATACCCACGACCTACGGCGCAGAAGGCAGAACTACTACCAACTGAGCTGAGAGGCCAGTCCTAGATCATAAAAAAACCATGATCCACCTCTCAGTCAATTAGAAACATAATTTAGCTTTCAAATAACACTGACAAATAATGTAGACACAAAAGCCTCATAATCCCTTTAGAAACTCTGAACCAGTTGCTCGCAGTAAACAAAACATGTGTTACTAACTATATTTACAACTCGTATCTCACAACTTTATCTTTTTCGCAACATTTTAACTTTATGTTAAATCATTTGCTCGTGGAAAAGCCACATAGACTCATGAAAGTAAATTGAAATAAACACAGTCAACGGTTACACGAGCTGAGCGTTGCCTCCGGGAGAACCTTTAATGACTGTTCTAGAATTTCCAAGCAAAATGTTTTCTATTGTGAAATAACAGACTGCAGTTCAGTATCTTCTGAGGACGCTGTTTTTAAAAGCGATGGACCAGTAAAGTTCAAGATACGTGCTAAGAATCGAATAAAATGGCCGGAGACTCCCGCCGCCTGGACATGAATTCCATCTAAATTCAAGATTACGAGCTGCGCAGTACACGTAGCGAGAAGTGAAGAGCAGAAAAAGCCTTTCAAGTGGGTACCTGAGTATAACGGCTTACTGCGACCTCACAGTTTTCACTTCGGTAATTGGCATGTGATGCCAAAACTACCTACTGTGTATTTATTTTGTCTAACGTAGGAAATTGCATTGGGCGTGACGAGTGACATTTTATTCCAAAACATGACATAGTCTGTCTTTTTATGCATTTCAGGTTAAAAGAGTTGAGTTTGCTGCCACTTTTATGCAAGGCAAGTTTTATGAAAATATCGTCGAGAAAAGCAGATGGCCTGTTGGCCTGAATGGAATGGAAAATAATATTAAAAAAACTCAAAATAGAAAACTAAAATACAAACAGGGTGTAGGAGGTGTAACCCGGAACACAATATAGAGCCTTGCACATATCTATTAAGCGTTTTGTGACTGATACTGATGCTGTGATAGATCAAAGCTTATGACAATATAAAAATGGGCTAGCTACTAGGCAGAAATACTCAATAAAGACTTACTGAATAAAGACTAAGTGCCTTTTCACACGTACCGGTTGCCGGGTAGCCGGCGCCGGTTACCCGGTGGTAAGTGTATGGGCAAATGTCCCGGTTGATGCCGGCACATGTGAAAGCTATGTACTATGCCCATACACTTCACCACCGGGTAACCGGCGCCGGCTACCCGAAAACCGGTACGTGTGAAAAGGCACTAAAGCTACCTGATTAGTGGTTACTTCAGTCTAAAACAATTGCAGTACCACGTACACAACATATTTACAATGTCAGAATAGTCCGCTTTGTTTAGAAACCGCTGTAGTTTTGCTGTTCCTCTTTCTACGCATATTTTTCATTCCTCACATTATAAAAACATTTTTGGGGAACCCAAAAATAGAAATAAAAAAAAGTGGAATTGAAAACGTTTGTGTTCGCTGCGTGTCGTTGAAAAGGAACGTCGTAAACAATGACATGTTAATTTTACGAATCAGGATAAATTGGCTACTTTGGAAAAACAGGGTTGCATAGTATTTCTGGCTGCCGTGTTCTCAAACCTGCTGTATCGTGATTGTAAAATTAAATTTTAATAGATTATTGAATATTCAAAACCCTTGGCATAGCGTGATTCGGCACGACTTTAGCGGTTTACGTTTTTTTTATTACCTGTGACATCAACCATCAGAGAAAGCTTGCGTGTTTTGTTTAGTTTTGTTTTTGCAAATATACTCTAGCAATAATTTAAAGCAATGTCTTGATTATTATGTCCATAAGTCACGGCACGCTTCTAAAAGAAATCTAGATCGAAAAGTTGGAAAGCCAATTTATGGCGTCGGTTTTATGCTCAGGGAGTTATTACGCCTAGAAAATATTCATTTTCACAACTCGTTTTTAAGCGTTAGCTAGAGACGTCTCGGGAGAGGTGGGCTGCGTGGCAACAGTACCCATCTGTAGGGGGGTTGGGTGGGGGAGGCTTGGGAGCGCCGCGCTACGTGGGCGAGTCTGTAGTACCTGGTAGTACGACTAAAACCCACATCGTGTTATTGTTGTGTCTACATAGATTTGCGCAAGCGCGCGGCTGGCCGGGTGCAGCCGATATGAGAGCTTCGAACGACCCTAAAGTCCTCGACCTTGTATTGACGAGCAACGAAAGATCCGATAGTTCGAATTACGAGAATTACGGTACTCTGTTATCGCACTTTGAACTACATAGCAACATAAACTGTGTCTACTGAGAGCTGAGTCAACTTGGTGGGTAATGTTAACAGCGAGTTCATTTGAAAATAAACAAAGTAGACCACCTCGCGCATTGTTATTGTTGTTTACAAAGGATTTGTTGGTGCTAATTAAGATTTTAAGTTACATGCGTACAACGAACTTTTTATCTTTTTTGTTTTGTAATTACTATGTTTGTATTTTAGGCCCAAGTGTACGTCATATACTTTTAAATACATATTATTCATTATTGATTTTCGTTGTGTACTATGTTGTCTTTTGTAGGCCACTCGGTATTTTATTCCTGAAATAATGTCTCTATAATTCATTTACCAAAACTTTTTAGCCCTGAAAGTTGGCAAGTATGATTGAGAAGTTATTACAAGTTACGATTGTAGGACTCACCTTCGTCTTGATTGCTTCCTAAAAGAACTTCAGCGTTGTGAAATTTGCCCTCCTTCATCATGGTGTCGGGGTCCTTGGGGAGAAATATGCCGTCTACGGTTGGCGCTGACGGAAAGCCTAAAATACCGGTGTATGAGTTCCATTGCTGCACTGAGATAGTCTTCGCGTCCACTCCTCGCATACAGTCCATCACTAGACTAGGATCGGGAGCAAGTAAACTACTGTTGCAATTGCAATCATCTACTAAAACTTTTCCAATGTCCTGTGCTCTCTCTCCTGTCATCCAACTCCAAGGAGCATTCAATGTCCCTGATTGCAGAATCCCTCTTTTAAATAACCCCTTCATCTCAGGTGATAGCATGTGAAGACTCACACTACCACCGCCCGCCGATTCTCCGAACAACGTGATCAAATCTGGGTCTCCTCCAAAAGCTCGAGCGTTATCCTTGATCCAACGTATCGCGAGTTGTTGATCCCATAAGCCCATATTGCCCGGCGCCTCCTCACTTCCCGGAGAAAAGTATTTATTCAAATACAAAAATCCAAACGCTCCAACTCTATACTGCATGGAAGCTACTATAACGTCACTAGAAGAAGCCATTATGTCCGCTTTATATAGGTCGAGTGTTGCCGTGCCACTCATGTAGCCTCCACCGTAAATCCAAACCAGTATAGGCACTTTCGGCCTCTCGGTAAGAGGCTTATCTTGATGGTGACGAACTCTCAAGTGCTGAGGAACCCAAATGTTTAGGTATAGGCAATCCTCGGAAATGTTCGTGTTAGGGTTCCACATCTCTTCTCCCTCGAACCCGGGGAAATATTCGTACCTTTCCTGGTAGCAACTGTTGGGCATGGTCATGGCTTCAAGCACGCCGTGCCAGGGTTCTATTGGTACCGGCTTACGGAACCGTAAAGGGCCTAGAGGTGGTTTCGCGAATGGAATTCCGGTAAAGATGTGGACTTCTCGGCCCATTACCGTTTTAGCATAGCCCTTAACGAGCCCGCTCTTTGTCTCGACGATAAGTGGGTCATTATGAAAGTTTTTCGGCACAGGGCTCGTGGTGGGGGTCGTCTGAGTGGTGGATGTTGTCGTGTCATGGTGGTTTGCCCACGATCGCGCCGATGCTCCCGAAAACAAAAAGCACAGTAAGAGCTTCGTGAAAACAATTTTCCTGTTGATAACCATCTTGATGTTTTATTAAATTCTTCGTTTAACGTGATGTGTTCAAATATAATCTGAAGTAGTCCGCTAGTTTGATAAGATATTTATTGAAACACATTTCTGTTTTTATATTATTGATAAGTCTTAGTGATGTATGTACCTGAAACAAATAAAAATTGGCTAAAATTAAAAAAAAATCTGTATAAATTTAGTCGTTTTAATTTTTTCAATGTTTGCTGTACCGTAAAAAAGCTTATGAATTCGCAAACAAAAAGTTGAAAAAGCTTTCTACATAATCCGTGCATCTAAAATGTTTGCAACTCAGTATCTCGCATAATAAGCTCGCCATTATGCTTGAAGCATGGCTTGAATGACTAATTAAATGCTTGTATTTAGATTGTTTGGTTTATAATTTCATTAACCTGGGTCCTTTTGGGGTGTGATAAAGCAGATGTCTCGGTAGGTACCCTATATCTACGAGTCTACGCTGTTTGTACATACCACACATTAGGCAAAATATTTTGAACTTCAGCAGTACGCTTTGTGAACCCTAAAAATTAGTTGTTTTTCTATTGGTTAGAAATGTCAGTGCCGTATGCAGAAACTAATGCTTGAGCCTGAGTCAAGTCTCAAGTATAGATTTCTGTAAATTTTCAACTATGAAAAATCTATGCTTAAGGCTCGACTCACACTTAAATCACTGGTTAATTTACTGGCCTTTTGTTAGTATAGACATGAAACTATCTACCTAGGATAAGAACTTGAACGCTGCAGAGTTCTTTAGAGGACTTCGGGCCCCCAAAACTAGTGAATTATGTGCGTACACTACATAATTATAGCATAACAATGTTTTATCTCGTAATTTCGTGGCTAACGGGAGTCCAAGTTACCTAATGATTTGGGGTTGTGGGAGAGGTTTCAACCCTATATTTCTCATTACTTTGTCAGTAGCTGGGAGCGACGGTAACGAGTTTTCATTGTTTTGTCTGTGTTATTTCGCTACAGTTTGTCGTTTGATGGTGTGATTAGATTTTATGTAGTTTTTAGCTTTTGAGTTTTTTACACCTACAAACAAAATTTGTTTGTAGGTGTACAAAACTCAAATGCTAAAAGCTAAAATGTTCCCCTATTTAGGGGCATAAAGCAAATTTTGCCCCTGATGCTATTCATTTAAATTTTATTCTGTGAATGATGCAAAGGTATATGCAGAATTATGTTCAGGGTAAAAAGTGTTAATGACTTTCTAGAACATTAATGTAGTACTATATTAGTAGCGTAGCTCATGGTCAATGTCATAGGTGTACTCGTAGTAGTGTACATTCCAATTTTTCCAAACTGCTGTGATTAACGTATTTTTAAGGAAAAGTTTCTCAAACGGTGAAGGAAAACATCGTGAGAAAGCCGGCAGGTCGTAGAACTTAAATAGTTCGAAAATATATTATGTCAAGTGCACGAAAGGAGCTTCTTTGAAGCGCACTTAAAATCCTTTCATCACACTTGGTTCGAAAGAACCAGTGACACGATAAGAAGAAGAAGGAAAATGTTTAAACATCTATGGAAAAGGAAATAGTTTGTATCTGTGTAGCTGCCGTTTGAAATACAATTCCAAATGCAATAGATATTCAATTGTTTCTGGCTCCAGGAGAGCCGGTGGATTTAAAAAGGGTAGGAGCCAATTAAATTATATTTGAGTTGTTTACTGGGTGATTCTAATAAGTACTTTGTAAATGTAAAGTTAAAATCAGTGTTGTTTTTACACAATCATAGAGCGTTCACTATGAGGTTCATTGAGGTTGTAGTTTGTGGGTTGAAAAAACAAACCTTTTAAAACATAAGTACAGTGGATTTCTTCTTGATTAAAATTGCGAAGAACAGCATAAGTCGTATTACCAACGCAATTTCCTAATCAATGTTCGTGCGTCTTGAAACGTAAGGGATGACGTAATTCAAGGCGCTCTACTCAATGGCATATATATCTCGTCAAAGGCATAATTTCCTAATTCAGATAGCTTTGGTTAGGATTTCCTCTTCTCGTCATGTCACTAGAAAGCATCAATTATAAATCAAATCAAATCAAAATCAAATCAAAACATTTATTTGCAACCTTGTAAAGTAAAATAGGTTACACATAACTTATAACTAAACATTAAATATAAACATAGTTAATCGACACATAACCATACAGCATCATAAAAAAAAAACTGTGAACTCTAGTATTAGAATTTTATGTAGTACGAGTAATACCAGAGGTCTTTAACTATTGCCCTCTTTCAAATTGTTCTCAAAAAATCCTGAAACTGAATCTATCAAGAAAGTTTCATAAAAAAAATTAAACCAGATCCATTTCAATCGAAATAAGTCACTGTCACATAATGGTTATCGCATGACACATGAGGCTCCATTAGCTGATTTAAACAGAAAGAGTTAGGTATGAACTCGGTCGGGAAAATGGAATAAATCAATAACAATCAAACGTTGAGGGATCGGTCGGCGTAACGATGCTATTGGAGATAGGGTGGTACTACTGATACCCTATTGTACTACATTATTAAACCGAGTAGAATCGATTGGGCTTGTCTTGGTGGCATGTTTGTTTTCATTTTGTTTCGAATCTAACAAAATGCACATGCACCGGACAAAATGTAGGAATGTAATATTTTGCGTGTCAGGGGTCCCTTAATCTTTTTCGCCATCCTCATATAATCAAGAGATTCCCGTATCTAAGGATTGACATGTAGTATTTTTTTTTAAATGTCTGTTTCTTTTTCTTATCCTGTCACTGGTTTTTCCAAGTGTGGTGAAAAGATTATAAATGCGCCTAAATGGGGCTCCTTCGTACACTTGACACATATTTTTGAACTTTTTAGATTCATCGACTTGCTAGTTTCCTCACGCTGTTTTCCTTCGCCGTTCGAGAGCATTGACGTTGTGTACACAAATCTCTGCTTAAACTATTATTTACACCTATAAAGGCAGGTCTTCAACCCCAATGAATCCGGGTAACCAAGCCGAAGTCAAAGAAAAATAAGGCGAACCAAATTGCGAATTGTTGCTCTCATTCTGTAACACTCCGCACAGTAATGAGAATATCTAGACTAGATTTCAATGTGTCAGCCATCCGAACAATAATTCCATATCAAAGACGAAGAAAGAAAATAACGGGGCCAAGCAACAGGATTATAAATCAAATTCTCTCGCCGCACAAAATGGGTAAATGTAGCTTATGACATTCGAATAACCAATTTCACCGTACATTCAACAGATAGTCGATAGCGGGGGTTACCATCAATTTACGTCCGCATGAGGTCGGGTCTTGTCGACCTGATCGGGTCCGATCGACCGATCATTATTTCATCGAGGGCTTTGATGGCTCACACGGGACACATAACGGTGGGTTTCGGGTTCACAGGTTACGCACTGAAAAAATAATGGATATTGCTTCCCTATTTCGTTTATTGGAAATCGTTACAGTCGGTTGAATAGAATGTGAGTACCTATAGCTATTTCACGGGTCAATTGGTGCTCGGTTCTTAACAATTTGCTGTATTGTTATCAAATTCAGCTATTTGAGTAAATTGAGATTACCTACGTCTATATTTGTGAATGTCACTTGATCAGTATATCCACATTTTTAATAGCAAATATTTTTTTATTCTTCACACCTTGGGCACCAAAAAATGGTTGACATTGGATGTCGAATCTAATTGCTTTTTTGCAGGCGTGTAGGACGTTTTCATTTTTATAGATGTTAAATCAAGTCACAAATAAGATAATGATCAAGTCAAATAAAAAAAGTATGTTGCTTACGAGTAGTATCAGCAAAATACTAGCTTTGCCCCAAACCACCGCACTGGTCCAATCTTATACCAATGAAAGCAATAACAAATAATTAAGTATGTACCTAGTAATTTATATTATAAAAATTAAGTCTAGTGGCTAACGAAGTGAACTAAAAAATATAAATTATTTTATTTGGATATCGTTACCGTGAACAGCCATGCCTGGCACAGACAGCCAACGAGCAAACGAAGCAAGTGGACGTTTTCACAGAATAAGAATTATCCGATGCCTTCATTTTTTTAAGTCCGTTAAAAAACAAAATACATAATTATGCACTATGCATACCTAGATGAATGATTCTCTCAAAACTGAATACCAATAAAAGAAAAGAAATATCTCTATGCCCAAAAACCCCATTGCTTTTGAAAATTATTCTCATTAATACATCAGCCCGTACCATCCCTTGTTGAGCAAAAACCATGCCACGACTTTGTGCCACCAGTCCCTTTCAAAGGCGTCCAGGTCGTTCCACCATCGTCTGCGTGGTCTACCGTGAAGGTAAACCCCGCCATGTTGTTTTAGGGCTCCACAATGTGTAGAATCTCAGTTTCAGGGTGTCAGGCACACGGACGTGGCTGGCCTAGTTTCATTCTAGCTACGCAGTTCTTTAACTTATCCATTCTAGAAAATGATTACCTATAAGTGTAATAAGCACTTGAACTGTATATCGATTGAATAAATGCCACATTCTTCAAGGACTCGTCAACTTCAAAGTCGATGAAGGGAAAAAGAATAACTAGTAACTTGTTCCTCGTACTACCTCTTTAGAAAAACTTTTCCAACTGTTTACCAAAAGCTTATGCTCACAGATAAAAATTTATCGGGTTTTGAAATGTTTTTTTGGGGCCATGTCTAAAAAATTGTCAGTCTATCCATTTCTGTAAAAGTTACTTCTAGTTTTATTAATCGGTAATTTGAATGCGGATCGCATTAAAAACCAAGCATAAACTTACCCGTTATACGCCAAGCAAACAAAATAGTGGTACTCTACTAGTCAGTCTGTATGGTACTGCATATCAAAGTTAGTTGGTTGGGATCAGCTGGGAGCTCTCCCAGGGGAACGTACTCGCTGTAAATTAACTTAGGGTTACTCTGTATGCAGACTGTCTTGTCTTATAACAAGGTCCGAGACCCTACGGAACCCGTTTATGTAACTTTACGATGCGTCCACTATGAGTTGTGCTAAATAAGCACTTAAAATTACAGTAGGTACCTATTATTGTCAAGCACCTGAAGTCCGAAAACACGTTGGTTGCAAGGTAACAGGCTGGAATGTTATAATTTATGCAAGCGGTTTGTTTAACTTGCTGATGTAAGAATAATTCATTTTGAACGTCACAGTCATATTATTGCTACCTGTTTTACCTACAAACACACTTGTGATGTAGGTTTATGTTTTTTAATGTTTAAAAAATGTCCCACCATACCGCACTGGTCCGGCTTTTTTGTTTTTAATTTTTAAGCTTGGTCGCTTGGAACTTGCACTAGACTCATCTAAATTTAAAACATTTTAAAGTGATACTTGTGATATAACTGAATTTATGCATTTTTGATTTGATTTGTTGAAAATTGAGACAACCTCGAAAATAAGCTAATATAGAACTAAGGTTGGATTCGGAACTGAAACCTGCCAAACTGGAAACCCTATACGTACGTAGTATGAAATAAAAGTGCGTTTAATTAGACTTTTCAAAAACAAAGAAAGAAATATTTTCACCTGCGGCATACTGTTACTCTTAAAATGGCTTACCCGTAAGTCCTGTAACCTAACAGATGAACAACAAAGTCTTCTTAATAAAACAGGTACGAGCTTTTGAATATCGTAATTGAAGAGCCAAAGTAATATAGGTAACTGTGAACTTCAACTTCAGTGATGAGATTACGATTTACGCTTTTCATTTTGTGCGTGTGAAATACGTTTCAAAAGCTCTCGTACTTAATGGATTTACGTCGTGTTTTTTACTTTGTTAAATTATTTCATCTCCTTGAGTATCTTCTCGTTTCCTGAGTTTTTTTTCTTTATTATATCATACACACCGAATAAAGCATTATTTTCAAACATGTTTTGTTTTGTTGTTGCGTTTTCACCGTCCAATATACCATAAGTAAAGCCTGAAAATGTTAAAGCTAGGTGATAAACATACCTACTGAAAATTTAGACTAAGCCAATTGTTTTTTGTGAAAATGCACACCGTAGGGTTTATCCACTATAGTGTTTTATTAATATTCGACACAAAGCGTGCAGCAAAAAATATTGGATACGCTTGGACGAATTCCCTAGTAATTTTCTGATTAGATTTTGATATAAACAAATATCATGCAAAATTCCACCTATGTAGGTACCTATACATTTTAATACATAATACCAATCAAGTAACAGTTTAACCGCTCATCTACTCGCTCTAGTCTAACTAACTGCTCCTCAACTTGATTGGTTCATAGTCTAATGCCCGGGATACACGAGGCTACATTTTTTAAGCCATGATAGCAAAATAGTGATGGTACGTAACTGCTATATGAAAAATGAAGTTAGTTCTGTTTATACGAAGCCCGGACTGCTAGTTTGCTAGCTTACTATCTGTATATTTCTATCCTGACTCGAAAAACTATCCTCGTGTATCCCGGGCATAGGTGCGCGACAGCTCAAACAGCTACCTGCAGCTCATAGCGTTAAGGCTAGACACTGACTCTCACTTCATGAAGCACTGGACGAAGGAACACGTCCTGCATTTGTGATGTGTGTGTTATGATGTGTTAGTTTTTAGTTTCTGTTTAAATATTATTTTGTATCTTTAGTTTTATATATGCCTACCATCTCTAACTCATCATCATCATCAGCCTGAAGAAGTCCACTGCTGTACATAGGCCTCCCCTACACATTTCCAGGAAGAACCATCTGGTGGGTGGGCGCCCTACGCTTCGCCTTTCGGTTCGTAGTCGCCATTCGAGAACTTTTATTCCCCAACGGTTGTCGGTTCTTCGAGCCCTCCCGATCTCTTCGAGATTTGTTCTGTAACTATGGACTGTATATTTTCTGTATATGGTCTGAAATAAAATTTTATTGAATTGAATATTGAATAGCCGCTCATTAACTGACTCGTACGGTTGACTCGCTGTCGCTTATGCCCTGAACCCGCCGTCTCTCAGTCGGGAAAAGAGCTGGGAGGGCGCGGAGGGCCCAAGAGGTCGGCGCGCGCCGCTCGATAAATCAATGTGAAGTAATACAAAGCTATGCGGCGGGACGGCCTTGAGTGCAGCCTGCAAGACACACCCCCAAGTTCATTGCCAGTAACACGTCTTCATATCCTGTCAAATAAAATATCACTAGCGTTGTTGTGATGGCAATACATTCCATGTATTTTTTTAATTTCGTTTTATATTGGTTCGGCCATAATAAAAACAATCATAATTAATAAAAGATTTACAAAAAACACTTACAATGTCAACGACAATATGGCAATGATAAAGCCAATTTATATGGCCTTAGAGTACCACGCACTCACACCTACGTGTTTCTCGCCTGTTAAGTGGGCATTACAAACTTTTTAGTCATTACCATGAATGCTCAAGTTTTATTATGTGCCAAATAAACGGATAAATACCACATAGCAAACGCTTTTTTAATTGTTCTTACCATGAAAGTACGGAAATACATTTAATTTTGCTGGTAGAGCAACCTCGTTGATTCCACTTGCTTTATTTTTATGTAATTAGTTTGTAACGTACCTACTGCTTTTACTTGTATTGGGTCAAATAAGTTCTACAACTTGAACGAATACTTTACCTAACTCTCATGTTCTTCAATATAATCGGCTGAAAGCTCCAAGTCGAAGTTCAAGGTGGATTTAAATTTCATATCGCAGACAGGTAATAATGAATGCAAGTAGGCAGGCTTGGGTAGGTAGCTAGACAGTCGATCGATGGCTGATTGTCACGAAATTGGCATAAAGCGAGTTGGTAACTCTTTTCAAAGGCTTCTATTGAATTGAGCAAGTAAAGTTTGTTTGGAATTTATTTTGCAATTTTGCTGAAACTAATAGAGCCAAACAGTCATTTACAAGTGTAACATGATATCTTACTGGAATAAAATAAAAATGAATGTATTAAATCTTTAAAAATAAGTTTTGACTTCGTCACTCCTAGTCACTTTAGATGCTCGGCCGTTGGTCGCAACAAAATGCATAATATGTGCACTTTGCCAGTATTCTCAAATGGTGAAGGAATACATCGTGAGGAAACCGGCATATCATAGAATTTAAAAAGTTCAAAAACATAATTTTATGTCTAGTGCACGAAAGGAGCCTCTCTGAGGCGCACTTGAAATCCTTTCAGCACACTGGTTCCAGTGGCATGATAGAAAGTTCTTCTTCCTAATCACTTAGAGTGCGTGTTAGTACATTGTATGAAAGATTCTACAATCTTAGTCACTCCGACAAAGCAGTTACTGTTCTACTATAAGCATGATTTTAATCTACCCCCTGTTGATACACGCACCTATATTATTGCGACTGACAATCAGTGGGCGGAAAGCTTGGATGTTACTGATAGATTTCAAAGAGACACAATAAGTACAAAATAAGCTGACTAAATAGATCCGTATTGTATTACACTGACGAATTTTCAGACAGTCATGGAAGCTTTTGCTATTGTTGTATGTTATTGATATAATATCTAGGTACTTTTATCATCTACGGGTTATTATTAGAAATAATCAATGCGAATCCATTATATTCACAAAATAAAGGCATGATTTGATTATGAATCTATAGAATTAGTCTGCCTAATTGCCTGATTAGTTACTTATAAAATCTCTCAAAGTAGACAATCCTACGGATACTTTATTTATGGTGTCACCTTTGACTATGGCGCCACTACTTTTCAGCCCTTCAATCTCAGAGGATCCATTGTCCAGATCCATAGTGGATCTAGTGAGAATTTCTTTTCTACATCTATATATCCAATATATCCACATAATTATTGTTATAATGTGGATCTACTGAAAAAGATTATTCTCGCTAGATCCGTTCACCAGCTGTATCATCCTCATTCTCCACTTTACAAGCAAAGAAAATTATTTTCTGATTAAAAATTACAGCAAACGTCAGATTGACAGAAAATTGCGAATTTTACAGAAAAGGTCAGATTTTACTGATAATTAGATAAAAAATCTTACTATATCCACTATGAATCTGGACAATGGATCCTCTGAGATTGAACGTTTTCAGCTAGGTAAGTATTTAAAAGTAGATACTTAATTGTACCACCCGACTGACCAACGATATTGTTAAGACCGTGGATGGAAAGGGCTCAGATTCTTCCATCCTAGAAATGTGTAGGGAAGGCCTATGTCCAGCATTGGACTTCTTCAGGCTAATGATGATGACTCGTATATACCATTTGTTAAAGTAGTAGAAATAGATCAGTATAATATTTAAACAGTGTGGTTTGTTTTTGATGGCATAGATACTAAACGTTCGATCTGACCTCTTTATAACGGATTGTGATCGAGGCTTTGGATATTTCTATTTGAGGAAGCGCTCAACGGCAAAGTGACACGCGGTGAAACGCTAGTCACATGCTAAGAACGCTAACGTGTCACAAAAGTGACAGGAACTTGGGATGTTTCAAATACAGCCGCGGATTCGTTTTCTGTTATTTGGGAAAGTTACATAGCTTTTTGATTTTAATTGTTTTTCTGGTGTTATTTTGAGTTCTGTTGTGTAATTTCGGTGGTATTTTAACCGACATTACTTGAGGTCTTAGCTCAAAGTGTTAGCAGTTAGAGTTAAAGTGTATTATGTGATATCCTGATTTGATCGAAAATGTTTCAGATGGTTTTGGGAAAAAACGGCAATCTTTTTTCCGATGCCAAGTAGGGCCGACTTTGACAGAAAACTGACGAATTGACGGAAAAGTATTTTATCTATGTAATATATTATTATCATCATTCTCATTAAACTACTCGACACTGGCAAAATTGATCCGAAAAGGATAGATGCCATTCATTAAGAAGAAGAAGAAGAATTATGTCCTTTCGGCTGAAAACAAATACTTATGTGCTGGGTGTTGTTGAGTATAATTAAATAAATATTTTTTGAAAAAAATGTATGTGGTATAATGAGTAAATCTAGTTTCTATAGTACCTACAAACGTCGCTTTGTTTGGGGCTAAAGATGCTGCCCTGCAAAAATAAATATTTTCCTGAACATTTTAATTTGAGGCTCTGGTTTTGTGTCTGGTGAGTGTTGGCTAAACAAATCCTACGTCGAAACCTCACTCTCACAGTATAATATACTGGTGAGCACTCACACAGAAAACCAGAGACAGAGCCAGACGGAGCTTGTGGTAAGCCTAGTGGAGACTCTATAGCCAAAGAATAAAATAACTTGGGATATACATAATTATCATCTAGAGACCTGACGATGCATGTTTTTTTGTCAAAGCTTGCTCGCTAGTTACATTATGTTGAATCGACGAAAGATTCCCACTTGGTTCATTATGTAGGCGATGAATCATTTTCTTCTGTTCCTTTGGGATAAATTAACATCTTTGGGGGTAATTTGGAATTATTGATCAAACTTCCTCCAAGGAACAAACCCACTTGTTAGTATACTAGAAATGTCAATGTCTACTACTACTCACCACTCGACACATATCTACATCTACCTAAGACAATGTTGTCTAAGATATCTACCGGCCTTCGTTCGATAAATGTCTAAAGTGATATTGCTGGAATACGATATCTATTGAAAATGTCATGTCTATTTAAATTTGACAGTTCTTGCGATATATTTATACTATGACAAAAAAGTAACTGGTCTAGAATTGAGCCCCTGGCCCCTATTTAATAAAGCTGACAATTCGACATATCAGTGGTGGTCATATAATTAGAAACACAGAGTCGCTTGGTAGTGTTAGTAACTTTTTATGATATTATTGCAATTAAAAGGAAGGTAAAAGATTAATTTACCACATTAAAACATACACTCGTAACACTAGTGTCTAATACGATCATTAACTTTCTGTTAATTAATAAAAAAATAGAAAAATATATAACTTGGAAAATATACTATTAATATCTTCGGTACTGGCAGTCGGACAGCAAATTAGAAACAAAATGTAACTTAAGTTCTAAAATTTTATTTTAAAACTACAATACTTCTTGCATAATGTCATCGTAATAAGCAGTTTCCGGCCTTTTCTTATTCATTTCGTTTGGTCACATTCCGAAAGGTTTTATTATTGAAAATGGGTAAAAACAAGCGCTGTGATGCAGCAATAAGAAAAATTATAGTGAATTTTTATTTCAAGCGAATATGGGCTTACAGAAAAATAGCCGCTCACTTAGAGTGTTCCGTAAGGGTGGTATTTAACGCCATAGCACATTACAAACAGCATGAAACACCGGATAATGTGCCTAGAAAAGTTCGGCCAAGGAAGACCACAATTCAAGAAAACAGGCATAAGATTCGTTTCGCTAAGACGGGCCCCTTCAAAGGTTCTAATGATATTCGAAAAGAAGTATTTTCACAGAACGATACTCGAAACGTATCCGCAAGACTAGTCCGTAAGCGGTTGGTTGAAGGGAAATTGTTTGGGAGACTTGCTAGGAAAGTGCCACATCTTACCACCTTAGCCTTCGCGAGAAAATATGGCAGTTGGACAGTTCATCAATGGAAAAAGTTTTATTTTGAGATAAAACTAAAATAAATTTGGTAAATTCCGACGGAAAGCGATACGTACGACGACCAATTAACGAGGCTTTGAATAATAAGTACTCGAAAAAGACAGTTAAGCACGGCGGTGGAAATGTTAAGGTGTGGGGATGCTTTTCTGCATACGGGGTTGGTCCCGCGAGAAAGATTGAAGGACTAATGGATCAGTATCAGAACAGAGGTATCTTAGAGGAAACAATGATTCCATATTCTGATGAAAATTTGCCAGTGAGTTGGATATTTGAACACGATAATGACCCAAAGCATACAGCAAATAGCGTTAAAGTGTTTCTCAGAGAACAATCGGTGACAATGTTGGAGTGGCCTGCCAATAGTCCGGACTTAAATCCGATAGAGAATTTGTGGCACATTGTGAAGAAAGCACTATCGGATAAACATATTACTAACGTCGACCAACTTTACGACGCATTTGTTGAAATTTGGATAGATTCCATTGGAAACAAGTGAAAAACTGATAGTATCAATACCACGTCGATGTAAAGCTGTAATCGACAACAGAGGCTACCCAACCAAGTACTAATCGGTTATGAATAAGTATTCGAAGGTATCCATTTCACGATTAAACCAAATTATTGGAGTTTTGTTTAAGTTTTTAGTGTTTATTTCTTGTGTTTCTAATTAGTTGTCCGACTACAAGTTATAAATATATTCATGTTTTTTTCCAAGTTGCATTTTTTTATATTTTTTAATCAAATATCAGAATGTTAATGATCGGTTTTTGAAACTAGTGTTACGAGTGTACATTTTAATGTGGTAAATGAATCTTTTACCTTCCAATTAATTGCAATAATAACATAAAAAGTCATTAACACTAACAAGTGACTCTGTGTTTCTAATTATATGACCACCACTATATGTATGTCAAAAATCGACAAAATTGTGGAATTGTCGCGCTTTTGTGAAACAAAACAAAACAGTAAACAATGTAATAAAAGTGACATATGTCACTTTTATTAATAGCCTAAGCGACAAATCCACAATTTTGTCGCTTTGTGACATATATGTCGAATTGTCAGCTTTATTAAACAGGGCCCAGGAATCTCAGAGTTATCTTGGGCGGGGTCTACTTCTGCAAGGTTGTGGTTTGTGTTCAAGGTATCGATCGCTGACTTTATGCATATTTGCATATAAATCAGGTATTTTAGCTGAAAATGTCCTCGGTGCTGTTGCAAATAGAAACAAGGTCTGGCCAGCACCAAGGCTTTTGGTATTTACATCTCAGTTAATAATAAACTGCCCTGTGGTTGGTAAACACAATAGACTTCTAACTACGTTTCACGTGAAACTATTTGCATACAAACTTGACACTTATTTTCAAACAGTTGGTGTGAAATTGGAAAAATAAAATACTTTGTGAGCCTACCCAACCCCACCTAACTACCCTCTTCAAAAAGTTCTTGTGCACAAATCTTGTTATGAAAATCTAATGTCTTATCATTAAGAAATCTAATATAACTAGTAATTTCATCATTTTATGATCATTAGCGTCAATGAGTGTACTTATATAAAAAATATAGTACCTACTCACCTACATCGAGGCTTGTACCTAATACTTTAAATAAAATAAAAAATGAATATCTACTACTTTTACACTAATTTTAATTACTTCTCTGTTTCTGGCATTTGACATCTCAAGACAGAGAAGTAACTATCAAACTGGATGCAGTTTGACCTCGAAAAATTACCTAGTAGGTACTTAGCGTACATTAAACGTCAGTTTATTTTAAGCTTGTTTATGCATTCCTAACACGATCTCTGAATTATAAAGAACTTACAAAATGTTTAACAAATACTGTGTAACTCGTTTGAGACTAGTATTTACAAGAAAATAGCTCCAGATTGATATAAAAGCTTTGTAATCATTGTAAGTGCTAGTTTAGAATATTTGATGTCTCTAGTAATTGGAGCTTTTACATCATTATGAAAATGATTTCAAGCTATTTTATACTTTATTTTAAAGCGCGTAGGTTCCAAATTTACCAAGTTGTCATTCGCCTGAATCAATTCAACGTCGATTTGTTTATTAACCTTGTGTTCGATGTTTATATAAAAAATTTTTTTGGTTAATTTGTATTTTTAAGAAATCATAAGAGTCATATTATTATCTTTACTGGTTTATTCTTACTGAACAACGTCATCTGCTAGACATGCTTGCAGTTAGTTGCTCACAATCGTCAATAGATGGCAGGAGCAGTCACATATTCAGTTTATGTTTTTAGTTTTTTTTTAACGAACAGACTCATTTTCTGAAAATGAATCTTAGCTAGATCGATTTATCGCCCCCGAAACCCTCTGTATACTTAATTTCATGAAAATCGTTGGCGCAGTTTCCGAGATCCTAAATATATATATATATATATATATATATATATATATATATATACAAGATTTTCTCGTTTAAAGGTATAAGATATACTCTCACAATTATATTGGATTATTCCGTACCAGAGGAGGTACTTGACTTTTGACAAGTCTAAAGTAGGGGCAGTCTATTATTCTCGCTTGTCGGATATCTTTACGCAAAGATATTCGATCCCGCCCTAAGTAGATCTTGTGAAGGACATTACAAAACAGGTACCTACTACTCAACATTATCGCAGAATGGAATTAGGCATTTCCGTACGCTCTGATACGGCTGTTTAGAATTGACATGCTACATTAATGTGGTGGGTGTAAGTGAGTGCTGACATTTAGTCACGCCATGCCCCATGATTAGGAAGCATTTTCACTCGACTTAGGGGCCTTATTGTCTAAGTCAACTTGTAATCGACATCGGCTTCATTTTTGACATTTGAAACCTAGGTTTGGTAAGTCTAGGCTAGCCTAGACTTTAGTCTAGGTTAGGTTGGAGTGTCACCTTCTTATCGTAGGAACACCATTCTTTCACCTTAGTATAGATACATATAGTAGTGTCTAGATAGTCTCTAGACCTTCCTTCAACTACGACATAAATTATATTAACTGGCATAAGGGCCAAAGATGATTAGCAAAGAAGAGAAGGAACCTGACTGTCCCATTGATAGCTGTAGTATTTGAATATATTCTGATATCATGCGGTTGACAACAGTATTAGTTTATCGTAGAGAAGCTAGGTACTCGTTTTTTTATTTAATCCGTGGCATTGGGGGAAAAACAAGATGACAAGCTCGTGGTTACACCAGACATTCGGTCACTAACAGGAATTTATTTTACTCGTGCATGGTCAAACTAAATTGCATGAGATCACACTTGACTGAATTTCAGCTTTCACCTTATGGAGTAGCAAAATCATCTGTACTTATATGTATAACCAAGTAAAAAGAGGGAAATAGGACGGCAAATGTCAAATTTGACAGAAATTTACTAACATGACAGCAACTGTCAAATTCTTATTATTTCTATTGGTAACCCCCTTCAATCGCTCCCACCGTGGACGCAGTATTGCGGCTACAAACACATTGAAGGTGAATTTCAAAACTGAATTTGCGGAACTAATGTTCTAAACAAGTTTTATCGAAACTACACACCGCAGAAACAAATATTCATATTTTTTCATATTTTGTGTTACAGAAAATCCTTCTAGATTATGTTCCATTTCGCAATCGCAATCGGAAACAATCACAATGGCAGCCATATTACTCACTAACGGGTACCGACCGAAGTCGTAGTAAATAACAAAGTTTGCCAATCTTTTTCCTGTAGAAGTTGGCCACATCTCTCTGAAACCTTGAATACAAAACCTTGATTATAGGCACCGAACTTCAGTCGCTACCTGTACTTTGGACGACGTTAATTCGTCAGGTTGCGTGCCTATTATTATTAAACCGTAAACCTGGGCTGAATTTCTGTCGAGATCCATAATAAATAACTTGGCATTTATTCCCCATGGAAATAATATTTATCACTTTAGTTGGTATTCTTTTTGCGATTTTACGTTCACTATCCAGCTGATATCATTGCCAAATAACTGTTTTATGTCAGAAAGTCGTCTTAGAATAAGGACCTCTTGAAAGCTGCTGTAAAAGCTTCCACCGTTTACCTTTATTATAGTATGCCTCTAAAGCTTCTCTTACTTTTGCTCATTACTTACTATTTACAGTTATTAAGCTTTGCTCACATCTAAGCGTTCTGCAGTAGCGATCAGTGAAACGCTGTCAAATATGACAGCGATATTTGGCAGCGTTGCAGTGATCGCCACCGCAGAACGCAAGGCCTTACTCGAATAATATAACAACAAGCCTATTTTAAATGAATATTTCTTCAAACTGCATCATTTACTCTGGTTATCTTCCAACGCTTATTGCAACGCTGTCACTAGCCGTACTAAAAACTATGCGCTCAACAAACGCTTGGATGACTATTCTGTGAGAATATACCCACCCATGGGCAAGCCTCCGCATATCCTATCCCAGACACTATGATAGCGCCATATAAAAAATGGTCCTATAGCGGTCTTATTACTATCAACTTTTTTCAATTTTAAATTTATACATTACTTAAGTAAAATACACCGCCTTATTTTTTTGAACCATTAAGATCATAATTTTCAACGTTTATATAGGGATAAAAATTTGTAAAGCTGCCTCGTAAAACCTTCTCACACGCAAATAAGCGATCCAAGACAACAGTCTCATGAAACTCGTAAATCACACTTAAAATCCGGCTCCCAGCCTCCCATCGTCCCCTACTCGATCCGTGGACTGAATTCTTAAACCATTTTCAAAGAAAACATTTTTGACACACAAAAAATTCGATGAAGTAGATTTTTGTACAAAGATGGATGGATAATATTGAAAATAAATACATGTTATTACGCAAATTTTATTCAGCGAAACAGATATTACTGTTAGATTTTTTGGTTCTTAGAAAAGCTGATTACTGCAAATGTTTACTTACCTACCATCTAAATATTAAGACACGTAGAGCTTTGCAATGGAAATAAAACACGCACAAGTATTCGAACCTACAAGTACTGGTCTATATAAGTGGCTAGGTACTTACTATTGTACAACACAAGTATACAAGCAATATTTTTTTATTGTAAAGTTTCTGTTTCAAGCAAAAGGCTATTAAAATTGCATCTTGAGATTAAAGTCTCATAATTTCTTATAACACTGGCCAGGACTTCCCGACAATTAATATTTGAGCTCTGAGTTTTAATCAGCAGTGCTGGAACAGCATGTAATTAAATTACCTTTCAAGAGTTTTACATTTGTTTTGATTCATGACAAAGATAATTTTGAAGTGGAAGTTTGCAGCAACTTTGGTGTACCACAACATTTCATCGAGTATTTTTTCGAGTTCATACTCAACACTACGGTAAAACCACATTGATATCGAATCAGCCACTCAGGAGCTCAGGACCAATCGTGTAATATAGACTAATATTATAAAGAGGAAAGATTTGTATTTTTGTATGTTTGTAATAAATAAACTCAAAAACTACTGTGCCGATTTCAAAAATTATTTCACCATTGGAAAGCTACATTCACCCTGAGTAATGTAGTAGTAGGTATAAGTGTTGAGGTATTTAAAAATAAATGTCCACCGGTGCGAAGCCGGGGCAGACCGCTAGTATTATATATAAAGGTATATAAAATAAATATAATATACACCATATTCAGAACCTTGTTTTCGAAGCTAGTTAAAACAATACTACAATCTACCCAAGAATGACCAGTAATATTCGTGGGGCTGGTAATGTTATATTAGGTATAACAATGTATAACATTACCACTGGCCTTACCCTAGTTGGTTTTGCGGCTACACAAATATTGCTAGGAACTGTGCTAGTTTCTCGAGAGAACTTGATTTTCATATCTTATGCCTTTAAACGAGAAAATCTTGTATATATATATATATATATATATATATTTAGGATCTCGGAAACTGAGCCAACAATTTTCACGAAATTTACTATACAAGGGTTTTCGGGGGATAAATCGATCTAGCTAGGATTCATTTTTAGAAAATGACGAGAAGTTGGTGTTTTGCAATAATCAAACATAAACTCAATATACGACTGTTCCTGCCATCTATTGGTGATTGTGAGCAACTAACTGCAAGCTAGAAGGCGTTGTTAATTAAAAATAAGCCAATAAAGATACGACTCTTCCTGACATCTATTGGCAAATAATAATACAATTTTTTTTTAAACCCGAGCGAAGCTCGGTCATACCGGCTCGTAATTAATAAACCTTATTTTGACTCCAATCTCTCTTGATGCTGAAAGAGGATGTAGGGCTACCACGAGCTCCATATGGTTATGGGGCTATGGCTGTCAAATTGAAATTTTGACAGCCATAACCATAACCATATGAAGCTCATGGTAGGCCAGCAGATGTTAAAGACGACACATTATGTACTTCTGACCAAATACGCTCTGATAATATCATTCTATATAAGAACGTGCGCGTGACTTGTTTTTAAGGTTCCCTAGCCAATTGGCAAAAACGGAACCCTTATACACTCAGAAAAAAATATTGTTGGTTCCAACAATAAAACTTTAACAGGGGAGAGCCCACCATGGTGTATAGTCCGTGCGTCAATGTTTTTATTGTCATGGATCAAGTTGTCAGTACAACAATATTTCTATTGACAAGAAGTAAATTGTCATTGCAACAATGTTTCTATTGTCAAGAATTAATTGTCATTGCAACAATGTTTCTATTTTATCAATAAGGCGTGTTTTGATACTACAACAATGTATCTTTTGTCAGCGGAACTAATTTCGAAAACAAAGGACTAAAAATGTACAACTAGTAGGTACGAAAGACCCCAAGTGTGAGGGGTAAAAAAAAGGAGATTTGATAAGACCGAAGTTGATCCGATGCATTCATTGGATCAACTCCAGTCATCTCAAATCTTCAACGGATTCATTAATCCGTTGAATACAATTTCATAAAACCACTTCTACTATATAAGGAAACGCCGTGCGTTTTCGTCAGCGCGTTCTAGGATCGTTACAATTTTAGTCACGCCATCTAGTTCTAAATTTAGTAAGCAGCTTTTTTGTTAGTTTACTTTACTAACAATGTTCACATTGACACACTTGCAACGTTCCATTGTCACCTCAGCGACATATTTATTGTATGACAAAAGGTAGTTGAATACTACGACTATAGTTATTTTGCTAGGTTGTTTTACAATGTTCACATTGATACACTAGCAACGTTCTATTGTCACCACAACGACTTACTTATTGCATGACAAAACGTAGTTGAACTTTACGCTTTAGTTATTTTGCTAAATTGATTTACAATGCTTACATTTACACATTTGCAACGATCCATTGTCATCACAGTAATATATTTGTTGTATAACACTGGCCCACTTCTACTCCAAATATTGCTATGCCCTAAACTTAAGGGCTTATGTATTCACCATTTTTAACTTTAAAACTTCACCATGTAACATAATAATTGCAATTAAGAATATGAGTATGAGTTTGAGTAGTCACATGCTCCGACTATAGAGGTCTTTTGTTAGATTTATAAAAAAAATTGACATACATGCCAGTTCCATTTTCACCTCAGCAACATACTTATTGTATGACAAAAAGTACTCAAATGCCACTACTATAGTTACTTTGCTACGTTTTTTAACAATGTTCACATTGACACGCTAGCAACGTTCCATTTTCACTACAGCAACGTATCTATTGCATGTCAAATGGTAGTTAAATGCTACGACTATAATTACTTTGTTAGATTTATTAACAATGTTCACATTGACACACCTAAAACGTTTTATTGTTGTATAATCAATTTTTTTATTAACTTTGATGTAAGGACAAAGCTAAATTGTTCCTTGCACATTAAACGAAGGAAAATCAGCGGACAATAAAAAAGTTGCTGAACCCAACAAAGCTCTTTCTGCTAAAGTAACAGAGTATTTAGTTGCTCCGACAGGAAATTTCTGACAATGCATTTATTGTGACTTTGTTGACCCATTTTTTTCTGTGTGTAGATTCGTCATGTCTGTCTGTCCGTCCGTATGTCACAGCCACTTTTCTCCGAAACTATAAGAGCTAGACTGATGAAACTTATAGCGAGTAGATGACTTCTGTGAACCGCATTAAGATTTTAATAAAAAAGTAGAAAAAATACAAAAAAATTGGGGGGTCACCATACTTGAAATTGAAACTCAAGTATTTTTTTTTCATTAAACCCATACGTGTGGGATATCTATGAATAGGTCTTCAAAAATGATGTTGAGGTTTCAAATATAGTTTTTTTTTTAACTGAATAGTTTGCGCGAGAGACACTTCCAAAGTTGGTACCCCCCCTCTAACTTCAAAATAAGAGAATGATAAAACTAAAAAAAATAAATGATGTACATTACTATGCAAACTTCCAACGATATTTGGTTTGAACGCGATCTAGTAAGTCGTTTTTTTTTATACGCCATAAATCGTAAACCGCAATTTATACCTCTCGACGAACTACAAGAACTTTTATATTTTGTTACTTGTTGCTACGGAACCCTTCATGGGCGAGTCCAACTCGCACTTGGCTGCTTTTTTTAATTCAAGAATAGTCAGGATGCTCCAAAAATATCAAGAAAATAGATTCAACTACTTTGAGTGAAATACCTTCTGAGAAATCTTTTTCAAGGGGAGTAGATAACCTCGGGGGAGATCTTTGCCCAGCAGCGAGACAGTAGAGGTAAGTTAATAACCTCCACCCTTTTGGGAACAATTTGACCCCATGTGTGAGTTTTTTTTGAATATAACAATGTAAGAAATCTTATACCTTTAAACGAGAAAATCTTGTATACATATGTATATATATATATATTTAGGATCTCGGAAACTGCACCAACGATTTTCACGAAATTTAGTATACAGGGGTTTTCGGGGGCGATAAATTGATCTAGCTAGGATTCATTTTCAGAAAATGATTATTTCTTTCCGAGTTCAATAATTAAACATAAACTGAATAATGTGACTGCTCCTGCCATCTATTGACGATTGTGAGCAACTAACTGCAAGCATGTCTAGCAGATGGCGTTGGTTAGTAAGAATAAACCAGTAAAGATGATAATATGACTCTTATGATTTCTTAAAAATACAAATTAACGAAAAAAAATCCGAGCGAAGCTCGGTTACCAACTGCTAGTATTATATTAATGTAACCATTGCACGTACCAATGTAATATAGATCAATGTAACATAATACTGCGTCAGTATTATTTTCTATATGTCAAGGATCATGGATGACTCTATTTATGAGGTAGATGTGTATGTTTTGTATTGACTCTATGGTGCTTGCCTACTAATTGTTCCGACTTCTAAACGCTAACGCAGTTCACAATAATTAAATTACGTATTGATAAGTTATAGCAAAAAACTAATAGGTAAAGCGACCCAATAACATAACTATAATGTAGGTATCGTTATCTTTTATTTTTATCACGAAAAAACGTAATGAGTATCTGGTTCTATAGACGGGCTGGAATACTTTGGACATTCCCTTGCGAAAATTAGAAATTTAGGTATTAGGTAATTAGGTTAAATATTTAGGTTATCACCTTGGATTCTTCAATTTCCAACGAACTCAAACTCTTCTTCTTTCTGCTCTTATACCAGTTTATGAGGGGTTGGCACAACATATTCTCCTCTTCCATGCTCCTCTATCAGCCATCATCTCTGGATTCACTTTTATCCATATCATCAATCACACTGTTTATCCATATTTTCTTTGGCTTACCTACATATCCATCTACATTCATACTTATCACTCTCCTAGTCAATTTACTCAAACTCAAATTGCAAGAAATTTGAAAATCGATGGAGACAACTACAACTCAGATGATTTTAAAAATTGATGATCTCTCCTGCGGCCGACGTCATTAAAAATCTTGATTCTATTATAGTTCCACAATAGTATTATAGTATGTATAACACAAGAAAATGCCAGACATTATAAAACATCTCAAAACCGTCGAGGGACAATAGAGCTTGAATTCCACTCGTTAGCATTTGGGATAACATCATACATGCTCAGTGAGTAGGATTTACTGCTGTGCAAAGAGGCTATGTATCTTCTACTCATTGCATCATAAATGCGTTCTATTTTCAAATCAGTTTACCGCCACATTATGCTTGATAATTATGTACATATAACGATGCAAAACTGCTTGGTGAAATCTCAAACAATCTCAAAGAATAATATCAAAAATGTTGCTGAAAAAAATAGTAGGTTAATGCACGGCCAGTTAATGTACTGTACACCCATGTAAACGAATCCACTTTTTTCCACTGTGAAATTGTTATTATTATCCATCTCATTTCTGTTTGCGAAGATTTCCTGAAATCAAACGTCTCGGCACTCGCCCACGATGAGCTGAGATATTCTCTAGCTCTGGATTACGTAAGATAATGACGGATTTCGCGCCGAGCTTCCCTTTGTGGCGTTTGTGGCCATAATGCTTGTTGGCGGGACATTAGGCCTGACACTGAGATATGGCTTTGAGTACGCCAACTTGAGCTTACAGAATTTTTTATTAACTGAATTCCTTTGGTAAATATACGAAGCTTATAACTTTGGTATTTTGGTCGCCTTGAACTGTCATCCCGAATGTCTTCATAAAACTGGTTTTGGATGTAGGCAGGTACCTACTTAGATAGATACCTACAGGATGTCAAAAGAAAACGATTATGCTTCTTCATCGACAAAAAACGTATTTCGATTGAAAATAACTAATGAGAATGAAAACATTGATCTCTGATTGAACTTGTGAATTAATATTTGATGTTTGTGCTCAAGATTCAATCTTTTTACAACTCATTACAATAGTTTGAGGAATGAGGTAGACCAAGGAAAACGTGGATGAACTGTGTGAAAGATGACATGGATAAGATAGGAGTGAACGCAGAGATGACGACTGACAGAGGGAAATAAGGGCAGGAAGAAGAATACGATAGTATGAGGAATCTAGCGCGACTGCAAAACGATTTAAATTTCAACATGAGGCTTTCGAACGAAAAAATAACGAAGTTTGCAACTGATTGACAAGCAAAATTCGACAAAACGGGTGTAACAGGTTTTATTGTAAGCCCATAAAACATTTTGCTCTGCACTGCTAATCAAAAGCAGACATGTAAAAACCAAGGAACGAGGAATGAGGTTTTATATGTTATTAAATAAATAAAATCTCATTTCTCGTTATCTTTTATTTTTATTAGGTACATTAATACATTAATTCTATAGGAATTGTGCACCGGTAACAAATAGTTCATGAGTTACCTGAGGATTGAAAGTCACGTCTTTGAGTCCCGAGACGGGTTTGGCGCCAATGGAGCTTGAGGGACTTAAATAAGTCTTTCTCTGGCGGGCCTTCGGCTGGCCAGCATTATTCAGCCATTATT
Organism: Thera britannica; assembly: GCA_939531255.2. Lineage (NCBI taxonomy): Eukaryota > Metazoa > Arthropoda > Insecta > Lepidoptera > Geometridae > Thera > Thera britannica. The sequence continues at coordinate 19,482,214 of OW618036.2, read as the reverse complement.
TTCATTTTCATAATTTAAAAAATGGTAAATTTTTTGCTCAAATCTATGTCATTTTAAAGAAATAGTTATAGCTAAATAATAATAAAGTCATTTAGAAAATATATTCATTATTTAATACCTACTATCTTTATGTTATTTAAATTCAAATTTTACATCGCGCTCTAATTAGACTTTTTAAACTTCTTACCGTTGTACCGTTGTAACCGTTGTGGGTTTCCAACCTGCTTGCTAAATAAAAAGTTGGAATTTGGTTCAATAACCTCCTTGCAGTTAGAAAGACTTTAGAAAGTTGGAACATGGTTGAATAAAATAGAACTTGTTTTTTTTATAATTTGACAGCTGTCAGTAGAAAGCGCTTCTCCCTAGGGCTGAAAGTATTACTTTCAATTAGGCCCCTCAGGCAACTTCAGACCTACTTTCCGAGTATGAGCAATGAAAAGTAATAATAACTTACGTGTTCGTGACCCTAAACTACCCAAAACACATTAAAACCCAGTATAAACAAACGTAATCCTACAATCGACAATTGGTATATCCTGCATCGCCGCGCACATCGACGGAAGCGTTGGGTTCATTCATATAATTCAATTAAATCGGAGCAGAGGGCAGTCTCGCTTCACAGCTGCTAGGGATGCGCGATGCATTTTGTAGTTCTTTTATGTCTAAAGTACCTAACTATTTGATAGTGCAGGCGAAAATAAACATAAGATGCACTGGCTGTTCAAAATAGCCACATTTAACAGCCAGTAGTTGTCTTGTTGCCCCGGGTAGACATGCTCGCGCATTCGTACGAATCGAATTCGAAATTCAAATTAACTGCCAATTTAAGACCGCGCTAAACAAGGCCAACAAATGAAATTTTAGAATCCATTGCGTGAAGTAATAAGTAACTCCCGAAAACTTGTTGAATTTAGTGAATTGCCTGAAAATTTGTGAAGGCATTACCATCTCCAAAGATATCTGATGGCGTAATCAGATTTGACGCTCGCAAAGCGGATGACAGGCCGTCCGCGAATTTATGCGGTGCGATGAGGTCAATTCGTACGGATAAATGTGGAAAAGTCATAAGAACATGGCGCAGAAGGAATCAAATGTAATTTGACACATTCGATTCCTTCTGCGCCATGATAAGAAATTCACGTCGCCTGATAATCAATTTGAATTTAACTATGTCAAGTCAGTCATCACAAATTCAATTTTAAAATACCTACCGAATGTAGGAGAACACCATCTATGACAAATGTATGAGATCGAATAATAGGCTCTTTCATTAAGTGATTCAGATGGACCGACGACATTGTTAAGATCGCGGGAAGTCGGTGGATGGAATCGGCTCAGAAGGGGAGGCCTATGTCCAGCAGTGGACTTCTTCAGGCTGATGATGATGATGATGATTACGTGATAACCTTTCATTAGCCCTGTGGTATTTTTTATGTTTGGGCATTATGAACTTACACTCGTCTACAAGGTTCCCACTGGAATAGTTCTTATTACCCATAAGTAGCCATTGTGGTTATAAGTTTACTATTGTTTGAAAATCAAACAGTTTAACCTGCGATGAAACCTAGCGTTAAAAGCTTTGATTTATCAAAGCATTGAACTGTTTGCAGTTGCAATTCAAAATAGAAATGGCGCGACCACTGCTGGCAGTTAGAGCGCAGCCTAATTTGGAAGCTGGCTGTTTCTTTATTTATGCATCAGCGGGTTGAATTTTCCTACAAAGCGATAACCGTAACATGAAGACCGCAAATTATAGCTTAAAAATGATGTTTGTTTGTTACGTACGTTATACCTACTAATGGCCCGAACACATTTAGTTCGCTGGCGGTAGCGATCAGTGAAACGCTGTCAAATATCGCTGTCAGATTTGAGATTTGACAGCGAATATTTGACAGCGTTTCACTGATCGCTACCGCCAGCGAACTAGGTGTGCGCAGGCCTTAACTGCGATCTTTTTCATCTTTATTCATTTTGTGTTACCATCTGTAATATACAGTTTGTTGGTTTATTTGCAAGCAACAATATTTTCAATTTAAGTGTGAGGAGAAGTTGAAATAACAGTGTAATGATTATTCGATATTTAGCAACGCTACATGTTTAATTTTGAAAACTACCTATGTAGCTGTAAGTTTTCCCAAAATTTTGAAAGTAAAATAAATGAACCGAAACATTTCAAATAGGTTTTGAACAAAACCTCCACTATTTTCTTCAATACAAATGACCGACTGTCACTTAACCTATTTAACTGACCTCCCTAGAAACTATTCTTGCTAAGTTATTGTCAGTGACATAATCAAGCCCATAGACAATCTGACTGTTGTCGGCTCTCGTGCTTTACTTGGAGCCTCTAATGAGATGAGAAAAAGAGTGATTTGCTATTTTTTTACTATGAAAACCGATGGCCTGACATATTGTAATTGAAAATTGAATTGAACTCCTATTGTTTCTATTTTGTGTTGCACCACACCTCTTACTACGAAGGCCCTAAGAATGTTATGTAGGTATCTAACGCAGCACAAGACACGCTCATGTTTTTGACCCATGAGTTTTATAACACAACTCTTTTAAACGTATGGTGTTCTAAAGGCCTGCGCACATCTAGGCGATGACGATGGCGATTTGTGAAATGCTGTCAAATATCGCTGTCATATTTAACAGCGTTTTACTGATCACCATCGCAGATCAATGCAAAATCAGAACCAAAATATTTTTGTAAGTACAAGGAGTAGGTATTTAAAAAATACCAGAACAGAAAATCAGAAATAAAATTCCATGGCAAAAGCTTTCATCTTGTTCTTGTTTTAAGCTCTGTTTCAACCGCAGAAAATGTTGCATAGACTCAAAGGAAATCAAAATCAAAGTATTTCTCGTTCAACCCAGTCTTATCACGTTTTTAAAATGCGCCGCAAAAGGCAAAGAAATAAGCGTGACTAACTTCATCCACTTCCTTGTTAAGTAACCAGCAAGCTAGCTATAGAGAAGTACAGTCAGCAACGTAAGCTCATTAAAATGTGATGACTTACAGTCTTGAATAACTCCAAAACCCGGTATCAAAAATGAAGAGGATCATTTTGACTTATCTCCTAAAAATTTTCAAGGGAAAATGAAACAAGACGTAAAAAATATTTTTAAATTCAAACTGCTGATAAACTTCTGCTACCGACTGTACCTACCTCAAGACGAGAGAATACCTAATTGGTTCATCTCGGTCGACCAAGGTTAATTAGCTGTTAAATTAGTTGCGAACTTGCGATCCAATCGTATAGGCTTGCTCGTCTTACATTCCCTGAATCTAAAACCAAGGGTAGCACCAAGGGTAGCATCGCCCCCCGCCCCCCTTCACCCGATTGCACGACGACAATGTTGAGATCGCGGGTAATCGGTGGATGTAGAGCCTCAAAAACATTATTTCTGGAAATGTATAGGGGAGGCCTATTCCCAGCAGTGAACTTCTTCAGGCTGATGATGATATTGATAATCTCTATATAACCTATCTAACCACCACACGTACTTATACTTATAATGAGTAGAATGGTAGAATATACATAAAATATCTTCAATAAAGAAGATTTTTAACACTAGCTTGGATGTCAATGTAGAAAAGTCTATAGTCTAGAAGGCCAGTGGAAGTACTTTGCACCTAACGGCTTGCTACGGGCGTAGAATAACTACATAAGTATAGGTATGTGGGTATACTTAATCCTAAGTATGTAAGAAAAATAATTAAGGAGTGATTCCAATTTATACTCGTAGATCTCTAACTATAACTGATAAACACGTAGCATGCTATAGTATGTATAGAACTATAAAAAAAAGCCACTAATCATTCCTTGTCTTCAATCTAATCTACTTACTAAATTACTATATCTTAGTTCTACAAAAGATTACATACGTACATAGTATACACACAACAGGTGTCAAATTGCCGAAGATGACCTTGAGTGGACCGAGGAAGAGGGGGAGGGACACTTAAGTTCGTGTAGGGTTCACACACACACTGACCCGCGGTGTGTCTGTGTGCTGGGACGGCCGGCGCACGTTATACCCCTGCGGCGTCGCGGAGTAGACTGAGCTAAATACAAGGTACTTTGCCGGTGCCTGAGGGTTGCTAGTGTAGATGAAGGTTTTGCTTATAAAATATAAAAAGTCATAGGGCGAGCTTTCTAACTTCTTCTAAGGCAGACTGATAACACCATCCAAATTTTTATTTTGTCTCTGGAAAATTCAGAAAACTTGCAGATTTTTTTTTAAGTTCAGGTTAAAAGATCAACGAGTTGGTTGTTGCAATCATGTTTTGAATCATCATCATGAGCCCAAAACACCACTATAAATAAATAATAAATAAATAAATATTGTGGACAATTCACACAGCACTACCCAGCCCCAAACTAAGCAGAGCTTGTAATATGGGAACCAGCTGACATAATAGGTATTTGAATACATTTTTTTTTTGTAAATACATACTTAGAATACAATATATTACCCAGACAGAGAACAAACATCTGCGTTCACCACACAAATATTTGTTCTCAGTGGGGATCGAACCCACGACCTACGGCGCAGAAGGCAGAGCTACTACCAACTGAGCTATTAGAGACCAGTCAACTATTGGACATAAGTTTCCATATTTATAGGTATAAATAACGATTTGGGGCCTTTTCCATCAACCAACTTTCTGCTCGTGCTCACCACTCTAGATCGTTGTATTTAGGAATTTTGAAGAAAACAAATCCCAATTTTAGTTTTTTTTTCTAGATGAGTGCATGTAGAAAGAGTACTGCCTAAAGTTTGTTTGGTAGATAACATTTTATGTCTTCCTAGGTGGATTTCACAACGCTATTTTGAAGTGGTCCGAAAGATTAACTGAAGGAGTTTTTTCCCCAAACAAGGGGAAACTTACCTCAACTGAGCTCCCCAACCATGGATGATCACTCTTCCCAACCGTTATCGCGCCCGGGGCACCCCATACGAAGACCCTCTACCAAGTCATCACGTATCAAATAGTCCCTTTACAATGCTCGTCAACCATTGACGATTGATTAGCCTTTCTTTGGAATGTTTGAGGGTGATACGCGCAATGTATAAGTTGCAAACTGAATGTAGCACTAGAGCTCCCTGATACAGTTATGAACCCGCAGTTTCCGTAGAGCAACACCTCGAAAACGATTAAATAATTGCAGATTCGCGGTTGAGCTTCGGCTCTTTCGTAAATTTTCGACGAAATTGGGGCATTCAGTGGGAACTTTCTTGATTACATTGAACCTAATGAATAAATAATAGAGAGGTTTAGTCGAAGGCTGTGCTTCAGTTCAGGGTTGTTACTTAGCTCAATATTTAGGGCAGGCCGGTCGAGTGTGTAGCAGCCTATAAATGTGTCCGTTGCGTAAGAGATCCCTTGCGGTAGCTTAGTTTGAGTGGTAGCAATGATAAGGTACGAGCATATCTTTGATGATTAGTAAGACTTACAAAATACAGGTTTAAAAAAAAACAATATCATATACATTAACGCGTAGCCATATCGCAGTTTGAAGAAAATCTAAAAAACTTACGAACAATTTAATGATTTATTAGACATTAAAATTAATGAATTTCTTTTAAAACAAAACAAGAAAAACTGTTGGTAACACTAAACTCGACAGCACCCACGGGTACCTTACCTATCTATACTTGTGCCTATTCCCATAATATGTAAAGTTTTTTGGAACATTTTCAGTAGACAGTAGTAATCTACCTAACTATAAATTGCATGTTTCAAAAGAAGCTATTTTCATACGCTGCACCCTAAGTTGAATTTCGGTAAAGAAAATACGCCACGTTGAAGCCTCCTCTGCTATCGGTCGGTATGTGCTAGGCAAATTTCGCGCTGGCTGATTGCTGAAGTGTTTTCCGCAATCTAGCTCCGAATTTCACGCCGACAAGCCATCTGCCGGAGACATTTCACAATTGTGACAGCTGGATGTGGGTTATGCCTTCGGGACTCGTATTATTTTGTGCATCGTCAGTTAATTTTAACCCTAATTTTTGGTCACTAAAAGCCATACTTATAAACGCAATTTAAATTTAAATATTGGTTAAAGTTATCCCTGTCACTGTTTGTCATTACCCAGTGGTAAAGGCCTGCACACATCTAGGCGATGGCGATGGCGATCAGCTAAAATGCTGTCAAATATCGCAGTCATATTTGACAGCGTTTCAGGTGATCGCCTAGATGTGCGCGGGCCTTAAGAGATGGCGATAGTTTAAGCACTGTTTATCTTTTGAAATATTTTTATGAATAAGGCCTTAGAGTGCTACGATCTCTTTTTGGTGCCATTAACAAGATTATTTTAGAAAGCCGTTATAAAATGTCAGGGAATATTCAGGGCATGATTGGGGACTATTTTCGCGAAAAAACTAACTTTTCACTCAAAAATGGCGTAATGGTGTAACGAAATCTAAAGGTAATTAAATCTTTAGCGTGAACGCTACGCTCGTAGCACGCAAATCAATTTTCGTAGCAACGCCTACGAAAACTGCAAATCTATTTCTACGTTGAACTAATATCACCCTTTTTCCAGAAATAAACTTTCATCTCCGTTATGCTTTTAATAAGTAGCAGTGTGGGGGATGCGGTTACCCTATTTTGACCTAGAATATCTATAGCTATTTGATCAATTAACTTGTAAACGAGAAAAACATGCTAAAAACGGTATCATTTTCGAAAATCTCTTGACTACAGGGCACATTGGCACAATTCTAGCCCAATAGACTTTTAGCTTTTCTTTTGTTTATTTAGAACTGTCAAATTAACACTGGCGCAACGCATCAGCAGCTGTATTTACCGTATTTATGCAAAAAACTGTTACCATACAAAAATACACGGGCTAAAGGTATATGACTGGTCTGGCGATTGATCGCACGTTGGCTTGCCTGGTTGCTGAGGACGATGGGAGATGTAGCAATCTGCGACGTTTCGATGAGAATCGTAGAAGCCAACTTAAACGTAAATTTCGATTTCAGTATACACAAATACTTTTTTTCGATAGATTTTTATGAGAGTTATTGAACCTCATAATATGGCCTTAATGATGTTAAGCAATTAACCCAGTAGTGTTGTAGGTCATCATTAGTCTAACGAAGTTGGATATAACCTCCCTTACATTTACCAGGAAAAACAATTTTGAACAAACACCGACTTCTCACGATTTTTGAGAGAGTTTGGGGTGAGGGGTGACCACAGTATACTGTCTTCCGGTACGTTGTTCCCGCTATGGCACCCTTATTCATACCGGTAGTAATATGTATACCTATAGATTATGTATGTAGGCAGGTAAGCTACCGTCACCATTAGTATTCATAACCGTGCTCCTAGCAAGAGGCACGTTCGCGTCGCGACCAAGAAATAATTAAGTATCTAAATGGGAATGAAATCATAGCTCATAAATATGGATATCTTACCATAATGAATCTAGCTATTGTGTAAATTAAAGATACAGGACTTCATCAGACTAAGAAATTCAAGACAATATAAACGTAGCAAAAAAGGTCGCTCTCATGTCGTCTATCTATGGCAGTCAAGCAGGCCGCATTGGAAAAACTTTATTGGAAAAAACTGCATCAAAACCCCGTCAAGAGCAAAGCTCTGAAATTGAAGATGACTACCATCGCTCACTCCAGACACGTCAAAATGTTTTTCGGTACACGCGCGTGGGTATGCGGTTCGACGTTCGGCGTTCGTAAATGTCGTTTTGTACACGGACGTGTGTGTGCCCGTGGCGCATCCTTTGCCCCAAATCAGGCAAGCCCGCGGGTTGCGGAAGCCCCAACTGGTGGGAGCACGAGGCTTCCGTCGACTCGGACCGGTAGGTACTCGGACCGCAGTCCCACTTGCCGGAGTAATTTAATTTTATTATTTTTCTTCCGGCGACTCGGACCACTTTTGAAATGATCGAAAAAATCTATTGTTCAAGGCAATGAAGTACAGTCAAAGGAAAAAGTAGGTGTACAAAGTAAACATAAAGAATAAAACTCTTTGATTGAAGACACAATATAAAAAAAAAATATTAAACCAAAAGGGCTTAACCTTGAAATCAGCAGGTGAAACCGGCTGGGATTAGAGAGGGGTAAAAATTGCTACAAACTTACCTGCATGGTTGAAGGCAATTCTGTCACTATCGCAACGTCTAGGATAGGTAGGTACAAATCATCAATAAATTTATAGGATGCAAGTTTATATTTAAGTTAATTCTATAATCATAACTTTTTGATCGAGTGAGCGAAGCGAACGAAGATCTTACAAACAACTTGGACGATTAGGCATTTAATGTGCGTATGTATGTATGTATTTGTGTATGTTTGTCCGACGATAACTTTCGAACCGTTGATCCAATCTGCATGAAATTTGATACGTCGATAGCTTGTACTTGAGAAATTTACTGGTAAGTATGTTAGTAAAATCGGATGAGGGGTTATTAAGATATGGGGTTTTTTAAGGGTGCAAAAATAAAAAAAAATACCAAAAAAAATCAAGTTACATTTCATATGAAAAAACTTTGTTAGGACCAAAACGTTTTTACTTTTTTTCTAGGACAATCAGTTTTTGCTATAAAAAGAAAAGGTTAAATTAAGACAACCAACGCTCCGAGAGATCTCATCTCTAAGAATTTCGGTGACATCAAGGTTTTTCTACTGGTCGGTCAATTCGTTTGCTTTTTTTTTTTTTTTTCTTGAATTCAATTAAGGAGGTACAGAGTTGTCATAAAATTATAAAAGCGACCTGTTCTGATGGTGGATCCAAGGTCTGCCAACGGAACACTTCAATCAATTGGCCAAAGTTCAAACTTGTTTACCATAAAAAGTTAGTGAGGGTTAGTCAGAGGCAAGGCCAAACAGTGAATCTGTACAGAAATACTTCCTCAAAGTAGATAAAATACAATGCGGCGGTGGCACATTTTTTTCTGATTACCATCTGCCTATGTGCTTAGCTTTTCGAAATATTTGGATCGCATCACGGATCTCAGTTCGGGGTGAAATTGGAAAAGAATAATATTTTTAATTGACATTACACTACTACTTAACATTTCGTATTAATGTCAGATCTGTTTCTGGCGACGACTGTACAATTTACGTCACGTGGTTTGTGGTCCGAGTCGCCGGAAGAAAAATAATAAAATTAAATTACTCCGGCGAGTGGGACTGCGGTCCGAGTACCTATCGGTCCGAGTCGACGGAAGCCTCGGAGCACAGTGTCCGTTCTATAGCAGTATAATTCTATGTTCTACTACCGGACTGCAATAGGTTGATGATGATGATGATGACTAGCGGACGCCCGTGGCTTTGCTCGCCCCTTTGCCGTTACGCCCCGTTGATTTTTCTTTTAAAAATTTTTCCTCTTTTTCTCCGCTTAAGGAAATCATTTTCCTATTTCCTTTCTCAGTGCACCCCTATGCTATAAAAGAAATATACCCTCAAAGTTTCATGCTTCCAGGACATACGGTTTAGGCTGAGCGTTGATTGTCAGTCAGTCAGTCAGTAACGTAAGAGTTTTATATATTTAGATAACCATGGTTATCTAATTAGACGAGATTCTCGGCAAAATTCTAGACTAAGATCCTGTTCTACCATTTCGAGCATCAAGTGGCGTCATTCGTTCGAGAAGAACAAATAGCGAGATTGAAGAGAAGGCTTTTTCTTTTCTCAGAATAAAAATGGCGGACTGGGGTTGGTAGAGCAAAATAAAAAAGGTGTAGCAGTTTTAGTGTAAAATAAAAGAGCATCTGTAATTGAAACAAATATATTTCACGATGAAATTAATTATTTACCAACAAATCCATTTTCAACACTTTCAAACCATTTTCAATAATAATAGGGAAATGTGCCTTTTTTTAAAGTGCCAAATATTTAATATGCCAAAGAAAATATAGTGACTGTTAGTATAATGAGATCATTGATTTATTAACAACACATTAATTGAACAATAAAATAATGCTATTGTTCTTCGATAGTAACAGTAACCATATTTTCATAGCTAAAAATTTTACGCCTAAATGGTAACACTACAACACACATATTTATTGCACATTTAGAAATTTCGTAAAAGTATTTTTGTCTTTTTTTTTCTTATTTTTAGAGATCCAAGACATTTACTATAATTTTGCACATCAATATTTAAATGAAATAATATACACAAAAGCGTTTAAATTTTGTGGTATTAATACCTACACATCCAAAATATGGAACTATACCTAAGTTAATTTGGACAATGGACAAGATATTTAAATAAAATGGACTGTCTCGTGGACCAATCATATATATATCTAATATATTAAAAGAAAAAACAAAAGTAAAACCTCAAAAACAAGATAGTTAATCGTTGTTAAATATAAAACAGGATTACCTTTTTAACAATAATAATTATCTGAAATATACATGTAAAAAAAATATATTATGTAACAGTATGTTTTATTAACTAGTGTATTTAATAGACTGACCCGAAGCATTATGTATTAATTTCATCAATACATGTGAAAAAAACTACAAAATTTATTACCAATGGTAATTTTGAACTTTTAACTAAATTATAAATAGACCTATTGGTACAAACTTAGATTAAAAAACGTAGAACATAATTAATGTTGCCACTGTTAGTATGAATTATTACAGAATATCTACATAATAATTATAATTATTTAAGAAAGCCGTAAGAAATAATTCCTTACACACATTCATATGAATTAATTAACTTCATTCAATCAAATCTTAAGACCGGCCTAATGAAAATTTTCTAACTAGCGCAGACTGACTGACTTTTCACATTTACAACATTCCTATCAACCATCGGTGATAAAACTTGGACGTATTTTATGAAAATAATAAAAATCTTAAGTATTTAAAAATTACCACCCAGACGATGTACTTGGTCGATTTTAATCTCGAAGAAATAAATATGCCCTTAAATACACATAATTAACGTTGTGGAATGGTCACACCATCGCCGCCTTTCGCGTATCTATCCTATCTACTCTAGCATTTTGGATACTTTGGTTTCTAAGAGACATTCAACCGACCATTGAAACACCATTAAAATACTGGACAAAATGAATCGTCATTTCCATTACCTAAACCATATTATTGCTGATGATACAGTATAATTGTAGTGTGGATATATTTATTTAACTATGGAAGCTTCAATAAATAAAATGTCTCTGAAGAACAGTTTCTATCACATATCATTACACATTGTAGCACCACACGGTTAATAGACCCATCTACGTCTACACTTACCTCTATTCTTGTTGTATATTGAGATGTATAAAAATCAATACATCTGAAAAATAATTTAAGGTCAGTATATAAAAGATTCTGTATAATTAATGTTTAAAAATTAAATAAACTCTCTTTTCATTGTTTACAATAAAACTATTGAGACTGTATTTTGGCTTTTAAAATGTTACAAAATCAATACCTTAAAATTACTTTTATTGACTGCGAATTTTCTGGCGTACGTTACTTCTACCCGAAAATCAGTCCATCTACTTTTAATCGCCGTTGGCTAGATTGTGGAGAGACTTTGACGGTTCGTTATTTATCGATGCCATGATTAAAAATAATATCACAATCTTTTCTCATCACTTCTTAGCTACACACCCATTCCCATCTTGTATCGTTGATACGAGATAACTTACTTAACAGCCTCCGTTATGGCTTCCATACTATAACATTTCTATCATCAAACATCCAGTCGCCATTTTCCATAGGCCGACAATAAAACATAATATCAAGAAACATTTAAAGAAAGAAATCAACCAATGACTCATACCAAAAACTTACTTTTTGAAGCGATTACGATAGAGATGTTTTATTATAGAGTGTGAAATTAATCGATGGCATAGTATTTTAATTTATTTTTGATGATTGATTTCCGATTAGAAATTGAATAACAGAACAAAGTTCTAAATTAAAAAAGTAAGTCGAAGAATTAGAATGCCGGGCGTCAGTCAATAAAATGATCATAAAACAAGACACAATATTAAATGGACGGAGACATACAAAACGCTATACAAAGTGTTAAATTTTGTGCGTCGATTAGTACACATCCTTTTCATCCTATCAGCAGGCCAAAGACATTCTCTTAAGGGAGTCAAGTGTTACAATAAAATTAATGCCCGTTCATCTCACATTCGGTCAAAAGTAAATGAATATCATAATCAATGAATATCAAATGATAAAATACAATACTCTAATAGTGTCAAATGTTGGCTGTTCCGTAAATAAATTTTACAAACCAAAATAAAACAATCTTACTTACATAAACTAATGTATCACATTTAACCTGGTTGAACATACAATATTAAATACAGAACGATTGCCGTGCTTAGTAAATTTAGAATTTTATTAAAAATTAAATTATCCTTAATTTAAGACATTAAAATGTATGTTACACGAACATTTATATAAAGAATACCACACCAATTTTTATGCTAAGAGAATTCAAAATAATGAACCACTCGAAGTCGCCATAACGTTTTTCTACACTTTATCTAGCCAATGGGCATGCCTTTGACTCTTCTTTGGATCTCTCCTCAAGGATCTTAGGTAGCTTCCTGCGAAGTACCTTATAAGAGATCTGAGAGAATGGTTACCATGCTTAGGGACAGCAGAGTCATTTTGTTTTAAATCTAGCCAATCTAGGTTTCCCGGACAGTACCACGAACATTTTGAGAACTTTGAGTGGTTTACCTTATGCCTATAAGACACTAAATTACGCCACAACATCAAGTAACTACCGGATATAATTATAAAACAGTCAACATCAATTTTGAATAATATTTTTATATTTTAAATTTGACATAATGGCAAAATATCTACATTATACACAGTGAATGCGTTACATTGTTTATTTTGATTTTATAAAATAACTATTCAGTGCAAACATTGAAAATGATAAACATTTACCGAAGGCTTGTTTATCAAAAATGTATCCTCATGTACGTTTGCACTGATGTCAATAAAAGAGTATTTCAGTAGTAAAAATAAAATTTCAGAGTATTGCTTCTCGTTTATACTAAAAGTTTTCACTATCTACTTAATTTATATCCCTCTGGCGATGTTATTTTTACCTATATTACCATTAATATCAATTCAATTGCGACATACGTAACTCTCGAAAAATAAATAAATGACACGTTAAAAAAGTTAAAAAGTCCTCAGTTTACAACTGGTCTATAAAAGTACTAACTAAATCTATGTTTATGTAATAAAATATTCGTTACGAAGAATTTCCTGTAACCTGGTTATTTCGTTGCATTATCTGTCTTTAAAACCGCATAAAAATATGATCTCTGAGTAAAAAAAGAATGCTTGACCGTAACCTTATCTTTATTTATCAAACAAAAGAATGTTTTTCACTTTATATCTACTCGCTTGAAGATAAGACCAAAATGAAAAGCATTTTCGTGAAGACCAAGCTCGCCTAGATAACGGTTTTTTTTTAATATACTTATACAACAAGTTTTACTTATCCTATAGCTAGTTAATTGACAGTACATTAGTCCGTTAAAAATATTTATTTATCAGAATAGGATTTGGGGATAAAAGAAAAGTTAATATTTGAGCAACGTTTTACAAACCTACTGTGATAGGCCTCTATTAACATTCTTTAACAAATCGAAATCATTTTTTTACTATTATGAATTCTTAAATGTTTACTTTAATAAATCAATTATCACATTAAACGGCAGTTAGTATTACTCTTAAAATGGTAAAATGGCATACGTTACTAGAAGAGCCATAGGCTACGGACGAGCATTCTTCAAAAAACATGTTACTTAATAGCAAATGTGGATGTATTTACAATAAACTATCGATTTATTTATAAGATAGGTCGGATTAAACGGTCAATATAAGTTATTTATAAAATCATCTTTTGGCAATGCTCAACTAAATTGCCAACAATCGCTCTTTGATTTAAAAACAAGTTCGCATTAAGTTTCTTCAAAGTGTTGTATATACCATCAGTCCATTGTCCTTTTCTGTTACTATAGTGTAATTATTTCCGGTCACTGTTTAGAGTAGCGTAATGGAAATCGTATCGTATAGTGCGCCATAATGTATTACTACACTTTTTTGAATTTATTGAGTAGTAGCATCCGCCCGATGTTATATTGATTTGTGTATAACTCAATAAGTAATGGTGGCAATAAAGTTGAGCATTTATGTAAAACACTAAATAATTCCTGTTCAAAAAATCGATAAATTAAATTTATCTACATCAATGTTTATTTAATGAGGTACATATTTTGGCACAGAGAGATTTCTTAGCGCTATATTTAGATTATATTTGTGTAAATCTAAATTATTAAATAACATTAATTTAAATTACAATAAAACATTAAATTTTCGATGTTTTAAAACTTGTTTGACTGGTCTTAAATTGTACAAATCACAGTTTTGCATTCTGCTACTTATCTATCTTCACGACTACCGACTCCCTAGTTCCTCCATATTGGAATCAGTTCATAAAAATATATTATGAAATATGGCAATAAGCAACTGAGCGCCACTAATAACGCAACACAATGTGGATGTCAAGAAATTAACGATGTAGGAATAAATTATGTTAAAAACGAACATATAACACAGAAAATGCTCTCGTGTTCAGAGAACAAAACCCGGGAGACGTTTTTTATGGAAACATAATATTTTTAATAGTATTGATGAAAAATATCCTCTAAACAAGGTGACGTGGCCGAGATAATAATCAACGAAAACTAAGCAGATAAAAATAGCCAAAACTGTTTCTACCAGTCCACTGTGTATGTGTCAAATATGACTTATTATTTCTCTTATTGCTCATAACTTGTTATTACTCAATTGTGTAATAGTCAATATAGAAAATTATGTTGTATATAAACATTCCAAAAAGAAACCTGCTTGTAGATCTAATTAAACCTGCTTATAATATGTTGTAAAGTTTTAAAAATGTTTTAAAAAATATTCGGATTTACTGTTACGGTTCATGGGAAGATGGAAGTAAGGACGGCGTTCGGTTCAACGCGCGTTGTGCACGTGCGTGGTGAGATGCTTGGAGAGGTAGTCGGCGCGCGCGAAGCACTTGCCACATGCCTCGCAGTGGTAGGGCCGCTCGCCAGTGTGGATGCGCAAGTGCCGCGTCAGGTCGCTTTTGCCGCCAAACGCACGTCCGCAGAACAAACACACAAAGGGTCGCTCACCTGTATGCTTCCTCACGTGCAACTTCAGATTCTCCTTGGACCGCACGCATTTGCCGCAGAACGGACACGCGAACCGCCTTTCCCTGTCTCGCTGCCTCTCGTCGTTTTGCATGAAGCCGAGGATGCCCGAGTGCGAACTGGAGCTTTCGAGCTTGCCATCGGCGCGCGACTCGCTCTCCGAGCTGTCGGCCATGGAGCTGATGCTGGCGAACGAGACGGGTACTCGTTTTCGCCTCTCTTCATCTTTTTTCGTCTCGCTTTCTGCGCCCGAGGTTCTGCCTTCGGCAGAATCGTCGACCGTCACGATCGAGTCCGTAGCGCCGTTCGAATCTACCGTGCTGTCCTGCTCACCGTCACCGATCGGATCTATGGGTGGGGTCCTCGCGTCGGGTTTCTTACGCTTCATGGATAGATCCATTTCCCCACCTTGGCCGATGAGGGCCTCATCTGTGCTCGAGACTTGGTCGATGCTATCAGTGGGGTCTGCATTTTTAGTATGCAGTCGCTCGAGCGTGTGGTTTAGCCTGTGTTTCTTGAAGGATTTTAGGTAGCGGAACTGCATCCCGCAGACGTCACAAGTGAATAGTTTGTCAGCAGGGAGCCGCGCGCGATGGTTTTGCTCTCTATGCTTGACGTAGGCGGAGCGGTACCGATATGATTGTCCGCATTGCTCACAAACGAACGGTTTGTCGTCGCATGCTGCATGGGAGTTATGTTGCAGGGCTGCGTGGCGTTCTAACAACCAGGCGGAAGGGAATGCAGCGAGACAGACTCCACATCGTCGCCGTTCGGTCTGCATCGGATGCCTTGGGTAGGTCATGCAATCGTCGCTAAGGTAACGCCGCAGCCGGCACGCCTGTAGGGCGAACAGTGGAGACCACAGTGGCATCGCCGAACTCGGGCTGCGCGGCGGGATCGGGCTCGGCACGCCCGCCGGCGCCGGAGCACCGCATGACATGTCCATACACATCTGAAACGGAATCATTCATAATAAACAAGTGAATGAAGGAAATCCTTTGCGAAATATTGCAATATTATACCTATTACGTACCTGATAGATAGTGGGAAGGAGAAGCGAATAAAAGACAGACTCTGTAATGATTGTAGAGCTTTTATTTGTCAAAATTGTATTTTTACAGCTATGATATGCTTACATTTGTTTCAAAAGTTACAATGATTAACAGCGATGGGTCTCTGTTCGGATTGTACGATAAATTGACAAATAGTTTGACCACCGATCCTCGGACTGTAAAACATTTTTCAACAAAACTGTATTGCTCTTTGTTACATTAAAAACTATTTATAATGATTGTTAAGGTAAAACAGATTTTCACTAATCTTAAACGTCAACAATGATATTAAATAAAACAGCTCAAGAAACACATACTCATTGATCTCTCGTAATAGAAACAACGACTATCAAGCTCTATAAATAAACTGGACCTACGTTATTTGAACTTGTGCTGAAAATATATTATGATAACATAAGATACAGAAGTTCTGAAGAGTAAATCTATCTCGGAGGTGGTATATTATGTCATCATAACATGTAGTCACGAAATATTACGCCTAAATAATTTATAATAAAAACATTATATTAAAACAAACTATACAATAATCAATACACCTACAGGAACTTAGAAAATTGCAATATAAGTTCTATATTTAGGTATGCCACTTAAGAGAATGGTAAGTAACACCTAACTAGTGCACCTCGATTGCCGGACGAAACGCAACTATATACTCGTAACTATGTAATACTATGCAAAATAAACATATTGTTTATATTGGTCGTGAAAATAATATATTACGCACTCGCTGATCGTTCTTTTACTATCACAAGATTGGAATGCGCTAACTACGGAGGTGCTTGTGACACACAAATATTAGTAAGGGCCTATACGGTAAATAAGCTATACCTAAGCTGCTGCTGCATACAAATTTAACTTAATGGACACCGGAAAAAATAACTAATGGACCGACCATAATGCTTCTTGCACTAAAACTTGTAAAGTCAAATGAGATTGTTCTGAAAAAAATTTGAGCGAAGCATCACTCATTTTCAGTGAGTGGAAGTGTTTATGATTGACCTATTTGTACAAAACCGTTGACAAAACTATGTAGAAAGTATAACTTCCTGCTCAAGTATCAAAACGGATGGTCCAACTTTATTAAAGACTGGAGAAGCCGCACATGGACTGAGGCGGGCAAGTCACATCATAACGCAACTTACAATTTTCACCATAAAATTAGTTTATTTCTCTATCAGCTACATATACTATGTATATTCCGTGATTTGCAGCCTTTATAATAAGTCTTGTATAGGCAAGAGGCACTCTAAATATAGATTGTGGTCACTTTAAGATACAAAAAATGAATCTACATTGTACCTATTTCAAAACCTGGAATATTTCGTGCTAGTGTCTCCTTAATTATCATGCTTTGAAGTTACGAATAAAACATATTATACTATCTATCATAAATAAATAAATATATATTATGTTATATTCTTTTTGTGCTAAGAGCGCGAGTGAACTCTGCAGGGGTGTGGCAAATGTTAAAATTTGAATAACTGCACTTAGGATAAATTATCTGTATTCTGTCGTGACATGATGACACTATACATTTACCATTTTGCCTAATTTTCTACACATTTTACACATATAATAATATCTTTATCAGCATTACTTCAATAATAAATATGACTCTGAAAGTTAGGAAACATAATATTATTTAACGGCGTTCAGTGTGTACTATTATAAAAACTATATTGATAAAAACCTTTACAAACTTGTTAAAAATTTGTATCTACTATTGCTATTTTGTATATTGTAAATATTTTATCTTTCTTAAAACAAGAAGAGGAACATTGAATCAAGGTTAAAATATAGCTAGTTTGGTAACGTTGAAATCCAAAAAATAAAGAGTGCAGCTCTTCAAATAGCAACATTCTTGTGTTACTTTTTTTTAATTTTAGCAAATTTAGACATTTCCAAATCTAGCTCCGGGAAGTAGCGCATCTACCAATCTATCATCTAAAATGCAATAATTTAATCTTAATGTGTGATTTAACAATATACCAACGTGTTTTTTGCATTCCGCGTTAATTTTCGTTTCGAATTAACTCTATAAGTACCTACATATTAAACAAATTTCACAACAGTGATTTCAGTGAGTTGTAGATACCTAAATATACTTTAAAATAGTTGATAACATTCGTGGCTGCCATAAACTATAGTCAGTAAATTTAAATGTCTACAGAAATATGGAATGTTCGTGTTGTTAGCCGTATTACAAGACAAGTGATAAATTTTACAAACATCCACTCTAAACACAACAATTAATAAGAAACGAAGGGTTCCAAAATCTTAATTTACAAGGTGCGATTGGAAGATCTTCCTAAGGACTCTACCACAATTTAATACTCCGACGACTATTTTCAACCAAATCTCAACGCAATTCGATATGCTACGGTACTCGACGTCTTTCCAGTTTAACAAAATTACATTCATATTCATTGATTAAATAATGTTATCAATATTGCCTAAACAGTATTGGTTACCTTCGATATTAAAATTTCGTCTCTGGAATAACTTCGGAATGTTAGGCGTTTGATAGTGAAATATTGATTAAAACTACCTTAGGTACATCCCTAATATTACAAAAACATTCTTCTTCTTTCTTTTTAATTTCTAAATAACACCTAAAATAGCAATGAGATCTGACATAATTATTATAGCCTAATTTAGGTGCAGTAAATCAGCGTTTTGGTAATTTTTTCGGCGCTTTTTTGCTATAATTTCTAGTTTTAAACCAAACATTGCAAAAAGTACGTATTTTGTAGTAATGTGGAGGTTCAAAGTCGAACCTCGTGTAAGCATGCTTTATAAAAATATTAACGAAAATATGCAAATTTCGTAAGCACTGCGAGTACCTAAGGCGGTATGTAAACAATTATTGGAACCATATCTAAAATTAATATTTAAATTTGGTTATTTTTTAAATGCTTTTTAGTAAAAGGCATATTTTGCAATTTACTAAACAATTTTAAAATAAAAAAATCTTCAAAGTCATGCCTAAAATTCTAATCAATTTAAAATACTATCTGAGATCGATTTCTTTTAACTCCCAGATGTTGCACTCTTACTTTTATTTATATCACAGATCTTTTCCTATAGTAACAATACCTAATACTTCCTTTCTTATAAATTTACCGAAACATTAATTTACTACTAAGATTTGAACGCCTACAATCGAATCAATACCGTACATTAACAATATATTTAACTAAAATTGTTACTACAAATATGTTTAGAGATATTTTAAAATCAGTGCAACAAAGTCGCTATTTTCTTCAATATACGATTTTATTACAAAATGATATGTTTCATGACCAAAATATTATGAAATGATCAAGAATTTCTATCGACTAGTATAAATTTATGTCAACATTACGATAATGATATCAATCCTTATTTTAAGATATTAATTGTTCCAAACCAAACCAGAGTACCGTGAGCATATCAGAATTGAAAGCTTTTTTCGAATGACTTACATACTAAAGTGAGCCAACGTCCAATCAGTACCAAATCAAAGCTTTAGTTTTTGTATTTATAATATGTTGTGTGACCAATGATAATGTAGTAAACAATACATTCGATAAACACCGAGCCTTATTCCAGGCTCTGTCTAAAGATTGTACATACCTATTTGAAATAAAAATGATAATATTGTAAAACAATACTCTTTACAATTCGTAAAATATCCCTGTATTTGACTCTGTTGAATTTATTGAACACAGTAATAAATTGACGTTGAGGCGTTTCAAATCTTGCGTTGAAAAGTTTCTAAAACAAAGCAATCAATTATGATTGGCTATTTATACTTGAATTAAACACAAA
The DNA here is from genome assembly GCA_939531255.2 of Thera britannica. Classification (NCBI taxonomy): domain Eukaryota; kingdom Metazoa; phylum Arthropoda; class Insecta; order Lepidoptera; family Geometridae; genus Thera; species Thera britannica. Next base: position 19,462,104 of record OW618036.2, on the reverse strand, counting down.
ACTTGAAACTACCTAAACAATAATAAAGAAATATGGTTTTGCAGTATGAAAATAAATAGATACATTTTACATATTACTATATTTTATAGTGTACTACTATGCCTCTTGCATTCCCTAAGCTGTTTTTGTCTATAAAATCTCTTATAAATGTTTATTGATATAAATATTACTATTTGTTTCAATTATTTTATCTACATTGAAAGAATAAGTTGTTGTAATTAAATAAGGCAGCATATGAAGGAAGAGGCATAGCATTCGGACAGAACTGAAACATCGCTTAAAGCTTTGATTCCCATGATCACATCAATAGCCCTCCCCACTAAATAAAAACAGTCTGTATTATCTCAATACAGAACTACCAAAGCGTTTTACACACTATCAATTTCCTAAAAATCCTTTATTATCAAACTATATGTTATTTACATTTATATGTCGTAATATTGCTTTTGATTTACCTCAGGGGAGCGTGCGTCGTTACTTCGAAAGACATCAAATGAGTAAAAACTTCAAATCCTAAATTTTAATTGTTACAACTATTTAAGTGCATTTATCGTATGGTCTATAAGAATGTTATATGAATACAGCACTCATATAAATACTCCTCTTTACTTTGTTTATATAAAACCACTCCAACGTGAAGCTACTTAATAAATATGCAAGTCTCTAAAGATTATAATTATCAGCTCTAAATTAATGATACTTTACAATTTTATTTAAACTTTTGAAAGCTTTGAAATCGCAACCCAGAGGGAAAAAAAAACTAAATAGAACTTTCAGATAACGCAAACGAATCCAAATAAAATTGAAGCAAAAAACTCAAAACGAAGCCGATTTTTATTTTGCATGATACCAAACGATATTAAGTAAAAGAAGTTTAACTTCTGTGGCTAACTTTGGCTATGCCGTCTAAGTCAAAGACTCACCATTAAATGAGTCCAAAGTTACATTTTAACGTAAAGAAAGCATCTAATGAAGAATAAAATATAAGAGAAAACAAGCGAAACGTAACATAAAAGTTCAAGAAACATCTAAGTAGGTACCTATCAACAACTTTAGTGTGTCAATTTATCTATAAGTGAAATATCAAATATTATTTCATATCATTCAGATCACAGTTGCGGCGTTTAAATCACATTCTTAACTAATTTTCAATACAACATATTGTCCTCCCTTTGTTCATTCGCCTCACTCGCGGACCATTGACTATTACCGAAACAAGTAATTGGCTAAAGTATGTACAACTACTCGTATTTGTGGGCTAGGTGCGGCACTCATTGGTGGCTTTCTTCTTCTGTATCTACGGGGCTAGGCGATAAAAACTTGCGTGCATATTTCGGATAGTGAGTCTTTTCGTGTGCCTTCAAAATTGTCGATCGTGAAAACGTCTTGCCGCATAAGCCGCACCGGAAAGGCCGCTCACCTAAAAAGCGTTATCATAAATTATAAATAACCAAAACAATTACCAATATCAGCAATTTAGTAATTTCATGTATAATTTTGAATAGTCACAATGTTGCTCACCTGTATGAACCCTACAATGATCCTTCATATGATGTCTTAGCTTGAATGCCTTCCCGCAGAATTCACATTTGAACGGCCTGTCGCCTGTGTGGACCGGTAGATGCGTTATCAGCGACGAGACGTCCGGGAAACTCTTGCCGCAAAACTTGCATAGCACGACATTCCCGGGCTCTACCGGCCCTATGTCCAGGTCTATAGGAGATTCTTCACTGTGCATCTGTAGGTACGTGGGGTCATTGAACTGTCCGATCATGGGCAGCGCCATCGGCCGGCCGAGTATAGCGTCCCGGTACTTCAATGTGTCTAGCGTGTGCGTTGTCAGTATGTGCCGCGTGAGTTTGCTCTGGTGAGGAAAGGTCGCCCCGCAGTGGATGCAAGGGTAACCCCTTTCCCCGTCCTCAATACGACCCCTACCGGACCCATCGTACTCCTGCAACCACAAAAAAGAACATCAACTTCTTTTTTCTCTTGATCCATTTTGACACGGATCATACTGTGTGCAATATCTCTACCACTACGTTTCTAAATTGAGATGCAGTTTTGGTATTAATTTTATTTTTCACTATCTAAGTAAGAAGTTGACGCTCATTTTTGCCCAAAAAATGTGCAGGAGTGACTCGGGAGCCGGCCGCGATTGCCTAGTCGCTAGCAGCGCGCGTGCGTACGGAATCAACGATTCCTAACGTTACGTGTGCGTGTGAATGGCCAAAGTTAAAGAAAATTATAATAAAAAATTGCCCAAAATATATATGAAACAAAATGATGGATATAAAAATGATGGCCAACAAAATGAAGGTCAACTTCTTGACAGCAAGGCATAGTACTCAATGTTCAATAGCGCAGCATATCAAACAAGCATGCATGTTAAAATCAACTCTTAGACAACACCAACAAAAACTTTATTACGACAGTGCTAGCAACCTCTACACAATGTTAGTAAGTATTCTACTTGTTACAACAATGTTTACTTTCCACAATACTCTCGAACTTTACTTTAAATAACAAACTCAGACACTTAGTTCCAGTCATTAAATATTGTTTGAATAAAAAAATGTATTTTTTAGATGTTATTTTCGACTCATTTATTTGAATGAATCTAGCTTACTCAACATTCAAATTTCTCATGTTACTTTATGAATATATTTTTTTATTTCATCATTACTTTTTTTAAACATGAATGTTTTTTTTATAATACTCATAAAAGGTGTTGTGATTCACAAGACATTCTACTATATTTCTCAACTACTAACTGCACATTGACAATGAATTGAGTTGGTAACAAATACTCTTGTTGACAAAATTAGATAGCATGCAACACCAATACCAACACATTTTACAAAAATGACACAAATATAAAATTGGAGACAAATTCTTGATTTTCTTTTTTTTATAAAACTAGCTGATGGAACAAGCATATGGCCCACCTGATATTAAGTGGTAACCATCGCTTATAACAAAGTATTGCCTCGTAGGTCACGCACGTCAGGAACGTGCCTTACAGTGCTTAGTATTTTGAAACTTCGTTTTTTTATTAATTCAGTAGTATATATTTTTTTATGAACCATTCAAGAAACTGTCTCCTTTTTCATAATTTTGTCACTTATTGGAAAAAACCCACAACTAACCTGTCTCATGTAAGTGTTACAGTATTAATTGTCGGTATTTTCCAATGTAATACAAACTACGACATCAATATACATACATCAAGATATAGTTTAACATATACACACCGATTCATGTTGCAGTCGGTAGTCCATGGAAGGCTCTCCTATTTTATCATCAGGCCAGTCTATCTCCTTTTTCAGGGACTGAAATCATAAAATACACAGTTTTATCAAACTATTACAAAGCTTATACTCATTTTGAGAGTATGATAATTCAAAGTCTAAGGGAAATGCGCTTTCTATCTATCTATTCAGCCTGTATGCACCCACTACTGGGTAAAGGTCTCCTCCTTAATACGCCACTCCCTTCGGTCCTGTGCCAGTCTCCTCAAATGCGCTTTGACTATAACTATTAGCCCGAATAATCCCATTGTCAATTCCGCCACTCCTTACGATCTTGCGCCACTAGTTGCCAGTCCCTCTCAAAGGAAAAAAAGATCATTATATTAATGTAATTAATGTAATAGGACTGGTTCCTCAGCTCAGTTGGTAGTAGCTCTGCCTTCTGCACCGTAGGTCGAGGGTTCGATCCCCATGTGAATAAATATTTGTGTGGTGAACGCTGATGTTTGTTCTTTATCTTGGTGATGTATTATATTGTATTCTAAGTATGTATTTACAAAAAAAGACATACCAAAGTTCCTATATCTGATACATGATATAAAAATAATTAAATGAAATGGAAAAACTTTATTGTATACACCAATCAAAATAAAGCAGTACTGAGGCACACTTAAAAATAAAAACTACAATGGGTGGTGATATTGCTGACAAAAATATCTTCAGGTGAAGTGAAAAGTAAGAAAAAAACTAGATATAATAGGACATACCAATGGCACTACCTGGACCGGAGGCAGCCCAGAAGGCCCGGCTATCGGTTCACCCCTCGGACTCGGCAGCGAAGGGTGTAAGGGGTGCGGTAGACCTGCATGGCTGAGGGTATTTAACACACTCAGCCTTTCCACCGGAGAGAACCTTGTGCCCAGTATGCTGCTACTGTTGTGACTGTTGATTTTCATGTTTATTATGCCTGGAATTAAAAGAAATATGTTTGGGTATCAAGAAGTACTTACAAAAGATTCAAAGTCAATAATTCAGTACGATGCAAGAATCACTTTGAAACGTCTTAAAGCTAGGTGAGTCTAGGTGCCAGTTCCACGCGAACTTGGATTGCAATGTGTGTGCATTTTGCATGACTACCCCCTCATTTATATTGCCTAATACTTTTGAGCTTCTAATGTATCTTGTCACTGTCACTTTCATGTCAACAAACAGAGATGGCAACAACCTTAGCGACCAATAAGAAGCCTAGTATTTTACCAACTGTTTAATAAATGTCAGTTATCTACATTCTGGCAATTTTGTGACAGCCATATCCAGTGCTTTCCTAGTAAATCAATATACCTAATTTTGACCAAAGTAGGTAAGTACAGAAACAAGGCCTTTGCATTTTCAAAATTGAGTATTCTGTACCCTAGGTACATCATCAGGGGAACCTTTCAATATTTAATTACTAGGCACTGAAGCGCCCAGCATCACTTTACTGTGGTTAGAGTCGACTACGCATAGGTTTTTATCTTCCAATTCTTACATTGTGTGTGATATGAATAAGTCAGGTTATATCTTCGAAATTCCAAATTCGTGTCCACTTTTTCTCATTGCATAACATGACGCGTATTTTTAGCTTCAACATGATTTGGACAACTGGCCCTTTTATTTCAAAAGACAAAAACAAAGCACTAGCAACGACAAAAATCACTAAACAAAATAAAGTGAAAAACAGAAAACACCAATCAGCTGATTAAACTCAAGATACTTGACATAATTTGGTTGTCAATTTTGACATTGACAGTGACATATCTAGTTTTTTTTGCAAGATATAAAAAACCGGTAGGTATGTACCGTATACAGGGTGTCCGATTATTTGTGAAGTGCTTGAAAAGTGTGTACTTCACATCATCATCATCATTTCAACCCGTTTGCACTTCCTGATGTACCACCTATGGTAACTACATTATAGTAATATGTTTTTGGGAGTAGCTGTGCCGTAGGTCGTGGGTTCGATCCCCACCTAGAACAAATATTTGTGTGGTGAACAAAGATGTTTGTTCTCTGTCTGGGAGTTGTATGTATTTACAAAAAAAATGTATTTAAGTATTATATTAGCTGTCTGGTTCCCATAGTACAAGCTCGGCTTAATTTGGGGCTAGATAGTGTTGTGTAGATTGTTAACAATATGTATTTATTTTAATTGTAAAAATGCGAAAGCTTAGATGTCTGAATACTATGCCAAATCACCCATGTTGCTCTTAAGACCTTTGTTGGCTTCGCTCACTTAATCAATAAAAATGTACTACTTACCCATGTTATCGCTTTGTGCTCCGTTTGATCGTATCGAAATGGTATCATCTTCTGGCGATGAAGGTCGCATAGGTTCGTCCGGAGGCTCCTCTTTTGGTAAAGTTGGATGCGTGGGCGTTAATGCTTCTGTTGATGTTTCAGACCTGAATCGCCGTACTGAAAGTAATGGAGATATTCTAGGAGGTGATGCCTCGGGCACCTCTCGGTACTCCCTTTCACGATGATCTCTTGGGTCCCGATTTTCTCGCAAATCACGGGGTTCTCGTATTTCTCTTGGGTCTCTGGGTTCCCTAAGGTCCCGTATTTCCCTGAGATCTCGGGATTCCCTAAGATGTTCCCTGAGATCTCGTGGCTCCCTTTGTTCTCTTACGTCTCGAAAGTCACGAGACTCTCTCATTTCACGTGATTCTCTGAGCTCTCTATGCTCTCTGTCTCTGTGTTCTCGTGGTTCTCTTGGCTCTCTCGTGTGACCTTCTCTTGCGTCACGGCCATCTTTGTTTTCTCGGTCACGGGTTTCACGTGTGTCTTTGGGTTCGCGCCTGTCTTCCTTGTCCCGAGTTTCCTTGGGTTCTATTCTGTCGTGTGCCTCTGGACACTCCCTGGTGTCAGGGGGCTGGCACTCTTCCATCGGTTCCGCGACGTTTCTTGTGTCGATGCCAGCAGCGCTTAGTGTCGTCATTTCAGCGAGTCCTTTGACCTAAATGATAAAAACATTATTTAGGTTAAAAACAAATATGGTGCAGATGTAAAAACAAGTACTTCAAATGTGGAGGTAGCCATGAAGGTATCTTAAATAAAATATCCAATAGGTCATGTAGTTGCATGGCCTAATTATGGATAGAAACAGTTAATATTTAAACAGCGTTTTTGTTAAGCCAACAAGTAGGTAGGTAGTGCGTTGATATCCAGCAATTGTTATGAATGGCCACGGGAAATGCTATGCTAAGTAAAATAGTTTAGGTACATAATATAGGTACTCATTATTATCTATTAATTTGACCTAATAATTAAATTCGGATGAGCTCATAGCAAGAACCCAATACCAACTACGTTCACGCTGTGAGTTCAGGGCTATATGTAGTAGTAAAAGTGCATCAGCTCGTCTATCAACCTATTCAAAAAAAAAATTAAGTATGATTATGTATCTGCATAAGGCCATCCAATGCTAGGTACAATCTTTTTCTTCATTCTTATAGGCTTCATTTTTAGGGCGATTATTTTTGATCCTGAACCCATCAAATCTACTCGCTGTACGCTGTACTCCAAGCAGGCTCCCCCGTGCCAGATCCTTAATAAATCATCTGACTAATGCAAGTCTGCCAATCTTTCTTGGCCCTTCTATGGCCTGGCAACTACTTGACGCCAATAAAAAATATGTTTTTCCTAATAATAACTTTCTGCCGTAAGATGCATTAAATAAAAAAGTCGAGATTATCTTAGAATGTTAAAATTCATACCTGAAGGCTCTCAGCAGTCTTGAGAAGTGCAGGGAGTTGACAGTACTGGACGTTGACCTCGCCTTTGTACATGAAGTCCACTAGCGTCCGTAACTCTTCCAAACCGACGTCCTTCAGTATCACGATGGGATGTCGCGATGGGTGGTCCACGAACAGAGAACGAAAGTACGATGAGCACGCTGACAGCACTACCTGAAAAAATTTAGCAGTCTTGCTTAGGACAACTTTTAGACTTGGTCCAACCTTCTGACCTAGACTATGGTTTACGTTGAGTTTCATCTCCGGATAAGCCAAACCTGGATAAGATTTATCCAGCCATATACATTTCTTAAGCAACTTACTAAACGTTACGTGAGCATTCGCCTATCAAATGAACAAAACAATGTCTCAAAATGAAGCGTGCTCGCACGTGTAGAGATTTGCAAGTGACTGAATACGTCACATAGGTACTTACTACTAACATGGCCTAGGCACATTTAGTACCATTGAATACCTAGCTAGTCATACTATATCAGGTTCACTCAATCTGATGATCGAGAAATAAGAATTCATCAGGGTGGACTGTGCAGTCGAACAGACAAATACACGGACATACTGTCAGACGTTATCAATTTAATTTTTTACCTTTTGGGTTATATTCAGGACCCTAAACTATGATGATAATTATGCAAAGTTTATTGATGCAATAGCCGCTAAGATTGAAGATTGAACTGATGGTATTATGATGAAATCAACTCCGGTGTATGTCGTAAAGGTTGAGGTTGACCAAGGGTAAAGAACCAGCGAAGAAGCATTATGTCCTGAGTACTCATATGTAGGCATGCGTACGGTGGCGATTGATGCAAAAAGCAAACGGTCGATACGTTTTTTAGGGTTCCGTAGCCAAATGGCAAAAACGGAACCCTTATAGATTCGTCATGTCTGTCTGTCTGTCTGTCTGTCTGTCTGTCTGTCTGTCTGTCTGTCCGTCCGTATGTCACAGCCATTTTTCTCCGAAACCGTAAGAGCTAGACTGATGAAACTTGGGAAGTAGATGTATTCTGTGAACCGCATTAAGATTTTTACATAAAAATAAAAAAAAAACTATAAATTTCGGGGGTCCCCATACTTGAAACTGAAACTCAAAAAAAATTTTTTCATCGAACCCATACGTGTGGGGTATCTATGAATAGGTCTTCAAAAATGATGTTGAGGTTTCTAATATCGTTTTTTTCTAAACTGAATAGTTTGCGTGAGAGACACTTCCAAAGTGGAAAAAAGTTGGTCCCCCCCCCTCTAACTTCTAAAGTAAAAGAATGATAATACTAAAAAAAATATATGTTGTACATTACTATGTAAACTTCCAACGATATTTGGTTTGAACGAGATCTAGTCAGTAGTTTTTTTTTTATACGTCATAAACCGTAAACCGCAATTAACCTTTCGACGAACTACAAGAACCTTATTATGTTACATCAAGTAACATAATATAAAGGTTCTTGTAGTTCGTCGTGCTACGGAACCCTTCATGGGTGAGTCCGACTCGCACTTGGCTGCTTTTTATTATTATTATGTGTTATTAAGTCTATCATGGAATAGACAACATTTATTAAACTCTGAACTCCAAATAAGTGGTCGCACACCTCTCACATGGTCTCGCAAGGAACACCTGTCTTGTGATCTCTAGTGAAGGTATCATCGGAACACGCATGAGAGTGACGTCCACGAGACTTAGCGTGCATCAAGAAACTAGAGACACCGAGCAGATTGCTATGTTAGTTTTACAGACACCGAAACTGACCTTGTGAGCCCTAATGGAAGCGCCCTCGGAGCAGGCGAGTGTGACGTCCACGAGACTCTCGTCTTGCAGCAACTGGCTGAAGACGCCCAGCAGGTTGCTCTGATGATTGTTCCACCTTAGGCAATAGTGCTCACTTCCCATGTCTGAGCTAGCTCCCGCCGCTGAAAATGAAAAATTAATTCATGAGCAATGTACCTACAATTTTTTTTTATTGTAATACCTACTTAGGTATGTAAAAGTATTCCTAAATAAGTAATCTACCATACTGGTAGTCTATTGTAATAATCATATGCGTACATAACTAGCAAGAGAAGTAGGCATATTAGTTGATCGTAAATTTACCCAGCAACCTACAAAAAAGATTTGCCCAAAAAACATTGACCGCATCTCTACACCTAGGAAGATTTTAATAGATACCTATTACCTACCTGCCTATTTTTTGCAATAACATTAAACATCCGTGAACTTGAACCACTACACTTCTAGGTTTGGCAAACACGCTGAACTGCCGATGACGAGACGTAGGTGGTGGGTGGACATAGAGATAATGAGATTTTTTTAGTGTTACAAGTTTGTAGATTGATACTGCACGTACATAGGTACCTACAAACCTAACTACTACTATTACTAATATAATAATTTATCATGATTCACATCTGTTGAAATAAATTTGAGAAGCAAAATTATTTCAACAGTCGTACCTACTTGCCTATGTACATTCGGTGGTAGGTAGGTAAATCTCAATAATGATTGCAATATCGTTAGTGAACGCATCGGGGTTGTTAATTGCAGCGTTTACCCGTCACATTCACCATCCGGAACAGTTACCTACTGTCAGAGCTAATAAGAACAAAACACTGCTGTCTGATAAGTTGATAACCGTTTCGCGCCTACACGCGCGCAGTTAAATATAGGTGGCTGTTTAAACGTAGGTGTAGTGCGCACACGCATCGGCCGCGACGCAGTCAAGATCAAGGGCGCGATTGCGCAAGAGTTGGCGGTCGCACACTGCAACTGTGATGTCATCGCGTCTGCGTTCCGCACTCCCCGCCCCCCGTTCTAAAGGCCGCGGACGCGAAACGTTCTATTTTTATTTTTCGACAGTCGTCCATAATAATTTGTACGATCGCATACCCAGCTTACGTTGAGTCTAGGTATGCCTATCTCACTTATCACTTCCCGTTTAGTAACAGATGTGTGAAGTACTTACCTGCCTACCTACCTAGGGAGATAGATGCCCGTCGTGTGGATAGTCGTTGCGTTGTTGAATAGTATTTTACAAAACCATGACCAGGTTTTACGAATCATAAACTACCAAAAGTTACAATCGTCATTGACATTTTAGCATTGAAGACCTTGGATTTAGATGTTGTGGTAGGTAGGTGACTGGGTGGTATAATCAAGTATATTTTGTATTCTAAATCATCAGTAGTTTGACCTAGAAAAGCTACTTAAATACTTCCGGTCCTAAAAATTATGTAGTTTCTGATATCTTCATAACCTACGTGATCATCGATATTGAGATTATATCCATAGATAAGTAATAGTTTTTATAGCTCACGCTAAGTTTTCTGACTTAGGGTGGATTGGAATAAATAAACTACGATGAGCCTTAAAATGAAATAATTTTGTCGACATGTCAAAGAGGCAGAAAGAAATATTTTTATTTTAGGAATAGCGTTACTCTGCCATGGTAAAATTGAAATAACTCATTTGAAACCAACACTGACTTTTGTTTTTTTTTCATGGATAAAATGTTTGGCTCAGAGAGGTCTTTGCTGTTTAGATTGTTATGTATACTTCAGCTTTTGGAACACCCTGTATTGAATCTATAATATTGTGTTAAAAATTTGATCAATTATTATTCTAGGCGCTGAACAAAACTACAGACTGCCTAGCCAAAAATAAAATAAAAACGACAGACATTTAATTTACATACAAATACGGAAACTTGTAGGTAAGGTACCAAGCAATAAATATTATTTTAGCTCATGAAAAATGTTCTATGTTAGGAACTCAGCATTGTGGAATCGTGACTAGGTATAGAATACAGATAGACATAAGGCACTTTAATGTTGTTCGACAAGCTCGACCTTCACCACACAATGCTATAGGTAGAGCATACATTGTTATTTCTACTACTAGGCCGGGCGTTATCTGTAATGTATGACAGATGACAATATTTTTGAAATGTTACTGCAGATTTTTCAAACTAACGTGACAAATCCAATGTTCGGAATCAGTAAAAAAATGCGTGATAATAAAAAGCAAATCCAATAAAGAGCTCTAAGAAATACTTATACAAAAAAAAACCGGCACTATCAGATCACAACATAGAAGTAGGGAAATATCAAACTTAAGTGTTATAATGAGCATTTTTAATGATGAAGTGAACGAATGCTTGCGAACACTAACAAGCGAACCAAACCGTCGCTCGCCGTCGTCGTTCTCTTAGTCAGACAAAACATCCACCATCTTCGAAATAATGCTCATAAATAAACTGTACCTACCTAAGCTTAAGAACCTAGATGCACGTTGCGAATAAAATCCACGACTTTTTGATATAGGTAAACCAGGCAATAGTAGTTTGAAACAACAATAAATTGACTCTGATGATACAATTTTACAGCTACCAACATTGTAACTTATCAACAGAAGTATAAAGTAGCAGCCACGTGGTAGGTAGGTACGTAATCATACGTAGATGTATATAGTTGGGTAAAGTCACGTGCAGGAATAGAATGTCAAATTCATGAAAGCCGGTAACTTTTTAATCGAACGAGCTAAGCGAGCGAAAATTTTTCATACAACTCGGACAACATTTTTGGTAAAGAAGGTATGTTTTAAATCGACAAAAAAGTCTATAGAAGTCTGTAATATACTTATAGAGAAAGTGCAGTGGGTTGTTTTATAGAAAGGCTTTGCTCAAAGGGTCACAAATTAAAATATAGTAAAATTAAAAATTCCTATGCATCGAGAGTTGTTGCTTTCGTAGTTGATTGGTGTGCGTAATTTTATACGCAACTAATACCAAGGATCTAAGGCCGCATTTTATTTTTAAAAGTGACTGCACTTACGTGCAAAAATAGGTCCATTGTACATGAAATTTCAGGTTTCAGGAAAATTTGGATACTTGCGAATTATTATAAATCATTTTTGTCTACATTTTTGTCATCATCTGTCTACTAAGTATTACAAAATAATGAGTATAAAGTACGGGGGCTTTTGCAAGCGATGATCTCTCCAACCGATACTGACGAATTTATACGATTTTTTTTTTAAATGTCGGACGCGTTCGCTCGCGATCGAACGCAACCGAATAACACAAGTGATATCGTACCTTTGCTGGCTGTAACGTGTCTATCGCCATAATTTCTGATTATAAATTTTATGAGGGCTTCATCATAATATCAAACTTATACAAGCTTATTCCATCTAAACCCTCTCCCAGGCACTATAGCGTAAATAGGGACATAAATAAACACCAGTTGCCCCCTGACACTATATAAATCATCAACAATAGATGCAAATACCTAACTTATAACTTTTACCGTCAAATAAAAATATATGAATCATTTTTTTGCACGAATAGGGTTATTTCGTAGATTGAAAAATCAGTCTCTGATTATATTGTACAAAAGATGAATATAAGTACTACGTATAAGTATACGTACTCTTGTGTAATCTATGGTGCCGACGTTCTTAATTTACGCATGAGTTTATGCCATGTTAATTTATACCACATAAAGCCACGTGCATAATGGGCTCGCTTATAAGGTCGCCGTTTTAAACGTATCGGACTGAAAAGGTCTTCTCTCTTTCTTCAATTTAAGAGAGTAGTTCTAGCTGGGGTTTCGAATGCGGCCACCTTGACTTCCTTAAAACCGGGAAGGCGGCAATTCAATCTTCATTTTCACAAATTTTTCTTTCATGTTTTTATTTGTACTTTCCACGACATGACATTCAGCTTTGCAATTTCTGTTTTACAAATTAATAAGCAGTAAACTCATAAGTACTTAATCAAATATTTAAAGTAGGTAACTCATGGACTGTGATATTGTGTATGATTCAAGATATTTGATTATTCCTCCATTTAATTATTCTTTCACGGCAATCGTTACATTTGATGAAATTTTCAGTTGATTCTGTAGGGAAATAGGGAATGCAGTTCTACACGCAATCTATATAAATGTTCAAACGACCTAGAAAATAAAACTCCGTCTAGCAATAGTGAGAGTGGTCATAATTTGTGCAATTGCCTATCCTTGCAAATGAATGACAATGTGATGCGTGCAGCATGACACAAGTTTAAATTTTTATAACCCATTTCATGGTCGTTTAGTTTAGATAGTGGTGTGTACTTACCTAATCAGCATTTCAGTGAATAAAATGAAAATAAATTCAACATAATATTTTAATTATTTAATTAATTATTTTAATTTACTATGCGTCTATGTGGTAGGTTTGGTATATAATTATTAGCATAATGTTTGTCTTAAAAACTGGTTGTAAGTCTGGTTTAAAAATGTGTATGTACTATGCCAGTATATATTATGTATATACTCTCAGGCTTGTTGTAGAACCTATAAACTTCGAAAACATATGTGTCAAGCGTCACGTAAAAAGGGCCCGTCAGCGGCCTACTTGCGGAAACCAGTCCGCACATTAAGGGCGCTTGTACACGCTAAGAAAAAACGCCGGGTCTACCCAAGAATTCGTGTCGTAACAAGAAAATAACTGTGTACACTGCTCGCAGCGGTGCACGAAAAAAATCTTATCTGCGCAAGACACGACGCGGCGAACGTTGTTGCGTTTTCGTGTGTGGAAAAGACAAAATTCTTGTCTTGCGCAGATAAGATTTTTTTCGTGCACCGCTGCGAGCAGTGTACACAGTAATTTTCTTGTTACGACACGAATTCTTGGGTAGGCCCGGCGTTTTTTCTTAGCGTGTACAAGCGCCCTAAGTGTGGATCAAACAATTGCAGAAAAGTCTGGTTTAATCACTCTAAACATCTTGCTGGGGGAATACACCCTAAAGTAAGACCCTGACGCAGTCCACATACAAAAGACGTCAACGCGCTCATTGATATTCATACCTCTCAGAAAACATTCAAACTAGGTATAGGTAATCCCTAAGTTACCTAGTTTGATAAGGGCTTCAAAAAGGGCGTTTTAAAATGTTTAAAGGGTCAGCAACGCGCGAGTGATGCCTCTGGTGTTGCAAGCGTCTCTAAGAAACTGCCTCTCTCAGTAACGTGATTTCAGTCACGATATAAATAAAATAATATTTTACATGGATCTTTAAATAACTTATTTAGATTATTATTGATTTATTTTCGGACTGACTGAAATTTAAATTGAAAATAATAAGTGCGAATCACGTTGCATTGTAAAAGAGGCCTTAGTTACACGCGCAGATCAGCGTGGGGGGATCAAGGTCGTAGCGCAACGCATCGTGGCTGCACACACACGCCATGATCTAGCGACTAGCACACTCCTGTGACTTCGTTCATATATCCTCGGGGTGTGCCAGGGTCGTGTATCATTTTCATGATTTGAAATAATCAAAGATTTCAGGTATTCGAGTTTGGCAAAAATATGATGCGTAACACATAACAATAATCAAGTAATCAAAACAAATTCATATTGGTAAAACAGTAGACATAACTGTGTTTTATCAAAACTTTATATTAAACTCATGCTCACCACACGCCTTGATTGACTGACTAGTGAAACCACGCGTCTCCGTTTTTATTTGTATAATATATTTTTAGAAGTATTTTTATACATTTAAAATGAATTAAGTATCTGGGTTTTTTAATTCAAATCATCTTTAGGTAGAAATGTTTTCTATTTGTGAAAGGATCAGTATCAAACTTTTTCATTGCGCCTATAATATGGTCTATATGAAAAATGGATTTATGTATAATAAACTTGTCGTGTCCTCATAAACGGAAACAAAGCTAATAATATAATTTTGGTAAGAGTTGATAAATTAATTAATTTATAATACTTAGTTGTTTTATTTGCTTGGTAATTTTTACCATTTCCCTGAGAAAAACTTACCAATAAACTAAACAATCCCCACAAAGTTATTTTTTTTGTAGAATTCAGGTACTCTGGCCCACGAACAAAGAAAAACATCGAAAATTTAATGAAAATCTTATTTTTAAGGTATAATATTCTGTACGTTCATTACAATGTTTTATCTATTAGACGGAGTCGGTAAAGCGTAACCCGTTTTTATTTGAATGCTTTTTGTAGAGCGACTGTTTTTAATTCGCACTTCGGTTTTCCTTATTTCTAAGTACTTACCTAGTTATATTATTACGTCATGGAAAAGCCTACTCGCCTATTATAATATATATTTTTTACGTTAAGCTTGCTTTTGATCGCAATCTCACATAGTGTTATGATGCGGTTGAAATGCCATCTCAATGAAAATTGATAATAATGAACATCATACAAGAACAGAAAGATATAGACTTACAGTCAGTACAGTCCGCATCAAGTGTTTGTTGGGTTCAGAATCGTTACCCAGAAATTTAGAATTTAGGCCTATTATAGTCCAGCAGTGGACTGATAGTGATAATAAGTTATTATTTATTATACCTAATAAAAGATCAAGTGGAGAATACTTTCAGCGTAGTGTAATAAAAAAAATCAAAACATCTCTTGAATTATATACAGTGTAAAATCTGAAAAACGTCAACAAGTTCTGATGCTGCCTGTAAGTTAAATAGAAAACCACGGTAAGCAGATACACGAATGGGTAAAAAGATTTCAAAAGCTGAGAGGACAGTATGCAAATGAAGTAAGCCAGTGCACAATTCCATACAAATGTTCAGGAAATAACGGCGAATAAATTTGGACTTTGCTCTGAGCTTCTATTTCAGAAGTATGTAAAAACATGATTTTGCTGTCTTTGTGGCACAAACGAACAAAATTCGATAAGTACTTTTGCATATGCATTTTTTACTGCCATTGAAAAAATGTGGGGTCAATAACCTTGTAATGTTATCAAAGGTTCACGGTGTGAGGGGGCAATCTAATTAATTGTAAACATGATAAATATAGCTAAGTAGACGGTACCTAGGTAAGCCGTATTTTGGCCTACCACAAGCTCTGTCTTTGGCTCTGTTTTAGAGTCTGTGTGAGTGCTGTCTCAATAAATCCTACTTCGAAACGTAGCCAAATGGCAAAAACAGAACCCTTATAGATTCGTCATGTCTGTCCGTCCGTATGTCACAGCCACATTTTTTCGGAACTATAAGAGTTATACTGATGAAACTTGGTAAGTAGATGTATTCTGTGAACCGCATTACGATTATCCCATAAAGGTAGAAAAAAAACATGAATTTTGAGGGTCCCCATACTTAGAACTGAAATTCTAAAAACTTTTTTCATCAAACTCATACGTGTCTGTCTATGAATCATCTATGAATAGGTCTTCAAAAATGATGTTGAGGTTTCATATATCGTTTTTTTCTAAACTTAATAGTTCTTGCGAGAGACACTTCCATTCTAAAATAAGAGAATGATAAAACTAAAAAAAATATATGATGTACATTATTATGCAAACTTCCAACGATATTTAGTTTGAACGAGATCTAGCGAGTAGTTTTTTTTTATACGTCATAAATCGTAAACCGCAATTTACCTTTCGACGAAATACAAGTACTTTTATATTATGTTACTTGTTGCTACGGAACCCTTCATGGGCGAGTCCGGCTCGCACTTGGCCACTTTTTTTCTAAAGTTTGCACGAGAGACAATTCCAAAGTGGTAAAATGTGTGTCCCCCTGTAACTTCTAAAATAAGAGAACGATAAAACTAAAACAAATGTTTGATGTACATCACTATCCAACTTCCACCGAAATTTGGTTTGAACGAGATCTAGTGAGTAGTTTTATTTATACGTCTTATATCGTAAACCGCAATTAACCTTTTGACGAACTACAAGAACTTAAGGGGCCAGCGGAGGGCGAATTTTCATACAAACGTAATACCAAAATAATTACTAGTTTAGGCAGATTTTCACTATATTATTGTAATAACTGTATTTGTATAGTATTTATCTAGGTTTCTGAACAGTTTTTATTTTAAATTACATACCTCAAATGAAATTAACGCCAATCACATTTTGCAATGAAAACAAATGTATAAAATGCGCTTGGTGTATATTTCATTTTAGGAAAGTAATTTAAAAATAAAAACTGTTCAGGAACCTAGATAAATACAATACGAATACAGTTATTACAATAATATAGTGAAAATCTGCCTATACTAGTAATAATTCTGGTATTACGTTTGTATGAAAATTTGCCCTCCGCCGGCCCCTTAAGAATAGATGCAAAGGCCCATTTGTGTTGGATATCCAATAGTTCCATTAACAAGGAGTAGTAAAAATATATGTCATTGTGATTGTGAGTTTATAGATCATAGCATAAGCACAGCTGAGACGCATAAATTGAATAATGTCATCAACATTTGAAATGGATTTCTTCAGCAATACACAATTTATTGCTACGCTGATTGTAGAGCGTTGATATGCTGTTTTGTGTAGCGTGTAGGCGCCACATGTGCTACGACGCCCGCGCATTCTGTCAACATCATTTCAGTTTGCTGTTCCAATAGTGTGGACGATTTGACGAATTGTACATGTTTATTTTATTTTTAACTGAATAACAAGGCGGCCTTTATTCGATTTTATATTTATTAGTATGATTTAATAAAACAGTACCTACTATTATTGCTTGAAATAAATGTCATGTTGAAAAGACGCAAAAGTACAAGTTTTGCTATGTTAATTATTTTTTATATATACATTTTTTTTCTAAATACCTACACACTTAGGTTTACATAGATTACAATTTGTTATTTTGGTTTCGGGAGTTTAACAGTTCTCTTCAAGCCTCATCGTTTCACGTTCGCGTTAGTGATCCCGCCTTTTTATAACGCTTTTATTAGCTTCACCTGTATGTATGTATGTATGTATGTATGTATGTAACCGACCCCTTTGAGCTCGATTTTGTCCTACTTTTAACGATCAGATTTGATTCAAACTTTGCACACCTGTCAAAGGTCGATGACAATGCAATAATATGAAAAAAAAAATAAAAAAAATGAAAAGAAATAATTTTTTTTTTTAAAAAACCTACTTTGAACGATCAGATTTGATTCAAACTTTGCACACCTGTCAAAGGTCAATGAAAATGCAATAATATGAAAAAAAAAAAAAAATGAAAAGAAATAAAAATAAATTAAAAAAAAAAACCTACTTTGAACGATCAGATTTGATTCAAACTTTGCACATCTGTCAAAGGTCGATGACAATGCAATAATATGAAAAAAAATACATGAAAAAAAAAAAAACTAAAAAGTAAAAAATAAATTATAGTTTAAAAAACTAAAAAAAAACGCTTTTATAACTAATTGAACTAAAAAGTTAAAAATAAAACTGTAATAATCAATTAAAAATTTGTATTATTGTACAAAAAGCGTGGGGGGCTTGATTTTGATTGTTGTAAATATTTTATCAATAGCTTATTATTATCTGAAGTTATTATAAAAAGCACCCCACGCTTTTTGTACAATAATACAAATTTTTAATTGATTATTACAGTTTTATTTTTAACTTTTTAGTTCAATTAGTTATAAAAGCGTTTTTTTTTAGTTTTTTAAACTATAATTTATTACTAAGAAACTCTTTCATACTCATTTTAATTATTAGTCTTAATAATTAAGTTTTTCAATTCGAATGAATTCAAAACCTAATAAAAAGTTAACGACTGAACATTAACTCCAATTGTGAATACGTACGTAGGTAAGTACAAGCAACGTCAGAAGTTGTAGACTTTTTCATAATTTCAAAATATTTGAACACTAGAATCGTACATTCTTAATGATAACATTTTAAATGAGCATATTCTTTGAATTTTTATGTCGGATGTAGGTGTAAAGGTGTGCGAAAACCAGTTTGGCTAGACGACTATAGTCTAGACATGTAAATTCCGTTAAATTGTATGATAACATAAAAGTATAGGCAACCTACCTATGTTATTGATTCAAACCCACTGAAATCTAACGGCTGTAAGTACTTGCCACAATAAAAACAGAGGTAAGCACGTGGTTTTTGGTAATTACATGACGAAGCTACTATGGCAGTACTTATAAAGAGATCGGCCTCTTTGGAATTTCCAAAAACAAAACGCATAAAAAACAGAGATCTTCATCGCGAGGTCAATGTTCCTAAAACTGAACTTACTTTCTTGAACAAAGCAGTAATCAGACTCGCACTGGTTAGTGCGTGAAGAAAAGAAATGTTTCTAGTCACAAACTTAGCATTCACGAAACTATTTTAGTTAGTTCATTGACTACAGTATCGAACGATCTAGTATGTTTTCAAGTATTTCTTAGAAAACTAGGCGTTTCATTTGATTGAGCGAACGAAGCTAGCAAATTGGACTAGTAGTTCTAAAAGAGCAAAATAAATTATTGAGATATTTTTTATCGATTTTATAGTGTTTACTACACTTATGGAAATCACAATTTTTTTTGCGCCGAGCGGGATTTGAGACCGCGACCTTCCCCTTGGTACGATGATTAGGATCCGATGGCGGAGCAGTCAGCGAAGCCCCGTACCAAGGGGAAGGTCGCGGGTTCAAATCCCGCTCGGCTCTTAACTTTTAAAAGCCGAGCAGGAAAAAAAAGTAGTTACGTACCTAGAATTATCAGATAAAGACTAAGCAAATAAATTATAGTTTAAAAAAACTAAAAAAAAACGCTTTTATAACTAATTGAACTAAAAAGTTAAAAATAAAACTGTAATAATCAATTAAAAATTTATATTCTTGTAAAAAAGCGTGGGGTGCTTTTTATAATAACTTAAGATAATAATAAACTATTGATAAAATATTTACAACAATCAAAATCAAGCCCCCCACGCTTTTTGTACAATAATATAAATTTTTAATTGATTATTACAGTTTTATTTTTAACTTTTTAGTTCAATTAGTTATAAAAGCGTTTTTTTTTAGTTTTTTTAAACTAAAATTTATTTTTTACTTTTTTTTTTTTTTTTTTCATGTATTTTTTTTTTCATATTATTGCATTGTCATCGACCTTTGACAGATGTGCAAAGTTTGAATCAAATCTGATCGTTCAAAGTAGGTTTTTTTTTTAATTTATTTTTATTTCTTTTCATATTTTTTTTTTTTTTCATATTATTGCATTGTCATCGACCTTTGACAGGTGTGCAAAGTTTGAATCAAATCTGATCGTTCAAAGTAGGACAAAATCGAGCTCAAAGGGGTCGGTTACATACATACATACATACATACATACATACATACATACATACATACAGGTGAAGCTAATAAAAGCGTTATAAAAAGGATACAATTTCCGGGAGTTTAGGCGATAACGCGTGACGGTTAGGTTCCCTAAAACTAGCTAATAATACCAAGTCTGAGGCCAAACGTGCCCGCGGTTCCTGCATACAATTATGTAACAGAATACCTATGTGTGTGTCTAAGAAAAATATATACGCTCGTGACTCACGCACACTACCGCACTGATGCGAATAGGCCGTCGTCGTGAAAACAAAACAGCAGTCGTTTTTTAATAGGTAAGTACGTATATAAAGATAGGCCAACCCTGCTGATTATTGAACGTTTGTATTAGAGGGGGAAGTTTATAGTTCTATTGGTAATTATATTTTTTGTTTTATGCAATTACGTGTTCGTGTGTTTGCGGCTATTCTAGAAATAAATGACACTTCTACGGGCTCAGTAGGCAGGCAAATGTGCTACATTATTTATATCGCAAAACAAGCATCGATTAAAGCAATTTTCTTGCGTTTAACGACAATAGTGTAAGTTCGATCCGTAGGGTTAATTTACACAGCACGATTAGCATACTTTTAAGTAGGTATTCCTATTATTTATAAACCAATTTAAGAATAATACGGTGCATAATATTAATTGTAATTAAGTATAAGAAGAAATAATATTCTGACTACCCAAAAATGTATGTAAACTGTTTTTATTTTTGTGATTGTGGCTCAACCCGTGGCGTTGTATCGCCTGATCCAATGTAGATAAACTCAGTATCAGAACATAAAACCACCTAGGTTTTATTAATTGTACCGAAATTTATTCACTCTAAATAAATAAATAAATATTGTGAACCACAACACTATATTATCTAGCCCAAAATTAAGCAGACCTTGTACTATGGGAACCAGAGAGCTGATATAATACTTAAACACCTTTTTTATAATAGAACACCCAGACAGAAAACAAACATCTGCGTTTACCACACAAATATTTGTTCTCGGTGGGGATCGAGCCTACGATGACCTACGGCACAGAAGGCAGACTGAGCTGAGAGGCCCGTAAATAATGCCCTAATATAAAACAATGGGCAATCATAGGTAATAATTATAATTTACTTCATCTTGCAGCCTAAAGCACACAATAGGCATATTAATTATAATGTGACCTAATATTATGACTTAATTAAAAGGTAGTTAAATATAAATGTAAATAGGTAAAATGCCTACCTATTAATAATTATTAAACAAACTTTCCTTGATAGTTATTCCATATTTAGTGTAACAATGGTACAATTATTTTATTAATTAACAATTTCAGGAACCCTTTCGTTTGCCTTTCCTTAAATGTTGAGGAAAATTAATTAGAAATTAGTTCTAATAACTGTTGCTATGGTATCATTTTGATTTATATTAGACTATAGAGACTATTAAAATACACACAATTCGCTAGCGCTATGTTATTTATTTACAATCTTAACACTCACGCCCCTGCGTCCTTTGTGACATGAAAATAAATCAGGAATTATATTTTACTCTCCTAAATTTTGGAAAAAAACCCCTTCAATTTAATGTCTTATATTGGAAAATATCGGCTTTGCATCAATTCTGGGTAAAAAGAGCAAACCGACCGTTTGAGGTCCTCAAGCCACAATTTGATTCGATTTAATGCAATTTGGCCAGTGTATAGTCATTAGATTGGATCAATTTCAATATCCCGCGTAGAATAAATTTTAGGTAGTCAAAACTTATTTACAATAACTTTCATTAAATAAAAATATTTTTTAATACTTAATTCCCCTTTCTTGCGTTTATTTTCACACTACAAAATTCATAAAACTAGCTAGTTATAAAAAGGTCTAGATCGTTTTAAATACTTCATTATACACACATTTGCAATCACCGAACTTTATGTGAGTATTTACTAAAACTAAACTGCATTATGAAATGTTACATAGCTTCTAATTTAAATAACATGAGATTATTTTTAGATAAATACAACCTTGTCACATAATATTATTTTCTAGTCCAAGGTCTAGGTTCCAAAGAGGTACCTTACCTACCAAATTTAAATAAATTGGCCAAGATGCAAGTTAAGTTTCCGTTAGTAGTGTTCCGTCTGAAAGAACCAGGGTGGTTTTTTTTTTCCATAAGCATAAGGTCCCATTCCAGCAAGTTTAATAACGATATAGTACGAGCATCACTGAAGCGCCCTTAAAATCCTTTCACCACACTTGGTTTGAAAGAGCCAATGACACGATAAGAAGAAGAAAGGTATGGAGTAGCTAAATGATTTAAACTTTGCCTTTTTTTGAAAGGCTGGCCTGATACACCTCCTCCCATACTTAAATGTTTTTTAGTTTATGCTTATTTTACTCCACAGTGTAGGAAGTATTTTCTTTTATTAGCAAATAACAGCCAAATAACTAAGAGAGTATGGATGTGGAATATGTGGTGAGAGGTGAAAAACCAATTAAAAATATGGATGAACAGTGTGAACGTGTGACGACCAGAGTTGGGAGTGAGAAAGAGTGGGAGAAGGCAAGGAAGATGATGACAGAAGAACGAATGACGTTTGCCCGTCCTTACATTTTCCTCATACGGAAATATTTCTCAATGCCCCGTCTCAAAAATTAGCAGATCTACGAGTACCTATTAGTTATTTATCTCTGGCAACACCAGTAGGGTATGATGTTATTTATGCACCTAAATTGATATAAAATATACACCTAATATTGATATTGAGTTACATAATAATTGGATTATAAACATCAATAAAATTTAAAGACGCTTAATAAAAAATCTAATTTTAGATTTACTTAAATTGTGTTCAAGAAAATCAATGTCAAAGATAAAAAAGGCGGCCAAGTGCGAATCGGACTCGCCCATGAAGGGTTCCGTAGCAACAAGTAACATAAGATATGTTCTTGTAGTTCGTCGAAAGGTAAATTGCAGTTTACGATATAAGATGTATAAAAAAAACGACTCACTAGATCTTATTCAAACCAAATATCGTTGGAAGTTTGCATAGTAATGTACATCATATTTTTTTTCAGTTTTATCACTCTTTTATTTTAGAAGTTAGGAGGACCAACTTTTTTCCACTTTGGAAGTGTCTCTCGCGCAAAGTCAGTATTCAGTTTAGAAAAAGACGATACTAGAAACCTCAACATCATTTTTGAAGACCTATTCATAGATACCCCAAACGAATGGGTTTGATGAAAAAAAAAATTGAGTTTCAGTTTCAAGTATGGGGACCCCCAAAATTTATAGTTTTTTTTCTATTTTTGTGTAAAAATCTTAATGCGGTTCACAGAATACATATACTCGCCAAGTTTCATCAGTCTAGCTCTTACGGTTTCGGAGAAAAATGGCTGTGACATACCGACGGACAGACAGACAGATAGACAGACATGACGAATTTATAAGGGTTCCTAAAATTGATTATCCTTTATAACCTACTACCTAAAAATAGGTTATAAAGATTTCACAACGTTTAACCGATGTGCCATCAGATGTTCATTCGTCGAAGTTTTCAACTGAAATAAGCCTATCGCATAAACAGTCTGTGACCTCGGGCCTTCCATGTAAATTTTTGTTTCAGATTATAAGTACAATTTTAATTTCAATTGCTTTTCATTTTAAAATATTATTTGGATTTAAAACTATGACATGCATGTTAACTAAATTTGAAGTTATAATAATGGACTACCATTTTCTTTACTTTTCGTACTTGATCAGGTTCTGGTTCTTTTTCTGGTCACAAAAAAATATACTTACTGAAAAATTATATACCTACAGTCATTTTCCCGACAAAATATTGCTATTCAAGGTTCACTAATGTTTTTAGCGGAACGAGACATTTAAATGATTTCCTAGGAAATGGATTTTGACAGCCATGCAAACGGACGGAAGACTCATGAATCCGTAGTTATATGGCACGGAACTTTAAAAGATGATGTACCTAGATGCAGGTCCAAAAAAGCTATGGTAGGCTACAATTATACATAGGCGGCAAAAAATGTGAGTGATGAAGTTCCTAGAAGCGTTAACAAGAGAACGTCCTTTTTGACCTACCTTCTCGTATCGCGCTAGCAGCTGAAACCTGTGTGCGGATTATTCAGGTTATCACGTTTTTATCAATGCACCAATTCGGCGAGGAATTATCTAGCGTTTCGTATGCGTTCAAGGGTAAAGTCTGCGTCCGCACACACGACTGCCTTTTGCATGTCTGCGTGTAGACTTGTGTAAGCGCTATATGTCTAGGCCTATTGTGAGCGGTGCACATGTGTTTGCGTTGCATGTGTGTGTGCCGGCGACGGCTGACTTTTTCGATTGCAGATACGGTTGCCATGCCCGAAATATAACGCGGATGAATTTCGCGATGCTAATTGTTAGGCGTCTGAGACTCGGCTGGCGGCGCGGCGGCGACGACGACGGACACGACCTCGCCACGGCCGTCGGTTCATGTCGCTTGCATCGTCCGCCTCTTATAACTATTTGGATATTACTTATTCACCTCTATTTTTTTGTAAAACTTTTTTAGATCTAAAAACCTGTTCACGAGGATCCAACGCAGCTAACCTAGACTGACGAGTTGGTAGAAAGATTGAAGGCAGAGACAGACTAGATTTTTTGAGATTGCTGATTCACTATTTATAGAATAATTTTAAATTATTGTTTTCAAGTGTTGGAACGTTGGTTGGCACCTTATGCCCTAGAAAAAAAATAATTGATAGTTTTAACATAAATAAATAATGTGTTAGATTTAGGATTACATTATCTTTAAGGGTTGTTACATTATCCGAATATTGTGTATAAAATATAGGACGTCTGCGTTTCTATTGACGGACGTAGAATGAGCGTAGAGCGTCGTCGTCGCGACGACTTGTTTGTTTTTGGATGCATCTTTCCTGTCCCACGGTATATAGATACCTAGATAGCTAACATTTCAGATGCTTATACATACCTTACACACGCACCTAGTTTATAGCTAAAAATAATAAGGCACTTTCGAACGACGTGCTTAAAAATTGATTAACTAATTATTTAGTTTTTGCAGAACAAATAATTTATAGATTCTTTAAATGATTTTTTCAAAACCTTTATATTTTTAGTTCATAGTTACTTATATTTAGTATAACTTATCTAAAAGCCGTGTAACCTTCATGCTCGAAGCCTGTCACTTTTTGTCTCTCTCTCTTCTCTCATTATTATTGATAAGAGTTGGCAAAAATTTAAGTATTGTTTAATTTCTGATAGATATATAAGTAAAGCCACACATACGACGCCAAAAAGTAAACTGCCACAAACCAAAGAACAGCAAAACTTGTCCCATTGAAGGCGCCAGTGTGATGTTAGACCAACAAATTATGTTGCGTCACTATAGCCCCTTGCGCCCTTCGAACGAAATATTTTATAATTCACGATAAAACTTATATAAACGTGTCGCTATGTTACTTCTATAACACAATTTAAATTCAAACAAGCTAATTGAAACGAATCATTTTGATATGATCTAAATATGCCGTCCGATTCATTTCAACAGAAGTTGAAATATAATTTTGTCCTTTTCTTAGCACAAGAAAGAAGTACCGGTAACATGTACTGTATGTAATTATTAACTTAAATGTTGTTTATTTATTTTATTTATTTATTTTATTTATTAAGTTGCACCAACAAAATGAACACCAACAGTATCTTAAGGTCTAAATACAATATCTAGTATGCTAAATGTCACCTCAATTATAGGAGCAAACGACATTTTAATTATCAACGACAATAACATTATAGTATTTAAAACAAGAGAATCAAAGTTTAGAATAAAAGATGCTAACATTAAGAATATAAATTAAAGGTCAAAAAATTAATTAAGTAGGTACACTAAATTCAAATCTGGTTAAAAAAAAAACAATTAATTTTATAAAAAAATACAAGTTAAAAACAAAATACATAGGTACAAAAGTTACAGAGTGTCAGTAGAATTAAAAATTAAGATTAATTTTTGCTTAAAAGTAAACATGCTATCCGAAAAAATATCTATTTCTTTAATTTGGTCAGTTGTAAGAATATCAGTGTTGTGACTAGCATTATATTTTTTTTGTATTCTATTTAATGGGGCAAAGTGACCTAGGTTTGAACGAGCGGGTTTTCCGACAAATGGGGTATATTTTTTAATCTAGGCATGAACTTTGGAATATTTATTTGAATCTGAGATAAAAGACAGGCAGTATCAGTAATGCAGTTAACCAATTTATAAAGAAACATGCCATCATGCACCAGCCTGCGGGTGCGAAGGGATTGTAAATTGAAATAACGTAGTCGATCCTCATAACTCGGTAATTTCTTTGCCAAATTACAGCTGTATGACAAGTGCCACAGAAACCTTTTCTGAACACTCTCTAGTCGCTTGATATAGATATCGTAATGGGGGTTCCAGACCACACTGCAGTATTCCAGGGAGCTACGCACTAAAGCATTGTAAACTGTGATCTTAGTGAAAGGTTTTTTGAACTCCTTACAATTTCGCAAAACAAATCCCAAAGTCCTGAAGGCTTTCTTAGCAATATTGTCAATATGAATATTGAATCGAAGCTTATTGTCGATAGTGACTCCCAGATCTCGAACACGATTTACCTCTAATAATGGTTCGCCATTTATATAGTAAAGCCTTGGAGGCACAATATTTTTCCTAGTAAATCGAACCACATAGCACTTGTCACAGTTCAAAGCCATGCCATTTAAGCCACACCATGAAGTCAAACTATCCAAGTCATTTTGTAATAGACTTGCTTCATCAGTGGAATTAACTCTTTTAAAGAACTTTAAATCATCCGCAAACATATAAAACTTAGAGTTTGAAAAACATTTACCAATGTCATTAATAAATATATTAAAAAGTAAAGGACCCAAATGGGAGCCCTGAGGGACCCCTGAAAGAGCAGCAAAAGGCTGCGAAGAGTGACCACCCACTACAACCACAGACCTCCTATCTGTCAAGTAAGACCTGCACCAGTTTAGAAAAATACCAGCTATTCCAGACATTGAAAGTTTTTGCAACAATAAATCGTGATTTACCTTGTCGAAGGCCTTGCTAAAGTCAGTGTAAATTGCGTCTACTATTTGACCATGATCTATTTCTTCAGCAAGATCCTCGACAAAGGATGTCAAGTTAGTCGTTACACTAACACACGTTACGTTTAGTCGTTACGTTTACATTACTTTAAATTTAGTTTAGTATAAGTTTAAGATCTGGAAGAAATCGCATCACGCGATAAGATCGCCCTTTGAAAGACAAGTATTAGTGCATAAGTTTCTTGGACATTGTCCACAACAAAGTTTTTATTTATTTATTGAATACTCTGCTTAAAAGATTCTTATAACCTTAATTCTGATTACTAATAATCTGAATCAAATATTATTACTCAAGTTATAGTTTTACCTACAGCCATACTTATAAACGCAATTTAAATTTAGTCATTGTTTAAAGTTAGCCCTGTCACTTTTTGTCATTACCCAGTGGTAAGAGATGACAATAGTTTAAGCACAGCTATCTTTTGACATATTTTTATAAGTAAGGTAATTTATGCTTGTTCCATCGGTTAACTAAAGTCCACAGACTCAAAACCAGAACCAGAGACAGACCCAGACAGAGCTCATGGTAGGCCTTACAGCTAGCTGTACCATAAAAAAATATTAAGAATTCATTTACCCAATAAATAATCTTGTGATAGGTACGATTATTAAAGCAATATAATCTAGTTAGGCTATAACCCTACCAACTTCTTTTTTAGTCACATAAACAGATTAGAGGCATTGTAAATCAAAAACAAGAACATCTGACATAGTAACCACGCGAGTTTCATCGCTGAGTCAACAAATTGGGGGATGTCAAGGGCGAGGGTGGTTTTCAGACATCAAGTTTAACAAAGAGCGTGTGAGGTAGGTCATTGGTTCAATGCTGAGACGCATTGTACAGAGCTAAAAATCTAATCGGTCTTTTTCAAGGCTATATTTTACTCATTGTATCATAACCGAACTAGTTAAACGATGTTAACTGATTATCATTTTTATTATTTTTGTTATTACCCTTAGAGTGTAATGCTAAAAATCTCCTAGCTACGGGGTAGGATGAGGAATACAAGAAACACTTAATTTACAAAAGTTTTTATTTATACCTTATTCGACTAACAAATATAGGAAAATATTAGGTTTTAATTACTCTAAGGGGCCTGCTATGCCCCTAGGCTTCTTAGGATCCCTAAGAACTTATCACTACCTAAGATTATTGTCCGTAGCTAAGAATAATATCTTTAGTTAGTGACCCGCCTGCCTCGAATTCGGTTTGGCTACTAATAAGGAGTTGCGTTACAACCCCTAAAAATATTTGATGGTTCAAAAAAGGCTGGATTTTTTTGATGTTTTTTACTTCAGACTCCCTGTATTTTTAATTCAATTTGGATTTTATTTGAAAGATATTCACTGTTAGTTATTTAGTCAGTTAGTTGTTTTTTTTATAAGACCCATCTGAATTAGTCATTATAAAAAACGTCAAAACCAATTTAGTAATTTGGTTTTTAAATCAAGGCCTTGCACAATGCACACGTCTAAGCATTTTTCGGTGGAGATGAGTTAAATATCGCAGTCATATTTTACAGCGTTTCGCTGATCGCCACCACAGCACAGAACGCTTGCTGGTTTGAATTTGAAGTCATACCTACTAGGTTTAAAACTATGACGCACATAGGTAATTTGAATGAGCCTATAGTGCGTAGTACGCGCTTTAGGTATTAGGTATCTACCACCTTTAAATGGCGCGCTAGCTCATATATCTGTAGAACCTCGAGGTACCGGCAACCGTTAGAGAATAAAGGTTCTAAAATTATGACCATGAACCGGAAGACGAAACGTAGGACGCCAACTCACCATATTGACCGACAATATTGTTAAGATCGCGGTAAGTCGGTGGATGGAAGGGGCTCAGAATCGTTCTGTCTGGAAATGTGTAGGTGAGGCCTATGTCTAGCAGTGCACTTCTTGAGGACCACAAACCAGACCGAAAATAATAATAGATATGGACCGACAGCATTGTTCAGATCGCTGTAAGTCGGTGGATGATGAAGCCTTAGAATTGTTCTTCGGGAAAATGTTTTGGCAAGCTACAGTAGTGGACTTCTTCAGGCTGATGACAAAGTCAGGGCTTAAAATTAAATAGTTATGAGAATTAAAGTAAAAGTTGCTTTATATTTAAGTTATTACTTACCTATAAAATAATAATTTTAACTAGAAATGTATTTCTAACAATATCTTTTTTAACCGACTTAAAATATAAAAGTAGCAAATTGTTTTTTTTTTTTTTATGTTTGTTATAGGTTGGTATGACATAACTTCGTCATTTAGGGGCCGATTTGAAAAACTATTTTTTTCATTTGGAAGTTTCGGTCGGGAAAATCGGTTTTATACCTAGTTCAGCTATGAAGTCGATTTCTCAAGTTTTTTAAACTTATAATAATATTAGTTTTTATTTATCTTAACTAAAATTTTCATGTATAAATACGAGTATGTGACCCAAGTACCTACTTTACGTTTCTACCGCGTGACTAAACACAATAACTACTAATTCTAGGTTTAGTCTAGGCCTAGGTAGGTACAGCATCTTAATAATATCATTCAGGCATGTAGGTAGGTATTCCAATAATTTAATGTTATAAATACGAATTGTTTGTTTGCTTTTTATCACGCCCGGTTGAATTAATTTGTTAGAAATACAGAATAAAGTCATAAATTATGTGACATGTAATAATAACATAAAGTTACCTATTTTAATTTAATTATGAAATAATAACCCAGAATAGAAGCATGTTATATTTTTTATAGCTATATAGACACTTTGAAGAACGTAGATTATCATTTTCTTCAAAAAACAATAAATTTTAAATTAATATTCATAATCATCTCTCTGAAAAATTTTACTGTTGGATACAAATTATTACATTTTCAGAACGAACCATAATATGTCTAATAATTATTATTTTTAACCGACTTCAAGTAAAAAGGAGGTTCTCAATTAGGTCGTATTTTTTTATGCTTGGTATACTTAGCATAACTTCGTCTGCCGATATCAAAAATATTTTTTTCTGATTGGTCCCATAAAAATTTTACCTACCAAAATCGGTTTAGCCATTTTGTTTTAATGTTTGTTATCGCATAATTTCGGCATTAATGAGCCAACTTGAAAAAAAACTTTTTTATCTGAAAAGTAATTAATAATTACCTATAATAATGTACCTAGTAGGTACTTCCAGATTGGTCCCACTTGGTCCCACTAGTACTTCCATATTAGGTATTTGAAACGTATATAATATAAATAACTTGTTTAAATATATCCTAAGTCTGAAAGCTAAAGCGAATATAAATGCGAATACGAATTATATAAAAGTATGTTTTCACAAAACTGAATCCACAGGCTTGCTTCAAGTCGTCTCCTTCCGCTTCGTTGTCAAGTCATCAATGCGTGCAGTGCGTGCACTACTATCAGACAACTTATAACACATAGGTACCTACGGCTACTTTTATCAAAAATATGTAAATATCTAAAAACAAAAAAAAACTTCTGAAAATTTTGCGTAGTTACTGAAATGTGTGTGCGAACTTCAGTGTTTCACAAAGCCCTAACCTGAATATTTCTTGTCACCTACTTACTGTTCACACTTACTTGTCGGGAAAAGAGCCGGGTACCAAACTTTTCCTGACAATTAGATGTGCGTGTGCGTGTCGTAGCGCGGAAATTTTCATGAGTCATGAGTGGTCACGTGTCGTGTTCAAGTCGAGACCTACCTCACCGGTGCGGTCGCGGCGTCTGCAGCCGGGCTCGAGCAGGTCGGCGGGAGCTGGTACCAGCTGCGGCTGTCGGTGCACTAACACTCACTAACAAATATTCGGCTAACCTTGATGCGAATCGGCGCACTCCGGGTTCCATCCGACGACAGACGTCGCTACAGACGGGCCGAAGGGCTCGCTTCAGGCGTGAAGGCGCACCGGGTGCGCTCGCGCGGTGTGTGCTCGGGCTCGGGCCGGGCGGCCGGCGCATCGGCACGCCGCCACCGGCGTGTGTTCGCGGGGCTGCGGCGCGGTGGCCGCACTACATGTCACTGTGCGGCGAGCGCGCTCCTCGCGCCGTGGTCACCGACTCTCAGCGGCGTCGCCGTCCTACTGTCTGCGAGACGGCGGCCGAGCGGCGCGCGTTGCACCGCCCCGCTGCACTCCGCCAGCCCCCGCTGCCCCCCGCACCGACGCGCGCGCCCGCCCCGCCCTGAACAATTTTCCGCATCGGGCGGGAAAAATCGATTGTGCAGCGAGCCCCGAATAATTTCGGCAAGACGCACGGCGCCCTTGCGTCCTCCGCCGCCGCCACCGCCGCTGCCGCCGTCGTAGGCCGAGGCGGTCAAGCGCACTGCCTTTCACTCCACGCCGCTTCAAGACGCCAGCGAGCCATCGCTGAACTATTTTCTGCAACTTATCGTAGCAATGTATTATAATGATTAATATACAACAGATACTAGTATGAAAACTTCAGTTACACACATGCAAAAATAAAACACCTAAAAACAAAACACCCACCTCACCTACCAAAACAGTTTTGAGAAATGTGAATGAACACCGCAGAAACAACAGCTGACTTGTATAAGAACTTTCTTGCCAACTGAAAAGTTGAAAACTTTTAGTAAAGATTCAATAAGACAGTTCAACAATTATTAAAAACTTATTACCGAATTTAAAAAAAGTAAGTTAAACTCTTTTCTGTTCTGGTTTCGAAAGCCTTTGTGCGTAGTCCCATTCGCCCTAGGCCTATTAGTATTTTACATAAATGTGTTATTAACAGACAAGCAAGTAGTAACAGTACGAGTATCTTTGTTCCGGTAATCTAAATTTGAGCAAACTAATTACTAACTTTATTGCATTATTCTAACAGATTGCGAGTGCAGAGCCAACTAGATTGCAATGCTTGTCGCGGACATCTACTTAGCTAATTAGGCACTGAATAAGTTTCATAATAAGTGGAAGCAGCCTAAACTTAATCGATGAAATTCTCTTTAGTTTTTTAACAGTTTGTAGAAACTGTAAAACAACTACAGAGAATCGAATGGCTATGAAATAGTTCTTTTGACAACTAACAAGACACAGAAGAAAGGCAAATTTATTGACCGTGTTAAAGGTGCAATTAGTGCATAATTAGTGCAGTTTTATGATGGTTGAAAGTATCAACTTTTTTTATGATGTGACAAAAATAAAATTCATACATGCATTTATGATGTGTAAAAAACATGAAAAAGTGATCTACCTGCAGAAAGCAAACTTAAAAAAATGTTAACTTTGAAAAATACGGGTTTTCAAAGATTTTATAACGTTTCAATAGTTATGAACGGAGTGGGATTTGAACCCACGCGGGTCTACTGCGAAAGTTCAACGCTTTATGTAGGGACATTAAGTCAATCTTAGAAGGTTGTATATTAAATAGTATTTTTCGATTCAATAATAATATTAGGAAACCAGTATAAAACCAATTACATATAATTGTTTTTTTTTTATTAAAAGTTATTATTTGTCTAGAGGCAAGTAACAAGTAAGTTAAACGCCTTAGCTGTAGAAGCCAAAGTAATTCGAACAACTTGAAATGATCTACCTACGTTTCCTTTCATGCAATTTCTAATTCTAAGAATGTTTCACAATCGGCAGGGTGTTATGTTACCCTATTTATAGGTAAATAATTATATTGGAATGTCATTTGTAACTTAATTTACAATCTTTTCCCATGACCTTGACCTTTTCATTCACCTTTTCATTGATATCTGAGTCCATTCATTAAACGTTGTACGAAAAACTTAAACAATATACAAATAAATAAATATTGTAGACAATCCACACAATACTATCTAGCCCCAAACTAAGCAGAGCTTGTACTATGCGAACTAGATAGCTGATATACCAGGTACTTATATACATTTTTATTGTAAATACATTGGTACTTTTAATACAATATAACCAGACAGAGAACCAAAGTCGGTGTCGGTCACCACACAAATATTTATTCTCGCTGGGGATCGAACCTCGACCTACGGCGCAGAAGGCAGAGCTACTACCAACTGAGCTGAGATGCCAGTCAAGATTAAGATTTGAAAAAACTAATAAATATTATTCGAGTTAATGATATCAACAACAAGACATTCATTCATAAGATTTCAGACATTTTGACCTTAACGTTTTGTTAATTTATTGAATTGTATTAGTATTTTAAAATTTCCTGATGAACCTTTTCTTCTATTGAATAATGTTTTTTTTTCAATTTTTCGAACTATTAGTGAGTATCTTCAAAAAAAAATTAAAGTTTTTTGAAGGCTGTCTGCGTCTTAAGTACCGTCCTACTTACAAAAAAACAAGAACAAATTCAATATATTTTTTTTATACCTCGTGCTTGCTTTCAAGTAGATGGACCACATGATATTATTATGAACTGGTTACGACCACCTGAAACAAAGCATTGCCTCGCAGGCCACGCTCGCTAGGAACATGCCCTACAATGCAAAAAGTTAAAACACACCTGCTTTGTTACGTGGGGAAAATGAGACGTTTTATTAATTGGAAGTCAATAATGCAAACACAGCACGAGCTGTTCCGAGAACTAACTTAGCGGTGCCACTGGTGTGAAAAACAATCAATATTTAAGTAATACTAACGACACGCCCCGGCTTCGCATGGGTGCACAAATTTAAACACACACTTCACATTATGCAGCTTCTTTTTTCTGGTAATAATATAGCCTTAATTTGACTCAAGGATAGTGCATTATAAAGTTGTTTTTTTTTATGAAATCGGTGTACTTAGTATTTTTGCGTTTAATCGTTACAAAAATCCCATTAAAATTATAAAAGCGAAAGTTTGTATGGATGGATGTTTGTAACTCAATAACTCCAGAACGGCTGAATGAAAGCGAAGCCGCGAGCGGCAGCTAGTTAAAAATAAATAAATATTGTGGCCAATCCACATAACACTATCTAAGCCCGAACTTAGCAGAGCTTTACCTACTGGCGGTCATATTGAATATTGAGCGTTTCACTGATCGCCATCGCAGAACGCTTAGATGTGCGCAAGGCATAACAGAGGCATGTCCAGACACGCGGTCAATATTAAAATGTAGTTTGTAACGTTTAAATTTACTTAAATAATAACTGAAATTGCTAAAATACTTTTTTCTTTGACTGTGCTTGGGATGCTCGCTTTTCCACGAAAAAGTTAGCAATACTAAATTTACAATACTGTTGTAGTAACCTGCAGCTAAAAGGTGTAGTAATAATCGGTAGCAAAGCTTACTTCGGAAGAACAACGCAGGGACTAGCCCCATAGCCATCGCTCAACTTACATACTGGCTACTATACCTGTAGGAACCACAAGCTCTGTCTGGCTCTGTCTCTGGTTTTCAGTCTAGGCGAGTGGTCACCATTGTATTTATTATACTGTGTGTGTGACATTGCGATTGCGACGTAGAATTTATTTAGTCAGCACTCACACAAACTCAAAGCCAGAGACAGAGCCAGACTTAGCTTGTGGTAGGCCTACTGCTCAGATTCTCGCAGACACAATAAATAAAACGCAACCTTTATTGCGTGTTCAAATAACCCTTCAGTCTGCGATCCTCATTTGGTTCGAGGGCGTAACGTTACAGGGGACTTTCATGAGTTTATTTATTGCACCAAAACTTGCATACAAACGAGCTTAATGCTAGGAAGTATTTTCTACCAGGCAACAATGAGTTTCAAACCTAGAACTGAAAAACAAATCAGATCCGATTGATGGAAGGTACCTATATAGCTAGACAAATTGTATTCTAAGAACTAAGAAGATTATAATCTTTGTCTGACAAAGAGAACGCACAACCTAAACGCTAAAGTTCGACATAGAGACTTGAGAAATTAGACGGGTATATTTTATCTTGGTGCTTATAGGGGTACCTGGTACCTACGTATAATAGCCCTTTCCCACCAGTGTGTGATATTGTGCACGGAGGCGGCTCAGCACCATGGGAACGGTCTCGTGCGCCGTGGTGCGCGGTAGCACAGGAGCCCTTTCTGTGTGCGTTGCCGTTCGTCGTCGTCGGCTGTCCGTGATGATCTGCAGAACCACGCACCGTAGGAAGGCAACATAAGATAGAAATATTTCAAATTCAACCCCTATACGTGGTGAGAAGAGATGATTGCAGTATGCAAAAAAATATTTACTCACTTAAATCGCTGCGATCACATTGAAACGTCTGTGCTGGTTCCGACCAAGCGTAAAAGAATAAGTTTGCAGACGTGACCTTTTTTTTGTATCATCAGTTACCAGTTATCTCTCCTAGTTTCTTGCACTTTATTAAGTGGTCTGTTGGTTATGCCTAGATTGAGCTCTATATACATATATTCCAAATTTCATACTAACCGTACAAAGTCTACGAGCAGCTAGACTTTCGCGTTCTCCAATAATATTGTAGAAAGCTTTATTCTAGTTAGCAACATGCTAATTTTAAACCGACATTTGTGCTAAACTCGTTATTGATTCCTAGAATGTAAAAAACAGTGCTAAGGGGATCCGACCCGCGTGCTTCACGCGCCAACTCGGAATGTTTTAATATTTTTTTAAGGCTCGTCTACTTTTTATCGCAAAAAAATTGTGTTCCTGACCTCGTCTGGCAATTTTAATCATATCATTGTTATTAGTTCTTTCTTGGTCAATACACCGGTAGGCCTCCCATGAACTCTGTCTGGCTCTGTCTCTGGTTCTGGTTTTGAGTCTGTATGAGTGTTGACTAAATAAATCCTACGTCAAAACGTCACACACACAGTATAATGCACTGGTAAGCACTCACACAGACTCAAAACCGGAACCACAGACAGAGCCAGACAGAGCTCGTGGTAGGCCTACAGGTATATAAAAAAAAATATTATAGACAATCCACAAAACACTATCTAGTCCCAAACTAAGCAGAGCTTGTACTATGGGAACCAGATAGCTGATCTTTATACAAGTTTGGTTGTGTTTTGTCCATATAGCAAAAATACTATGGTGGGAACCATCGACACCACGAAGACAAAAATAAACAGGCTTGTGAGGCTTGCACCTGTACGCCGAAAGTAGATGGACGCAGGGCAGTGCATCATACTCGTAGGTCACGTTCCAAACGTGCATGACATGCGAATCCTACGATGGAATGCTTTTTTAGAGGTGATGGTTGCCACAGATTGGACATAAATACACTTTTAGCATCAACTAGTCGTTTGAAACAATAGTTATTTGTTATACAAGAGTGCAAAGCTGCTTTTTAACCGCGTGCTCAATTTTGATGACTGAGCAAGCGCAGGATTCTAAAGTTTAACCACGAGCGTAGCGAGTGGTTTTAAAGTTAGAATCCTAAGCGTTGGCGAAGGAATCAAAAGAGCACAAGGTGAAAAATCTTTGCACTCGAGTGCAACACGTAACTTTTCATCCCACCTCAGCGAGGAAATGACAAAAAAGAACATGGCGCGACTAAAAGTAACACACCAAGAAGGTTCCGAGTATGAGTTATTAACAAATTTAAAAAGGTTGTATGATAAATTCGGCACCATGCAGGTAGAAGTAAATAGGTTTAATGGTGTTTTGAATTCACAAATACACCAAAAAGCTTACGAGTGCGAGTTTTTAACAAAATAAAAAAGGTTGCATGATAAGTTCGGCACCATGGAGGTAGAAGTAAATAGGTTGTGTATTCACAAACTTATTGAACACGATATTCTAAATTCAAATTTACTTTATCCTCTAGCGGATAAAAACGGCTTTTCCAGTCAGAAATTAAACAGCAAAAACACACTTTCAGAGCTGGTGGGATGAAAAATTCTTTTTTCTTTTTCTTTTTCAAAAGACTGAGAGTTTGGTTCTCAACGACAGTTGCGTGAATGGCAAGCCTCGCCAGCGGAGATTCGATACCAATCTTACTCGGTATAAAGATCGGATAAAAGTAGCCGATGTCAATGACATATTAAGGAAAATGAGATACCCTTGTAAAAGCAATTACCAAAAAATAAACGTGACGGTTTTTTTTGTGTTTTGCACTATGCCTTCAATTACTTTGCTTTAATGAGTCATCAGAATTTATTTGTGCATTTGAACTAGATACTTTTTATCTGACTGAAGCATGCATGCATTAATTGATAATATTACATTTTAGAACTTAAATGTAGTATAAATTAATTTGTATTTTATGATTAGTTGCATTAAGCATTAGCTTTTGTTTTTGTGTGGTTTTAATTTAGTAGGTAAGTATGGATTCTTATATTGATGATTTTTAAACCCAAAGTAATACACATATGCATAATAAAAAAAACAGGTAAAAAAACCGTTTGTGTTGTTAGTAATGGAAAAATAGATAGTCCATCTGGTATTTAGCGGTTAGCTAGAACGATATATTCGCAATAAGTCATAAGGTATTAAGATTTAAGCATTGATAATATTACTAAAATAAACACATTGGCTGCCAACAAAAAAAAATATTTTTTTGCAAAATAAAACTGTTAAAAAATATTGGCTAGGTAAAAAATCTTCATAGACTGGGACTAGTACCGGGGGTACTTAAACTTAAAAAACTCAACAATTCAAATTAGCACAGAAAGCTTGACATGCAAAGTTTCGGTATAAAATCCTTTTGAACCGCCAAAATAATTATAGTGTAGGCACAGAATATAATGTGATTATGAAAGGCTGGTTTTGCAGACGCGTTCACAGACAGACAAGGCCAGACTGTCTTCGGTGGTCAACGAACCTTATTTCGTCTATCAAACAAACTCAAACCTATTCTGTGGCATAACTAATCTAGGGGCAATAGCAGTCTAGCAAAATATTTTAACAAGCTCAAAACAATGAAAAGAAAACTGGAAGAAAAAGAGGCTTTTTACATACATTTTTAAAGCGTAATGTTTTTTTTAAACCCCTGTTGAAACGAAATTGTACCGGTGTTGTAAGTGAGAAACCATTTTGTATGATTTCATTTTGATATTTCACGGTGATTGTGGCCACGTATCTCCAAAACGAAAGCTATAACTTCAGAACGGCTTTTTTTTCGTCAGGAAGCTAGTGATTACGCTATCGTAATGTTTAGCTTTCTAATATGAGATTTCTTCAAAATCTATTACCGCTTTCTTAAGTAAATTTTTCGACACCCCGATTTTATTGCACTTAGCAACGTTTGGCAGAGAGTTTTGTAAAATTTACTGGTATGAAAGACAGTAGATTTTGCGACGTATGAAAATAGCAAATCCTATCACAATTTATGAATTCCCCATACAAGAAAAAAAAGCAGCCAAGTGCGAGTCGGACTCGCCCATGAAGGGTTCCGTAGCATCAATTAACATAATTTATAGGTTTTTGTAGTTCGTCGAAAGGTAAATTGCGGCTTACGATTTATGACGTATAAAAAAAAAACTACTGACTAGATCTCGTTCAAACCAAATATCGTTGGAAGTTTGCATAGTAATGTACAACATATATTTTTTTTGGATTTATCATTCTCTTATTTTAGAAGTTAGAGAGGGGGGGACCAACTTTTTTCCACTTTGGAAGTGTCTCTCGCGCAAACTATTCCGTTTAGAAAAAAACGATATTAGAAACCTCAACATCATTTTTGAAGACCTATCCATAAATACCCCACACGTATGGGTTTGATGAAAAAAAATTTTTTGAGTTTCAGTTTCAAGTATGGGGAGCCCCAAAATTATAGTTTTAGAAAAAAACGATATTAGAAACCTCAACATAATTTTTGAAGACCTATCCATAGATAACCCACACGTATGGGTTCGATGAAAAAAAAATTTTTGAGTTTCAGTTTCAAGTATGGGGACCCGCAAAATTTATAGTTTTTTTTCTATTTTTGTGTAAAAACCTTAATGCGGTTCACAAAATACATCTATTCACCAAGTTTCATCAGTCTAGCTCTTATGGTTTCGGAGAAAAATGGCTGTGACACGGCCGGACAGACAGACAGACAGACAGACAGACATGACGAATCTATAAGGGTTCCGTTTTTGCCATTTGGCTACGGAACCCTAAAAAGATCCTTAAAACAATATTCAAAGAAAATTCTCAAAAAATAATACAAGTAAGCTCATTTTCTAACATGAATAATTATAAAAGTCGGGTGCATATCAATTGTTAACGTCATACTTTTTAATAATCACTTTAAAAAAATTTGTTCACTCCATTGGTGGAGTGAACTAAACCAAACCAAACCTAGAATCCTAGACAGAAAAATATTTATTGCACAAATACAGTACAGACGCCTCACCTGTGTACAGACACAGGCGAGCTTAATGCTAGAGAGCATCATCTATGAGCTAACCTTTGGGTAATAAGGAGATAGGTTGGGTAGTGCACATACATATAAAATGAGGGCTAAGTACTTAACAAAAAACAACACGCATAAGTGATAATTACAACCAACACACATCACACATCAGGGAATCATGATTTTATTCTCTTAAAATGTAATATTACGGTGACAGATTCAACAAATTAGCAACGTCTATCCATAATTTCGGATGAATACGGCGAACGTCGAACTGTTTTCAAGTGGGCCGCCAGACACATTAGCTGAATACCTAGAGCCGACTGGTGCGACTTCTTTTGTAAGGTTCTAGACTAGCCTTAGACCTAGTCCCATTAATTATATACAACGGTGCATGTGTTTGAGTAGAAATATAATAGAGCGCTCTTCGAGTGCGAACTTCGTACAAAACCGACGATTGCTGAAATGACACTTGTGTGATGTGATCTGAACGCAGCTATGTATTAGCTGCGCTCCTCTGCATTTTTGTACAGCATGTAGCTTGAGTATTGAATATTTTATTTAAATTACATATTCAATTGAAAGAGTCGAGATTTAAGAGTATTATAAGATTATGCGAATCTAGAAAAAGATGGTTAATATGAGTTCCATTGACGTTTTGAATTTGATGCATTATAATAAAAAGAGGAATAATTAACCGTCAAAAAGCTGGTCTTGCTTTGTAATAAGTCAGTGCTCCGTCTACTTTTTTATTACTCCTACGTCTTTGATTATAGATTTTTTCAAAATAAATAGAAATATGCAATATTATAATTTAAATATTTAAATCTGAAATCCAATGTTGCATCCATTCTTTAAACGACCATTATTTACCGTTAAATCCGACTATTATCTTAAATCACGTCGGTAATAAATAATTTGATGGTCACACTTATTGTTATAACATTCTTTTGGCAAATGATTCTGAAGATTAATATTTCTAAATTTATTTTTATTTTTTTAAAGAAAGTTGGTCTTTCTTTTAAATATAGATTTGCAGCCATTTTAAATTGAGAAGGTCAATGTGTTGGTTCGTAAAGGCTTGCGGCATCTAGGCGATGGCGATAGGCGATCAGCTGGAAGGCTGTCAAATATCGCTGTCATATCTGACAGAATTTTAGCTTATCGCCATCGCCATCGCCTAGATGTGCGCAGGCCTTAAAACAAAAATGTTCAATTCAATAACGTTGCATTTTACAGATATTCTTTGATAGGTTATCTTACTCGTATGCAAGTTTTCAAGTACCTGGTGGACAATGTGATAAGATTTTAGTACTTATCTTTGTATTTTTATACCTATAATTTGGTAGGTAATGTTAATAAATAAATAAATATTGTAGACAATCCATACAACAATTTTGGCAGCGCTTGTATATTGGATCCAGATTTTAAGCTTTTTTTTGTAAATAGGTAGTCAAAATACAACATAACATCCAGACAGAGAACAAACATTCACCACACAAAATTTTGTTCTTGGTGATAAAGCGTATCAGCCATATTAATAAACGCAATTTAAATTTAGTCATTGTTTAAAGTTAGCCCTGTCACTTTTTGTCATTACCCAGTGGTAAGAGATGACAATAGTTTAAGCACAGCTTATCTTTTGACATATTTTTATTAATAGGGCCGTATAAGTTATGTTTGCGGTTATTTATTGTCTGCATTTGGCACCTATTTTTTAGCTATAATAGCATAATATAAAAAAAAAATAACCTACTAATTCGTTCTGCGCATATCTAAGCGATGGCTATGGCGATCAGCTGAAACAATGTTAAAATGACAGCGATATTGATGTGCGCAGGCCTTTACTTACCTGCCTCCGACGAATTCTTATCTCTTAGTGATAACACACGACCTTGCAATGTTCTCAATAAAGTTAGCAATATTGTTGTAAAGCGGGGTGCTCATGAAGTGTGTGACGTCAGAGAAAAGCGGGAAACAAAATGCAAAGCTGTGAACATATGAGCGGCTCGTATGGAAAACGAAAGTACGTTCATTCAGAAGTTGGCTAGCTCGCGGTTGTTGAAATAGCTCAAATGTTGGAAGTAAACTCTAGGATGTGATTACAAAAAAATGCCGACGTAAAAACAGATATAACGTGAAAAGTGTTAGATATGGATGTGGATGGTAGTTATAGAACAAGAGATAGACTGAAGAAAAGCTTGTTGCATAAATAATTAAAGAACTATTCATTCAGCATCATCAAATTAAATCAAATATTTATTTATTCAATAGTATCACACGGATCACTTTGAAATGTCCTAAGGCTAGGTGCCAGTTCCACAAGACCAAGTCTAGAAGAACAGGCAGCAAGCTATGGCTTGGTTCATCAGCCTGATGAAGTCCATTGCTGGACATAAGGCTTCCAACCAACTTCCCGCGATAATTATTATTGAAGGTACCTTTAAAAAAAAATCCAGGCAAATAGAAATTTGTTAACCATTTTTTCCGAGACCGTTGACCGCATCCTAGCTGTTTCAATTCGTTTTGATAGAAGTAGGCAGCCCCACAGCACACTATCTTATTAAGTACAGACAACCACCGTTATGTCTGTCTTGTGCCTAATATTTTTATCTAATCGAAATTAAAAGCCGATTATATTTTATGCCAGCATATAATCAGCATTTTGATTGCATAGGCTCACTAAATCCAAGCACGTTTCCATTCGCATGCACAATTATCAACTCCGGTCCTAAATTTCACTGTTTAAATAAATAAATAAATATTGTGGACAATCCACACAACACTATCTAGCCCCAAACTAAGCAGAGCTTATACTATGGGGACCAGATAGCTGATATAATACTTATGACTTAAATACTTTTGTTTTGTAAATACATACTTAGAATACACCCAGACAGAGAACAAACATCGATGTTCACCACACATATTTGTTCTCGGTGGGGATCGAACCCATGACCTACGGCGCAGAAGGTAGAGCTACTGCCAACTGAGCTGAAAGGCCAGTCATATAGATAGTCGTTTTCTCCTATCAGTTTTACACGAAAAATGTAAATCCGTAATTATGTTAAAGCTGTGGATTTTGTTAATAAATAAAATAAAATAAAACACAGAAAAATTTACCTATCGATCAGTCAGGAACAACTATCAAAAACTATTTCTTATTACCTGTGTACAGACGAGTTAAAAAAAATCCCATAGGATACCTCGGTAAAGAACGCGAGTGAACCCATACCACAAAAATGTTTGCATTGCGCGATAATCGAACCCACAATCTATAGCGCGGAAAGCAGAGCCAACTGAGCGAAGCCAATCATTTACTAACAAATATTTACGTATTACCTCATACCTACTTAGTATTCTCATTTAAGTGACTTATTACCGTATCTTTTAAATATCTTAAACCAGAATCACTTCAATAATTTCACGGGTAGAGTCGCAGGAAAAAGCAGACTAAGTATGTGATAAATAGGCAGTTGACGATAACATTTAACCTTCAAAAACGCCACAATTCATTATGAGATAAGATTACCAAATTGATAAATATCAATTCGTTATCCATAACCTATGCTAATAAAATAAAAGCCAAGGTCATATTTATTATGTAAATCAAACAATCTACATATCAATCTACAATCTACTAAGTAGGCTCATATAGTAGTATTTTTGAATAGAAAGA
Source organism: Thera britannica (assembly GCA_939531255.2). Taxonomy (NCBI): domain Eukaryota; kingdom Metazoa; phylum Arthropoda; class Insecta; order Lepidoptera; family Geometridae; genus Thera; species Thera britannica. The sequence continues at coordinate 19,418,962 of OW618036.2, read as the reverse complement.
AAGTATACTTGACTTAAATGCGAACGACTTGTTTTAGACGGTTTAAAACCAACGCCATCCTTTGGCGGGCGCGCGATTTGAAACCGCCGTCTATACGGTTTAAAACCATCGTTTCAAAGTAGCACGGCAGGTACACTTAAGACAAATACATAAAAATAAAGAGCGGACAGCTGAAGACAGGCAGAAAGTGGAGGTACAACATTATCTGTATACCTAATTACCTACCTACCTAAGCCAACACTACCAACAGAACTAAGGCCAAGATTCATAGTCGTGACTTTGCTATACAGCAAAGGAGTCTTCGCAAAGTAAGCTTTGTTTATCGAAGTTTACGTTCAACATTTTGAATAAAGAAGAGCTTGACAGAACTGTGAAATATATTTTTGGTTGAAAGTAGAACTTTCCATCAAAGTAAAGTAAAAGTTCAGTCTTGAATCTGGGCCTAAGTCCAAGCCAGTCCCGTGAGTCCCGTCCCGTGCTGAATGGTACAAACATTATTATGTCAAATAGACCCCGACTCAGCTTTTTGCTGCCTGAAATGGCAATAGCCAAGCAACGATGGTTTTCAGGCAGAAACCAGCAGGCAGATTGGTTTTGGTTTTTACTAGCAGTCAAGCCTTATGGTTATATCCTAGCGATGTACCTTCATAAAGTAGCGTTCACCACACAAATATTTATTCTCGGTGGGGATCGAACCTACGACCTACGACGCAGAAGGTAGAGCTATTACCAACAGAGCTGAGAGGCCAGTCAATAGGTTTTAAATAAACCTTTCAAACTAAGCTACGTAATTTATACAACGAACCATGTATTTGTCACGGATTAAGATTAAATAGTTATTTTAATGAATACACGTGGATGTCTAAGTATAATTAAATGTAACAAATTTATAAAATTGCTTGAAACCACAAGCGGAAAATGCTTACTTTAATAAGCCTATTGTTAAGCCTATTGTGATATCAGCTAACCGGGTAAAATTTTAATCAGTAGGTATTTCCAAATCTTTTACTTTAAGCCAGGGTGTTTTAAGAATGCGGTACCGCTCTATGACGGCCGCTCTATTAATATAAAAATAAAATAATAGGCTGCTGTGCCATATGCTTGTTCAATCAGCAAGCTTATAATAAAACACGTACTTATAGATTATTCCATGGCTCTTTTTTATCATAACTTTATTATTTAACAGGCCTTTGCATCTATTTTATACGACTTTTATAGCGACGTCAGGGGCAACTAGTAATTGCCCTACTTGCGGGACTCTATATTGCCTGGGACAGGATTTTAGTAACTTTATAGGATAACTTTAGAAGGATTAAAGACCCATAAAACGAATAAAAAATATGTTTTTTTATTGGATAAAAAAAATTTAAACTTTTATTGTAGATAAATGATACAGAGTTAGGGTAGGTAAGGTAAATTAATAGTGCAATGGATTTGTTTGTTAAACGTCAAGCTTCTTCTTAATTGAGAGCAATGCTCTTGTTGGAGTATGTCTTGTTGAATGTATGTATTTTTCTCCAGGTATTTCTTTTGAGGGTAACCTCCTTGACCTCTTTATACGATATGACGGCGATCTTCGCTTTTATTTGGCTCATATAGCTTATACGTCAAGCATCGGACTAATTTAATTGTACCCCGGTTCCTTAGCGCCAATCCTTCGGACAAGTGATGTGATGAGGCAATGCCTCATCACATCACTTGTCACCTAAAATCTTTTATTCTTAATAGCTTTCTATAAACTCATTGAAGCTTTCTAAAGGTTTTGAACGGCCGGTACTTGTTTATTGTACTTTCGGTATTGCGTTAATTTGACTTTATTCAAGGTTACCCGCTATATGACGGTGACTCTATTTAAGATCCGTGGAAGTGCGTAAAATCGTATGTAATTTTATGGTCATTATAATTATAATATAAAATGTAATGGGGATTTACGCACTCCTAATTTACGCGATATTCGAAATTAACTTTAGGGAAAATAAATTATTTAATTAAAACTACTTTATTAATAAAACTAGGCCAATTTATTAAGCCTATAAAAATCAATGTACCTATAGTCGTATGACGGCAGGATGAAATCATTTTCATTTTTAAATGATAATTAATAAATCAAGGAAGTAGGTATCTGATGCAGTTTTTATGTCTGATGCAATTGTGGTTTCAGAATAATGACACTCGTTTGGTGCATTTGATTTATTTTTGATTTGGACGTGCATTGGTTTTTGATCATTTATTGAATGTGTAGGTGTACTATGCAACTGCATAGTTGATGTAGGGAAATATTTTTAGCTCCTTAGTCCTTGGTACTTTAGAGTTTAGACCAAGCTAGGCAGCAGGGACTATACTTATGTTTTCAATGTCACGGATTAGGGTCTACCCTTACCCTATGTACTATGTATTATGTAAGTATATATACATAGCACTATTTCTATGAGCCACCCCACCGATTGTAATCTAGAGGGGCGAGCGTTTCAGGCGTACGGACCAATCACTGTGCTCCCGTGACCAGAAAAGGGGGTGGAGTTTCGCACCCCTAGTTTTCTAGGGGTTAGTGTGCTTCCGCGGCCAACCTAGTTTGCCGTCACCCCGCGCGTCTCGCCCGCCACCCGCTAATTTAGGGTTGATCAATCGGCCGCGCGCCGGTGTTACGTAACAGACACCACACGGATCTCGCGCCTAGACGACGTGTCTACATTGGAACTTTGCACTTTGTGAGTGACAAAGCTTTTCCTCTAGCAACATATAGGTAGCAGGATGGCCAACGATGATCAGTTTGACGGCCTCTTAGCTCAGTTGGTAGTAGCTTTGGCTTCTCGCTGTAGGGCGCGGGTTCGATCCCTACGGAGAACAAATATTTGTGTGGTGAACGCAGATGTTTGTTCTCTGTGTGGATGTTATATTGTATTCTAAGTACCTACTTGCACTCGGTTGGCTCAGTCGTATTATACTGTTTTAAGTAAATATAAGAACGGTCGTTTTGAGAGACTTACCCCCGAATACTGAAACGCAACTCAGATTTAAGCACGTCTCAAGCGACGATTATTTGACAGTTTTCAATGAAAATCTGTCAAATATTCGTCGCTTGAGACGTGCTTAAATCTGAGTTGCGTTTCAGTATTCGGGGGTTAGCTTATGACCTACTTAGGTCCAATTTCACCGTTGAAATTGAACGCGTTCTACTGACGTTTAAACTCGTTTAAGCATTCAGTTGGTACATTTTTCTCTAAACGCGCTTAAAGACCTGTCAATGTCGTTGCATTTCTTTTGTGTACGTACATATAAACGAGTTTAGTTAAACGCGTTTAACGGTGAAATTGGACCTTAGTATGTAAAAATAAAATGTGGAATATAATAATAGCCTCTGATATCATGGAAGTATTCGTGGGAATATTTATAAAAAGTAGTCAGAGCCATGTCCTAGCATTACCTTTTATTTTACCCGTAACCTACTTAGGAACTTTGTTCCATACCACATTCAAAAAAATATATCAAAATCAGTTTTTCAAATGCACCCAATTCAAATATGAGCCATCTAATTTTTTTTCAAGAGTTGAATTATAAATTCCATTCATGCCATTTTTAATAACAAAACAACAGTAGGAAGTTCATTAGGTACAAAATACCGTTACGTGGAAGCGCCGCGCTGACAAAAGGAATTTAAAAAAACACCCAGAAGATTTAGTCGCTTCACGAGGCACAAATATCTCTAGACTTGCAAAAAATAAGAATTCTGCACTTTTTGAATGGAATAGAAAGTTTTCCTTGATCGATTAGGATTAAAGCTCATGCTTTCACATGCGGCTTCTTGTACACGAAGACATATAGAAATTGTATTACTTACCTAATCCTTAAAGTGATAGCCGGTTAATTTTAGATCAGTAGTTGTAAAAAAAAAAAGTAAGCATCTATTGTAGATGATGATTTATATAGCGTCAGGGGCAACTGGTGATTACTCATGCCCCTATTTACGGGACGCTACAGTGCCTGGCACTGGATTTTTGTTGGAGTAGGCTTGCCCAGCTATACCATCCTGACAGCTTAGTCGGCCTAATCCACAGGAAAGACCTGGTCAATACGTGCGGAGCTGACTAAGCCACGGGTTTCCTCATGATGTTTTTTTGTTGTTTTTTGTTGATGTTTAGTAGTTGTACCACAATAGCTTTCTATTGGTAGATCCCTTGAAGGGTTTGCCCATGACATACCACCATCCCTATTTTTGCCGCGAAACAGCATTGCTGTGTTTTGCTGCTGGTTACGCCCGGCCTGATGTGACATGAGGCTATGTGAAGTCAGTATGAACGCAGGGCACTAAAGACAGTGAACTTGAGGGCACTTTCTGAAGGTATGTGCGAGGTAATGCTGTGCCCATGAAACGGGTTTGATTCCCGGTTCAACCATGTAATTATTTAAATATCTATGAATGCAGTTTAAATTGTTTTTTAAAATTGAACGTATGTATTTTTTCAGTAAAATGTTCCATCTACAATAATCAAGGTACTTTCCCTCCATGTGGCATAGACTTAGATTTATCTATGAAATCAGACGATGCTGTTGCGGCGATCTCGTACATTTAACGTGATCGCAAGCCAAAAAGACACAAAATAAACTAGAAAGCATGCATTCTTGGGTCAAAGCGTAATCATTTAGCATTGAGTCAATGACAAATTAGGGTTCCATTCACAGAAATACAGAACACATAAATTCGGTATTTTGTGGTTCCATTAGTCGCCTTAGATATATTTATAGCGTGAGCACATAAAACATATATAAATAAATAAATAATAAATATTCTGGACAATTCACACAACACTACCCAGCCCCAAACTAAGATGCTAGGATGCCTATAAGAGCTTGTAATATGGGAACCTGATAGCTGATATAATACTTGAATACATTTATACATATTCATTTATATTTTGAACAATCTAACCTTCATGTTTCATTCAGAGCATCTTTGAGTCGCACTTAAAATCCTTTCCCCACAATTGGTTCGAAATAACCCAGTGAAACGAATAGATAGATTTAACGTTGTGAAGGAGTTTTCACTAACGTTGAATGACACATGAAAGTTTGATTCTTCATTAGTTTGCTATGGAATAAACTGTCAAACCGTCCAATTTTCTATATCAAGTCAAACTTACAAAATGTCTGGAAATAATTTGTTATTGACTCAGTTCTAGATTTTTAAGCTATCCTGGTGTACAACTAGTGGTTTTTCCCGACTGATATCTAGATAGATAAAGATATACATTTTATGAACATTCTCACAAAAAAAAACGTATTGCGAAATAAATTATAGTTGAAAAAACTAAAAAAACACGCTTTTATAACTAATTGAACTTTTTTTACTTTTATTTTTTTATTGTGTATTTATTTTTTACTTTTATTTTTTCATATTATTGCATTGTCATCGACCTTTGACAGGTGTGCAAAGTTTGAATCAAATCTGATCGTCCAATAAAGTAGGACAAAATCGAGCTCAAAGGGGTCGGTTACAGTTACATACAAACATACATACAGATGAAGCTAATAAAAGCGTTATAAAAATACTGAAATCGGACCGATTGCGTTACTCTGAGATATTAAAACCAACCTAAAAATAACGATAAATTAGCAACAGCAAAGGACTGACGTATTTGTCACATGTCACACGAGCATTTGCTGTCACTTATAAGACTTTTTAAAGGGGTGGGGTCGCACTCTGACAGGCTCACGAGTGGAGCACGGAACTGCGAGACTCATTTTCGGCTCCCACTTGATTACTTCTGAGCGTATTTTTTTTACAGAGAGTTCCGCACGGTTGAATTAGGATTTCCCCCGATCGCGGTACCCAGCCTAGGAGGTCAATGACTGTCTACAGTACTACTAAATAACAGCTGCACAAGTTTATTATGCCTATTCCATTACAGCTATACTAATATTTTGAATTAATAATATAAAAATTGCTAATAAGGTTAACGCTAAAACTTTAGCTACCTCTAAGATTTATTTGATTGCAGTTTTTTGCAACTCATTGGTGGACTCGATTAGACGGAGAAAGGAGCTTGATATTTTAATTAAATTAGTTTTTTGAAACGGTTTTGCTCAATTTTCTGTAATAAAAAATGCTATAAAACATCTTATAGGTTATTAGCTACTCGAAAAAGTCATATGAGAGATCATCAGAGTCTATAACTAACTAAACTTAATTTAAATAGATAGACATATTTAAATGTAAGTGCGTACATAATCTGAAACAGTTAATTTCTCGATCTCGTCCCCTTTTCAAATTCAAAATTTCTGTATTCAGTTGTATCACAAGGATCACTTTGAAACGTCATAAAGGTAGGTGAGTTACTGAATATATATTTTATAGTTACAACTAAGCCAATAATAATTTTATAGGCTCCATCCTCTCTCGCCATCCAAAGGTTGACTAAAGAAGATCGCACATTGTACATTCGTTATGTTAACCAGTTTTGGGAATAGGACATCCCTAATCGAATCAAGCAAAGAGTAACATCTCTAGTGTAGAAAAAAAAGGAGAAGAAGAAGGAGATTATGGGGTCCAATGGCGTCGTTATGTGAAGTTGTATTATCTGCAGTCTAATAAAGATTGACAGAGTTGTAGCTATAATCAATGAAGAGTTTTCGTCTTATTAGTTATTACCTGTTTTTTTTTCTATATTAGTCTGTAAGATGTACAAATAAAGTAAATATGTTCAAAATTAGGTCTTATGGAAAATTTGTGGAGCATTGCAGAGTAATTACTATTATTTAATGTAATTACTATTATATTATTGAGTAATTACTATTATTCAAACGTTGCCCTCAAATCTAGGTACTTATACATATAGTCTAAGCTTTTTTTTAGGTAACGACAGCTTGACAGTAAAACCGCTCTAGAACTAAATCCATTTTAAAAAGTTGAGTCGAGATTTAATTTGAGTTTTAGAATACTTACACGTAAATGTCCTCTGGCTAAGCTGATCCGTATTAGGCAGCGGACACACCACAAGATTGTGTGCTATCATGGGTAGTATTTAATACTATAGGCCAGTATCGGCATCAGGAGATAGCGGAGATCGTGACGCGGCGACTGCGACGCGCCTTATCGCAGCATCGGCTTCGTGGCCGTCGTAAATAATGTGCAACTTTTCCCGCCACGCCCTCGCCCTTCGGACACGGAACACCATACAGTCGCCTCTAGAACTTCTAATACCATACTCCATCAGGCCTACGAGTACGGCGAGTCGTTTCCCATCACTAATCAGCTACCACTCAATCGTAGACAAGGAGACAGTAAACACAGAACAAAGCAAAGCATATTAATAAATCAATACATATTGTGGACAATCCACACAGCACTAGCAAGCCCTAAACTAAGCAGAGCTTGTACGATGGAATCCAGATAGCTATAGGTATTTTACCAACATCTGTGTTCATCACATAAATATTTTTTCTCGGAAAGTATTGAACTCAAGGCCTGAGACAAAGGCGGAAGCGGAGCGCGTCAGAAGGCAGGGATTCTGTCAGCTAATCTAATATTGACTAAATTTGTCCGTGTTGAAGAATACTAAATGGAGAGTAGACCAGGCGCAGTGGTTTATTGAATGTAGTCAAAAATAAAGCCTCAATGGTCGTCTCTATGGTTCCGCAGGCGCATAGACGATGCAGCGGTCGGCGGAACCACGGCAACACTCTATCCAAGTCGTGGCCTAGCGTTGTTTTTGACTGAAAACGGTGCACGCGCGCTTCGTGCTTTACGTTGGGCTACGCAATTAGCAACTTTATTGTTTTTTTTTCTTCTAAATAGTAAGTGAAGTTACTCTGATAAACAAATCGGACTTGGCAAAATAATCAATTTTCCAGCGCCAGCACAAAAAAAAAGTAAAAAAACTATTATATACTAAATAACACAAGCGTTTGACCAAATAATAGAAAAACTAAGCAAGTTCCTAAGTTCATCAAAAAATCGAGTTGTATACGATATATTTTTTTTAATAAACGCTTACCATATAAATTACCTAATTTATCGTTATAATTGCTTCAGGCGCGACTTTGCGGAAGACTATTCTAAAATACTAAAACAGACACTACAAAATATATTTTACTAAATTATATTTTATATGCACTCATAAACAAAATGCTTCCTAATCGAACTCTCAAAGACGTAGAATTTGACTAGACTCTGAAGCCATACGAACATCCAGGCGATATCGATGGCGATCAGTGAATACTATCAAATATTGCTGTCATATTTGACAGCGTTTCACTAGTCGCCATTGCAGATCGCTTATACGTGCGCAAAGTTTCTTCGATTTATCTAGCACAGACAGCATAATTAGAAGCATTTCTAATTTGAATACTAACAGCTCCCTCCCACCATTTCAGATGTTTCTCGGGAACGAACTTATAAACAAAAAACATTTTTACGAATGGATTATATGAGTTTATGAGAGGGATTATTTCGTAGCTCCAAAGCTAGCGAGACCTACCAGGCGCCCAGCGTCCGACAAAACGCGCCTGTGTTTACACGAGGTACTCGACCACTAGCCAGCGGCAACGGACTAAATCTAGGCGGATATTAAATTCATATCGACCACCGCATGTATTTTGAAGCTTTGAAATCTCTGTGGGATTTAACTCGACCTCATCGCATCATCACATAACCTTTTTATTCATATAACACGATTAGATAAGCGTCTGGTATTTAGAAGCGTGTTTCTTTTCGCGTTCTAATCCTAAGCTAGAAATATCTCATAAGAACATTTAACATTTGAGAGGGTCGAAATATTTTTTGGGGAAGTAAAGGCTCGCGTCCAGTAACGTAAACAAGCAAGAAAAATTATCGAAAATCTACGATCTCTAAAGTGCGTAATGTGGGTATTCCTAGTCAAAGGCCCGTGCAAAACACATTTTGTTAAACGCCCACATATTTTGTCAATGTCTACTAATTACAATACATATAGATGCCTATGCATCTATATAGACCTACGCAATAAATACAATCTGAGAGCTTATTTAGAGACGTCTAATGGCACCTCACCTATTCAATTTCAATTTTTAAATAATAAATAAATATTGTGGACAATCCACACAACACTATTTAGGCCCAAACTAAGCAGACCTTGTACGATTTTTAGGGTTCCGTAGCCAAATGGCAAAAACGGAACCCTTATAGATTCGTCATGTCTGTCTGTCTGTCTGTCTGTCTCTCTGTCTGTCTGTCTGTCCGTCCGTATGTCACAGCCATTTTTCTCCGAAACCGTAAGAGCTAGACTGATGAAACTTGGCAAGTAGATGTATTCTGTGAACCGCATTAAGATTTTTACACAAAAATAGAAAAAAAACTATAAATTTTGAGGGTTCCCATACTTGAAAATGAAACTCAAGTTGTGGAAACAAAGTGGAAAAAAGTTGCCCCCCCCCCCTCTTACTTCTAAAATAAGAGAATGATGAAACTAAAAAAAATATATGTTGTACATTACTATGCAAACTTTCAACGATATTTGGTTTGAACGAGATCTCGCCAGTAGTTTTTTTTTATACGTCATAAATCGTAAACTGCAATTTACCTTTCGACGAACTACAAGAACCTATAAATTATGTTACTTGATGCTACGGAACCCTTCATGGGCGGGTACGACTCGCACTTGGCTGCTTTTTTATTTGTAAATACCTACATACATCATAGAACACAAGATGACAGAGAACAAACGTCTATATTATTATGTTTACCACACCAATAGGTATTTGTTTTCAGTGGAGATCGAACCCACGGCCTACGGCGGGCGCAGAAAGCATAATAATACTTAAACAAGCGAAATTACGGAAATGTATAGATAATGCTGAATAAATTTAGGTTTACTCGCGAATTTTGTAAAACCTTGAAAACAGTGACATTTTAAAATGCAAATAGCCGTCGGGCTCGGGCTGGATTCACTTAGAGGTGGCACCGGCAGGTGACACCAACACAGTAGCTGCTTGCATTACTAAAATTTCAAAAATTACGTTTTCTGTGGTCCGATGCATACCAATAAATCTAATAGTACCTATGTGTACTATTTCTATCATATTTCTGCCGTGAAGCAGCATTGCTGTGTTTCGGTTTGAAGGGTGAAATTACTAACACGTGAAGCCGAACAATTGTATGCCTCAAGTTGATGGACGCAGGGAAGTGCATCGTAGGGCATGTTCCTGACGTGCGTGACCTAAGAGGCAATGCTTTGTTATAGGTGATGGTTACCACTTAACATCTCTTTTTTTCTTATCGTGTCACTGATTCTTTCGAACCAAGTGTGGTGAAAGGATTTTAAGTGCGCCTCAAAGAGGCTCCTTTCGTGCACTTGACACATATTTACGAACTGTTTACGTTCTACGATATGCCGGTTTCCTCACGATGTTTTCCTTCACCGCTTGAGAGCACTGGCATAGTGTACATAAATTTTCGGGCAGAAAAAATCAATGGTACACGACTGGATTTGAACCCACGACCTTAGTATCGGAAGGCGGGGCCGCTACCACTAGGCCACCAGCGCTCTCACCACTTTACATCAGGTGGGCGATATACTTTTTCCATCAACTAGTTGTATAAAAAACTTAGTACGCATCACGGCCTCCCCTATACATTTCCAGGAAGAACAATTCTGAGCCCTTTCCATAGACTTCCCGCGATCATAACAAAGTCTTCGGTCAATCGGGTGAATTCAGGTGGGGTGGGTGTCCTTCCTACGTTTCGTCTTTCGGTTCGTGATCGCCATTCGGACTCCTTTATTCCCCAACGGCTAGTACTTGTTATAAAAATTAAATGGTCTAGCATTTTTACGTCTGACCTGCGCTGATCAGTACGTAGCCATTATTATTCTGCCGTCATATTAAGAAAGGCCGTAACTTGGCCAAAGTTGATTTCGAGATAATCGAAGTTTTGTCCAAAATGACGGCCGGCGATTTACTAAACGTTTTTTGTTATTGAAATTTATTTTATAATACGTAAAAAAAAATGTCTTTGTTTTGAGTCCTATTTCGTTTTGATTTTTAGTTTCGTTCACTTCCTAATCTTATTTTTTCTTTTTTAATTAAGCATAAAAATCATATTTAATAAGCAATACTTCACTTAAAAGGCCTAATTTCATAGAATGTAATTACGGCATGCATGTAAAGCCGTAATTGTTCAGTTATGACTTTTCTCGCCAGGAAACTAACCTAAACAAAGTTTTTAAGGCTGGTATTTTAAATTGAAATCACTGAAAATGAAGAACCAAGCCTTTGATTATGTAGGTATACAATTATATGATCATCACATCAGGTATGAAATCAGAGACAAGCAACCAAGCATTCTAGATTTCTATAGTCATAGGCAAAGAAAATAAGACGCTAGTTGATACGAATTTTACGTTGATATGAATGGGATCCCCCAATCCACGACCTGGAGGCCATAGGGAATAGGTGGCGTGAGTACTGTGAACAGCTGTATATCCAGGAACTTCCCGTAACTGACTCTCAGTTTTTTGACTGGCTCTTATTAGAACAGGAACCCTCAACCCTGCATGTGGAGATTAAGGCCGAATTAAACGACTCAAAGATAAGCAGGCGCCTGACCAGTTTACAGTGGAGGTGATCAAGTGCTTGGGCGAGAACGGAATTGATGTTTTACACACGATCTGTAATCACATCTGGAAGCATAGCGACTGGCCCAGAGACTGGACAGAATCAATTATACTCCCGCTACACAAGAAAGGTTCTACCCGCAAATGCGACAACTACATTTGACCTAAATTATGAAACAAAAACAATTCTAATGTAACAAAAATATATTTTTCTAACATTTAATTATTATTTGGTGATCAGTCTTCATTATCTACCAGCAGGTTTGCAGCAGCATTGTTTGTATGCAAATTTTCCCAAAATAATTTTCGGTTTGCTGGCATCAATTGGCCTAATTTTTGCAGGATATTATTTTTGTGCTCACTCGTTATTCCTTTTGGTTTTGTTTTTTTGTACGTGAGCAGAAAAACCCTTCTTTTCGATGGTTTATTTCATGCATTCTAGCTGTAAACAAGGTGTATCTAAATATGTGTACTATGCGAAGGTGGGGGGTTTCAGACCACAATGGTGATCAGTTGTGGGGGGGAGATAATTAAAAATTCCTATTTTCAGTTTCCCATACAAAAATATTTAATTTCATAATGCCTAAATAAATTGACAACCCTATCCTTGTAACCCCTTGACCCCTTGACCTACTCAAACTCAAACTCAAAAATTTTTATTCAGTACGATGCAAGAATCACTTTGAAACGTCTTAAAGCTAAGTGAGTCTAGGTGCCAGTTCCAGTTTTTTATATGATCCTTTTACAAGTCAAAAATACCTCTGTAGGTCTACTACTACTACCTACTACCTCTGTAGCTGAGTTTAGGGTTGTCACTTTGTATAAAGTCAGCTGTTCATGTTGAAACTTCGTTGCAGTTTTTTTCAGAGATACCAATCGAAGTTCGAAATATCGTTGAACAAAAGTTGTTCCCCGGGGGGTGGAAATTCACCCCCCTTCAGGATAGTACACATATTTTGATACACGTTGTATAATCTGGGCTATTGAACTCGTTTTTGTAAAACATTGAAGAGCCTATACTTTTTTCAAAGCGTATCTCAGACATACATATCACGTAAAAATAAGCTCGTGGGGTGGATTTTTGAATTCTGATACTGGAGGTATCTTGGTAATTAAGGCTTTTCATGTTAGCGAACATAAAGTGATTTTAAGTTGTGTCAATCTAAAAGGCCGTAAATCAGGGAATAACGGCCTTACAGACAAGCAAGATGAGAATACTTAAACAAAAGGCCGTAATTTTGAAATTAATAAGCCTTTTCAGACAAAAAAGACTCAAATTTTGACGTAATTACGACGAATATCTATATAGTATCTTTGGATTCATTAGAGCTACAGCTTTATAAGTGAACCCATAAGGTAGCATTTTGTTTGCTGATTCCAAATCTGGGTCTAACTCATTTTTGACAAAACTGTAAGTTAAGACCTTTCTTGGTATGACGGCAGTATTGTACTAAGTAATTTCGCTACTTTAGCCTCATCTATATTATCTATCTATTAGGTAGGCACACCAATAGGTATAGCTAGTCTAGACCAGTTTTAGAGAGTCAAGGTCGAGGCCTATTCGGTCGGATGTTATATCCTAGTGTTTGAGTTTTAATATCAGGGGAATAATACATTTACGCAGAATAGAACAAATTATTGACATTATTTTAAGTAGGTTGTTTGAGAGCACTGGTGGTCTAGTGGTAGTGGCCCCGCCTTCCGATCCGAAGGTCGTGGGTTCAAATCCACTCGTGTACCAATGAGTATTTCTGTCGAAAAATGTATGTGCACTATGCCAGGACTCTCAAACGGTGAAGGAAAACATCGTTAGGAAACCGGCGTGTTGTAGAACCTAAAAAAGTTCGAGCAACACGTGTCAAGGGTCACGCAAAAAGGGTCCACCAGCGGCCTACTTGCGGAAAAACCTGCCCGCACATCAAGTGCGCATGATAAACTTGCCAAACTTGCCAAGTAGGTTGTATTGTTTATGCCTTATTTGTCGATGCTTGGTGTGATGGCGACTGAACTATGTATTTGTTTCACCAACAGGAGGTATTCATAAAACCGTGGCTCTGATTAAGTAAAAAAGTAAGTAACTGTGCCTCTGACTGCCCTCTTACATATCCTCAAAGGATTTAACGCTGGGAGGTGAGTAAGTACCAAGATACTTTATGAATGTGGATGGGTATAGAAGTAGAGGTAGGTCAAAAACAAGATGGAGGGGTTGTGTGAAGGATTACATTGGTAAGAAAGGAGTATTCCTGAAATGACGGCTAATAGAGGAGAGTGGAGAACGAAAACCTGTTGTGCCGACCCCACATGTGGGATAAGGACAAGAAAATGATGATGAGTTGAGTACCAAGAAATCAGAGAGAATGTGGACCGTGCCTGGTAGTAAAAGGCGTGCGATGCGAGCCAAATTCAATTTCATTTAAAAAATATCGCCAAGCGTTTGTGCGTTTGTGCTACATAACACTAAAAATCTTTTAAGCGTCTATTTTAGTCTTTTTACCTTGAAATTAGTATTAGGCTATAATTAAAATAATTTGGCGGTTCCACACAGGATGGCCTTCTCCGGGCGAGATGCATCCTCGACTGATAAGCTCTGTGATCATAAACGTAATTTGATATACCTAAGCAGAAAAATGTCATTAACAAATTGCAAAACCAATCGTTTAATAAATAATATTTTGTTGTTTTAACCTTGTTTTTATTAAAAACAGGCTTAGGCAAATGTGGTAATTTAAATCATGGGCAACATTCGGGAAATTACGCCACATCTACGAGTAAGTTACCACAGAGCTTCAACACGAATAAAAGCCATGACTGGCAACACGCACCAATAAAAATCAGTGCGTACCTATTGCCAGTGACTAATAGAACCGCGACGTCTAACAGAAACTGGAAGTTGCACAACTGATGCTATGCAAAGAGATGTGTTGAAAGATTCACTTTGTGATCATCACGTTGCTAGTATTAGCAAGTAGAAGAAGCATTGGGCAGTTCTTATACGGCGTAGAACCGAAAAACGCAAACCGAAACATACTCGTAAAGCAGCATCGACGCCCTTACTCGGGCGGCATCCAACGAAGCGGTGAATGCAGAATTTTTTTTTAACCCTTCTCTCTCACCCTTCTCTTCCAATGGGGGAGGCTTATGTCAAGCACTAGACTTCTTAAGGATGATGATGATAACAGTGAAGCTAATTCTATCCATACTGACAACTTCAGTCTTAAGGTGTTGGTAGAAGCAGGAGTTAATATTGAAACGTAGGCCAAAATCACTAGTGAAACATAGAAATTTGAACTTCAGAACTTCATGGTATAGAATTATATCAGTCAGTACCGATTATTTTATTTTTATTTAGTCAGTACCGATGATGAAACTGCAAAAGTCTTTTGAGGTGGCGGCTGTAGGTCTTTGGAATGCGCTCCCTATTGACAT
This sequence comes from Thera britannica, assembly GCA_939531255.2. Taxonomy (NCBI): domain Eukaryota; kingdom Metazoa; phylum Arthropoda; class Insecta; order Lepidoptera; family Geometridae; genus Thera; species Thera britannica. The sequence goes on along the minus strand of OW618036.2, from coordinate 19,403,951 downwards.
CAAAAAGGCTCCCAATAAGTCAGCTTTTAAGCGTCTGGTTTATGAGCATTTCCTGAAGCAGATCTCATCGGACTTTAACTAATAAGTATTGTACCTTGTTGTTAATTTTAATACCTAAGCTTTCCTTTTTTTATGTAAGCACGCCAACGCCATTCCTACCTCTAAGGTTGGCAGGTAGAAAATGCTTAAAGCATTAAGCCCACCTCTTGTACATAGCATTAAGTTTTGTGCAATAAAGAGTTAAATAATAATAGTAATTTTTGCCTGCCTCAACGCAGACATTGGTAGGTATTTGTACTTTAAAACATTGATTGGCTATGCCTACAGCCGTTCGTAAGTACGAGAATGTATGTAAGTGTGTCTACTCAAGTTTACCAACACAAGCTAAGTTTCGGTTACTGAAACAGTTCAGTAATAAAAACATCAGTTAAAAATAATCGGTTTGAGAATCGAGAAGTTGAACGGCCGATCACTAGGTATGTTAGTGAACTATTTTAATTATTTAATTCGTCTACCCAGACAGAAGTTTAGATACCACATAAAAGTCATCCAACTAGTCTGGTAATTAATACCTACCTAGTTCTAAACCGGATCAAGTAGTCGCAGTATAATATTTAAAACTAAAAATCCTTCCGAAAAAAAGTGCTGAAGGCCATGTACAATTTTCAAAAAAGCCGCACATGAATTGGCCGAAAAGGATTTATAATTTTGGACGGTTTCTAAATAAGGTCTAATGTGATGGGTGTTTATTTTGAAGAGGCGGACCTATATCGATGACCTTCTTACTCGCACACACACCTTCTGCAAGATATAAAATTACTGAACTTAGGTATTGATGAAAAATCGGGAGCAAACTATTTTGACATACTCGTAACTACACAAAAAGCTTTTTTTCTTTTTTTCGTTTTGTTTTAGCACATAATACTTAAACTTTTTACTAGGGAAACGTGTACTGATCTTAATTATTTTAATAAGACATCGGATCGAATTAGATTGCACACAAAATAGTTACTCGTGATTTCCATAGGTAGGTTAAATTTATATCTTTCAAAAGGTCCAAACAATGTGAGCACTGGTGAAACAGTGTTCATCGCCTTAAACAAATTCTTTTATTTTCTTTAATTGTGTAAAAGATCTACTTTCGAACTTTCTTTCGATCACTTTTCGAGGAACCATAGCCTGTTTTCACCAATGTAAAACAAATAGACATCATACTTCCTACTTAAAAAGAAATACGAAAGTAACGATGTTGGCATGTTTGTGGCTCAATTACGTCTTAACCACAGAATTGATTTGGATGAAACCTGAAATGAATATAGTAAATAGCTTGGATTAGCATTATTTCTAAAAATAAGCAATAATTGCGTTGTAAATCTACTACGCGGTCGCTGTCGGCCGCTAGTTTTACGTAATCTGATTAAGCCCATATTCAGTAACAGAGCTTGAGGCTCAACTCAGACTCAAGTAGGTACTGTTTCTGAATACTATAGATTTTTTGACAGTTCTCCATTGAAAAATGACAAAAATCTATACTTGAGGCGTTTCTGAATACGGGCCCTAGTATAGTCGACGATTGTACAGCGTGAGAGGCTACTTTTCACCCATCCATGCATAATTTTACGGAACGCGGCTGTAGGTATAGGTATTGCTTGGGACGTGTTATTGCAGATATCATATTATTAAAATTTTGATCGCGTATAATATCCGGCCATATCAAATAAACATAATCGCATTTAAATGCTATTTTTTTTTTATTTTAACAATAAACAACCAATTCAAAAAGAGGGTAGGTATCCACTTTGTAATATGCAGACATTTCTCATAAAAATCTTCAAACAGTCTTGAGCTGGTATTAAGGGATCTGAGGGGATATAATATCTACCGTGCCAGATCAACGTCATGAATTTCCTGATGTTTTCATTTCACGTTTTTGTCATCGTTTTTAAATTTGCAATTTATAGAGTTGAAGCAAACTGTTAATTTGGTTATTTATTTGGCCCCTAAAGATATCCACATAGAATCTAGAAACTTACAAACTATATTTTCAATTGTATTTGAATAGTTGAATTAGGCATTGAATAAGACTAGGGCATGTTTGTGTAATGAGGAATTCTACATTTTGAATTAGGTTTACATATATTAATTTTATGAATTTTAATGTGCCAATTGTGTTCCGGCATCTATTCGAAAATTGTTGGCAATTTTAATTATTTTATTTATACTTTGACATACGCTGAAAAAAAACATATTTTTTCTACGTAACAGCGAAGACAGCTTATATTGCTCGAAGCCACCATGAAACAATTATTAATTCAAATTAATTTATTTCTGTTTGTACAAAAACTGACTACTTGCGTAATGACATAATTTAAAGAGGATTATTTAAGACGCTGAGAACCGTGAAACAACTACTCGCTTGCTCACTTTAACCTTTTGAAAGATACAAAAACAATGAACTTATTTGCCGAAAATCCCGAAAAACTTTGCGCAATCCCATACAAGAAAGTCGCTTGCCATTTTCGATAAATAATTCCAGTGATTTTATATCTTTCAAAGGATCAAATGTTCGAGCATGAAGTACATCGACGGTTGTCTTCGCCTTAATGACATCTGACTGCGGGGGGGACAATCGACTTGAAGAGTGTATTTTTTTCTGTTTTCATAAGTAGCAGATGTTCAAAGGCCACGGGTTTACTACTCACGCTTTTGATCGGAATGTTTCAATTATTTCCACCCGTTTGTTAGGCCAGCTTCCATAACCGATCGAAGGTCAAATTCTTTTTGTACGATCGACACGATAATTCATTAACCTCAGGTCTCCGTTAACTTATTTCTACAACGGAACCCATTTGGAATGAAAACATTAGGGTGTGGGATTTCACACCTGTATTCTTTTTGAAGTGTGGACGTTTATTAGGTACCTATGTATCCTGGACAACGCTGGTAGGAAAACTAAGTATCACGGCGCAGTTCTGTATTATTATATTACTTTAACTGTAATACTATACATGGTAATACAGTTCACACTGTTTAATAATGTTCGTACAATTACCGTATATTTTAAACCAAATAATTAAGAGCGGGTCGTGCGAAAATTTGAGATTAAAAAAAAAAAATTCATAACTTAATAACTAAGTGACATTTTAAAAATCGCAAAAGGACTAATTGTAGACTATACATTTGAGATTAATTCGAATTTAAGTGTGTTAAAAAAATATACTATTTAACATGACATTCTATTTAACGCTAATGAAAATCGTATGTCAGCGTTAAATAGAATGTCATGTTAAATAGTATATTTTTTTAACACACTTAAATTCGAATTAATCTCAAATGTATAGTCTACAATTAGTCCTTTTGCGATTTTTAAAATGTCACTTAGTTATTTAGTTATGATTTTTTTTTTTTTAAATCTCAAATTTTCGCACGACCTGCTCTTAAGTAGGTACATACACTTTCATTGATCCGTAACTTATAAATCCATAAAGAAATGGTTTACTTGGTTGCGTGCTAAGTTTTCTTGTTTAAAAAGAACGCTAGTTATTCAAGTTACGGTCAAAATAGGTTTAAACTATCATGCATACTACCACTCTTCTACTCTTCTTATCGTATCACTGATTCTTTCAAACCAAGTGTGGTGAAAGGATTTAAAGTGCGCCTCAAAGAGGCACCATTCGTGCACTACTTTTCTATGATATACGCCAAACGTTTACCAAACAAAAATTGTTTTCAAAAATTTTAAAACACTCGACTAATATGTGATGATGCTCAGAACATGGAACAACTTTATGGATTTTTAAAAACATGGCTGAGAACTTTTCCAGAATCAACTTGCAACAAAAAAATGAATTGAAATCGGCGGAGCATTCGTTTTGAAGCTTCAAGGCAAACAGACGCACACACTAAATAAAAATACCAAAGGCATTCTTATTTCAAATTACAAAAATTATAAAAAATTATGGCAATGTAGATTTTTGATACATAGCTTATGCATAGGAAACCATGGGTCGTTGGTCTGATTTCTTATAAAACAAAATCAAAAAGTACCTGCGTAAGTACTAATTTTGCCATCTATACAGAACATTACGCACAACAACACAACCTGTCTTTACAATTCAGCAAACGTACAATCTTTGGCACCTGTCTTGGGGTAGCCCTGGATGCATTTTATCACGAACCAACGCAGCCAGTAAATTACTCCACCCTACTGGACTACCCTAGTTCAACAAGTTTTTTATGTTATTATTGCATATATTGACTTATAAACAACCATTGTGCTTAAAGTTTAGATGTAACCTAGTAGGACTTACCACAAATCTTTCTGATACTGATGAGTAAAGGCTTCCCTTTTTCCTTCCAGTTATCTCATTCCCGTGTAAGGAGCCTCTCTGAGGCGCACTTAAAATCCTTTCACCACACTGGTTCGAAAGAACTAGTGACACGATAAGAAGAAGTCCCGTGTCTGATTCCTCAAATAAAAAAAGCGGCCAAGTGCGAGTCGGACTCGCCCATGAAGGGTTCCGTAACCTAAGTAATATAATATAGAAGTTCTAGTAGTTCGTCGAAAGGTACATTGCGGTTTACGATTAATGACGTATTAAAAAAAAGCTACTTACTAGATCTCGTTTAAACCAAATATCGTTGGAAGTTTACATAGTAATGTACATCATGTATATTTTTTAGTTATATCATTCTCTTATTTTAGAAGTTACAGGGGGGAGGGGACCAACATTTTACCACTTTGGAAGTGTCTCTCGCAAAAATTATTAAGTTTAGAAAAAAACAATATAAGAAACCTCAACTTCATTTTTGAAGACCTATTTAAGGATACGTATGGGTATACACGTATGGGTTTGATGAAAAAAAGTTTTTTGAATTCCAGTTCTAAGTATGGGGACCCCCCAAATTTTTATGTTTTTTTTCTATGTTTGTGAGAAAATCTTAATGCGGTTCACAGAATACATCTACTTACCAAGTTTTATCAGTGTAGCTCTTATAGTTTCGGAGAAAAGTGGCTGTGACATAAAGACGGACAGACATGACGAATCTGGGTTCCTTTTTTGCCATTTGGCTACGGAACCCTAAAAAGGTAGTTTATTAGTCTAATTTTACCTCTTGAAATCGCTATTTCGTATTCCCCTTCCTTCTCCAAGATTAGATTGATGCTGATATGTTTTTCAAAATATATTAAAATAAAGAAGGGCTTTGGCTATGTTTTCCTTTTATTGCTTATATTCGTCAAATTGGACGTCTCTTAAGGGCGGTAACATGAATTATTTTTTTAAGGTTTTTTTTTTGAAGCATCCTGTGGTACTTGATCATTGTATGGTAAAAAAATTGTAGTATCCAGAGAAGAAACAGTTGACTACATTTGTATGGACTCAATGCCCACCGCATTTTCTCTTAAATAATTCTAATCAATTGTAATATTCAAAAGTAAAAGCAGACGCGATGTTCAACGTTTTTCCGCATCATTGTAACCTGCTTTGATACCAAGCCTTAAATAGAATACGAATAACCTTCCTTTAAATATCCATGAATATTATAATAAGCATTTGAAGCCAAAAATAAATGTATAATGATCTATTTATAGCTTCGTAACTTGCTGACCTAGCAGGCTGAGGCCAAATTAGATTTGTTTTTAGTTTTATAAACACGACAAAATATTTAGCAGCATATTTAAAAAGATGCAAGGTTTTTAAATTAAGTTTCTTTGTGAATTATTTTTAGAATACTACCGCAATAGATAAGATATTGAGAGGAGCTCAGTGTTACGGCGAAAAATTTTCATTGGATATAGCTTGAACTCCGTTTTACTTTATTACACGGCATACAGGCATCTTTTTAGGGTCCCGTAGCCAAATGGCAAAAACGGAACCCTTATAGATTCGTCATGTCTGTCTGTCTGTCTGTCTGTCCGTATGTCACAGCCATTTTTCTCCGAAACTATAAAAACTAGACTGATGAAACTTGGCGCGTAGATGTATTTTTATACAAAAATCGAAAAAAAAAACAATAAATTTGGGGGTATACTTACCGGTTTCAAGCATACTTACCCATACTTGAAACTGAAGCTCAAACATTTTTTTTTCATCAAACCCAGACTTGTGGGGTATCTATGGATAGGTCTTAAAAATGATGTTGAGGGTTTTTATTTTAGTTTTTTTTGCGCGAGAGACACTTCCAAAGTGGTAAAATGCCCCCCCCCCCTCTAAATTCTAAAATAAGGTAATGATAAAACTAAAATAAATATATGATGTAGGTACATTACTATGCAACCTTCCAACGATATTTGGTTTTATACGTCATAAAACGTAAACCACAATTTTATTTACCTTTCGACGAACTACAAGAACTTTTGAGCGTTTATCCCGAGCGTCGTGACTCAAGTTTGGGTAAATATACTCACCTAGCTATACAGTTACACCTAGCACGCACACAGCCGTCTGTGTTGGAGCGCGTATCATGCGCCGCATTGAATGAATCACCTTGATACTTTACCAGCTCTTAGTAGGGAATGTATTCATTTTTCGTAAGTAGGTACAACATTTTGTTGAATGAGTACCTACTTACGCAAAAACGGGCAGGTATGTTAAAATAAATCAAAATAATTTCGTGTAAAATACAATTTTAATATTTATCGTCTCTAAGTTTCATGGACTTAGCTTTTCGGGGATCAACAACTTCGGGTAATAGAAATTTATTATAAAAACTGACTAGCCGATGCTCCATGTTCTCGCTCCAAAATGTATCGTCCCTAATTATTTTTTCTGTCTTTAATTTAAAATTTTTGCCTGTCCACACAGCAAATAGACAGTAATTTCTATTCGTTACGTGCAGCTGCCCTTGTATTTGATAAAACCAGTCATGGCGTCGATTCACGGATACATCTATTTACCAGAATAACATTTTTTTGGTTAATAGCGATATCTGCCTCTAATCCGAATGCCGGACTAGGACATTTTATTTCGGTGATACCATCATCTTCAATTAGTCCATCCGGCGAAGCACCTGTAACCATAATAAATTGAAAGAAAACAATGATAAACAAGGAATAGGTTAGAAATCGAAACCATAATGCGAACTCAGAAGAAACTACATAAAATCATTAAAAAAATAATATAATGCATGCAATAGGTCCCAATAAAATATGCAGTAGGTAGGTACTGATGTACGTATTTCGAACAATAGTACATTATGATATAAGTGCGGTAGGTTGAAAATTACAGCCGAGGCGTTATTGAAGCCCGAGCCGTAGGCGAGGGCTACAAGAAAGCAGAGGCGTTTTATAACACATTTGCGAGGAAATAAATAAATATTAAACGAATAAATTGTTTATCACTTGTTAAAGCAGTTAGAGAATTTGAAATTAAATGAAATGACATAGCAGATTGTAAATGTCATTTCATTTAATTTCATTCCAATTCATCCCGTTTCATTCAGTTTCATTCGGTTTCATTCATTTTAATTCAGTTTCATTCAGTTTTATTCAGTTTCATTCAGCTTCATTCAGTTTCATTCAGTTTCATTCAGTTTCATTCGGTTTCATGCAGTTTCATTCGGTATCATTCGGTATCATTCAGTTTCATTCGGTTTCATTCGGTTTCATTCGGTTTCATTCGGTTTCATTCAGTTTCATTCGGTTTCATGCAGTTTCATTCGGTTTTATTCAGTTTCATTCATTTTCATTCAGTATCTTTCGGTTTCATTCAGTTTCATTCGGTTTCATGCAGTGTCATACGGTTTCATTCAGTTTCATTCGGTTTCATTCGGTTTTATTCAGTTTTATTCAGTTTCATTCAGCTTCATTCAGTTTCATTCGGTTTCATTCGGTTTCATGCAGCTTCATTTGGTTTTATTCAGTTTCATTCATTTTCATTCAGTTTCATTCGGTATCATTCGGATTCATTCCGTTTCATTCGGTTTCATGCAGTTTCATTCAGTTTCATTAAGTTCATTCGGTTTCATGCAGTTTCATTCGGTTTTATTCAGTTTCATTCGGTTCCATGCAGTTTCATTCGGTTTCATTCAGTTTCATTTCATACATTTAGCATCTGGATAAACCGTACGTTATACCTTATTAAAAAGCAACCCGTGCGTTTTACAATACATTACCGCACTAGTGCGTAATGACATACATTACGATATTGAAATCGGTGAAATTAGAGACCTTTTACGAGCAAATGTGTTATAAAATTAATTGATTACTTTACAATCATAGATAGCTCATCAACTCGGTGCAAGTGGCTCCGTGCTTCGAACACTAGCTTTGGTATCGTGCGGACTTGCGGACTGGATGACTATTTGAAAGTACCCGCTAATTACGACCTTTTTTTCGGCGTGTTATGTTTTATGATAAGTTAGCAATAATGATTTTCATAATGCAAATTATTACTACTTCTATCTCCGTGTAAGTTTAATAAAAATGGGAATTGACTATAACATGTTACGTTATAAAAAGTAACCCCTGGGTAACATACCTTTTAGCTTCATTAGCCTGACCAAATTTTCGCAATTGGTGACGTACTCGTTACTTTTTTTACGTGATGTAGCCTGTAAGCGGCTTTTTATGCCATATCTGAAATAAAAGTAAAGAATGAAACCTGAATTAAAAAGAAATACAAATTAAAAATAATTAACTATTTTTTGCGTACCAGAAACCGGGGGTAATTAAAGTTAATAAGTTAATGCAACACCATTACTTTAAAATACAAAAAAAAACTCACCAAAGTTTTGTTAAACAATAAAAAGTATCAAAACGTCCCAGTAGCGCTATAAACTCGTGAAGCTACAATACATTTTTTTGAGGCTTGCTGCTTGCTTGCAGCGACCGGGAGCGACGCACGTCCTACCTCTGAAAGGCCTCGGCCGGCACTGAGCGTTGACTTGATTCCGCGCCGATTATATAGTAATACGAAATAATTCATAGTAAAATAAATATTCATGTTATAAAAAAAAAAATCAAATATGTTTTAAAACGAACACTTCTTCATTTACTAGGCAAAAAAAATAACAAAAATACCTCGGATTTCATCATAAACTAACACGTCTAATATCTCCAAAAGTGGCTAAAAATTACTCCTTTGATTATTTTTTTCATGAATGAAAACTTACAGGAATCGTGTTTATTCTGCCACTAAGAACTAATAAAATGTTATTAGCTTTTTTATACGTAAATTTTATAAGTTTGTCGTTTATAGTTTTATCATTGAATTGCATCTGCATAGACCATCAACCGAAAGTTTAGGAAAAACAGATGAATCTTATGAAAAAACTATACAACCATTTGAAAATGTTTTTCCCATATGATAAAGTTTTGGTCATTCCCAATAATATGAGGTCAAATTATCTTCTGTGCAAGTTACACATATTGTTTTATTGGCCGTCTGAAATCATCAATTTACGGATGAACGTTCTTATGTTACATGTTGCTACGGAACCTTTCATGGGCGAGTCCGACTCGCATTTGGCCGCTTTTTTTTCCATTAGTGATGTCACTCGTCACCAGTTCTCGATAGGGATTTTCTATTCCCGAAACTGGCTAACAGTAATAAGAAAAGTCGAGGAGTGTCAAACTCAGGGTACCACTACATTCTGAAGATTTTGCCTTTACGAAGTGTAACCAAAGGTACAATATAGGCGCATACAACTCTGTTCAATTGTAGGTAAAAAATATTAGGTTTCATAAAAATTCGATAATGCAGTGTGCCTAGGTGTGTCGGCTTGCATGCTAGGCTCGACCGCGTAGACACGCAGGCTACGTTGCGTGCGCCTAATGTTTGCATTTAGGTTACAAACGGGTCAAAGATGGATTTTATATGAGGTAATTGTTCTCTTTTGACTTGTTATTTATGCTAATTGCTGGAATTATTGTCCAATGACAAAGACTACAACAACCTTTTCAAAAAACAACTGTCAGAAAGTACCCAATATATAACTATATTTTTTCTATGTATTTAAACTAATCAAATAGAATATTCAAATATCCAAGCAACGTAAAACGCAAGTCAAGCCACTATGCATAAAACAAGTGTTTAATTTTGTAGTGTGCGTCGCAAATTTGAATTGCCTAATAATTAAGTGTCTTTGTAACTTCAAAATTGCTATTGTTTTATTTTACCTTGAAATAGCCCGAGCTCATGCAAAATTGTCTAAAGACAATTGCACAGATGCATATCTTTTAATTTTGAAATATATAGATAAATACATAGGTATTACTAACAATAATGAAATTTTCGTTTTCCACATAGCAAAACAACTGACAAAAAATATACCTTCAAGTGTACATGTGCATGTTTAATCATTTGTGTGTGTGAATATAAAAGTCTATACAGTACCTATTATTTTAAAACTTTGTTTTTTTGCTTTAATAATGCTTAGAAAAAATACCAACATAAAATGAAGTCCAAAATACAGGGGTCAATTGAAGGGCAATAACAATATATCTGGTTGAAGACTGACATAGTCTTTCCGCAGGCTGCGGTTCTGCTGCGCGCGCCTACATACGTCTACCTATTATTGAAAAAAATATATATATTTTATGCACTTTTTATACCACGTGCTGATGTTTAGAGATATCACTGAGACTGAAATTTCGTGGTAAAAATAAGGGCGATAACGCAATAGCTGTTTGAAGCCCGACCTAGTCCTTGCAAGAGGTTTCCTCAGAAGGCTGCGGTTCCCATGCGCAAGGCGCGCACGTCTACAGCTATTATCAATTAGGAGGCGCGCGTGCGCCCTGTCATTACGGACGGCGCACGACGCACTCGACCGCGCTTTTACAAAGCCTTTTTCTAAAACAGGATCTTAGTACGAGTACTTCCACAGCCGTATTTATTTAAGGCGATGAATACCATGATCCAACTTCTCGCTCGCAACATGTCCTTTTGAAAGAGATAAAATCACTAAGCTTATTAATTAAAAATCGCGAGCTACTACTTTGTGTGCATTCCGATTGCACACAGTCTAGCAATAATGTAAATTTTGATCAAAACAAGTTTTCCTACAAATAATATGTAGGTATTTCTGGTAGAGTAAGGTCATCGACGGCGGTCAGCCGCTTAACGCTTTGGCTATCAAGCACAACAACAGAGATTTTGGTATGTAACGTACCAAGAAGGCCGTTTTGGAAACTGGACAAGAGACGCACAAGAGACTGGCATACAATGACGAAGGCTTAGGTATAGTTACTATATATACCCAGCAGTGAGTGATTATATCGCAAATATTTATAATTATGATGATAACTTCCATAGCTTCGCATTTAAAAAAGTCAAGGATAATACCTACAGCTAGGTAAATGAAATCAGCATGAGTTCTTCTTTGTTACGGAGGTCACCGGGAAATATCAGGCTGGTTCTCTTTGTTGAAACTCCAGGCTAATTAGAATTAAATTCAGTAAAAAAAAAGATTTCATTTTAATAGTTGTTTGTTCTTCAGGCTGGCGTTGTTGATTTTTTCCGGATCATGATCATATCGATTACAGGATCCTGGTTTGGTTTACAGGCAGCATTAACGCAACTGTGGTTTGCAAACACGCCTCCGAGAGGCTGGATGCAAATGCAAGATCGCAAGATACCGACCCGCATGCAGTCGAAACGTGTGCGGTGGCCCTTACGGCTTACGCGACCATCTGATATGACGTCTATTTAAATTAACGTTTTTTTTTTCAGAGAAATGCCATGTGTGATGTACCTTCTAGCCTCTGCGTTGCAGGTGTGGGGAATCGAGAGACCAGCGTTATAGTGGTGCTCGCTAATACGAGTAGGTAGGTATAGCATTTAATGAGTGACGTCAATTTTTATGTCATTGTTTCATGTATTTCTTTTCCCATACACACTATCTAGTCCCAAACTAAGCAGAGCTTGTAATATGGGAAACACAGAGCGCTGATATAATACTCATATGTTGTGCTCATTTTTTTTTTGTAAATACATACTTAGAATACAATTTAACACCCAGACAGAGAACAAATATTTGTGTTCACCCCACAAATATTTGTTCTCGGTGGGGATCGAGCCCACGACATATGGCTCAGAAGGTAGAGCTACTACCAACTGAGCTGAGAGGCCAGTCAAATGAATTCATTGTGTGAATCGCCCACATAAATTAAATAATTTTACTCCAATAACTCACCATTACTGTTCATTTATTCTTCAGTCCTATGCACTTATTCGTAGTCTTTTTTAGAAAACTAATTAATTTCGAAGAAAAAGCACCGCCAACATTTGCTACGCAGAAGCGTCTACAGCGCATGAAGAAAACCACCGCTGGACACAGGCCTTTCCACTTCTACCACGCAAGCAAACTCAGAAAAACGGACATGACAAAACTAAGGCACGTATTCAGAAGAAGTGCTTGAGTCTGAGTCGAGCCTCAAGCATAGATTTCTGTTATTTTTCAATGGAGAACTGTCAAAAAATCTATGCTTGAGCACTATTCCTGAATTCGAGCCTAAGGGTTCCGTGTCGAAATTGGTATTCTTAAAAATCTGACAGATACTACAGTCAAGAATGCAATAATTTAAACCACAAAAAACTTTAACAACGTCACGTGAGAATTTGCAACAAATTTATGAACCCAAGTACAATCACAATCAAAAGAAGAGGACCTAACCAGGTTTCTAAAATGTTGTTCAATGAATTAAAAGTCTTGAAGTTCTGGTTAACTCATGAACTTCTGTGGTGTGAACTTCAAAGTTCAAGGAAAATACTTTTTTTACACCTGCTTGGAAAGTACCTTGATACTTTATCAAATTTACGGTAGAAAGTACGTCATTGCATATCGAACAAATATGCGGGGAGAAAACGCATCTGAGCGGGAAAGAAAAGTGTATGAAAATCCATTTCTTACGTGGTTTTTCTTTCTTAATTTTGGGTAAGACTATGCGCCGGTAACCTAAATGTCAAAAGCCAAAAAGCTTTTACAGTGAGTTTTTATCTCAAAGTTCGCAAAATGACACTGGCCACTAGCTGTGTGTTGGATGGTGTCGGGCTGGCAGTGCGACCCTGCGGTGGCAGGATAAACAATTTGAAAAAAGAACATGTGAAAATTGCAGACGCCATTTCCAATTTGTGTGTTTGTTTGAGGATTCAGTTTTCGTAGAATTTATTTTCCTTGTAGGTGTAGTTTAAAGCACTATGTATCACTCGAGAGAAACTGCGATTCCCGATCTCGGGTGTTTTAAAGCCCTCGACTACGGCTCGGGCTTCAAACGACACCCTCAACGGTAATCGGTAACTTTCTCTTCTCGGTGAACAATGTACTATTTTCATAATTACTCATTCGTAAATAATTTGTGACTGGGCCCAGTTTTGGTATAAGAAATCGAATGATAATGTTAAAATTTGGTAAATGCCATAGTAGGTAGCAAAAATACTTACAGTCGTATACATAGTGGTTCTTTATGGGTTATTGAATTTAGCAGACCGATCTGTTGCCATCTCTATTTGTTGTCTTGAAAGTGACAGTGACAAGAGACTTTTAGCGAGCCGCTAAAAAAATCAGGCATTTGGTATGAATGACGGGGTTAGCACAAATAGTAGTACTCTCGTAGAGAGTATTATATTCCTTGTAGTAGTATGACCACAGCGTATAACCGATCTTATTGCAGACGACTGTACTTACCAATTCTAAGCAGAAACATATATCGAGCTACGTGATTTGTAAGTTCCTGAAGTACTAATTAAATAAACAGATGTTCTACGAACAATTCATTTTGTTACCTTTGAGGTTTCACCTTACAATGTAGCTGTTTGAGTTCACAATATTCCGTTATAAAATTAACCTACCTAATTTTACTACCTTTTAATAGAGCTCTTTGTGAAGGGATCGTCCGGGGAAGTACGTAGGACGTATAGTAGCAGTTGCTGTGTCTAGTGTTTCGGTTTGGAGAGTGTGGGTGTCGGTGAAATTACTGGCACGTGAGGCTGAACATCTGCATGCCTCAAGTTGGTGGTCGCAGGGCAAAGCATCGTAGGGAACGTTTCTGACGTGCGTGAGCTATGAGGTAACGCTTTGTTAAAGGCGATGGTTATATACCACTTAACATCAAACGTACCATATGCTGCTAATTGTAAAAAAAATGGTACCTACCTATAGATGTGTTGTCTCTGGCAATGTTTTTCGAACTTTTTAGATTGATGTCTTTTTCGTGCACTCGCACGAAAGGAGTTTCCTCACGATATAACTTTTGAAACTATCATGGTTTTTAACACTATTTTTATGAAATGACGGGAAATTTACCGGTGGTACGAATGTGCAAACCACCAAAAAATGGGGCACCCACTACGCGTCCTGATACCGTCAGTGTTGTGTGTCGTAATCGACAAAAGAGTGAGAATGGAACCAATAGTAGTATCGAAACCAATAAAAGAGTGCGAAAGAGGGTAGATCGATTTATCTGCCAATAACATTTCTTTTACTCGTGGACTTCAGTTCCTCCGTGATCATGGTGCATGCAACTGTTCCGAAATATCGGAAGTCAACTCAGAAAAATGTAATCTTGGTAAATATCCCGTCATTTCATAAAAATAGTTTCTTCACGATGTTTTCCCTCACCGTTTAACAGCACTAGCACTGCTTACATATTTTTTTCGACTAGATAAGAACCCAGGAATCGCCAGCTTTCCCACTTACCTTATGTATACTCACTTGCATAAGTTTCTTACCGAGACTCGTGCACGGTGGACGTGCTTAGTGAGGTAAAGCAATCGGTATAAGTTGGGCCGTCTGCTTCACTTTATCTCTGATTCTTACAACAAAATCAAATTGCACTGAAAAATCGTCAACAACATAAAGTTGCACACATCCCACATTCTCCAATACCCTGACTAGTCCTAGAATACTTAACGAAAGCGTGGTCGTGCAATGCGCGTGGTCGTGACACCGCACGAGATAAGTGCGAGGTCGCGGGGACGAGCGTGCAACCCTAGACTACGAAAAACAATGCCTTTTAAACTGACCTAACGAAAAACAACCTTAAAATATACGGATTACGACTTAAAATGCAGAGTATAGGATAGTTTACTCGCATTAATTTATTATTGAGCTTCCTATGGGTTTGCCTAGCTAGCCTAATCTTTTGAAACCGACTTCTAATATGCACCGGCTTTGTGTAGCTATTAGTCCATCCAATAAATAAATTATATAATAGTGAAACTGTCTGTTTTGAATCGATTCCCAGCTAGAACAAGAATTTCGGATTTCGGAATGCTGGAAATCCTCCTCCTCGTTGCATCGGTATCCTCACTGTTGAGGGTCGTGACCTTTGTGCAGGACCCTAGTCTGCACTATGTTCCTCCATTTGGTTCTGTCCTCCGCGGCATGGATGGTTTCGCTCACGGAGGAGTCTGTTACTGAGCGCACTTGGTCGCTCCAACGCATCGGGCTCCGTCCTCGCGGCCTCTTTCCCTCCACCTTGCCAGTCACCATCAACTTTTCGAGATTACTCCCTTCCTTCCTGGCAATGTGGCCGAAAAACTCGAGGACTCTGCGAAGACAGATGGAGGAAAGTCTTGTTTTTATGTTGAGCTCCTTCAGAATTGATACGTTGGTACGATGCGCCGTCCATGGGATTCGAAGCAGTTTCCGCCAGCACCACATTTCAAAAGCGATGCTGGAAATACAGGGATAATAATGTTCCATGATATTCTGGTTTATTAGAAGTAAGTTTAGTAGTAAGCCAACAATAGAGTGAAAATTAATGAAACTCCTTTGTCTACCTAAAACTTCAGCGCAAAAGACATAATAACACGTCAAAAAATATTGAAAACACTCCACATGTTTTCACCTTTCTTCCAACAAAAGAAACGCGAACAATGCGAGCGTTCTGTTTCAAACCGTGCAAATAAACAAGTCCGGGCTAATTACAAAATTGTCATCAGGAAAGGTCTGTAAATTACACTCCAATTTAGATGTAACTTGTCGCAACGGACGAATGTGCGACGTTTTTACAAGCTTTATTCAAACATTAGTAATTGCCCATTGTATACGGCTGCTTTCGTAGCTTCTAATTGACAATTAAACCGCAAGTCGCAAGACTAGCTTTCAATGGAAATAATGTTTGATTTGAAAGCATTTAATTAAATTTAATTATACAAGATAATGGTATGAAATAACAGAAAAAAATTCATTATTTAGATGAGAAACGTGAATGACTTACCTTTGGTAGGTAAAGCGTTTCTGAATTGATCATTATTGAAATTGAGATGCCAATTTCAGAAAAAGTACGGTAAAACGTAGATTATACAATTAATCTCAGACTACTAGGCATAATATAGGTATACAGGGTTATTCATTATTAGCTGCAAATACTCAGGAATTAGGTTCAACAAATAAAATAAAAAATATTTATGAAATGTTTTTTTTTAAGTTTTGTTATGAAAATCCCGAGAAAATCGATAAAGGAATCATTGGCGCCTGACCTATTTTGACCTTTGATCCGCGCCCGCACGCCGTGAGTGACACGCTGCGTTCAGTCACCGCCTGGGTGGGTCATCGTCCTGTTCTCCGTGGCAATCATTATGCAATAGCCGTAAAGAAATTAATAAAAATAAAATTTTGATACAAAAACTTGAAAAAAAATTTGATCAAATTTCAAAAAAATAATTTCATAAATATTTTTTATTCTATTTGTTGAACCTAATTCCTGAGTATTTGCAGTTAATAATGAATAACCCTGTATAGTAGTAACGAGTGTCACCCCCTTCATTTATGTCCCTCAACATCGCACATCGTGTGATGTCAGTCAAACGATTCATTTGAGTTTTTGCGGTGTACCTACCTACAAGTTTGTTGTAATGTGATCTCATTCTGAAAGTTATAAAATGCATACATGTGCATGTGTGTGTGTGCATCTGATTGTACGTTATAGATAATTTGAAAATGATTAATGGCCCGAACACACCTAGTTCGCTGGCGGTAGCGATCAGTGAAACGCTGTCAAATATCACTGTCAGATTTGAGATTTGACAGCGAATATTTGACAGCGTTTCACTGATCGCTACCGCCAGCGAACTAGGTGTGTGCAGGCCTTAAAACGTTTACACTGGCAACCGACCTACCTACGCTTCTAATAACCACATCAGAGCAAACGTAATACTTACAACAATGTGACATCCTATTACTTTTATAGTTAATGCTTTTTAAACTATACCGATACATTGAATTGGTAACTATGAAGTTCCTTAGTCTATGCTATTACATAGGTAACAAGCACCCACCCGCGGCTTCGCTCGCCCCGTTGCCGTTACGACCCGTTGATTTTTCCTCTTTTTCTCCGCTTAGGGAAATAATTTTCCAATTTCCTTTCTTAGTGCACCCCTATGCTATAAAAGGAGCATACCCTCCAAGTTTTATGCTTCAAGGACTTACGGTTTAGGCTGAGCGTTGATTGTCAGCCAGTCAGTAACGTAAGAGTTGTATATATTAAGATTATTGGTAAAGCTAACTTTTTTATTGATTGAGGTTATAACAACTTATTGTTTATTCATTGAAGAATTACAGTGCAATGAATAACAAATGAGTTGTCATCATAATAATTGCGGACAACTGTATTTTTTGTGAATAGTTATTTTTATTTTGAAACGTTTGAGCCTTCAAAATTGTTCGTAGGATATAACTGGTAGGTACATAAACACACCACATTTTTGCCAGCTCTCACAGCTCTGCTTTCAGCGCTGTACGTTGCGGGTTCTATTCTTATCTAAATAGACTTAATAACTTAGTTCTAAGAAGAAGAATAAAAAAAAGAACCACCAATTTTCATGTGTATATACTGAACCTATTTATCTGCAACTATTCTATTGTAAAGAAGAAGAAGAATGCGTAATAGCCAGCCATAGACTTTTGAACTGCTTGCTTCATACCTCTTTGGTAGGTAACAAACCTCTTTGGTAGGTAAATACCAAAGAGGTTTGAAACCTGCGCAGCAAGGGAGGTTGGGAACTCTTTGGTGCACAGAGTTTCCAACCTCCTTATAAACTCATTGTGTCAGTAAGCCAAAGAGGAACTTATCAAGCCTGTTGTTATCAAAGGGATCCATCATGGCGGCCCGACGAAAGACGTCAATTAAAAAAAAACAACCTAAGGGAAAAAACAAAACGTAAGACTATGCGGTATGGTCTTGGTACTATAGCCTGATTCGAAAGGAGCGAAAAGGAATCAACAACAAACTGTTGTTATCGTTTTTGGAAATGGTAGCGGCATCCCTCCTCCTTTCACTTTCTTTTTTGACCCCTTTGACTAGTAAAGTGTCCCCAACTTCTTTAAAATAGTTGGCGGCACTTTACGTATGTGTACTATTTTTGTATACGTCATCCGTAATGTGTTATTCTCTAGGGTAAGTACCTATTATAGGTCCGTCCACATCGGCTAACTCAATTACAAAGGAAGTAAGTATGTCGTGCAAAAGGTCATATTTTTTAGCGTAATTTGCAATTATGCGTGAGCGCATCCTCTGCTGTTGCAATTAAAAGAATTAAGTAAACCTATTACGTTGAAAGCTCACGTGAAAGATTATAATACTAAAAATATTTTTTATTTCCTTCGAGTTTAAAAAAGTGACCATCGAAAAACGAAATGACAAACGTATCAAATGTAGGTCTGTTATTTCTTTGTGTCGATGGGCCCGCAGATTCTACCCATGTGACGCTCACACATACCTACAGGATTTGAAAAGGCAGTTCCCTAAATCGGAAATAACATTCTTAACATCCCGTAAATAATATTTTTTATGTTACACAACAAAGTAGACAAACAAGCATACTGCCCACCTTATGTGAGGCGATTACCGTAGCCTATGGACGCCTGCAATACCAGATGCATCACAAGCGCGTTGCCGACCGTTTATAACGAATAATTATTATTTTATAATAGGCTATTTGACTAATTTAAGAAAAAGGTTTTAAATGATTATTTATTACATAGCACATGATTATTTATTACATAGCACACCAAATCAATATTTCCAGGAGATTTACTATATTATTAATAATAAAAATCGATGTTAAAGTATACATTTCCGAAACCGCGCCAAAAACGCTGTATCTGCAATGGCGCCATGTCATAGACAACTCGCACAAAATTGGACTCTTTATGCCAGTAGTTATAAAATTTATCAAAAATTATTAAAAACCTGCTTCAAAAATAGCTCAAAATACGAATTATAACACCCAGAAACAATAAACGAAAACTAACATCAGTCACGGAAGCAATGTTTACTTGCATGTGACGTCACTAGAGTTGCAAAGGCGTTTCGGTCACAGATAAAATTTCAAAAATTATGACTTTTGTTTTTATGTTTTTTTTTCTAAAAATATACTTTACGCTATTTTTTGATAGATTAACCACAATTTGTAGTATATTTTTAATCTTGTCAAAGCCTATTTATGCTTTATCCCAAATCATGCTTCGATTTTTTTTATTATAGTTTAGATTTCTAAATAGTTCCAGGAGAGTGTCTTATTACTTGATAAGTGCCCGTGGTTCTCATCTCCGTTTAAAAGCGATCCGATTCTTCGATATAAGGTCACTTGTCTAGGATACCCCCTTGGGGGGCAGTGGAGCGTTGAAACAGCCTACAGCGACGTCGGCATTTAACGACATAGCTCAAACAAGATGCTTCATTTACGAGTTAAAGTTATGCCGCATTCCTGATGCACTTTATTATAAGGCAGTCTAAGTTTTTCCCCTTTTTCTGCGTTGATAAGTTTATTATTTACTCTGGGGTCGCTTTAGCTTCTATCTCATATTATTCTTACCGTTGGTATTAAAATTACGAGTTTATTATTAGCTAGCGGCCGCCTGCGGCTACGCTCGCCCCGTTTCCGTCACGGACTGTTCCTGTTATTTTTTCGGGATAATAATCCTATTTGTATTTCCTGCTTTTGAGCTACTACCCCGCCTATTTTCCGCCAAATCGGTTCGCCGTTCTTGACTTATAAATAATGTAACTAACACGACTTCTTTTAAATTAAAGATGTACAAATACTCCATAACATTATGATCTCTTTTGAATGTTATGCGCTTGTGCATTGTAAGTGTAAGTGTAACCTACAAAACTATATTTTTGGGGAAACCTACCTGGCAACCTGTAATCTCATAAATTTTAAAGAACAAACTGCTTCTATGTTTCCATAATTCAACGAAGTCGGTCACATGAGCCTAAGTTGCGTGCCAGAAATCGTTATCGACCAATTTAAATATTTACTGATCGATTATCTATTCAGACATCAATAAATGACATTCGATTCTTTTGACGCAAGTGACAATCGCGTGCGATGACACTGATTACACCTACTAAATCAACGTTCAGGTACCCATGGTGTCTGTAGGACACTGCCGTATTGTTTCTAGTCCAATGACGCGTGGCGTAGGACGGTATTTCGTGAGGTAAAACTTATGCGCCAATGGAAAGCGAATTCCAGGATTTCAAAGTTGGATTTTGATTTCAATTTTTAGTGTCGCATAGAACGCCGCATTGGTACCATGAATCGATTGTCCACTGCAGTTACGACCTCGACCACCTAAGGCACGCAATCGTTTCTATTCCAAACTCTATAAATTTACAAGGTCACTTTTTCTTACTTTTTTGGCATTTTTCACAATTTTTCTATCGTAAATTGCTCTTTACCATTCCTATCATTCACCACGAGAAGTTTAATAAGAATTCACACTTTTCTTAAATCGATATCAAATTAGTAGTAAAACCTACTTCCTCCAATTGCATGCACTATAGCTAGATTTATAAACAATAACACAATAATCAGTTACCCCCGACTGTGCGAAGGACTGTTTTCATTGTTCTTGTAGTAATTATGAAAAGCAGAGTGAATTTATTGGGTCTTGAACTCTTGAGCGATTGAATCCCTCTCCTCGCCATAAAAATGATACCTACGCTCGAGTATTTTTTTTAAATATAGATAGCTAAGCATTTTGCTGCTATTAAACTTTTTTTTTTTATCTTACTTTTGATCCATAATATTATGAAGTATTCATCAGAATTAAAGATTTTATCGTGAAATATTACTGCTAAACGCGTGACAAAGAGCACCGTAAACATCTTAATTTTCTCGCTAAAACGTCAACTCGATATATCATTAAACACGTATGTCTGTCCTTAATTTCTTGCGAATTGATAACTGTAAAATACATACACATACATATCTTATCAATCCGAACCAGACAAGATTTCAGCTAATTAATTATTTCAAAATGTAATTATGTATTATGTATTATTTTTATTTATTAATTATTCAAATCCCCTAATACTTTTTATACAACTAGCTGTTTGAACAAGCATATATTACCCACCTGAACCATCGCCTATAACAAAGCATTTCGTCTCCACCATAAGGAGGTAAGTCACACACGTATGGAACGTGCCAAACGATACAATGCCCTGCGTCCATCAAGAGGCATACAGATGTTCAGCCTCACGTGCCAGTAATTTCACCGGCACCCACACCCTTCAAACCGAAACACAGCGATGCTGTTCCACTACAGAAAAAGGCATGGCGGCTTCCCCGGACGAGTTCTAAATTGGAGCTAACGAATTAGGGCTTAATACACACATACTTATCATTGTCTTATTCCGAAACTTGATTTTATATTAGTCGAGGCTAGGTTACTAGAAGTAAAAGCCTTATATAAATCCTGGCTACTTTCTTGATTGAATGGAAATAACAGATTCAGCGATGAATATTATCTTGTATCTCGAGACAAAATAATGATATCATAACATCGTTAATGCACGCCATTTAAGTGCGGGAATATTTATTATTTCGCTCGAAAGTGGTAAAGTTAACGCCAGTAAGAAAAAGCAGATTGCAAAGAAAACAGGTTGCCATCGTTTTAATTTGTATGAGCTCAAATCTTGTGTGATCTTCAACTCGAGAATTGACTAGAACTGGTGCATTAAGATATGAATGGTGACCTCTCTTATCCGATACGACAGTTGAATACAAGACCATTATTTAATGTTCTGTGAGAAGATTGGGATTCTGATGCAGTTTCCTCCAATTAAGTTTTTCAAAGGCGGCCTCCCTGACTTCCTTAGATATGACAGGACTGCGACCGAGAAGGTCGATTTTATCTGGCTCACCTAAGTTGTTCTCGGCCTTCCTGTTTCTTGCTCTTCTTCAAACCACCTTTCCTAAAGTGACATTTTGGAGCACTGAAGAGCAGTCCGCGCACATCTAGGCGATGGCGATGGCGATCAGCTGAAACGCTGTCTAATATGACAGCGTTTCAGTCAAAAATCTGAAAGATTTATTTTTGTAGTGCAGCATACGAACAAAGAGCGTTACCTGTTTTAACTCGATTAGATGAAAAAGAGGAACTTAAGACGGATACCGATAAACTGCTTTCTGTGTAAATGGCGTACGAACGACGATCTGCATACAATGCCTGGAGCCCTGGAGCGGGCTCCAGCACTGAGACACGAGGACTCGTGTTGACTTATGTAAATAATTAAATTCTTTCACCTGCACATTTGTGTAAACATTTACTTTAAATTTTACTACTTATAAAAGTGTAGTGTTAAGATGTAGGTATGTAGAGCAGGTATATAGGTAATGGTTTTGAAAGTTAGACCTTTGTTTGGTCTGATTTGTAGAAGAAAATAAGCAGGTTTTGATTTTGATGAGGTTTAATCAATTTTACTTACCTCCCTATCCATTTTATTAACAGATCTTGTTTTGTCGATTAAACAAAAAAAAATTTCAAAAACATAGGTATTCACACAATAAACATGCATCGCCGATTCGTCCAAGTAATAGAAATCTTCCCTCGGTTCTCTCGTACGATCAATGGTGTACTCTTGATCAAAACATGAGGTGAGTCACTCGCCATGTGCGGCCAGTTCACACACGGTTCTACGGGAATGCTGACTCCGTACATTCTCTGTGTGGAATCGGTTGACACACACCTGCACTCGGTGTGTCACGCGCGTCAACAGTGAATTTCACATGGTGATGGATGGGGTTAGTCCCACGAATGCCACTTCCATACAAATTATGCACTTTTTGTTTCGAAAACTTGAAATTATTGTCAGTGGTCATCATTTTGCTACGGGTTAATTAGAAGTTGACTAGGCCAAATGAAAGTGAGTTGTACCAACAATAAAATAATACTTTGAAAGCTACAAATCGTTGTGTAGTATCTTATGCAAAATAATTTATAATCCTTAATGAGTTCAAATCAAAAATAACTTATTTATGCCAATATATAAAATATACCTACCTACATATGTAGTAAATAATAATAGAAATAAAACTCACTGAAGGGCATATCGCGCTTTGTTTATACAATCAAATAATAAACCGACTTGAGGAGTAAAATTGTATGTAGAGCTAAAAACCACTCTGTCATTTTTCCTCCTTCGGACTTATACTTCGGTACTTTTATACATTATCATAAAAAAATGTGCTTGTACCTATGTGTAATCAAATGGAATAGAAAAATACATTAAAACAAATTTCTTGCGGCTGTCATAAAAGCTCGCAGCGATTTTCAATTAGATAAAATCTCGCTCACAGTAAAAATCCCACATGTATTGTCGGTATTCATAAAGGCATCTTACAAATTAAATAAGGTGTATGTTGTGGCAAAAGTTCCGTTGAAAAACGTAGTAGGTAGACGTAACTGGACCGTGTAGAAAGAGTATAGAGTTGTAAGCGTAATAAATACCTCCATACACAATGAGATTATTATTGTATCACTCATCATAAGTATACTTACATTGACATTTGACAATTATTATTTTTTTACAATTGTTTTATTTTGACTATGTATGTTAAAATTGTATTATATTGTAATTGTATTGTATAGTTTAGACTAACTTTTATTTATTGTAATGTCTATTTTGTAATTGTATTTTGCATTAGGGCGCTAGCTGTTAGCCCAAACTGCTTTGTTTAAATAAATAATAAATACTTAGATGAATGTTCTTACGCTGCCTTCCTACGGTGCGTGGTTCTGCAGATCATCACGCACAGCCGACGACGACGCACAGCAACGTACACAGAAAGGGCTCCTGTGCTACCGCGCACCTCGGCGCACGAGACCGTTCCCATGGTGTGTCGTGCGAGCTGATCCACCTCCGTGCACAATATCAAACACCGGTGGGAAGAGGCTATTAGACAAAGTTGAACCTGTCGTAAGTTTTTAAAGTCAGTGGCGAGTTTTTCGGCTGTTTATCCACCGCCACCGCCACCGGGACGTCAACAAGAACAATATTATTTCTGGTCGTGATCAAGATGGCTTGACAGACGTGTAGCGAACAGACGGTCATAAGAAATGCATGTGGGCATCGCCACTTCGGCGTCGTCATGTCGGTGATGTCACGGTGGGACAGTGGCGCTGGACAAACGGCCTTGCTTCCTTTTAACGCCGCGCCGTTGGAAATCATGTTACTTAACTATCCTATTTCCAATCAAATAATGCGTACTTAGCGAGCTCGTAGATAAGCAAGCAATTGGCCTCGCATAATTAAACACTAAAAGGCGTAATAGTAAGCGCCGCCTGCGTGGGAGGCGCAAGAGCATACACGCAAATGCGTTGAAAAACCCCTCTTTTCATTCAACCCACAACTCTTTTGCACTACACGAAGAAAGACAGCAATAGTTATGTGCCTTTCTTTTAATTAAGTGTGCAGACTTCGACGAATGCAGACGTGTTACATTTCTTCAAATAACGCTTGTTTTTACGGAAATAATGCATTATGTAGGTATAGATATGAATGTGGATCAGTTACCGATTGACCGGCAGTCATTGGAAGTTACCGATTGATGCGATTGTGCTAAGAACAAATACAAGATGATAAACTTATCATTGTTCGGTACTTTAAATACGGTCTAGTGATTTATTGCAAGTTTATTCCTATACTGACTACCTCTACCTACACGCAATAGACTACCCTTCGTCCATCAAGTTGAATCATACTCAATTTTATTCTTCAAGTGTTTTAGTCGCACTTAACCAAGTAAAAAGCTAAAAATATTTCCCTTAAAGTTTTTATTACGATTGCAACGGTTCTGGAGTAGTTCGAGGTATAAGTAGGTACATTTAATTTTGAAAACAATGTGCGTCAATTGGAATGATATTCCACACAAAAGAAGGTGCGTGCGTCGAGCCGACTGTTAATAACATTTATGGTGAAATTCCAAAGGTTAAGCCCATTAAAGACTATGACTATGTTTTTGCACCAGTTTTGAGCCAAGTAGTAACCAAGCCGCATTGCTCGATAGCTCAGTAATTAAAACGTACAATCGATTTACATAATTCTTATCAAGTCCGCGCACATTCACCCACATAATATGGTGTAACTAATAAAATTATGGCAGACCAATGTAATGTGAGCCGTTTGAACGTGACATTTTTGTGGGAAAAGCAAATGTGGCTCATAACAAAATTTAAAAATTCGTCATCTTAGGTTTTATTATAGTAACCGCCAAACCGACGCTATTACGTTTCTATTTGGTTTTAATTCCCAATTAATAACTGTTAAACAGCGATCGAAAAAATAAAAATAAATTGATGTATTGTAAATAAGAATACAGTTCACAAGAACCAAAATATATTGAGATATTTTTTATACACATCACAATTTAATGCAATAATAAATAAGCTGAATGACTTTTTGATATAGTCACCTCGCTGTACAAACACTGAATATTCAGACCGATTCGCTTCACCCCGCATACCTACTGTGCCTACCTTGCCAAAATTAACCGGTGCCGTTAGCAAATCAATAAACAGAATAAGCTGACCCACTGCAGCGAATCTGGAACAGCACTTCATAAATAAATCCAGTCTCATCCGCAAATTGTATGCGGAACGTCAATTTCAATTTAGTTTTTATTTTAATCCCGTTTATGTTGGACCCTACATTGGAAAGCTTTTATCGGAAATACATGGTTCTATTTGAGTTTTCGATTATTTCGAAACTGCGAACATGAGCGTTGATGGATTTGTATCGCTAAGAGGTATTTTTATAAATTTTATATTTGATAATTTTATTTCGATTTTATTAATTTGTTCTAAATATTTCATTTAAATTTTTTATTTTCATTTACATTGGACGCCTTGCTCATTAGAAGTGATGCGAACTAATCTTGTCTCTTTTAGTAATTTGGCTGATTAGACCTTTTGCCTTTAGAACTTGCTAGTTAGGTAGACGTTTCGCATAGTTGGGTGCATAGCTGTTTGAACTTACGCTACCTAAAATGTATCGATCTCGAGGCTTCCAAACCTTGCGTTGTTATAGCAGATAGTCAACCTATAGAAGTCAAATCACCCTCTGTAATAGGGGCTACCACCCCTCCCCCATCCTTAGGCTAGGGGTAGGTGAAACTACCAGATTTTGGTTTAGCTTGTGACACTTGCACACAGTACCTACCCAGTATAGAATAGATCAACTTGGTCGTGCGATAATCAATCACACAATAATCCTTGCATTGCTAATACATAAATTATATTTGTAAGACGTTCAAAGTGATCCAAATAAAAGTCAAAGTTAAAGCATATTTATTTGCTTGAATTACTTGTAGAAGTTTTTTGTTGAATATCCGTCATTCTACTTAAATGACATGCAAAAATAAAATAATAAATTATTTAAATTAACTTACCTAAGATAAGATTCAAATAAAAATACGTAATAAAAATTGTTATGAAAAAGTCAAATGTTAAGATTAAAATAATGATGGATGGTTCAAATGAAACAACAAAAATAAAGAAATATATTACAACAATTTAAGTCAATGTATGAGATAAGAAAAAATTGCCTATTGTTAGTCAGTAGACTTAGTAGGTAGGTTGTCCGTCATAAACTTATTGATCGTGATGCTTATTACCCATAGGTTAGCTGGTAGATAATACTATCCAGCAAAAAGCCTGTGTATGAGTTCATCTATCTATCGTGTAGTGACATTTATCAGATAGCATAGTTCTGTAAGAAACTCCACACTGCGAGCCAGATCAAAGTTTATGATGTTAGCAAGAAATCGGCACAGCTCAAATAGGACTGGGCTGGATACGTCTGCCATATTTCTGACGATCTTTGAGCTACAACCACCACTGATTGGGTTCCCATTGATGACGTCCACGCGGTAGACCACCACAAGATGGCGCGACGAGCTAGATGTACATCTTCCAGACTATTCCAATCAAATCATCATCAGCCTGGACTCCACTGCTGGACATAGGCCTCACATTTCCAGGAAGAACGATTCGGAGTCCCATCCACCGACTTCTCACGATCTTAACAATGTCGTCGGTCAATCTGGTGGGTGGGCGCCCTACGTTTCGTCTTCCGGTTCGTGGTCACCATTCGAGAACCTTAATTTTCCAACGGTTGTCGGCGTATGGGGGCGAGAAAACTGGAAAAATGCTGAAGAAGGCTTTTATTCTGCAGTGGGACAAGGATAGGCTGAAAATAAATAATGAATAATGGAGCCATACAAAAGAAACCAATTGTGCCAATTGTCTATTGATTTCCAAACACCATTTTCACACACCCCCGTTGTTCATCAGATTGATTACACCGGAGGTACCGCACATCATAATTGATACATCGAGCGGCTAATCGGCCGGAAAACCACTTCACTAGCCGCTGCACATTTCAATTTTTCTCCTTTGATGTGTTTAATAATGCATGAGCCGGATCGGCGGTTACCCACGCGGACGGCAACATTGGCCACTATATCCGACGCCTCACATCACGTTGCAGAGCCTAGGTAGAAGAGCTGGTCCATCCCTTCTTCTTCTTCCTACCTTCACTTTATGTGGGGTCGACACAACATGTCTTCCTCCTCTATTCCCCTCTGATAGCATTCACTTTTATCCATGTCATCTTTCACACCGTTCATTCATGTTTTCATTGGTCTACCTTTGCTCACATATCCATCTACATCCAAACTCGCCACTCTCTTAGTCACAAGACTTTGAAGATCAGTGCACCAGAAGAGATGCTCCATCTCTTACAAACCCAATATAATATGAAAAAAAACTCTTTCAAGCCTTTAGAGTAAGATATAGCTGTTTCGGGCTGTAACCCGGTAGAGTTTGATTAAACAATAGGTGCAACTCAAATGATATGCTTTACTTACAAGCGTTACTTAGATGTGAGAATATTGCTTAAAGTTAGCCCTTTTTGTCATTACCTAGTGATAAGAGATGGCAGTTGCTTACTACACTTGGTTTCATCACCACTTTCTTATGAAAACAGAGCTTCTCTTCACTATATTATTCTCACAAAGTAATTAATGCGAGCACTGCAGTGAATCTACCTGTGAGGTGTGTTGCTATATGAGTGAGCTTGTTCCTCCCCCATACATTGCCGATGTCAGCTGTCCTGATTACACCAGCACCAGCCGATGCCCATTTGTTTGGATCCTGCGATCCACAGCACGTCTAATTAGATCTGAAAGTAAATGAGGCCAAAGCGTGCTCTACTTTGCCAGGCACTGGAACTTTGCCACTGCTTTCACTTAAACTTTGCTTCTAGACAAAGCTTAAGCATTGGGATGAATCGGGAATTGTGTCCGATATTTCTTAACTGCGTGCAGTCTAGGAATATTGATTTTGTAAATAAGTGACACATCACACTTCCACGCATTAGCACAGATATTATGTACCTTTATCATTACAGTGAATTGAAAAAAATATTCTGGGTCAACATTATTATTTGGCTCGACATTCCAAACAGACAGAGAGAAATAGAACAACAATTTCAAAAGCAGTAAAAAGTTTTAATGTTATCCAATTATATTGCCTTTAACTGTTTAAGTAGGAAGGCATATTTTTGCTCTATTAGTAGTTAATTTAAACCTACACAACTTATTACGACTAGCAGGTGAGCATTAAAACAAAAGTACTAACTTATTTCTGAGCTTTGCTTTGATCTGCTATAAGGATTATGAAACTAAAAGTTAAAGGATCTCAACTACAATGGCATTAGCAAGTAGCGGTATTCAATTTACTCGGAGTTATTCTTCAGTTTTCAGAGTGAATACAGACTCTTTGGCTTACTGACTACGATAACAATAAAATTGTATTTATTCGTTTTACAAAATGGTTACCTCAACCGTGATCATGGTGCCTCCAACTGTGCCGAAATATCGAAAGTCAAAACTCAAAATTTAATCATGGTAAATATTCCGTTGTTTCATAAAAATAGTGGTTTGTTCTTATTCGTTTATGTGTCGATTTTAACTAGTATGTACCACATACAGGGTGTAATAAGGCAACTTTAAGTTTTTGTTGATTTTATAGTATTTACTATACACTTATGGAAATCACAAAGATTTTTATAATGTCCCAAAAGTTGAGAGCCAAGCGGGAAACCAACCTCCCGGGGAACTGTAACGTCTAACCTGTAGATGGAGCCACGGTCGCGTTAGAGCCGGACAGTCCGTATGAGTTATTTGTCAAGTGTGATTAGGATCCGACGGCGTAGCGGTCAGCGCAGCCCCGTACCATGGGGAAGGCCCCATGGTACGGGGCTGCGCTGACCGCTCGCGGGATCAAATCCCGCTCGTCTCTTAACTCTTGGGATCTTATCAATTCTTCGGTATGTTTTAAAAGTAACTAATCAATTAATGAGTAACTTTTTCGAAGCGCACAAAAATAACGAGGGTAGAAAGTAAAATGGCAAAAAGTGTCGAAGTTCGTTTTCAACCTTGCCAGTTTTTATGTTTGAATAGAATATTATTTGAATTTGCGACCAACGTTACTCAGTAATTTAGTTTGAAAAAAAAAACACATTTCCCTATTATAACGACTGGGGTCTAGTTAATCGGTCGCGTGCGTTCAGGACGTGCGTGCGCGCACTCGAAATGCGCACGCCTATTCAATTACGGAAAGGTCACGACGTTTGTAGGCGCAGGCGCGAGATTATCGCGGCTCACCTGTCTGTGTGCGCGCATTGGATTAATAGGCGCAGTCCATGCCGATGCCGCCGTAAGGATGGCAGTCCACTCAATACAAAGCGTAAACGTAAAAAAACTTACAATTATAAATATTGTAGACAACACACACAACACTATCTAGCCCCAAACTAAGCAGAGTTCGTACTATGAGAGCTAGATAGCTGACTTATATACATTTTTGTAAATATATAACGAGAATACAATATAACACCCAGACAGAGAACAACATCTACGTTCACCATACAAATATTAATTTGTACTCGGTTGGAATCGAACCCACAACCTACGGCGCAGAAAACAGAACTGCTACATTATGTCTTTGAATGTATATCATCATCAGCATGTACAAACCTTTTGTGTTTCAATATTATAATTATCAGAATATTTTTCTATTCCTCACTAACACAAAAAAAGAATTACTCAATTTGGTGCAGTTGTTCGGTAGTTAGGTATGCACGTTCGTTCGTACTTACATTTTCTACGATTACTTTCATTTATAAGATACTTTTTTTAAGAACCTCGTACTGATAATCTAATCCTTGAGATTTAAAATATAAAAGAGCGTGTTAAAAAGGCTCTCGTGTCAGTGGACGAACACCCTTAGCTAGATGTTTTCTTTACTTAAATTATAATATTTTCAGAAAAAAAAATGCATTTGCAACGCAATTTGCATCTGTACTGCGTGTTTCTAGGTATGTTTTAAGTACCTTAGGACCTAGTTGTGTATGACCAACTAAACCTACCAGTATTTTTTTTATCAGTTAAATTAATCTACTGTTGCTTTAGAGCAAGTATACAAATTATTTCTAGAGAAATAAAAAATTGTTTCCTGTGTAGAATATAGCATTGAATGACTAGTTATACCGACGTTACTTTAATTAGGAACATTAGGTAATAGGTAATTACGTAATAGGTACACGAAATAGTAATTTTTATTTATGCAAATATCGATATCAAAAAAAAAATTGACCTAAACTACCTACCTTAGTAAGTATAAGGTAACTATTTTTACTTAAATTCGTAGATACCAATCATTAATTATGTATATTTGAGATCTATTTAGATCTCATTTACATAATTCTGCGTGGTTTTAAGTTAGGTAGGTATACTTTCGTCTTTTTTATTTTGACAGTATTTTGAAACTACGATTTACAAGTACCTACCCACCTAAGCCATTAAGATTCTGTAGCTATAAAATTAGGTAGGTACTTGTTCGGTTTTCAAATTATGAAAGTTTTTCAAATAATAAGTATATGAAAACATTACCTGATAAAATAGTGCATGTTCTCGTCTAATCAGACGCTCTGTGCGCTGTATTATTTTAATCTCACACTTTGTTTAAATTAATAATACAAGATGAAAGTTCATTTTGCAAGGCGGTACTTGCAACGTTCGTTCAGGGGTCGGGCTCGATGACCCGAAATAAGGCTCAAGGGGGTGGTATTGCACCCCCACTGAGCTGATGGGGGGGGTTTCATCCCCGCCTGCTGGGCCCGAGCACCGACCTCTCATTCATTACGCAATAAAAGTGTTCCGTTAACATCTATACATGGAGACTGTGGACTTACGTAGCTTACGTACTGAAAATAACTATATTTTCACAGGGATTTTATAAAAGTGGGGGTGACCGTTGTTTTTTTCTATATCCTCAGTTTGACATTCTCTTCTAAGCCTTCAACTTCTCTGTTTATCTAGTATTATAGATCTTATCTGTGCTAGTATGGAAATCTGCACAAATTATTTTAAATTCATTTGATTTTAATAAGGCAGGAACTTATTTTGTTCGTGCATAAAATTACAATAAGCTAGAATTTATTATCTGATAATAATTTAGTAAATAATTATAAAATAACGTAGGTAGGTTACTTACTTATTTTTTTTTCGTTTCGTTAGGTAATTGTATTATTGCAAGGCAAGTCAAAAACAAAAATAAAAGTTTGTTATTTTATAATTTTACCAATGTATTTTTTTCATATTATAAATTCTATATTAGCAGGTATTGAGCAGGTATTTGCGTCTCGCTCTTATTGCGTACCTACCGAACAAAAGCAACACGAAGTACAACACCTACTAACATAGACAAAGTGTAGGATCGATGTTGCTTAGTTGGTATATTATACATCTTCGGAATGAAGCGGTTCACGCATCACGTTCCACTGGACTCTGTTGTTACATAGCCGGGATTTCTGCCTCGGGCCTTGCAATTTGCGTTCATTCAATCATGATTATGAATACTGAGGTTATCTAGGTTCTACAGGGTGGTTTTTTGAGAAGGGTGATGGTCAAGTCAGCAAATTAAGAAACCAAATCAAAAGTTATTTATTTTATGCCACACAACAAGAGCAGACTAATAATTAACACTCTTATGTCTGATAGAATCTTGATAATTTTAATTGTAAACACAGACAAATTTATCACATTTACACCTGATGAGGCCACGTCCTCGTCTGCCGCATTATATTCGTGAGGTAGGTCAGTTAGATAAAGGATGAACACCTAAGTGGGGACTAATTCAATTCAATTAAATATTTTTATTTCAGAAAAGATCCAATTTGTTAGTAGATCACATAAAAAAAACTAAGTGCCTAACACGACCCACAACCGCACCACAGTCCAGACTGCATTGCCTGCAAAATGTGATATGAATAAAACGTCCCTTTTATTCAAATTCGTCAGCCCACCTAGTTATAAGTCTGTTTATCATTATTACTTATTTGTAAGAAAAAGAATCAGAAATTAGGAAACCTGTAAAAGAACCAAGGTCACTGACATAGCTCGTAGAATTAGTCAGTCAAAGTGGCAACTACAGCTCGTAAAACTAACAACTGGGTAATAAAGGTTCTCAAATGGTGACCACAAACCGGAAGACGAAACGTAGGACACTCACACACCCAATCGAGCGACGACATTGTTAAGATACCCTATACATACTCGTATGCCTGTGTCCAACTATGGACTTCTTCAGAATAACGAAGGATAACGAAGAGATGCAAATTCCAACTGACTACGATACGTAAGTGTTTCTAACGTAATCAGACGCTCAAAGAACAAACTTAGAAACCACGGCATGCAGCATATATGGAGATCCAACCCAAAGACAACCCCAATGGTTCACTAGGTGAACGTCAGGGTTGGCAATAATCGGTAGATGAGACCGAAATCATGCTTCCTGAAAATGTATACCTATGTCAGAGGCATAAATGCCTCTGACATAGGTTATGTCTGTGAGGACTTGAGACTGATGAATTTAGAATGTTATCGTGCATTAGATTTTAGTTAGTCATGAATTTATTAAAATTTCAAATGGTTTTTTTTTTGCAGCTTGAGGCTCCTGTTTGACAACTTTGATAATATTATGCAAGATTCGACAGTTGAGAGACTACAAAAAAAGGTGATAATATCGCGGTCGTAATGTCGCCGTGAATGCAATTAAATTATTAACGATAAGGTCGAATAATTAAAATTTAGAACGTTGGGCAAAACTAATGATCTATTTGGGTACCTACCTACACGAGAAAAGTAGGAGACGACGCGACAGACCTTGCCTGATCGTCTCGCCTTCGTTTCCTAAAGCCTTGTGCACATATATGCGTTCTGCGGCGGCGATCAGTAAAACGCTGCCAAATAGAGCAATGACATTAGGCAGTGTTTCACTGATTGTCACCGCAGAACGTTTAGACGTGCGCAAGGATTAAGGCTGATGAACAGGTAAGATGCATTTCAGCGACAGTGATCAACTCTAAAGGACATAGGAAACGGAAAAGAGAGGCACCTTTGCCAGCAGTTTAACAAAAAATGAAGATTGGATAACTTGAAATAAAAAAAAACATCAACCTTAGGAAATATTGAGAGTGGTAACATAAGTGTCTGTTACCTGCAGAAATTGTAGTAATTTTATTATGTAATGTAATGAACTGCCATTTTAAGACGGTCGCCGCTTTCTAGAAAAGCAGAGGCTAACAGGACAGGTATAGGCTAGACCAGCTAGACTGCCTAAAATCCTAATTCTAGAGTCCAATGACCCTTAGGCGTAGACGGTTGGTGGCAGCACCATGCAAACAGTTTTGATACTTTTTACTGAACAAGCGATTGTACACGAGTATGCCTATTATTTAGGCTTGGCCCTGTTGATGGGAGATCATTCAATCCACTTACGACTTTTTTAATTACATCGGCTTTAAAATTACCAAGATAAAAAAAAATTGTTGAAGTTTGATGACTTGTTTGCTCTGTTTATGGGGGCCTTAAATTTTGCACTCACGGCTATTTAAGGCTAGCGCACAACTAGGCGCGCTCACGATGGCGATCAGTGAAACGCTGTCAAATATCGCTGTCATATTTGACAGCGTTCCAGCTGATCGTCATCGTCATCGCCTATGTGTGCGCAAGCCTTTAGCACTGACGAGGCAATAGCAGGCATTAGCCTTTAGCACAATTCACTGGCTATACTCGTAAGTAAAAAATCTAACATTTTATGTTCTTCATCAATATAGAACATCAAACTTATGAAGGTTTCTAAATGTTAATTCCACGTTATTTTTGCTACTGAAGTTGGTTTTCTTTCAAGGTTCTCGTAAACCACTTTTAGCAAGTAAATATCTTGACAAAGCAAGTTGTTTGATGTCGTGCACTGCATCGTCAGAATCTTATCTAAACTTTTAATAACAGCTCACCTCACCGTATAAAAATTCATGTAGAAACTACATAAAGTAATATGAAATAGTGATGTGAAACATAGACGCTACCCAGTTGCTTTCTTTTTAATTAGAAAGTAGTAAATTTCTAAATGAATTTAATATTTTATCATTTGACTACTACTTGATCAACTGTGCTACGAGATGTCATAAATAAAATATACGAGTAGCTGTGGCGGTTAATTGCTATAAAGTTGATTTCACTGTAGTATTTTTTAAAATCTAAAAATATAAAAAAAGAACCGATTTTTAATTCGGCTGTATTTTCTAGTGTTTGTTTACTCACAAAAAAGGAAATAAATAGGGATAGTAAGTTTAAGGACATAAAATAGCTGCTAAGAAGTTGCCCCATCACTGGCTTAGGTTAGCTGGAGCCAGGGTACGACAGATTGGGTGCGGTCGTGCGGCAGGGTCCGCGACCCTACGCCCTCGCTCCCAATTCAGGTTATCAACTTACCCCCCCGCATCTATACCCCCTCTGGGATCCCCTTGTGGAAACGCTGCAGGGATTTTCTAGAACATTATGGAAGACGCTCCTCACGTTACAGTGCGTTGACTCCGAATAAGCTCCACTTTGAAGCGATTTGTGCTATTATTTATTGGACTCACGTAATAAAGAGCGCAGATAGCATGTAAAAACAGATTTTATTGATGATAAAGTACATTAAAAAGTCTAAGCTAGACCGAAAAATAATTTCAATAAGTATACCTAACATAAAGTTCCTAGGCTGATTTAAATAAACATGGTATTCATTTCAAATGTAATGGTAGGTATTTCTGTTGTTGATGAATTCTTTGTTTTCGAAACCTGCGCAGCGGTAGTCCTGTAAATACTTTAAATTTGAGTCTTCTGTAGTGAATAAATTGGTTTACAAATCCTCTCTCCGGGAACTGTAGATATCCTTTCCAAGAACTTAGTAGAGAGGAAGAGAGTTAGTGCCACTGCCAGCTCAACCCAAAAGCCAAAACTACCTTTGGGTCAGAACGCGGGGTCGCTCCTACCGCTGCTCTAAGCCGGCCGTTATCAATTATTTTTGCATTAGTTATAATTATATAATCAATAGTAAGCGCGCTTTTGTATGTGTGCAGTTAGTTCGAAATGGCAGTATTGCATGCCTGCACTGAAAGCCGCGTGACACCGCACCGTTTATAACACGTTAACGACACCCCGGCAAACAAAAAAGACAGACAAAAGTCTAACATTTTGCAGCAAAAACTCATTGTTATTGAATAAAAAAAACTACTGGCGATGAGAGCCTGTTACCTTTACTAATCACCGGATTGATGACATTTCTCGCGACAAGGCCTTATGCTTGTTTCGATCGAGAAGATATCGCGATGGAGATGACGTCAATCTTGGTCAAAAACCTCTAGGCCCATATTCATAATGGTCCTACAGCAGTCATCTTACTTAACAGACCGGTATGTCAACAAATAGATATGGCAACATATAGTAGGTATATGTTGCCATATCTATTTGTTGACATGAAAGTGTCAGCGACAATACTTTAAGCGAGCCGTTAAAAAGTGACTGGCATTATGCATGAAGGGGCTAGCCGCCAGGTGTTTGTCACGAGTTTTTGGCGGCAGAGACGCCAGCTTAACGCCATCTCCATCGTGATATTTTCTCGGTCAATTCGAACATTATGGCCTCTGCTCCACGACAAGCGTGAACAAGCAATAATGCTATATTGAATTTCTGTTTTGTATGTTATTTGAGAAGGTCTAAGGTTTTGGTTAAGGCCCGAAAAAATAACATGAAAAGGGGAAAAAAAACAACGCGAATGAATTTGCGGACTGCCGTTCAAGTTCAGATATAAAACAATGTAGGAAATAAATAAATTAATGAACATACAAACACAATTCTAGAGTCACAAAGTCTATGTGACTTATATTAGACAACAGCGCTGTCTAGACTATTTTGATCAATCATTTTGCAGTAGAAACGTCTCTGACACTAATAACATACTAATGTTATGCAGTGTTGTATTTTTCCAAAAATAATGATAGACAGTAGGTATGAAAGAAGTGGTAGTTTTTTGGTCATGACGGCACATGACGCCACGACGCACAATGGCGACTGTGTACCTACATGCACTTAGGGTTAAAGGTTGTGTATACTTTGTCTTCCTTTTTCATATGTTTTTGTTTTTACTATAGTTTTTACTTTCTTACACACAAAGTCAGTTTTTTCCCAGAAAAAGCTCTTAAGCGTTATAAAAGCTTCTTATGCATTAGGAACTAATGCGATGGACTGAAATTTTGTTCGTAGAAGAAATTTTGTTCGTGTCTTTATTTTCGCATAGTACGCAGAAGTCGATTATCTGCCCGTTCAAAATAATTCTTCCTGGAAATATATGAGTTTGGTATCTAGGCTTTATGACACTGATGATTAAGAGAGCTGCAACATGGTCTATTCATATTTTCAATGTTTATGGTTGGAGTTTTCAGAATGCTTTCGTTTTCGAACCAATTTTCTTTATTTCCTAAGATTTTCCAGGACTATTTATTGAATTGCACTCGTGTTTATCTGAAAATAAACCTAAGAATCTTGTAACTCACGCGACATCGGAAAATTTGCGTGACGGAAGACTGGGTCTGCGTGACTCACTACTCCAATGCACATCAACTTGGAGTACGTTTTAAAATAATATTCGGCTTCGGCTTCGGCCAGATTCGGCCATCACTTGAGAATATGTAAATATAAAACATCTAATGTTATTAAATAGGTTTATAGAGTTCTAGATCACCTATATGTGCACGCAGTGAAGTCCTCATCTTGTAATCAATTGTTAAAGGCAGAGGTAACAACCCAACATCATGTAAGCGGATCACTTGTCCTTTTTCTTATCTTCGAGGTTCACTAATTCAAACAGAAAAAAATATCAAGAGGAATCAAAATGCTGAAATGTGTTTAAAAAGATTACCTACCTCTGTTTCTTGAGTCTTTCCAAAACCGAATTCAGTGCCTTAATCTTTCGGCAAATCATATTATAATATTCGGACGAACACTAGTTGGAGCTTTGCAGCTTTTTATTTTAGCACCGAACGTCGACGCCAGTGGAAATCGTGGGTGCCACTAAAGTGCTTAGATATAATCTTTACCGCCTTTGTTGTACGAAGAATTTCGGTGTCTAGCTCTAGGTATAGCACTAGTCTAGTATTAGGTACTAAAGTTGGATACCTAGCACGGCTATTACACGTTTGTCGATAATAAATATGTCGGCTTTTGCCAACTGCATGTGTATAATAGTATTTTGTATAGGTAAATAGAAACCTAAAGGTAGAAGTCTATGGATTGTTTTTTGGGCTAGTGTATACTTACCTACGAGTATATCAAAATCAAATATGTATTTCTTTTTTCAATAGTATCACAAGGATCACATTGAAACGTCTTAAAGCTAGGTATGAGGGTGCCAGTTCCATATAGATTCTACACTATTGGTTAATAACAGCGATTTGAACTAAGGATACCTTATACACAGACGTTTGTTCTCTGTCTGAGTGTTACATTGTATTCTTAGTATGATATTTACAAAAAAAGTATATAAGTATTATATCAGCCATATGTCTAAGGTGTTTTATAAAACGCAAAAACTACCCGCACACACTATTAAACCATTAAAAATGAGTATTTTTTTACATGTGCAACTTACTACATGTAAAATGGATTATTTCCATTTGAGAAAAAACGTATGTCGGTGCACGCTATGATTGCAGGATCGCATGACAGGGCCACCCCATCCCTGCGGCAGGTACGTGGACAGGACAAGTGAAATTGAAAATATAATCACATGTTACATGGCTAAGCGTGTGTCGTACAACTCACAGTGAACGTTTCTGAAGGCTTTGTTACTTAATGATTACACCACCAAAAAACGTCGCATAAAAACTTTTAAAATAATAAGGAACTTTTGAAAATATCGTAGAACACCCGACCGATGAACCGACGACATTGTTAGGATCGCGGAAAGTTGGTGAATACGACACGGACAGGGCTCTGAATAGTTTTTAGTGGAAATGTATAATAAAGGTCTTTGTCTAGCCGTGGACTTCTACAGGCTGATGATAATGATTTTGAAAAAATACTATGCCTCTATACCTGTCTGTTCTTCATTTAACTTTTCATCACAATGCTTACCTATTATACTCGTATGTATCTACACATCTATCTTCTCTAGCTACCTACTTGGGTCCAATTACTAGTGGGAGAAAAAAAACCATTAGTTCTTTGCACTTTATTCGTAATCGTAACAGAACTAGTGAAAAAAAATATCCCAGTAGTTCGGATAACAGAACTACTGGGATATTTTTAACAAAATGTTTCATTCACCCCAGTTACCAACTTAAGTTTGACTTCACTAACACGATATTCGCATTTGTTGTAGTATAGCAATTCGTTCTGGTATCTAGGAATTAATTTAGGTTAGTCCATATAGACGTCTAGATGACGCCACTGCATCTACGTACTTACGATGTAACGTTCCACGTATATCTACGTTCTAACATTAAATAGTTAATTTATAGAAGTGTCACTCCAACACAATGCTGAAACCTAAATCATTTGGTTATGTTATTTGGTTGTGATTACGTATCTAACGTTGATAACTACACCTGCTTAAAAAACAACGACAAAGGAAGAGTAACAATTATTAAGTAACACTTTATCATCATCAAAACACATTTTCCCTGGTTTTAGCAATAGCGTGGCAACCTTGGTTTGCTGATAGCAACAAGCCAAGACAGATATTAAAAAAAATTAAGACCTTATACGAATGAAAAAGATAGATGTACGCTTATTCAGATTTTTACTGGATCAGTTTGAACAACACGTGACACCTACGTGTCTCTCTCTTATGCAAAAAAAAGAAGCAAACCAAAAAGTACTGCTATCACTGACCGTCATAATAATTTTAGCTGAATCATATTATAAAAGTACGATAAAAATGGTGCCAGATCATCGATTCTCTACCTTCATAGGTTGTGTCTTCTTGAAGTAAACTTTTAAAAGTTTCGCTTCTATTTGATAACTTGATTGCAATGTTTGCTGGGTTGAAGGTCCATTACTCCGATACATGGAGGCGCTTCGGTGCAAGTAAATTGAGGATTTTCTTTTTAGCTGAAGTGTGCAAGTGGGGTGGCTGGAATAAGTTCTACGTATTTACCTCGGTCTTTGTCTGGGAAGTATCGTTTGAAAAAGTATTGAAATCGGTAAAAAAGGCCTATCGCCTCACTGCTGGGCAAAGGCCTGAAGGATTTCCAGTTTTCTGAATTCTCCCACCATCTCCTTTCAAAGGCATCCAGATCATCTTGCCAGCGCTTATTTTCTTAAACTTGTTTTTTGTTGTACTTCAAGAATTGTTTGTGGAGTAATCGGATATTGAGCTTAATACGCGGTACGCTTAAGCTTATGAACCTGAAATACCTACCTACTTAAGTTTTTCAAATACTATGTAAATGTAGGAAAGGCCTTCATATTGTTATTTTTGCGATTAACACGTATCAAGTTAAAATAAAACAAACTATTGATAATTACAGCTCACGAACAAGACACACGTAGCTTCGTTACGAAGTAAATACATTCGCAGTGTGTGCCTTTAGTTACTCATTATTGTATCTTTATGTTTTAAAAAGTAGTTTTTGTTACCTTCACAGTTGCCTAAGTACTTAATATATTTTATTACTCAGGTAATGTTAGTTACATTTCAAGGTGGAAATCGTAAAATTTTACCTAAGTAAAATGTGTCTATGCCTAAGTAGGTATAATTGGTAGTGGACGTCCGTGGGTATAGGTAAGTGGTCTGAATGTTAAAGGAGTATAATTCATTTAGTTTCAAGCTGTATTTTTATCAGTACCAACTGACGATATGGGTTAAGCTTCAACCCACGCTGTCTTCCCATCGCCATTAGCAGAATAACAAACGCAATAAAACGGGAGCATTACTGAAATCTGCCATCAATTACTTAGGTAAGCACCGACCAAAACTTACCGCCGCAAACTACGCTCCGGGTATTATCCTTCCTATTCCCTACTTAATGGGAGACGAATGTCGTTAGAAGTCTAGTGCTCGTAAAATGCGACGGTTTGTCCCCCGTTCAGATTGTAACAGTGTTCAGCTTGGCAATAAAGAGTTAGCTTTTGCCGGGACAGACCAAGCGGACGCATCAGGGAGAAAGCGAAGATGAACACCAGACAGACTTTTACAAGACTTGTTTTTTACCGCATTATAGATGGATTGTATCTTGTTTTATAATTAGCTCTAAATTTTCCCAAAACTATTATAATAAAAACGTAGTGCTTCCATTAATTTTTAACGTCTGACAAGTCTTTTTGTTCGCACATTTGATAAAATCGGGTCTCCCGCGATACAGGCTAATCCTAGTTCTATTCCTTTGCATATCTTGCAAAAATGAATTCTCGAATGCATAATTTTATAAAAAATATATATTTGTAAAACACACTTCTTCTCCCTGAATAGCAACACAGCACAGCGTAGTGCTTCCTCGGGCTAACTCTTCCACAAAGAGCTTTTTATGACTAAAATGACTGCTATATAATCGGTTGACCGCTAGTGACAATTTCAACTGAGCGCTACCGTGTTTCAGTGGCTGCTGTGTTTTTGCTGGCTTTTATAAGTTCGGTCTGGGTCCAGCAATAAGAATTAGAAAATCAAGATTCAATACTTTCAGGCTTTGTAAGCACATTTCTCTGGGTATAAATTAGCTGGTCTGAGTGTTCATTGCGTGCGTAGGTAAAGACTACAAGACAAGTGCTTGTTAGTAGGAAGATGACTAAATAACTCTAAATCGAGGCACGATTTCGAACCCATTTGCGTAGTCTGAACACACCGGTGCAAGCCGTAGGACTAATTGACCATCGACTAACTAAGGTTCATGCAAATCTAATTACTTTTGTCTGTAGCGAGATTTCAAATGAAAGACTGTTCTATTCATTCATTTTTACATTTTGCACAGACATTATGCCTTGAAAACCTTGAAAGGACGAACTCGACACCTTTAAAAGGGAGAGACTTGAAAGGATATAAGGAGGATGGTTGAAAGAATTCGGGAAGACTTTTCCGACCACGAATGTTTTGGGCAGGTTATAACTAAGGTAGTTTAGTTGTTGTCAGCATCAAAGTGCATCTAGGCGCTATAGAACTAGATTGTAGAACTCAACAACAAACTAGTGCTACAAAAAATATTATTCAAGGCGAATAGTAGTCTTCAAACATTCTCCTTGTTTACTCTGGATCTTGAGTTAAAATGTTGAATTTCATTCCATTGGTATTTTTCGTTCGAGAAAAACAAAGTATACTTTACCTATGTCCAGTTGGTACCATTTATCGGGGGAAGTTGGGCAAGTCAGGGCGCTGATGTAAAAAGCGTCGCGTGTCGAGGTGCTCAGTGGCGCCATCTAGACGTCTAGATTGGCGCCGCTCACCACCCTCTAAATTAATCTCACAAGATCGTGAAAATGCAGTGTTTTCTGGCTGAATCGTTTTTCATCACACAACAAAGATATTGAGAAACATTGCCTTCGGATAAGATTGATGAACCCTAACTTTGTTACCTGGCCGATACTTTTTATAATAATAATCGTAAACAGCACATTCAGTGTCAGAAGTAAATGAGATTTCTGTTTTGTAAAGTCCAAATATTTTTTTTACCCAGTTCACTTTAGATTGAATTTATGCCCCTTATTTCAAAGACGCTTTATTTCATAACTATAAGCAAACCGAAGTTGCCCTATCTTTGACAAATCCAGAGAAAGGGAGCATTTACTATTTGAAGTTGCCAATCTAGTATTGATGCTGACTGTACAACAGTAGTATTTATAACAAGAAAATTTCACCTCGTCGATCATTGCTAAATAATAGCCAGATCATCAATTAATACTTTTGTCTGAACTCATTTTAGTTACACACATAAGTTTCAGTTAGAAACGTAGGGCACCCACCCACTAGATGGACCGACGATATTGTTAAGATCGCGGGAAGTCGGTGGATGGAAAGGGCTCAGAATCGTTCTTCCTGGAAATGTTTAGGGGAGGCCTATGTCCGGCAGAGGACTTTTTCAGGCTGATGATGATGGTTTCAGTTACAAGATAAACAACATGTTCATTTTGCAGCCAGTCTGCAGTAAATGTCCAAGTAAATAATAAATAATGACGTCATACAGTACCTACATCTATTACATTACACGTGTTTGCTATAAAGTTTTATGTTCACGCCTCTATTCTATAGGACTATAACTCTTAAATTATATAGGCTATTCTAGCAACATGCGTAGGTATATATGTAATACTAGTACATACGATGCAACTATTAGGTCATACGACAAAGTCGTGGCTCTAACATACATTGAAGTATTGTTGTAGCATACCTATTAGTTACGAGTACATCACCTGGCTGTAATTTTCAATACCAAATGAAAAGTGGTAATTTAATACTAAAGTGTCGTACAGCTATAAATTGAATTGGCTTTTCCCCTACCTACCTACTGACTATTAAGTAACATGATGGAATTTTACTTTCAACAAAAGAAGAAGCTCATTTATGTCTGTCAAAGTAGAGCCGCATATAAAGTCCTTTCAACACACTGGTTCGTAAGAACTAGTGACAGACATGAAGAAGAATGGGAGTTATAGGCCAAAATCTCAAAAAAATCATGAAATCATAGTAGTGTGCGTCACAAAGAGATAACGCTCTACAAAGCCGAAAAACCGATGTGCAATATTTATTTCCTACAACCGTAATTACAATCTTATCGTACAAGCTCTGCTTAGTTTGGATCTAGGTTGTGTTGTGTGGATTGTTCATAATATTGATTATTTATTTTATTACTATGAATCATGAATAAAACAACTTTTTTTTCATCCTAGATTCTGTATTTAATCGAAAGATGTTAAGATTATCTTGAGGAACGACTAAAAATAAGCTCAGACTAATATCATCGCCCTTATACTCGCTTACAAATTACACTGAAACAAAAACAGCGTTCAGCGTTCGTTTGAAAGTTAGTTTGAGTCTAGTGGAGCTGGAAGGCAGGTTTCTTGCTGCACCTGCATCAATCAACGTCGCCGACTGCAGGACAGAAGGATTATGGAGGGGATTTCTTTGGGAAACGGCGGGAGTAGGTACTTGTACTAACGACTTCTTTGTACGAATAATATTCTGCTATCGGTCACCATTTTGGAATGTCAAGACGTCTTGCAATTCTTTACTGACCAAGGAGTTGTAGACTTCTCTGATCTCGTGGAACCTATATCACATCACAGCTC
The DNA here is from genome assembly GCA_939531255.2 of Thera britannica. Classification (NCBI taxonomy): domain Eukaryota; kingdom Metazoa; phylum Arthropoda; class Insecta; order Lepidoptera; family Geometridae; genus Thera; species Thera britannica. Next base: position 19,360,047 of record OW618036.2, on the reverse strand, counting down.
AAAAAGCCTTCAAGAAATCCTTTGTCCTCAATATGGATTCACTCAGATGATTTAAAAAGTTTTAGGATTTTTTTTTCTAAGTAAATGTCGTGCAAAAGTTTAATGGTCTTTAAACTCGAGATTTTCCAGTAGTCGAATGAAAAAAAAGCTCTCAACTCGACACTTATTATTTTTTATTCCCAGTTTATGCTAAGATATCAAAGCCATAACGTAAAGACAGAAATAAATGGAATTATTCTATAAAGTACTTCGGAAAGAAGCTTAGACCATGATTGTCTGAATTTCTCTTTGATATGCTGTACGACGTAAGAGTCCTATTCAGAGTGTTGAACGTGAGAATAGCTGACCTCGCATCGTGCCAGCGTCGCTCGTAGCTCCAACAGAGTACTATAAAGCAGATTTTCACAAGAAATAAATAAGAAGAAAAAGCAATATTATTAGATAATAATTATGTGTAGGTAAAACAAATAGTCAGTTTTACAATACGGTAACGATTCAAATATTTAGGGTAAAATTTCGGGGACGAAATGGTCCGATGATTTAATTACTGCTGCTGCTGTTTCTAAAATGATAAAATAATATTTGTTTGGATAATAGCGAGTATTGCAATTTGAATGAAGGAGTGCACCAACAAAGCAATAAAACGTATCAAGGTAAGGTAAGCTGTAAGTTTGTTAAATAGATGCAAGCAAATAAAGTGAACAGATTTCGTGTTCCACCACAACATTCATTTTAACTTATTCATTGCATTTGAACGGTCTTACTGAGTATTTATAGAGACGAAACACGCTCCCCTTTTTAGCTTAATTCCTATTCACTTTATCAACTAAGCAAACAGCTTTAAGCTGTACTCGCAAAGGCAGGACCGAACTGGACAGCCCCGTGAGAAATCGTTTTAATACTCAAAATCCGCTTGCAGTTTCAGCGTTTAATGAATTACGTCGGGAGCAGCCTCCGGCGCAAGACGTGCATCGATCAACGTCGCACGCCCCCGGGTGCCTCTCACTTGCCCCCTTACCCCCCACTGGGAGGGGCGGTAGGCGCAGGGGGGCAAGCGGCCCCGCACTGCCCAAATAAAATATTCGCACGAGCGCTTGCACTCACTGGCTTAGATATGACAGTTGCTGTCGTGTCATATGAAAAGTGCATGCTCGTAATAAAATATTTTTTATTGATTTTGTATGCTTCTCTTTGTTTTAGAAACGAGTAAGGTAATTTTTTTACTAAAATATAATGTAAGTCACTAATATCGCCCAATACTGTTAGTAACGTGGTTACTTAGGTAAGACACATACAACTATTGCCCAATTTCTGTCGTCTACTGTTACTTGTTCATATACTACCTACTCATCTTTGCTTATTTGTGGAAACTTTTAATTGGCATTCTGCATACATGTAGCATTGCTAAATGTTTAATTTTGTAATCTATATATGTATACCTAGCTGTTAGTTTTCCCAAAACTTTGAAAATAAATAAATAAAATTAATATACCACGATCCTAATCAAAGTTTTCTTGTTAATGAAAGCGTGTTGTTGGCATCACGCCACATTTTAAAAGCAACAATTTATTTTTTACTCCTTGTTCAAATAATTAATAACTATTTTATTTCTTATAATTTTTGGTTCGCCTTTATTTTGAGAAAAGTTTGCAACCATTATTATTATTTATTATTTTATTTTCAGCCTATCTTGTCCCACTGCAGGGCAAAGGCCTCCCTACCCTTTTTCCAGCTTTCTCGGTCCATTGCTAGGTTGGACCAGTCTGGTAGATGTACATCTAGCTCGTCGCGCCATCTCCGTGGTGGTCTACCGCGTGGACGTCTTGCATTGGGCACCCAATCAGTTGTGGTTTTAGCCCAAATATCGTCAGACATGCGGCAGACGTGGCCAGCCCAATCCCATTTGAGCTGTGCAGATTTTTTGCTAACGTCATAAACCATTGCTATAATAAATATGTCAAACAAAACCATAGATTCTACAAAAATATGAACCATACTACCAAATAATTACAAAACAGCCGTCTATAATCCTGCAACAAACAAGTATTTAATTTATTTCAGAATATCTTACACAAAACCTTCTGAAAATACTTTCTTTGCAATCCAATTTTCTTATCCCATTTTATAGGTTCTGGCGTGAGATAAAAAGACGTAACTGCAAATTCGCCTGCGTCCGTGTAGCCGGGCTCGCCCGGGGCAACGTGAGTCTACGTGACGCTTCTGAATTATAAGAAAATGCATTTACAGCGCTCTGCCGCAGAGCGGGCGGTTTCGTGCCTAGTAGGTACGTGGGCTCTACTGAGAATCGCATGCATTTTTAAAAGTCTAAACATTTCGGACGGTGGGTCTGTAAAACTGCTACCTAATTTTCAAGCAGCGTCTTTGAAATTTGATTTAGGAAATCTGAAACTCAGTTTAACGTGTCATAGAACTTTGAGCTTTATAATCAAGCAAGCTTTTATAAAATACTTTTAGAACAGTATCTTTTTAAAACTTTTTAGGCATCTGTTTATTTTCTCACTATAAAATAAGTGATTGAATACAACAGTTATAAGATTTAATTATTGTTCGCTTGCTTTAAATCTTGTGTACTAAAATACGTCACAATAGTAATAATGTTAAAAGTTATAATAACACTTCAGCACATTAAACACACTTGTGCACACTTTCTTTTCAAGAAAGTTTGTGCTGAGTAATTTCAAACAAACGCCGCTGTCAAATACCCCAACCCTAAACTTCCATTTAATCCTATCACATTTTGTGAAAACTCATCTAAAGCCCGAATCATAATGCTGCAAGAAACTGTAGCAAGAAATGTATGCAGCTTACTTGCATCCGAGCTTATCGCATCTATCAACGTCCGAAGGCTTTCACGGAAGGCTTTGTTCGCACCGTGGGCGGCCCCCACCGCCCGCCCTCCGTTACAAACAACTAGCGCCAACTCAGACTTCGCCCAACTTTCTTTGTGGGTTGATGGCCTTCCGAAATGTAACCTTCTACGAGGTGTGCCATTAGAGTTTATTGGTTTTATCGATCAAATTGGTTTTTCCTTTTTATAAACATTTTCAAATTGATTTAAATACTTTTTTCCGTTATATAATACTCAGGGCCAGGTACTTCTGAAGTTTCTCCTTCTAGTTTCTCAAAACCTTACAACGCGCTGGATGTCTCAGCGCATCCATGCTGTTTAACCATTACTCGCTTATAATAATTTAGGATCGACGTCTCAAAACCTGAAATTTAAAAATGAATTCGCATTTTGAGGTTGCGCCGCTGCAGGCACAGGCTGGCATCGATCAACGTCGCAGCGCCGACCGGTACTAATGGGACTGAAACCGAACCCAGCCAAGCGAGGCCTTAGACAGCCTGAAGTCTTGTTCTATACCTAACTACTCCTACCTCGCTAAGGAAATTTTGTGCGACTGTTTTCAGCAAAAGTACAAATCCATTAGGTTGCAATAAATAATGAATTTGCATGGACATTAGACATCACAAAACCTTGTTTAATGCAATTTCTAATTGCTGTTTACAGTTTAGTAATTTATTTTTACCTTCTCTACCTCGCATGATTACTAAAAGGTACAAGAACAGAACCTGTCCTAGCGCGAGCTTGTCACACTGAACCTTTGGTTCTATTCCCTTTGGTTCTATTACCATGCTATTTCCAAAGATCGTATATGGGTATAAGCATTAACGTGGCAGGTGGCATCACGATGAGGCACAGGCTGGTGCTAATGAAACTGAAACAGCTCTTAACCGAGCTGGGACCAACGCCTAATGTAGGTACATAAACATTTCCAAAGTCAGAAACTACTAACATTACCTACCCAGAAAAAATACCCATCCTACACAACCTTTGAAATACGAGCCACAAATATTAATAACAAACATACAAAGATAATTATCCCATTATTATACATTTTAAAGTGGTTGTATGACAATCTTTATGGTCTAAGAGAAAAGTAATGAGAGTTTCCGAAGATCGGTATGAGTGAAAGGCTTGAACAGACAGACAACAGTTGCTCAACAGACAAGACAAGGCAGGTAGCTTTTGAAGGAAAGGTAAAGAAAGAAATAACAAGCTTTGTTGCAAAATAAACAAAGTCTAAATAAAATAAGACATCGAGGAGGCGGCTCTATTCACAGTTCCAACAAAACAACTTAAGAACATGAAACATGCAGAACAAATTAATGAAAAGAAAAAATATTTAAAGAAACTTATGAATAGAATGTTAATTGTGATACATACTACTGTAGTTAAGTATAAAGTCTTGGGGAAACTATCTATACAAACGCCCATCAATGAGTTTAGAGCCAATTATTCCAAAGGCCAATTTATAACCCGATATTTCCCGGTGCAAACACGAAATGGCAAGAGAAACAAACCTTATTAGAGTAATAAAGCTAATGCTCTATGGTTCGCGATGCGTCGCTTCAGAAGGTGGCGGGCTAGCTGATACCATCGCATCGCCCACCACCCACCACCCCGTATTACCTTCTCTACTTTCCGCCTAAAAGTAACAAAACCTCCGATATGCAAGTTTTGTTTTATTTGATTGGGAGGTAGAAAAACAGGCATTTTGATTCGCTGGCTTTTCGATGCTAACCCTGTGCTACTCAGATTTTTTTGGTTTTATTCAATGCGGTTTTTTTTATGTTACAGCGTGTTTTGTATATTATTGTATAATATTATTTGTCTTTCAATCACAAAAAAGAAAAAGAACTTATTTTTCAACGTCTTTAATTAAATAGAGTTATAACCTGAATCAACACGAATTGTTTTTATCTTGTGGTTTATTTGATGCAGTTAGTGGATTGTTTTTCGTTTGATCCAACTGTAAAATATACGATGACTCACATTGCATCGTTGTTGTAGACTGTGAGTCGATAAGCTCCAAACTCAGCTCTACTCAATCTAATAGGTAACGTCGAATCACTGCAGATTGCATTTTAATAGAACCTAAAGAAAGATGGTTCTTACCAATCATTTTGCTACCGGAGCGAAATTGGAGCGGCGATAAGGACACAGACAGATAGCGGGCTCTCAGTCAAAGGGATCACCCGTTCTATCCGAACCACTCCATCCCAGCGTTTCATCCTTCCACGTCGCCGTCGAGCGAATGGGAGCGTTTAATATCCGAAGCGGTCCGTGCCGTCTTTTTAGTGCACAGACCGAAAAATAATTGATCGGTCGGTCGTTGCTACTGCAGGGCTAAATGGCTTGATGACGCAAGCTTCGACGCGCCTGACATTCTCAACATCACAACGGTATCATGCTATTAATTTGTTAGTTGGTGTAGAACCTGAAAGAGACAGGCGCTAGAAATGGATTACCCATATAGGTAGGGTACTCTTTTACTTTTTCAAGGCCTCAGACCTGGAAATAATTTAGGAGAACATTAATGAATGCTCATCTTGTTACAAAAACTGATTTGGTCGACAGCGAAAAGCCATCTTGTGTAAGAAACTGACTATGAATGCTGCTCTCAAATTTCTTAGAAATGTGTACTAGAATATCTATAGATAAGATAGATCTAATACTTATGTAACTTCATAATATCAACGCAGAAGGGAAAAACGCTTTTTCAAAAAAGACTGAGCAAACTTTAAAAAAATATATGTCAGCAAGGTATACTTTATCTACAAAGTTTAGACGAGTCGTTGACCTGCTTTTCGTATGGTTTTATAACCTAAAGTAACCATAACATTCGTAAAGCTTTTATGTTTTTACATGAAATACGAAGCGAACATACACCGAAGATTTACTTAAAATTATCTGTATCGTTCGAGCCGAACAAAAGACTTCATGTTAGTCGATAGTGTAGCCGAGCTGCGATGCCCGGGTCGGAGGCTGGCCTTTAGATAGATACGGCCATTGTCAGCCCATTGTCAGGGAAACAATGCCCATTTCAACACCTCACAATAGCTAGACTCGAGTTAGCTTCGTGAAAAATTAACGCGGGCAACCTGCGTGCGAACGCATAGCTTCCGGCAGTTTCAAGACTGTAATTGAACTATTTTCACAGCTCGGTGCGTCCTCATTCAAAGTGAATATAAGATGTGCCTTATATTACATTTTAAGTAGCCATTATGCCAAAATCGGCATCGAATAGTACAAAGGATGATGATCCTCCTTTTGTTGATGATGAAACTTTGTAATCCTTTTCTACATCAATAACTGATAATGATGGAAAACGAGCCTTTGTGAGGAAAATTCAAAGAAAAAGTGTGTTTATTCAGTAGGATCGCAAGGATCACTTTGAAACGTCTTAAAGCCTAGCAGGTGCCGCGACCAAGCCTTCTCAACAAACTAAGGCTTGGTTCCTACCGTTTTTATATGATCCTTTTCTTCTTCTTCCTGCCCTTATCCCACTTTATGTGGGGTCGGCACAACAATGTATTCCTCCTCCATTCTCCTTTGTCAGCCGTCATTTCTGCATTCACTCTTCTCTTAATGATCCCTTTACAAATCAAAAATAATAGCAGTGAAGTTCCAGTGTGGTGCTACTAGATAGGTATATCTTAGGTAAAGTAGAGTCAATGTTCAATGATATGTTTTAAAAACAAAGAATATATTTTATAAAGCGTGTTTAAAACATGATATTGAGGACAAAGAGCACTAATTTCTAATCTTTGCCTCATGTTCGACGTGTACTAAGCCGCGTGCGTCTAACTTCGTGCTGGTAGGACTACCACGGGTAAGCTATTCACAGTTTATGATTTATGTATGGCACACGATGCATGTCATTCGGGCAATTAGGTGGCGTGCAAGTAAACACGTAGGCGGTAGTAATGTTTTAAATAAATCAGATTGCCTGCACTCACGCGGTTATTTGATCCAATTTCACACAATTACGTAGATATCTAGATTACAGCACTGTCTAATAACAAATTTCAGATGAATACTTGTCATTAGGTCTATAATATAAGTAACACGCAAAAGATATACCTAATTAAGTAATAATCTATGTTAATATTATAAAGAAGAAAGATTTGTATTTTTGTGTGTATGTTTGTAACGAAGAAACTCAAAAACTACTGTGCCGATTTCAAAATTTATTTCACTATTGGAAAGCTACATTCACCCTGAGTAACATAGGTTACTATATTTATTTGTTTGAAAAATAAATGTCCACCCGTGCGAAGCCGGGACAGGCCGCTAGTGAGTGATAAAAATGGAGGGTTTTCTATTGTGTTGGACTTTGGCATGTTGTGTGGGATGGAATAACAGTAGAATAAGAAAACCTCGAAGTAGATCAAGGTTACAACTTGTTACGAGCGAGCGCCAATAGCTTCAAGGACTTACTTTCAGAAGAAAGCTCTAAGTTTATAAGAGGTATGCTAGTCTTAAGTAGGTTAAGTTCCTACAGCAGGGTACAGTAATAACAAACAGATAAATCTCTGGCTCGTGCAGATTCATATCTACGGGACGGTGTTATTTGAAGTTCACACTTAATTAGTATTCTCTTCACACTGTAAAATAAAGGACCTATCGTTCCAAATGCCAGGTCAGCAAGCCTCAATGGCAAACAGTCCGGACAGAAACTACAAATGAAGTTAAAAAAAACCTGAGAAACCGACTTCATGGCCTGTGATGTCTATGGGACCAATCTGGAAGTATTATATTTCAAGTAATAAAATATTTATCAAATCGGTTCATAAATGACGAAGTTGTGCGATAACAATCATTAAAAAAATACAACCGAATTAAGAACCTCCTCCTTTCTTTTTTTTTATTGATTCTATAGTGTTTACTACACTTAGGTATATCACAAAGATTTTCCTCTTGGTACCGTACCAACTGCGCTGACCGCTGCGCCATCGGATCCTAATCACAGTCGACGAATAACTCTTAGGGGCGGTAAATGCGGCACTAACGCGACCGTGGCTCCATCTACAGGTTTGACGTTACAGTCAACTACTTACCTGCTCGATAACCGAAGTTGCATTCAGTTGAATCGACGAGAGATGTGTCACCTTTTTTTATATTTTTGTAATGATTTTATAGTGTTTACTACACTCAAGGATTTTACAAAGCTTTTCCTCCTCCTTTCTTGTCTAAAGTCGGTTAAAAAATAAGCGGTATCGAAACGACAGTACTGCCCGCGCGGTCTCAATACCGCCCAATTAGTCGGCCCAGACTTCCGCACGTTTTTGCCCCAACACTAATAGGCAAGATCTCGGTAAAAAGACATTTACAATGCCTGTGCAAATCGCGTTGAATGCATATCGTTATAAACATGATTTATGGGATCTAGTATTATTCATGACAGCCAACGAATAGGTAGATAGAAGCGGGGTTCATGTTAATTTAGTTCGAAATTATAATAAAAGACGCTCAGATGACTAGATATTAGCATGTTCCGATTAGTTTTTGTTTAACGAAGTGTTTTGTTTTAATTGAAGATCAGTACCTAAAGCCTAGTTTACACTTACACCATAAGTACAGTAGAAGCAATAGTCAAGGCGGTAAGGGTAATACATGAACCTATGCAAGACAACTAATTAACTAAGTACTTTAAAGCCTGTTGAATATATATTTTATAGCTAAGTTTGTTTGTAACCTACATAGGTACATAAGCAAATAAAAACCGGCCAAGTGCGAGTCGGACTCGCGCACGATGAGTCCCTACCATTATCTATATCAACGAGCAAAAACAATCACGTTTACTGTATGGAAACCCTGTTAAATATTTATTTTATTTCGTTTTTTAGTAATTCTTGTTATAGCGGCAACATGAATATATCATCTGTGAAAATTTCAACTGCCTAGCTATCACGGTTCATTAGATACAGCCTGGTGACAAACAGACAGAAAGACGGACAGAAAGAGGAGTCTTAGTTATAGTAGTAGTTTTACCCTTTTGGATATGGAACACTAAACAGTGATCTTGATCATGTCGAGACGACCCATAATATCCCAACTGTGTTCTAGTGAAAGGAAGCGAAACATTAATTTTCAAATACTAACCTATTTTTCATTGCCAAGATTTTTGGCGGTATGATACGAGATTTAATAGCACAAACATTGGCAGGATCGGGCAGTGTGAAAGGATCGCGTAGTATGAAAGGGCTCGCAAGGGATTATAGGGTGAGCTCGGCAGTCGGCACACAATTACGCGGGTCAAGCGTGCTCTCGACTCGCACTGAGTCGCACTGCCACAATTCAGCGTTGACGCCGCCTGCGAGGCTAACATTATATTGAATAGGCTTTATTTTTTATTCGTAGTAGAGCTCTTGGTGAAGGGCTCATCCGGGGGTACTACCACCATGCCTATTTTTGCCATTAAGCGGCATCGCAGTGTGAAGGTTACTATACTGGCACGTGAGGCTGAACACTACAACTTTAGGACTTTTTTAAAATTTTTATTGAATGATCATCATTTTCATTGAATAGTTGGCGTTTGGTTTGCACTTTTCAACGACATCACAACCTTGCGACCAAAGCCTTGACTCCTTGACTTTGTTGAGCTTTGACTGGCCTCTCAGCTCAGTTGGTAGTAGCTCTGCCTTTAGGTCTGCGCCATGGGTCATGGGTTCGATCCCCACCGAGAACAAATATTTGTGTGATGAACGCAGATGTTTGCTCTATCTCTGGGTGTTATATTGAATTCTAACTATGTATTTACAAAAAAAAGGTGTATATGTATTATATCAGCTATCTTGGTTCCCAAAGTACAAGCTCTGTTTAGTTTGGAGCTAGATAGAGTTGTGTGGATTGTCCACAATGTTTATTCATTATGTATTTTATAGAGCCTTAAAGATTATGAAGTGGAACCATCTTGATACAGGCGTCTTTATATACTTAACTAGCTGACACCCGCGACTTCGTCCGCGTGGTTAGTATAAAGTCATAGTTTGAGTTTGTTTAAAAGAAACTATTTCTTGATGGAAAGCGGACAACTATTGATATGTTTTCACTGTTTTTTGCTTATATTTTGAGAGTTATTTTTCGTGAATTTGCCTTAGTGGCTAAGTTGGGTTATGTATGCGTTGGTTTTACATGACCAAGTTCTGGTTACCTTAGTTTTGAGTTTGCATTCAAAACTATATAAAGTGTGTTCGAAAGATGGTAACTGCTGTTGTAGCCGATTTTTTTCAGCTGTGTTTAGTTTTGGTATGATAGGTGCTTCCCGCGATTTTGTCTTGGTGGTTATCATCGGTTTTTTTGTAAACATTTGTGTGTATTAAAACCTGGTGACAAATGCTGCGGTAGCTGAATTTTTTTAAATGTTTTTTTGCGTATTTTGTAAAGCTCTTTTTCGTGATTTTGTTTTAGTGGCTAATTTGGGCTATCGTATTCGTTGGTGTATAATTGAATCTTGTTTTTTTAGTTTGACATGATCAAATGCAAGTTACCATCGTTTTGAGCTTGTACTTTAGAGTGTATTTGAATTTGGAGGTGAGTGCTGTTGTAGCCGTTTTTTTTCAGCGGTGTTTAGTTTAAGTATGATAGATGATTCCCGCGATTTTGTCTTGGTGGTTATCATCGGTTTTTTTGTAAACATTTGTGTGTATTAAAACGTGGTGACAAATGCTGCGGTAGCTGAAAATTTTTTAATGTTTTTTTTGCGTATCTTGTAAAGCTATTTTTTGTGATTTTATGTTATATTAGTGGCTTATTTGGGGTTTCGTATGCATGTTGGTGTATAATCGAATCTGAATTTTTAATTTGACATGACCAACTGCTGGTTACCATAGTTTTGAGCATGTACTTTAGAGTGTCTTTGAATTTGAAGGCGAGTGCTGTTGTAGCCGATTTCTTTCAGAGGTGTTTAGTTTAAGTATGATAGATAATTCCCGCAATTTTGTCTAAGTGGTTATCTTTGGTTTTATTGTAAACCTTTGTGTGTATTCAAACCTGGTGACAGATGCTGCGGTAGCTGAAATTTTTTTAATGTTTTTTTTTGCGTATTTTGTAAAGCTCGTTTTCGTGATTTGTTTTAGTGGCTAATTTGGGCTATCGTATTCGTTGGTGTATGATCGAATCTGGTTTTTTTAGTTTGACATGATCAAATGCAAGTTACCATAGTTTTAAGCTTGTACTTTAGAGTGTATTTGAATTTGAAGGCGAGTTCTGTTGTAGCTGTTTTTTTTCAGCGGTGTTTAGTTTAAGTATGATAGATGATTCCCGCAACTTTGTCTTGGTGGTTATCATCGGTTTTTTTGTAAACATTTGTGTGTATTAAAACCTGGTGACAAATGCTGCGGTAGCAGAAAATTTTTTAACGTTTTTTTTGCGTATTTTGTAAAGCTATTTTTTGTGATTTTATGTTATATTAGTGGCTAATTTTGGGTTTCGTATGCGTGTTGGTGTATAATCGAATCAGTTTTTTTAATTTGACTTGACCAACTGCTGGTTACCATAGTTTTGAGCATGTACTTTAGAGTTTATTTGAATTTGAAGGCGAGTGCTGTTGTAGCCGATTTTATTCAGCGGTGTTTAGCTTAAGTATGATAGATGATTCCCGCAATTTTGTCTAAGTGATTATCATTGTTTTTTTTGTAAACCTTTGTGTGTATTAAAACCTGGTGACAGATGCTGCGGTATCTGAAAATTTTTTAATGGTTTTTTTTGCGTATTTTGTAAAGCAATTTTTTGTGATTTTATGTTGTATTAGTGGCTAATTTAGGGTTTCGTATGCGTGTTGGTGTATAATCGAATCAGATTTTTTTAATTTTTCATGACCAGCTGGTTACCATAGTTTGAGCATGTTCTTTAGCCATTTTTTGAAGCGGTGCGGTGTTTAGTTTCGGTTTGATAGGTGTTTTCCGCGATTTTGTCTTAGTGGTTACGGTGGGGTTTATGTAAACTTTTGTGTGTGAAAAAAACTTGGTGACAGAAGCTGCGGTAGCAGATTTTTTTTACTGTTTTTTTGCGTATTTTGTAAAGCAATTTTTTGTGATTTTTCTTTAAACTATTTTTCCCTTTTTTCTTCTTTTAGGGTAATAATTTTCCTATTTTCTTTCTTAGTGCACCTTTGCTCTATAAGAGGAACACATCTTCCAAGTTTCATGCTTCTAGGACTAATGGTTTAGGCTGTGTGTTGATTTTTCTTTAAACCTTTTTTCCCCTTTTTCTCCTCTTCGGGAAAGAATTTTCCAATTTCCTTTCTTAGTACACCTCTACGCTATAAGAGGAACATACCCTCCAAGTTTCATGCTTCTAGGACTAACGGTTTAGGCTGTGCGTTGATTGTCAGTCAGTCAGTGAGTCAGTCAGTCAGTCAGTCAGTAACGAAAGAGTTTTATATATTTAGATAAATTTTTGTCATGCATATCCATAAATTCCTACTTCACAAAGTCCTACCCTAAGACGAACTGCCTCAATTTCCCAATGCAGCAGAAGACGTTTGTTATACTAACGACCTATTAAAACCACCGCACCGTTCCGAACAATGATGAGTTTCATGGAATTAACGTGAAAATCTTAACGTGGGAAAGCTAACATCGCAAGCCTCTCCGTCATAAACAGCAATCTATTTCATTCTAGAAGTTAGCTCTACCTTGAAACTTTCGAACTATAACCTTCGATTTCAAAAAACGTTAAAATTATATTAAAATTATTATTTTTTATTACTGTTATAAAACATAGGACTTACGAAAAGTAACATGCAGCCGAGATGCAAATGATCAGATGGATGTGTGGAGTGACAAGAATGGACAAGATACGGAATAATTGAGGAGTAACAGGCTGGCGTGGTACGAGCATGTCATGAGGAGGGATGAAAGTCATGTGACTAGAAGAGTGGTGAGTACGATTGTTGATGGATATGGTAGAGGTAAGCCAAATAATAGATGGATGAACAGTGTGAAAGATAACATGGATAAGAAATAAGTGAAAAACGAGATGATGGCTGATAGAGGAAGATGGAAGAGGAGAACATGTTGTGCTGACCCCACATAAAGTGGGATAAGCGCAGAAAAAAAAAAAAATGTATTTAATTATAATCTTGGGTATATTTCACAATATTGTAAACTTTAAGCATGCAGCCGAGAAAGTACATACTTTGTTAACTAGCAAAAGTACTCAAGAGCTTTCGCATGCCTTTGACAATTTTGTATACTTACGGTACCTACTTACCAAAATTATCATCCCAAAAGTTTTGAAGCGTGGTGGGACTTGAATCTAGTATATACGACCATTCGTCGAGATTTGATACGTTTGACCGTCCGATTTACGGCCCGTTTGTGATGCGGATTTTTCAAAATCTTAGTTAGGATCAAGGTTTCAGAGTAGAGCGGTCGTGGCACTATACGCGTTAGCTGATATTCTTGAAATATGCAAAGCGCACTCACGACCCGTGGTAATAGCGCGTGAGACGCTCATAGCCAACATCTCTAGGAAAGGAAAATTTAGAACCGCCCATACATTACGTGCTGCGAAAATGACGTTACTTTATTTGATGATTTTATAATGTGGCGTAAAAGGTCAGATTAGATCGGTAGCCTGGGGTTTCGTTATGATCATTCAAAATCCCATAAGAGACCTACTATAGAGAAGCGACATAAGAGACTTACTACGGGGTCTTCCTAGATCTAATCAAACCACCTTTTTGGCCACGCCTCAACCGCTCAACTTCAGATTTCAGTTTGTTTAGTTACTTTTTCTATAAAAATCACGATTTGGTGATGATTTTGATCAAACTTAGCCCTATTGCAATACATTAAAATTACACGAGATAAAATTATGAAATATAGAGAAAAACATTACTTCGAAATATTTTTAAGCAGGTGCAATATATTGCAATCATTTCCACTTAAAGTTTCACCACCAAACGTATTATCAGCATTTAATTTTGTTGGTCTTGTATGACATACATTGGCACTTTGGTAAATTAGACTCAAAACAAGTAGCTAGATTACATATTGCTGCATATCACGCTTTGAACTTAGATTCGAAAGTAAGTAATCAATTTCAATTAGTCAGGAAGCTCCGTGAACTAGAAAGATAAATAGAATAAATTGTATCCCATAAATAAGTGATTGCTAAGTTAGTCCGTAGCACGCACGGCGTGGGTGCTTCATTGATACCGGTGGTAAAGATATAATTATATCTTACGACCTATCGCCTGGAGCAATGAATGTTAGAAGGCTCGATATTTAAATCGAGAAGAAACTTTAATAAATGAAGTGTTTATTTTTTCATGCGACATTCACAGACTTGCGAAAAATTCGAATACAACTCTCGTTGCCAATAGTCCACGGTGCCAGCTAGGCTATAAAGGCGAGATTCTGCGTGCGAGATGCGCCCTGCGTGAATCGTGACACGACCGCACACTCTGCTTCAGATAGGCGCGTCTATTTCTTATGAAAGTGGAGCAGTTTCACGACTATAGTCCTTAGATCGATTCATTTAGTCATTAATTCAAAAATAGCAAAGTACCTAAGTAAGTTCTAAGAGCTAAGCTCAATTTCAAGTAACCATAATCGTTCCTCATGAACGTCAAAAAAGTTTTAAAAATTATGCGAACAGGTAGGGGACCTGTTCGCATAATTTTTAAAACTCCAAAAATCAGCCAGCAGAGGGAGAGCCCTATGGTAGCTCAATCGACTTAACCAAAACGAAGGCCTACAGGTATAAACCTGATATAACGTTTTTTATGTCCCTATGAAGTGAAGAAATGAATAATTAAAAAAAATCTGCATATATTGGAGGTTAAAGGTGTAAATCATTCGCTGAGTGATTAATGATGACAAATAAATAAGGTCACTGGAATTTTTCGATGGGAAAATGCATTACATGTCTTCCGGCCTCAGGAGTCGGGCTCACCACCAAACTATAATACCGACTAAAAACCCATCATTAGCTTTTTTGAGTCCACTATGAAGTTCACTCACATCGCAACGTTCTATTGCTTATAATAGCAACTGTAGGTACTCGATAGCGTTTCGAAGCCAGTAGGCCTACCACAAGCTTTGTCTGGCTCTGGTTTTGAGTCTGTATGAGTGTTGACTAGATAAATCCTATGTCGAAACGTCACACACACACAGTATAATACACTGGTGAGCACTCAACAGACTCAAAACCAGAGCCAGATAGAGCTTGTGGTAGGCCTACTGCTTGCTCTGGGATATAAACAAATGGCAAGATTCTGCGTGCGAGATGGGCCCTGCGTGAGTTCGTGACACGACCGCACACAACTCTGCCACAGGTTAACTAGTACACACTATGTGAAACCAAGCCTTATTATGACCCAGCTTTCACTCAGAGAGGCGATAATGAAATACACACGTGGGATTATATTAGTCTTATTATATACGGAGTAAAATCGTGTGCTAATGTCGTGTATTTTTGGTCCATTTCCTTACTACGGTCGTGTGCTACGAGCTATATCTAACTATTGGAAGTGGGTATTGGAGTTTTCCTGAAAAACTCTATATTGATGGAAAATGTTTCTATCAATATCGGATACAGACTCTTAACCTAAAAAGTAGAGTCGACAAACGAGAAATTTGTAATCGGAAATATATGAATAACTTTGCTATTCGCATCAAACATAACTTTTATTTCAAAGTTTATAGATATTTATTGCAAAAGATCGGTAACATAAATAAAACTTAATTCGATTTGAAAGATATCGACAAATAGAAATAAAATATGAATTGATTTTGTCTCGGGGCGAGCAAGGCGATCATAACTTTATGCGCAAGCGCAACCTCGTTAATACGATAAGCCAGGTCTAACTACCGAGTGGTCAGCATATCCATTTATTCAATTTACAACCAATGTTGACAGTGAAAAAATAAAGAGATGTGTATATTTTTATAGCGTAATCATTATTTTGTGTTGACATTTGTGTTGTGCATATCATACATCATCATCCACAGCCTGACTTCACCCACTGATGGGTTATAGACCTATCTCTGTATGTGCCACTGTTGACGGTCTTGGGCTAATCTCATCCAGGTCTTGCCCGCGATGTTCACCACATCGTCTGCCTATCTTGCCGCAGGACGACTGACGCTTCTATACCCAGTTCTTGGACGCCATTCAGTTAGCGCCTTACTCCACCTGTCATCACCTCGCCTTGCCATGTATCTTGCCCAGCTCCATTTTTTTCCTAGTATAAGCTAGATAAAACTGTAAATTGAAATTTGCTAAAACTCTGAAAATGTGATGCAATAAAAAAAAAAATCTTCTTTGTTATATCACTTTATATGAGGTCGACACAACATGTTCTCCTCTTCCATGCATTCTCCTCTATCAGCCGTCATCTCTGTACTCACTTCTTTCTTATCCATGTCATCTTTCACACTGTTCATCCATATTTTCTTTGGCCTACCTCTACCCACATTATATCCATCTACATTCATACTTATCACTCACCTAGTCACATGAATTTCATCCCTCTTCATTTATAAAACTGTCACATAAAAATATCAAGGTATTTGATTAAATTTAAATCATAAATTCAATAGGATTGTCTTGATCATTGGTAACGTTGAATAGCGATGTACCTACCTTACCTATCAGCAATAGTTACGATGGCAACGAGAGTCGCTCAGAGAGAGTTCAAAATGAAAATAGAGAATGGAAAATAAGGCTTACTAATAAGCTTGCTACGGAAGATACATACAGCCATAAAAGTCGTTAGCGTTTAAATTGCCAAGTAGCACATTTTATACCAACTGAGAACTCCATAGCCCATTACTGGCGTTTAGACCATTTTGCAACAATTAGCTCATCCGTATACCAGTTTTATGTTCTGTGTGCTTTGCTTTAATATGCATGAGTGGGTTACACACCTTTTTACGTTTTTTGTACCAAATTAGTGAAACGAGGGCGGTTTATTCATAATCTGTTAAAAAACGTAATAACGCTCGTTCTTTTTCGGATATAGGTAGGTTTACCGGCGAATTAGATATAAGATAAATATAAATAGGATTTATCAGATTCAGGCCAATAACATTGTCATTTCTTAATTTTATGACGATAATAAAATTATGGGTAAAGTGCCAGTTGACTGTCAAAATGATTGACTGAAATAAGTAGATACATCCTGAAACATTCACTCGTAATAATCATAATAGTTTTAGGGTTCGGTAGTATCAAAACCTTACCTATACCTTGGTGGTACCTATACCTTGGACGGCCCATAGAACGAATGTATCAATACTCAAACAACTAAAGCTTGAACATCGAAAGCGTTTGTCTTCTATTTGCCTGCACAGAATCTTGAAATACTTTGGCCATATTGCTCGCAGACATACCGATTGCAAAAGACCTAGAGGCCGAAGCCCTAAGCGTTGGTCGGACCAGGTATCTGAGCAGCTGGAAATGCCGATGCATCGGGCGCTCCATCACGCCACCGACCGCTCTAAATGCTCCTAAACAATGAGGGACCGACTATGGAGGAGGTATCAAAACATGTATTGCATAAATCAATTAAATTATAGAGTGCAGCAAAGTAAAGTTACTCCGCAAACAAAGTCACGGGCGGCACTAGCTCTAAGAGAGGATAAAATAACCGTTATACCGTTAACCGGATCACTGCTTTGTTATCCAATAGTACTAAGATCGAGTATCGGCGTCTGTAATCATCGGTATTGGATCATAGTGCGTTCAAATATAAACTACAAAATGCCGTTTGGACAGAGATTCTCAACATTTTCTCCCTCGTTAATAATACTCGTCATTTTTTAGTGGTTCGCTAAGTCTCTTGTCACTGTCACTTTCATATGAACAAATAGAGATGGCAATAGATTTATCGGTCTGCTATGCTAAATGACTGCTATATGATCGTTATGAATATGAGCGTTTCTATTTTCATTGCGTTTAGGCCATATTACTCGTAAAGGCTCTGTAAATTTTCCTACAAACTAACTAAATCAATCATTTTTTGTGAGCTTTTTTCCGTATTGATATACTAAGAATAACTCGGTGTCTATCAGTCAATAAAATCAAATGCATCAAGGGACTATTTTTTAATATTTAGTTCTTATTTTATTCTATTGGTTTTTCAAAGGTTTACGCTGTCTGAAATAAAAAAATCATATTGCAATTTCAAAACGCCAAATAAATACAGCGTTACTGAACAAAAACTTTATGCGTATTTTTCACACGAAGTTTCCAGATACTTTTCTCGGTAAGTTTGAGAGCCACAGAGCGATAGATTTGATGAGATTGCTGTCATCAGTACCTTCACTCTGTTGCTCATCATCAAAGCTAGACTATACTGTTATGGTTCGCTTTTACTAGCAAGTAAGTGGTAGGTTTACTTTAGATAAATTGGTGCCAAGCGCGTGTCATACCACGCACAACAAAGGCTTTCGAAGTCAGTACAGACCCGCGAAGTTATTGCTTCTTTACAGTAAAGTAGTTACAATAAATAAATAAATAAAAAATGTAAACAATCCACACAAAACTATCTAGCCCCAAACTAAGCAGAGCTTGTACTAAGGGAACCAGATAGCTGATATAAAACTTCTATATATTTTTTTTAGGTAAATACATACATAGACTACAATTTAGCACCCTGACAGAGAACAAACATCTGTGTTCACCACAAACTTTTATTTAATACGATACAAGAATCACTTTGAAACGTCTTAAAGCTATATAGGTGAGTCTAGGTGCCAGTTCCACGCGACCAAGCCTAGAAGAACGGGCAACAAACTACGGCTCGGTTCCTACCGTTTTTTTATATGATCCTTTTACAAATCAAAAATTGTCTAAAATTATAGCAGTGAAGTTCCAGTGTGGTGGCATTTCACTTAGTCAGACGTATGCAATGCCATTATACAAAAGCAAAAGTTTCAAAGACAGCACACGCCACGCTTCAAAGTTATAATAAAGTATCTACACAGATATAACACACAAATATTTGTTCTCGGTGGGGATCGAATCCATGACCTATGGCGCAGAAGGCAGAGCTACTACCAACTGACCAGCCAACCAAAAAAAAAGTAAATGTAAAAGTAGACACCTAATTAGGATTGTTCCCTTCCTGCTTTGAATAAAGCTTTCCTGGAGTTTGCTAATAACGTACTACTTCTTTTTACTAAACAATACACCGTAGTTTTCTTCTGCGTGTGTCAAATAAGCATAATAACCTGAAGTTTATGCTAAGGCCTAACTATTTGGTTAGGTCGCTTTCACGAACCTTTAAATAAAAAATAATACCCCCAGTCCCAATAAAGTTCATTGCAATAACCCTTTATTGTAAAACAAAGTTCAGGCTCGACAAGCCCGGAGGTGTGGGCGTGTCACGATGGCAAGGCACGCGCCGAGACCATTACTCTAGCACGGTGCTATACGTACTGAGGTTTGGTGCAGGTATACCAACACGGAAATACCATTAACTTATCAAACGCGATGTCACCTTCAACGGCGGAGGATTAAAATCTGTCTGGTATTCCGCAACGCTCCGACGCCTATCATTTACTTCAAAACTGTTTATAGGCCTGCGCACCTAGGTCGCTGGCAATCGCAATCAGTGAAACGCTCATATTTGACAGCAATATTTTACAGCGTTTCATTGATCGCCATCGCCAGCGACCTAGGTGTGCGCAGCTCTTTAGAAGTAAATGACTTGAGGTAGAGCGGTTTTCTTTTGTCTTTTTTAAGATATGGGTGTTCTGTGTGTCATCAAACAATAGTTTTAAAGAAGTACACGATTCTTTGAAGTATCTAGGTTGAAGTCCGTATTTAGGACCTCCAATAATATTTTGAGTAGGTAGTTATTTCTCGCCTTTACGCATGGGCACGCATATTCTAGACCTATGGAAAAAAGCGTTAGTTTCATTGAACATGCGTTCGCACGGTGCAAATTAAACAAACCGAGCCTTATCAAAACACTCTTATTTCTCAACTGCCAACACCATCCATCATGAAGATAGAAACTAGAATAAAAGATAGAAGATAAAAATACTTACAAAAAAGTAAAACGATAACGTTGCATAACGAATCGATTAAAACCTAGCAATAAATCGTAATAACGTGCAAAACAACACATAAAGACCAGCAATCATTATTATAGTAGGTTCTAAAAATGACAGTTACAGATAATAATTACGTGGGGCGCCACGGTCCTCTTTGCGTAGTCATTTAATTAATTAAAACCTCACATTTGCTGATATGCAATTATTAATCCGTGTGTGTCAAGTGGAAGCTAAGTGCAATCACTAATCAAGATGCAGGTGCTGCTCACCTGCAGCAGACATTCATTTAAGGCTATGAGCTTTCCTAACTTAAAAGCTTTGTGAGAACCGCATTCGAACTCGTCTATACAACGAGATTGTCGATTTTTATATGAAAAATACGTCTTATAAGTAAGGTCCAATTGCATCGTTTAAACAAGCTTAGAGCTTACAAGTTATGGCAAACATATTAATTTGCATTCCAAAGACTCATGAGAAAAAAGGTACCTACGTTAAATGAATCTGACAGAATTGGTAAGGCCTGCGCACCTCTAGGCAATGGCGATCAGCTGAAACGCTGTCAAATATGACAGCGATTTTTGACAGTGTTTCAGCTGATCGTGATCGCCATCGCCTAGATGTGCGCAGGCCTTAATAAGGTCTTAAGTTATGATCTTATTTCATTTAAGTTTAGCACAAAACATGAAAAGAAAATTGTCAAAGCTTTGAAAGTTCTGCTTCGCCTTAAGTGCTCCTAGTTTGAGCAACATTGGGAACCGTGAAAAACAAAATTACAGTTTCTTTATATCAGATCAAAATGTTTATGCCTAATCCGTCTATGTCTAGGATAAAGTGCAGCCTTCTTTAAGGATAATGCGGCTTAATTATTGTATTCACCTGTTACTTTTTGTCATCATCTTGTAACTGTATTTGCACGTCTTACAATGTAATGTCAGTAATCCACTTTACTATTTAGACTTAAGTAGATAAGTGCCCCAATGTTATAAAAGAAAAGTATGACGTATCGCCCTCGATCGTCTTGTTTTTAACTTATTGAGCACGCGAGTGATGCGAGCGCAAGTTTCACAAAGAACTTGGATTCTTATTGAGAAACTTTCGATCATCAATTGGGAATTTACGTTTGTCTGAGTATTTTGGGAAACAATAATCCGATCTGCGTCAAATTTTGAAGCACGACAGGCTGTTTTTAACCTATCACCTATTTGCATAAATAAATAATAAATAAATAAATATTGTGTACAATTCACACAACACTACCCAGCCCCAAACTAAGCAGAGCTTGTAATATGGGAACCGGATAGCTGATATAATACTTGAATACATTTTTTTTTTTTTGTAAATACATACTTAGAATACAATATAACACCCAGACAGAGAACAAACATTTATGTTCACCACACAAATATTTGTTCTCGGTGGGGATCGAACCCACGACCTACGGCGCAGAAGGCAGAGCTACTACCAACTGAGCTAGAGGCCAGTCAAATCAAGGCATGACGAGGAACTTTGCTTGACCTTTTTATTTGTGATATGATAAATTTCATTATTATTTCTAGGGGTGAAAGGACAAGTACTTATGTTGATTTATTTTGAAAAATTATTCCGTCGCGCCAGCTTTCATAGTTAAGTCGTGAAAGGAGCGATGAAGACGTCCCATAATACATCAGATGGGAGTCGTGAGCAAATCGAATTAAATCACTCACTGGCTGAAAACAATCGTTGCTTGGCACGAATGGACAACAATGCCTGTTATTAAAAATAAATACGAACATGTAGGTACTACGGGCGAATTACGCGGTCTGAGAATTCCGTATATTTTATTCGTAATTCGAATAATCAAGAAAATTCATACCTTTGCTGTTAAGACTGCAGATCTATTGTTTTTTTGTGAAAAACAGTCTTACCAGAATATACAAGTAAGGACCATAAATTGGCGTCTCTTATAACCCAGCAAATTACTAAGCTGTTCAGTCGTAACAAGCTGTTGTTCATGCTAAATTAAAATAAATAAAATTTGCAGTAGATTTCCAAATATTTTTTTTAATATGACTTTTGAAACAATCATAGTTTTTAACACTAATATTTAACACACCATGATCATGGTGCATGCAACTGTGCTGAAATATCGGATGTCAACTCAACAAAATTTAATCATGGTAAATATCCCGTTGTTTCATAAAAAAAGTATTTTTTTTCAAGTTATAGAACCCTAAAACGAATGGTGATAAAGAAGGTATAATTTGTATCGTAATGAATGCGAACGGTGTGACGGGGCGTGTAGAGCTTCTCCTTTCGCATGTGGAAAGCCGCGTTCTGATTACCGGTTCAGAGCCGCTCGATAGCCGAGATAAGGCAAGATAACGCCTTTTGTACAATTAAATGTGGCTAATTGAGATGTGAACGGCCATTAGGCTCGCATTGTAGTATGTAAATTTAATACAGGGTGTGTTCAGTGTAGGGTTATGTCACAATAGCTGCTTAAGTTTTCCCATGCGCTTGCAATAGCTAAGTGACATGCCATTTATAACTATTTTTTCGTTTCGATTATTGAAGGGCCAGCTGTTTGCATTATGCATAGAATTGCATCCCTTTAGTTCAATATAGCGTGACTAGGTAAATACTTATTATAATAATACCTACTTTATATTTCAATTCGCTTTTTACTTACAAGAAAAAAATATTATTTAATTTTTATAATTATTGTTACTTGTTTGTAATGGACAAACAAGTAACAATAATTATAAAATAGTTAGTTGTAAGGTGTGCAATAAATAATTTTCTATTCTATTAGGTCTCGAATATTATCGTTTAAATATTCTAACGGATAAAAAGTAAAAACGTATTGAAATATAAAGTAGGTAGAAATTATTATTATCTGGTCCCCATAGTACAAGCTCTGCTTAGTTTGGGACTAGATAGTGTTGTGTGGATTGTCCGCATTATTTATTTATTTATTTATTTATTTATTTATTTATTTATTATAATGTACAATACATGACATACAATAACATTTATTTTCCAAAAAAAGTTTTACAAAAGTACAGCTATTTTAATAAATCAGTTAACAATGGGCGGTTTTTATTTTTTAAGACGTTCGCATAACCCTAATGTTTTGAGAGTGAATTGCAGAGTGACGTTTAAATATTATAGTGGGCACGCACGCGATGGGCGGTTAAAATTCTCATCTCGATCGCAACCGCAGACTGGCATGTGAATTGAATGTTGGTGTGACGTTACACGAGTCCTGTGACTATTTGACAGTTACCTCTGTTCGATGCTAGGCTTAGTACTAGGATTCATCTCTAACACAATCATATCAATCTACTCGTAGTCGCGTGATGTGATAATATTCACCGAATATAATATTATATTATAATAGCCATTCTTATGTAAGTAGTTGTAGTCTATATTGCACTATGGTAATAATAATAACTGATAAACTATTTAAACATTATAAATAAGTCTACGTTAGAGACCAACACAATTATGTACCACGATATTAAAGATAATTCAATTTAGAAGTTATAACAATTTTACGGGTTTGGTCTTCGATTTTTTATTTTTCTGGTCGATTATTATTTTAGCTGAACTTACTCAAGTTTGATTCGAAGCTTTCCAAAATACTGCCTATAAATCAGAAGCTACCTGAAAACAATGTGTGATCCCTAAACACGGTCCCACTTATCATACCTAAAAGCTTTATAATTTTCTCAGATTTATAGACATAGAGACAGTGGGAAATAACTAATAACTAAATCCACCAAAAACCCAACCGCAGTTTTATAACTAACACGAAGTTCACAAATCAAGATCTCAAAATATTCTGCAGAAAAATAATACAAACATAATTAAATAATAACATAATTAAAGCACCCGGATCAGTTAAGGCCGTTACAGACAGTGTGCATCATTAGTTACTGAGAGTGGCATTCAATAGTCGGCTGTCTGCACTCGGCACTACTGAGAGTTTATGAATGGATGCGTAGATCTGCTAATGAATGACATTCGTGCAATTATCCTGAGAATGTGTCAAAAGGCACTGAAAATAAAACTGCACCGATATTTTTTAGCCTGAAATAACACCGTCGAGCTTACAATCCTGGATTTAAAAATAAAGAACTCATGGCCTTACTTATAAAAATATGTCCAAATATAAACAGTGCTTAAACTATTGCCATCTCTTACCACTGGGTAATGACAAACAGTGACAGGGCTAACTTTAAGCAATGATTAAATTTGAATTGCGTTTATAAGTCAATTGATGTTTTGTTTTCTTTTCCATGCAAAGGTTGCCTGGAAGAGATCGCTCAAAGCGATAAGGTCGCCCATTGTTTTGCCAAAAATCTTCATGAATCCTGTATTATGTTTCTGTGTGGTGAACAATAAAGAGTTATCTATCTATCTATCTATCTATAAGAGGTCAATTCAAATGCCATTGTTTTATTTAAATAATTGTACAAGAAATGCTGTTGTTTGTAGGTAGATATACTTCCCGTTCTTGAACATTATATTTAATTTTACATTTATTTATTTATTTATGTTGTTTAGTAATAGTTTTTGTAAATAATGTATATTCTGTTGTACCAATAAATGCTTTCATGTAAAATATTTAATATGATGAAATTTATGCTTATAGGTTATTAATTATTATACATAAGTAAATCAGCATGCTTTTTGACTACGTCAAAGGGTATAAATATAAAGATCATGATTTGAATATATGAAGCAAGTACAAATAATGTCAAATTGCATGGTGTTTTTTTGCAATATAGAATGGACAAAAAACATGGCACTTCCATCTCTAAAAAATAAGCTACATCTTTGTTTTTGCACGCACGTTTTTGTTTTACTTTGGCCGCCTTCGAGAGCTCTATTTAAACTTGTTTCGACGCAAATCCGAATAACTTTGCATAGCATGAATTGCAAAAGGCTGGTCCGTACACTGCACGCCCCTGTCCTGATTTAATACAATATTGACGGAGGAGCGAACCTGCCTTCTAATTTGCTCTTAAGCACGGTTTTCATTTTTAAAGGTTTATTAAGCATACGCTTTTCGTCCAACCGTCACTGTCACTAGTCACTTATCTAGCCTGAAATAAAAATAATAAAAATAAATAAAAAAATGCTTAATGTCCTTTTTTATAAGTTTAACGTTATACAGTGCATTACATTACTGTACTGTACATTACTGTAGTTAACTTAAAATTTCAAAACTAACCTTTGTACCCCGTACTTCAAAGTTAGAGCTAATTTTATAAACTTTACGAACGTGATCTCTTCAGGTTAGCTGAGTTTTATATCTGAAGGTGACATCTGACGATCTTAAGATAGAGTGTATTGGTAAAAGCTTTGAATTTATTGGTAGCTAAAATGTTTAATCAAAAACCGTTTTTTATATACTATTTACGAACTAAACAAAAACATATTTTAGATTCACTCAGCCTTGCGTTTTTTTATCCATGATGCATTAATATAATAACATCTCAACAAGAACACAATCTGTCCATACAATCTCAATGGCTTTGTGTAAAATCCTTTTGCGTTTATTGTCTTCTTTTGTTGCCTGCCCTGAAGGATTTTTTTTACATTTTTCTTGAAGCTATAGGAATAGAAAGCGTAGTTAGAATTGTATGTGTGTAGAATGAACATACTATGTTACGGATGCTCAAGTCTTTATAACAACAGGGTGGTTCAATAATCGAAGGTCTGTGCGCCGTGGTCCGGCGATGCGCGGGTAGACGGAGGGAGAGCGCGCGTGCTGCTCCGTGGTCGTTTTGCGCATGCGTCGTGACCGCGCGCGCTCTCGCGTCACGCGCAAATCTGCGCCCGCGCGCGCCCGCCCGCACTATTTTATCGCATTAATTATTTGGAAAAGGATTCTTATGAGCTAGGGTTGACAGATTTCTTAAAATAAGCTTACAATGTTTATCTTATCTTATCTTGTGTCACTGATTCTTTCGAACCAAGTGTGGTGAAAGGATTTTAAGTGCGTCTCAAAGAAGTTCCTTTCGTACACTTGACACATAATGTTTATAATAATTATCATTATTCCCTCACTTTATCACACCATACAAAATTTTTAAAAAATATATGAATACTTATAAATATAACTACTTATTGTTACTTGTTTTTCCATTGTTAGTTTTAAGGTGTGCAATAAAGAATTTTCTATTCTATTCTATTCTATAACTTGTATATTTTATATGTTGGATAAGGAAATAAATATAAATATGGTAATTAGACTATTGCATTAGGTATTGTAATAATAGTTGTGAGTGGAAATAAATAAATACTAAATCCTCGCTCGAAAGTGTCGAGATCGTCCGTCAATGCTTTCTCGGTTGGAGGAATATGGGGGACCTTTGTCCAGTTGTGGGATATGGGGTTGAAAAAAAGATGATTATTGCAAGACCCATCCAGCTCAGATACGAAAATTGCAGATTCTATTTCTGCCAATTGATCAACAATGCAGGTACACTAAAGCAAGTTTAGCTAAACCCGTCCAAGATAATCTGTAGGTACAGTGTACCCGATGATTCAGATATTAACTCATAAGCCAATAAGCTTCAAACTAAGGGAATAAGGGTTTCTCTAGCCGAACGTATGTACCTAAGCTCTTAATTAGCTTTGGAACGGCAAACTGATCAAATTTCATGTAGACAGGGAAACCGTTGACTTAGACCCAGTGGTTAATAGACAACCCTACAATAAAGCCAGCATTCTTGTTAAGCCTGTCAGCTGTGGGAACGTTTTCTAAGCATCCTGTATATCACGTATACTACTTATGTACCTATTTACCATGTAGCAGCTATAGACAGACTATATAGGTATATATATAGGTATGAAAGTTGTATAAACTTTTTGATGGGTGGACTTTTGTATGATCTCGATACACGTTGCAATTCCTCAAAGTGGCTATCACAACATAAATCATAAATATAAATTAATTTAGATAATTTCCTTTCTGTGCAATGTAAATATTAAAATTGGTTTGAAACCGATTCAGAACTAGCAATATTCCTTACATAAACATTTTCCCACGAACGTACCGCATGTTACATGAAAATGATTCACAATAAACTGTAAAAACAAATAACGTGTCGGGTGTGCGTGTAATGTTATTGATTTTAGATCGGCCGACACCGAGGGCTAGTGCAGGTAGGAGCTTTCAGACTTGCATACATGCCGTCTTGCATACATCTATGTTTTGATGTAGTAAAATTTTTACTTAAAAATTTCATTTATTGAAAATTTTATGAGCGAAATTTTATGTTTTAGTTTCTTTAATTAGTCTGGCCCTGAATGTCTTTGGACATTAGGTAAAACAAAGCTCAAAGCAAAAGAGAACGCAAACAAAAGTTAAAACGAAACGATCGCGTGATTTTCGGAACGTTTCGGGCTAATTTACGAGTATAATAAAAACTGTGTAAATAGATACATGTTCCAATATAAACTCCACCTGATACTACTTGGTTATATGCAAAAACGTAAACTGTAGGCCACAAACCACCGCAAAGTGAGCTTACAATGAGAATCGCTGGGGGCATCGCACTCGCTACACGTCCATTTAATATTTACATTGCACTTACTATTCCACTTATGTATGAAATAATGTTTACCATAAAGCGATCATAGGGTCACGCTGACGCATTCGTGACCTTCAGTCCCCAATAGCAGTTTGATAAAAAAGTCCGACCGATATTTAGTTTTACAGGATAAGTGCCTTCTTTGATGAAGAGAACCGCAAAGTATGAATCAGCCTAGTTTGTCTATAACTATTATAGCTGTTCACCTGTTGATCTAGTTTGTATGGCCAGTGTGGTTGCGTTCGACAGGCTTCACAAGATTCATTCTTTGGTAAGAATGTATTACAGAGTTAATCAGTAATATAATAATAATAATAATAATGCGGACAACCCACACAGCACTATCTAGCCCCTACTAAGCAGAGCTTGTACTATGGGAACCAGGTAGCTGATATAATACTTAAATACTTTTTTTTTTTGTAAATACATACATAGAATACAATATAACACCCAGACAGAGAACAAACATCTGAGTTCACCACACAAATATTTGTTCTCGGTGGGGATCGAACCCACGCCCTCCAGCGCAGAAGGCAGAGCTACTACCAACTGAGCTGGGAAGGCAGTCGATGATGTGTTTTTAACAAACACGGGTGTCATTTTAAACTTAAACTTGTAATTTCAGGTATCTGGAAAGCTAGAACTCCAATTAGAAGAGACTCATATCTTCCCATCAAAAGAAACGGCCAACTCGGTTCAACAGCACGAGTTGAGGTGGACGTAGAAAAGGAAGGATAGAGGATACGTACGTAGATGATCCGATAGGGTAGAAAAATGGGACGAGAAGTGACACTATCTCTGGACACGGACCAACTGCAGTACTTCAAGATTATAGCCGGGTATTACTCTTAAACTTTGCTGCACTCACAGAAACAAAGAGTTACATGTAACCGAATAGTGGATTTTATCATAGAACGAAAAACTTTTCTCTTATTTGTCAAAATCCCTGTAAGCCATATTTTTTTACGACATACATACTGGTAAAAATATTGGTAGTTACCTGATGTATTGTATTAAGCATACTGTGTATTTTGAATAATTAGCAAACATGACTAGCCAAAATGTTACGATTGGATGGTCAGAATGGAAGCAAGCAGAAAGAAGTAACAAGCACTCCACCAGTATGCAGAGCGGCGAACGTGCTGCGTGGCTTTCCGCAAGTCCTTGGCCACGTCATGCCGCACCATGCACCAGGTTTTATAATTGGGAAACACCGCCGCCGCCAAAAATAGTCTACGTAGACTGCACCTTATCTACAAGTGGGAAGCGCGCTTCTATCTGGTCTCGGCGCGCCGGAAATTACATGCCTGGAAGGGTTTTCTTTTCAGAATTGTCAATTAAAGCTGCCAAGGTTTTCGCAAATTCTGTTGCTTTACCTAAGACGTACAAAGTACAAATTTGTATGGAACACGGCGGCAGCGTATAAGTATGCATGAACCTATTTCGCCATAGAATTTAGTGTTGACATACCTACTGCATTTCGCCAACTGAGTAAACTATTTCAACATTTATGGTTCCTAAAACGAAAACCCAAATCTTAACTTAATATATCACTGATAAAGTGTATAGTCCATTGAATAGAAGTTAAGAACCAAAATGATGATACAGTACGCAATAAATTTCAAACAAAGAAAGCATACATTACGATTGTAAAGTATGATTTAGAAGACTCCGATGTCAACACAAAGGACACTTGCGTAACGTTGTTATTCAGATCATTTCCTTACGAGACATATATGTCTAGCTTTATACTTTCAGGCGATTCGCTGGAAGTATAAAGTATATTACACAAGAAGCCAAATAGCGTATAATTGATAGATGCTTAGGTACTGAGATGATTACGAATAAAGGAAAATATAAAGTAAATGATTATCCGGCCCAGCATAATGCTGTTAGAGACAAGAAAGTAACGACATCCTTTGCCTAGTTCTAGGTAGTTGTAGCTAGGTATTGTAGTGATAAACCGAACGATCTAAGATAAGAAAAGTGAAGCTCACGGAACAAAGTAACAAAAGGAGATGATGATGATGATAGCGTATTGTCCAAAGAAAAGAACTCCAGCGTTTTATCGACAAGTTTTAGTCACTTCTAATAACTTTACTGGCATGGTCTGGAAACTACTCGACGAAGTACTCGTATATTTCCAGAACTCAATTTTAAATTATACAAGAGCCATCCAGGCCATTCGTCTTCGAAATACCACGCGAAGTCGCAGCGATAATCATAAACTTGAGACACACGAACGGTTTTATGAACCACCTAAACCATCGCACCGACTTCCTCACCATTGAAATATTATAACTAGGAATGCCCGCGGCTTCGTTCTGAATGAGGAATTTGACTCTGACTCATCAGTGACTCGATTTGAAGGTTATCACCGGTGGAAGCTTCAGACACGTGAGACCTTTATGTCTAATATTGATGAAAACAGTGTACCTAATGCCACATAGAGTAAGTCTTCGGATGACGTGCACTAGTGGGTAGGGAAACCGTTTCGTCACATTTTAAAAGGAGAAGAAGCTAACCTTCAAATTCTATACTTTGGGCTTTGGCTTTGGCTTTGGCTGTCTATGGTTTAGTCAGACTGTGCGTTTTGTCATTCAGACACGTAATTTTAGTAGATATATTTAAATAGATAGTGCTGGTGAAATATGCGTTCTATGAACATCCCCGTGAACAAAAGCAGTTTTGATTTAAAGTATTGATATAAACTATAGCTGCAAAAGGGATGCATGCAGAAGGAACCAGTAGTTATTGCTGTTCTTTTGTTCTTGATCTTTCTGCGCTAGGTCAATTGCAAGGTTGTAGAACAGACTGAGCCCATAAAAACGTTTCGAGTATCGATCGATCTCTTTTGAAACCTTATCTTTGATGTCCTTGTTTTAAAGGGTTTATGTGTACTCACGTAGTAAAATCTATTATAAACGTCTATGGCAATAAAACTTTGTTTATTTAAAACACAAGGATCAATTTTAACGGATTTAAAAGCAAGCAATAACATCAAATAACTACCAATGACCAAATACAGTTTTTCGAAACATTTGAGTACCCTCTTTCACAATAAAATGTCCAATTTAACTTATCAACGAACATTCGTGAAATAAACTGATAGATAAAATATTATTAGCGCAATAATATGCCTTTTAAAAACTATTTGTGAGAAAATCATTTTGTTTTAAAGATGCTCAAGGATTAAACAAATAAATATAAATCCGTCTATTTTTTACAACTAAAAAGCAGCTTAATAATCCTTAAAATATGTTCAATCAAACTAACAAAATGATGATATAATCATCAGAAAGAGTCTCATGTCTTCCAGAATTTTATGAATCTACAGAAAAGTATCTGCCAAAAGCCTAAGGAACTCCACACGCTTTGTCAAATTTTCCTTTCTACTGAAAAACGTTTAATATGAAACCAACAAAGAGTATCCGTCTAGTCTAGTATAAATTAATCAAGCAGACGGCATTATATCCAAGTCATTAAGGCGACGGCCGCTCGGCGAGACACCTTTTTATTCCAGGCTTTTTGTTACGTTCGTAAAAATGAAGGTTTTCTGTTTTACATTTTACACAACAGTGGCATTTTTAATACTATCATTGGATATACCTGCTATCTAACTTACATTTTTTGTATAATGTAAGCAAATTCTTAAGAAAATTAAAGATTCTTCAAAGTTCCCTCAAAGTTATGAGAAGCCAAGTGAGAGCTCAAGCTCAGGAGAGAGTACTAAGTTAAGTCTCAGTCGATTAATCTTTAGAATTTTATAAAAAACAAAGAAATATCTTCCCTTGTGTTTGTACTAACCGAGTTTCGTAACCAGCTACGTAGAAGGATTTTTTTTATTTCGTAACCGGATTACGAACTAAAGAAAAAAGTTCTGTCTTACAGTTTTTATTTCGTTACCGGGTTACGAAGCTAGACAAGAATCACGTGTATCACGTCCTCATTGTCACACAAATAACTCGATGAATTATTGGTAGTTTTTAAAACCCTTTATGTAAAATAATCAAAACAGAATAACGATCGAATCATAAAGTTCAGCAAAAAAATAATGAAGGCAATTGAACCTCTCATCGGTTCACGCCTCTCCTTAATCGTTCAGCTCACACGGCAGTTAATGGTCTACGGCGTAGCTGCGTAGCGCGTAGGTCTACGTCCGGCCGTTGAACCCGTCTTGCCGCCGAATTCGTGCACTCTATGAACTCATACCTCCTCCATCCCAGGTCAAAGAGTAATGCACTTAGGCTCTGCCCGCCTAATGACTAGGCATCGAACTCACAAATTGCCTACTCGCATCAAAAATGTCAATGAACGATTCTGAAGCCGAAAGTTCGTGCAGCTTTGGGGAAAGGCAATATAGAAAATCTCAAAAAAAACAAGTGCCTCCGTTACTTCTACAAGATATACAAACTTTGAGAACCTTGAGATGACCACCCGGTGCGTGAAAATTCTTATGCAAGTTTAAAATCACTCTCAATCCCCCAATCAAGGACTAACTAATCATCGTGCACTAAAAACTTGAAATAGACGAACGGCGCTCGCACATACTGCTCCAAAACCATCGATTTTGAGTGTGCTCTAATCGTTCATTTTTATCGAGTCGGGCCACGGGCGTGATAGATTATCCTTTAGCTTCCTTTTTCCTTTTAGAGAGCGTCGACCGTCGGCTATAAGGGAGGAGGGAGGAAGGTGGGGGTGGTTGGAACCGCTGCGCTGAACCACCAACGTCATTGCCCTGTCAACTGAACAATACTAAGCAGACGACGACGACGTTACCTACACCACCCAATACGAAATTCGTGATCAAGTCAGATCGATGAACTTATTCGGATGTTTTAATTCTAGTTAGAGTCCTCGAAAGCGTTTACATAAATCGTTGATAGACAATTTAAATCAAAACAGATTAATTTTCTATATAATTCTTATTAGGTACTGTTCTCACCGAAGCCTCTTACACTTTCACCTTCAGTTAGTAGGTATTATACATAAACAACGCTTAGTTAAGTATGTACATACATGTAGGTAGGTAGTTATTTTATGTCCTCGTCATATTTCATCTCGTTTATATACGTTTCCGACTTATACCATCTAAAGTTTAGTGTTTTATAGCTTGATTTTATCAAAAGGTAGTGAAGAAAGGTGGCTTCCAGAAGTTGGCGATGGACTGTTAGAACTTTTAGAAGCACTCTTTCCACTTCGTACTTTAGACTTTTTTGTCAAATGTAGGGATGACCAAGAGCTTCAGTTATATGAAACCACGAGATATGAACAGGGTGCGTGTTGGTATTCAAAGAACTCAGCTGAATAAAAATAACTAGTAGGTATAACTCAACTAAGTAGTTATTTTTATTCAGCTGAGTTCTTTGTGTGGAAGGTGTTTAGGATTGAGTTTAGCTCATTTTACTTACCATTACTAAGGATGTAAAAGTAAAATTAAAAAAAAATGTTGTTATAAGCAAGATCGGAAATATTTTTATTAGACGCGAAAATCACTCTATAGAAGTGAACTTGTTCAGGTTTATGTATATTTGGAACCAAATCACAAGCCTATGACGTTTCTTCTTCTTCCTGCTCTTATCAGTAGATTGATAGATAAAAACTTTATTTGTCTAAGTAGAGTACAGTGTACAAAACAAAAACTTAATTAACAAGTAAATAAAAACTAGCAACGAAAATTAAGGTGGCGTGTGTGTTGCATCCTAGAGAAAGAGGTAACAGCTCAGCGCATATATTGCACAAGTGCAAACACTGATTTTCAGCTATTACCTTTTTTTGGCGACAAGTTGAGATGCCAAACGAGCAAACGACGGAACCTAGTGTTTGTGAATGACTGAGAACTTAAAAGATTGTTCAATCATTACGTTTATTAAGTGCAAAATAATTTCCAACACGCAAAAATACATGTGCGTATTGAACAGTACATAAACGATCACATAATAATATCTAAGCAATTAAATATAGCTCGTTAATTAGTAGTCAACAGCTGCGCTGTGCAATGAGGCGATGCAATCATAATGCAAATTAATAGTAACTATCTAAGAACTAAAGGCCTCGACACACTGAGCAAGATAAGAAGTTCATAGAAGTCTATAAAAAAACTGATAATGCAAAAGGGTGGCGCTGCGAAGATACACTACTAGGCTGCACTAGGAAAGAGATGCCATAGTGTTTAAGCATCTCCTACAATAACAGTTTTTTTCTCTAGTTCTACAGGAAATTCCGAAAGCCTATTGTCAGAGGGATTTTACAAAAACTGTCAAAGTGCAGCTATAACGATGTCTTAGTAGCGGCAGATGACTGCTGAGACACGCTTGCCTAACAATCAATACCTTTTTTTTCAATATCTGCAGTGCATTTTGGCAGTGCATAACTTTAGCTAAATTATTGTCGACAGCTGAGAGTTGTAGTTTGAGAAAAAGAAACAGCAAAGCCGAAATCACGACGAGTCGGCTACATTTTAATGGTCAAATGTGGTAGATCTACAATGCAGTTCGATTTCGGATGCAATCTAATCATCATGCAAGTAATCTCATCATAATCTTCCTGCCCTTATCCCACACTAAGTGGGATTGACACAACAGGTTTCCTCCACTCACCTCTATCATATAAAAAAGTAATCTATTCTTTTTATTTAGACATGGATTATAGCGGGGCGTCCAGCATATTGCCGACGCTCTCAGTGTGCACAAGCCTTTACGTCTAATGTGGAAACTATGCTGCCTAAGTTAGCTCTATTTGAATACATTGAAATTGGATAATTGTAGGAGCATCCTTGAGAAGGGTATTCCAACTAAATTGTAGAACTGCTCGTGAGCGCTGTTGTTTTGAGACAGCTCCCCTGTGTATCTAATATCATAATTTATGCTTCGTTTTAAACAGATATGAGGGCGACTGTCAGCACCGCATGGATTCCTGACGGACGACGGCTTTGTGGTCGGCCGTGAAAACGTTGGCGAGACGATCTGGAGGCCTTGGGATAGGAGATAGTGGGAGGAGGCTTGGGCTAGGGAAAACTGGAAGTCTTTGAGGGAGGCCTTTGCCCAGCAGTGGGCCGACACAGGCTATGAAAAGAAATACTTAGTTTTTAATGTAGTAGGATTAGAAGGTAATCTTAAATCACCTTCCATCGCCCTTCCCACGAATATAGGCTCAAAAGAACGCTGATAATTAGAGTAAGTAGGTTGAATGTTTGAATTTGCTTCTGACTACTCTTAACATGTAAATAATCATGAAAATATAATATACATTTTAATTTTTTGTGGTGGCTTGAATGAAAGTCTGGGTAGTTATATTCTCTTTTCGGGATACGAATCTGATGACGTTAAATATTAAGTGTCAATGCATGCAGTAAATCAGGAATAGGAAATAATAAGGTACCTAACCCACTTAGTATTTAAAACAAATATACCTTTGTATGTGAATGTATAACAACATTATACTTGGGCATCGACGCTGTCGTAAAAGATTCCTACTGACAAGTGACAAAGTGGATGCATCCAACGATTACTCAAGCAACACACCGAAAAACGATGAAATGCACTGGAAATATTAAAATTAGCATCGCCAACAAAGGTAGTGTAATAAATATTAAGTCTAGACTGGTTACCGTGCGTCACCCTTCGGTTCTCACGCAACGCTTTCTACCGAATGCACTGGAGCACAGGATATGATAACAACCAGTAATAATACTTGTGCTGTTTGGAGACCACAGGAAAGTGCAGCAACGAAAAACCCCAAACTAGATGGAGATACGACTTGATATAGTAAGCTGGGAATCGTTGAGTACTTATAGCCGCAAAAGATTGGTCGCTCTGAAAATCTAAAGGCACATAGGTACTAGTTAATTCAGCAGTGAATGTCTCATGGATAAAAAGATTATAATACGGAAGGGCTGTACTGGATATCCTTATAAATAATACAGCAAATAGGAAAATTTATAATTGTGTTTTTAGTGATTGTGTTTAGTAGTAGTAGTAGTAGAGCTCTTTTTTGACGTGATAACGTCTTATAAATCGATGGAGCCGGCTGCACTCACGAAAAAACATGACTCATGCGTCGTTACGTCGTTTCGTCGTTCCATTTACCTGAGCCCGAGCCCGGGTCGGGTAATGGTTAAGGGTAAATGAGGGTAAGGGTAAATGAGGGTAAGGGTAAGGGTTCGGTCGGGTTCCGGGTCCGGGTCCGAGAGTTCGAGCCCGAGTCCGAGTCCGAGAGTCCGCGAGTCCGCGAGTCCGCGAGTATTTTCTTATGACGTTATCACGTTCAACTATCGTCAGTAAACCGACTTTACAGACAACCGATTTTTTTTTTTTATAACGCGGACAATCCACACAACACTATCTAGCCCCAAACTAAGCAGAGCTTGTATTATGGGAACCAGATAGCTGATACATTACTTAAATACTTTTTTTTTGTAAATACATACATAGAGTACAATATAACACCCAGACAGAGAACAAACATCTGTGTTAACCACACAAATATTTGTTCTTGGTGGGGATCGAACCCACGCCCGCCAGCGCAGAAGGCAGAGTTACTACCAACTGAGCTGTGAAGGCAGTCAAATAGTCTTTGTGCGGGGCTCGTCCGGGGAAGTACTATTACCATGCCCATCACTAATTCGGTTTGAAAGGTGTAATTACTGGTAGGTGAGGAAACATCTGTGTGCCTCAAGATAGACGCTAAGCAAAACGAGATAATGCTATGTTATAGGCGATAGTTGCCACTTAACATCAGGTGGGTCATATGCTTGTTCCATCAGCAAATTATTAAGAAAGTATGTTTGTTCCCACTCAACTAAAAGATCGGTCAATAAATAGTACTGCGACGTTTCTATTGAGTGTATCTACTGACTGGTAAAGATACTGTGACGGAAGGGTACATAAAGCGGAGTAGATAATAATCTATCTATGAATAAATGGGCGGAAAAAGAGTAACAAGGTAATGGCTATTGGAAAAACATTAAGTTTTAAAGTTTGTTTTACTTGAGATTGTTAATTATCTTGTCCAAAGAGTTAATTGACCATCCACCATCAGCCTGATCAGGTTCTTTTTTTTAACCGACTTCAAATAAAAAGGAAGAGGTTCTCAATTCGGTTGTTTTTTTTTATAATTTTTATATTGCTAATTTAATCAAAATCAGCAGTTTGGCCATGCAGACGGTTTCTCAAGTTTTATTTCTCAAGACGGGCCACTTGATGGAGGCAGTCACCGATTTAAAATTTATATTATTTTACCTTAAAAACTTATTTAAAAACCAGAAACTCCAATTTCAGTTCATAAGCTTTTTATGGATAGTTTGGATAGGTAGTTACGAGTATATTTTGATGTCGCTATATCAAGTTTACAACAACACCCTTATTTATAGCAAATATCTAACAAGCTTCACGAAACTAGACAAATTCGATGCGTCATAACAAATTTAGGAGCTGTAAACAAGCTTAAGTAACTTTACGCTAGTCTGCAATGTAAAATCAGCTTTATCGCGTTTGCTTTAAACTCAATATCCAGAAAAACTTTGAAATCCCTCCTCGTATTTTAGAGATAGAGCCTTGTAAAAATTATACTATTCATACTGGCCGGTATAAGAGTAGCAAGCACCGATTTGCTAGCATTATTCGTATATATGTTCCGAAATAGACAGGTTATTCATTATTGTTTTATTTATTTTTCGTGCAAACCAATGAATTGTATAATCCACAGAAAAAACAAAATCGCAGCGCTACTTGCACCTTCATTGTCAGAACTTTCGAGACTGTCATAGTCTTGAAGACAGTTTGCACCAAAAAAAAATACCTTTCTTCAACCACTCAAACCCAACCTATAGTATCACATTTTCAGAGTTAATAAAGAAGGTACCAAGAGCTAGGTGCTGTAAGTCGTAGTGGTATTTCAGTAGCAGGTACTGTTATCTCATCTACAGTTTGTAAGCTCTGTTCGTGAACCCCCCGGGGCCACCCACCACCACCCCATTTCCCACGCAACGACCTTTGTGCCTCGACGATGCGCTTTGACAGACTTTACTAATTCAATAGATGGACGGTGTGGGATCTTCGCGTAACGTAATTACGTCGCGAGTTTTCATATTTGAATAAGAAATTGTGGAGGTGGGTTAGCTTTGGGTAGTACCTACCTACTATTATTTCTTATATGGGGTTTAGCTCCCTCCCTATGTTGACTGGCCTCTAGCTCAGTTGGTAGTAGCTCTGCCTTCTGCGCCGCAGGTCGTGGGTTCGATCCCCACCGAGAACAAATATTTGTGTGGTGAACATAAATGTTTGTTCTCTGTCTGGGTGTTATATTGTATTCTAAGTATGTATTTACAAAAAAAAATGTATTCAAGTATTATATCAGCTATCCGGTTCCCATATTACAAGCTCTGCTTAGTTTGGGGCTGGGTAGTGTTGTGTGAATTGTCCACAATATTTATTTATTTATTTATTATGTTATATACCTAGCCAAGAGGTTGGTATAAGTGTAATTAGAATTTAGACTTGTAATGAATTTACTTTTACCTTAATTAGGCTTGGTGTTAAGGATTTTTTTTTATGTAAAACATAGACAAACGAGCATACGGCCCTGCATACCTGATGGTATGCGGTCACCGTCGCCCATAGACTCCAACAACACCAAGGGTGCTGTTGTTGCGTTGCGTTGCCTACCTCCAATAACTTTTCATTCAAAAATACCTCCTATAAACAAATCATGACTCCTAAAATATCCATTTTCATTTTTTCGGGATTATAAAAAAAATAAGCCCCAAAATAGTTTATGCAAACAACATCGAAATTCATAGTAATCCGGTAGCTGTTAAAAACTAAATTAATAAACATAAAAGCTCTACTCGCTGTCAGCCCACCTGAGGATGAGCCTCGGTAGACTAATCATACCAAAGACAAGATACCAGCAGACAATATAAATTAAATGATAAGTGTCTCTATTAATATAACCTCAGGTAACCCCACGGTGTTTACAGAAACAAATTGGTGTACGTTGCCGTGTACCCGAGGATAATATCTCGCTGCCTCTAGGTACAAACTTATTAGCAACAACGCCACCACGTGTAAGAGAAGACAGACCAGAATCCGCAAATACATAATTTCACAAGCCATGACGACACTGTTATTTGTAAGTTTCAGATTGTTTAAAGCAAATACAAATAATTAATTATTCTAGGATGTTGATCGACTTTGCAATATCATGCAGTCAGTAGGTATATCATCAAATAAAATGCATAATCGTTTTACGTAGTTATTATTATTATATATGTTTGTGTTAGGCCGATGGTGTTCTTAAAATAAGTAATGAATTATTAATAATATTCAATGGGAATAGTAGAGCCACCATTTGCATAATAAATATAAGTAATGAAACAATCAAATTTATAAAAAATAAGTAGGTATATAATAATATCCTTCTATAAACGACTTCTGTGCCGTAGGTCGTGTGTTCGATCGCGGAGAACAAATTGTGTGTGGTGAAAACAGATGTTTATTCTCTTTTTAGGTGTAAAATTGTATTCTATGTACGTATTTACAAAAAAAAAGTATTAGGTTAATATTTTTTTGGTAAATATTTTTTACCCAGGTATCTAGTTCCCATAGTACAAGCTTTGCTTAATTTGGAGCCAGAAAGTGTGTTGTAGATTATCCAGAATATTTATTTTATTTCAGCTTCTTTAGCTCTACTATTTCTTGTGTATTTTGTAAATGTTTGTTTAATTGTTAGATCTTTGTGTAAATAAATTTAGCATAATACTTACTGAGGGTAATCGGAAGAAAGTTAACATTATGTATTATCACTTGTATTGCATTTTTAAAATATGTATTATGATTTCTTCCCACAGCCAGCTCCACACCAAGCGGTGAACTATGCACGATCTTATTCACTAATTACACAAACAAGCGAATATCAACATTAATTAATTCAGTTGGGATAATTTAATTTGTTCCATTACTTAAACCTTGAGCTTTGCTATTGATAACTTCTTCTTCATATCGTGTCACTTCGAACACTATCGGTTCTTTAAAACCAGTGTGGTTAAAGGATTTTAAGTGCGCTTCTCTTCGTGGCTCATTTCGTGTCCCTGACACATGTTTTCGAGCTTTTTAGGTTCTACGACATGCCGGTTTCCTCATTATGTATTCCTTCACCGTTAGAGAGTATTAGCACATACATTTTTCGACAAAAAAACTCATTTGTACACGACTGGAACCCACAACCTTAGGATCGGAATGTGGGCTACTACCACTAGGCCACCAGTGCTTTCAATTAAGCATTCTCTCGTAAGGTCCATTATAGCCAAAAAATCCTTTGGAAAATTTAGTATAGTAATTATGTACCTACTATTTATTCCGCGGCAAGATAAAAAAAAACAGGGGGTAGACCAAAGAAGATATCATTGTCACGTAGTAATAATTTTACACTATAAGAAATAGTCATAGGTATGGTAAGTAAGGTTCTCCTATCTTTTCTTAACTAGTTTAAGTATAATTTTCTCAGGCACCTCCCTCTCCCTGGACGGCGGGAAATTAATACGTAAAAATAATATATGGAAGGCCGTTTCTGGCGCATTGCGTTTATCAACCTCTCATCGGATTCAGGGAGGTATTCTTATCATTACCAGCACAGCAGTAATTTAAAATTCGAAGTGTCCTCGTACCATGAAATGAGCGTTGCGGAATGAGGTAACGACAGGCGAGCGAGCGGGTGAGGGTGGCTTGGTAAGGGGGTTTGTTTTGGTCTGTTTGGTCCTAGGACGGCCGCACAAAGACGACGACCGATCCGCACACTAATTCAAAGTAGATCGATAGTGCACCCGCCCAATGCGCCCTTTCATGCCCACCTCGTGATGGCGCACGATAATTAAAATGTTTTGTGCTTTGGTGTGTTGGTAATTGCGTTCTAAAATTTTCTAGTGTTTGGCTCCTAATGCTTAGGTTGTACTGACTTTATTATATTTTATGCAGGGATATAGATGAGCTATTGTGCAGACATTTACGGGTCTACATATTCATTTTTTTTTATTATTGGTGAACTTAAACATGTGCAAAAAATATTAAAGTGAAAGGTGAAAACTACAAAAGTAAAAACTGTGTCGCAGCTCTCAGCACCCAACCATTCATAGTAGTCATATTATAGCAGTAATTTAGTTTAGCACTGTTATGTCTGTTATGTTTGTCTATTTGACATGAAAGTGACAAGATACTTTTAGCGAGCCGTTAAAAAGTGTCCGGCGTTATGGCAAGGGGGCTAGGTTCATATGGGTTCCTACCTGGATATTATGACGTAGTGTTGAAAATTATGAAGTCTTTGTGAAGGTGACTGTATTTGGTTACGTTAAGTGCGAGCACCAATTTTGTTGTTGAAAAGACTTAACCTAAGCAATTTTATTAGTTAATCCGATGCAACAGCAATTTGTCTCGCTAAGAATAAACAGATAAAACAAAATGCAAAATGAAAGTGTCTTGTAGCAGATTCATTTCTAGTAAGAACTTTTGAACGACCTTCGAGGGGAGGATGTTGAAGTTTCAGTTTCAGTGGCAGAGGGCGCCACCCACCCATCTTGGAAAATTTGCATGATTAGACGCGGCACGAGATGCATAAAAGAACATGAGTAGAGTAGAAGGGGGATAACTGAAGTATCTAAAAAAACTAGAAGGGGGATAAGTATCTAAAAAAACTTTAATAAGTTAAAACATAGAGATGGGTATTTTTACACAGCGAACTAAAATAAATTCTAATAATCTAATAACTAAATGCGATGGTGGAGTTCACCAATGATCGTCCTAAAACTGAAATTTTTAAATTGTCTGAAATATCAAGACTGGTATGTGACAAAATCATGAAAGGCAATTTACCAATTAATTTCAAAGAACCAAATGGACCGCCGAGATCGCAGGATGGAAAGGGCTCAGAATCGTTCTTCGAAGGCCTATGTCCAGCAGTGGACTTCTTCAGGCTGATGATGATGATGATGAGTTTCAAAGAATTAGTAACTTCAACCAATAGTTTTCTTCCCCGTATGTTGTGTGTTGTTGCAGAAAGAGTAGTTCTTGGCTACCAAATTAGGCACAACTGGACCTAACGAAGTGTAACTGAAGAAAAACAGTGTCAAGGAGAACCAACAAAAATCATATTGATTGGTGCAGAATACCGGTGTAATATTCAGTCATAGAAAACAAAGAACATGGAACAAAGGCAAGAAGTACAATAATTTAGTTAAGTTGGGTAAGATAAGTGCAAAATTCAAGTACCTAGGTACTAAAACAAAAATAGTCTTATACCGATAGCGACAAGCTGAATAATCAAAGGAAACCAGAATTCAGAACGGTATTCCTGCATTTAGTATGTGGGGGGTAGCATAAAGCGATATTCGGCATGTTACGGAGTTCCGAAATTGGAATTCACAACAAAGGGACGTCAAAGAAACTAGCAAGTGCACGCGTGCAAGCCAGCATAAAGAGCGAACGGTGTACGGCCGAGGAGCCTCGTGCGTCCATTACCCCCCACCTAGTACCTCCCGACTCCCCATTAGGGGGCTGCCGAAAGTACAGGGTGGCGAGAGTGGCAAGCGTCTCCCTCGCACCCAAAGATGCATCGAATTTCTGGACGAAACCACACTGCTGCGCACATAATGTTAATGAATTTCGACGCTGTTTATTCTACACTGGTAGGTACCTATACCTACCACCTATTGAGACCAGTGGTGGGGCGGTGCGGACACAATGCTGATGCAGAGCAAAGCAAATATTTGGAACTGCTGAAATCATATTGACAAAATTCCAAATGGTTTTCCTAACAAAGAAAATGGTGGCTAGCAGAAATGTTCGATACCTCCTACACCTAAAAACGTAACTGTATATACCTACCTGAAATTAACAGAAGAGCACAAAATAGTTCATCCTAGAAATCTGGGCCTGTCCAATAGTGAACTTCTATAAGTATCCACAATGATAACAACCGATACTGAATATCGAGCTAACGTTTAATCCGATCTGCTCCTCAACTTTACAGAATTTATTGAACCGTATCATAACCGTAGAGCAAACACAATACCTTTACCTTTAAGGTGGGTATTTCGCTTAAAGCAGGCAGGTACATACCCCAGTCACGACATACCCTGCTCCGATAAATCGCATTATGGCCCACGTGCAGGGAATACATTTTTAATCTTGTTTCCTTTATATTATCCAGCTTAGAAAAGCTCCAATGTACCTCTAGACTAGGAGAATCCACAACACACTAATATCGCTTTTGATAGCTCATCCATAGTATCCATAATCACACTACGGTTACAATTTCATACGTACTACTTTTATTTTTATGTAGCCTATACTAATAACCTACCTTATAAAATACAATCAGTTCTCGACGATAGCCATCTTTAGCTCTTAAAATAAAAACAATTACTTCCTAAATAAGACAAAGCTAAGCTAGCCCTAAAATAAACAAGAATTGGAAAGCTAAAACTTATCACATAGTACGAGAAAAAAATGACTCCTTTTGAAAATGTAACCACAGGCATCGCATAAACGTAATTAAAGAGAAATTTCGTCAGCTCGCTCGTACCACTTCCGTTCATAGTGAACCACATCGCATTCAACACGTAAAATCATCAGCGAGACGTTACCAAAAAACAAACAAGAAAACAGCGAGGTAGCGTTAATAACGCTCGCGCTAGCATCTATGGCGGCAATGCAACCATAGCTCTTTTCATTCGACGTGCAGCCTGTGTCAAAGCACGTAATTAGTATTTAGGAAGGTGGTAAGAAAGGCGAGGTCGTGGGCCAGACGTCGGGTATCGATCCGACCTGCCCCACGCTTACCACCCGAGGGGGGCCACGCACATCGACCCGCCAATTGACACACTTAAGGTAACACTTGGCACTTATAACATGGCATCATAAATTCATCCTGGTCAGGAAGAGTTTAAAGAATTACGTATTATCCATCTTTACGATCTAAGCACCAATGGCATGCCAAAACATAAGTAAACATTACTGAAACAGGCTATTTAAATTCAATGTCCTGAATTGGATTGTTTTGTATAATAAATAATTCTATTGCAATGGTGGTACACTAAGAAACAGTGGAAAGTTACAAAGCTCGACCCACTTGGCTCTTAGCCCGCCTCTCGGTTCGCAGTACTTAACTTATAAAGTAAAGAATAATTTGTTTAACCTTGCTTCTTTTGAACTGCTCTAGCCAATATCGGGGAGCTGTGTAATTAAATTTACGATAGCTATATGAAACGTAGGTTGATCTGACAAGAGCCATTGGATGATCTAAAATAATTGATCAGAGGTTTCCAAGTTCTTGTCATTAAAGGGTCCCATTAATCAATTTATAGTTCTTCATAAAGAGTGATATTAAAGAAAATATAGATAGGTAAAATGTTTGATCAGGAGGTACGTGTTTAGTTTGGTTCGTTTTCTTGACTATAATTGAGTTTAGTAAAGGTACGAGTAGCTAGCGAAGCTAATGCTCTTATATCGTGCGAGATTGTGAGCTTCTTTAAAATCTTGTTTCTTTTTTTATCCATCAGTTTTCATAGTAAGAGACCAACGATATTAGATTCTTATACATGTAATTGAATTAACTTATTATCAAGACATAAAGCACGTCCAATTCCCTTTATCCCACTTACAGTGGCGTTTCTCCAAAACTGAATTCTTCGTTCTTTATAAAGGCAATTTCCGGCAAAGGAATTACGGGTGAAAATAAGCAGAGCACGCAGATTGTCCGGAGCGAGACGTCGCGTCGGCGCTGCACTTTGGGGGGAACCCCCCCTTTAGTGGTGTTAGACATTGGGGGGGAGGGTGGTGTAAAATCACCCGCAATCATTTATACCCGAACTGCCTGCAGAATTACTAGCCGTCACTGGATTCACGACACCTACCAAGCGGCACGCCTTAGGTACATTTGCGGAGTCTCTACCTATTGTTTTAAACATAGAGTTATTTAACATGCCATAATTTAAAGCGCAATTCCCAAAAAAACCTATAGTTTTACATTTGCTTATTATTTACTGTTATTTACAAAATAGTTACAATGATAGAGCGAGATTATTCAGCCTGCGTGGGACACGTACACGTGGTGATGTGTCCCACGGAATAAAGAAGAGATGTGACCCATATAATACCTCTCTACTGAGTATGTAATGTTAGGGAATATTTTTTAAGAAGATCTAAAGATGCACTTACACACTTTCAAATATTTTTTGTTGTAGTGACGTAATACAAAATATTTTTGAAAACTATGTATCAGGCAGCACATACTCGTAGTGCTGGCGTATAGCT
Source organism: Thera britannica (assembly GCA_939531255.2). Taxonomy (NCBI): domain Eukaryota; kingdom Metazoa; phylum Arthropoda; class Insecta; order Lepidoptera; family Geometridae; genus Thera; species Thera britannica. The sequence continues at coordinate 19,315,274 of OW618036.2, read as the reverse complement.
GATTTGCCACCCAATTTTAATCGAAACGTAGCTTGCTATAGATCCACTTAACAGCCTCATCTAGCGAAATTACGAGGGGAGGCTGATAAGTTCGCGGCCTAAGGTACTTAAATATTACCTATCGCCTTATTATTGAAATCACTTATTGCGAGGTTCAATGGTATTTGAAACAACCCTCTAATTAATTTTTAAAGTCATAACTCAATATTTTGTGGAACATCAAACAACATCATGTCAGCCGAATCTACGAATTCTCGCAATTTGGAACACCGTGCCGTAATAAAGTACCTTGTAAAAAAGGGAAAATCGTCAAAAAAAAAATTTTAAGACATGTCATCTATTCTTCAGGATTCTGGGCCTTCATACACGATGGTTAAAAAATGGGTACGTTTATTTCAATAAGGACGAGAAAGCTGCGAAGACGACCCCCGCCCGGGACGTTCAATAACGGTAGTGACCGAAGAAAATGTTAAAAAAGTCGAAAAATTGGTACTGGCCGATCGAAGAGTTAAATTGTGGCAGATAGCAGAAGAGTTGCAGATCAGCAAAGAATGGTTTGAAGAAATTTTACATCAACATTTGAGCATGAAAAAAAATTGTGCGCGTTGGGTACCAAAAATGCTTAGGCGCACAACAAAGAGGGACGTCTCCAGGCTTTCATGGATTTTTTGGAGTTAGACGGCGAAAATTTGGACGCAATTTGCGATCTTATCGTGACCGTTGATGAAAAATGGGTTCGCCAGTATGACCCGGAGTCCAAAAAAGAATCCATGCAATGGATGAAAAAAGGAGAAAGGGCGCCGAAGAAATTTAAGGTGGAAAAGTCAGCGTCAAAGCTTTTTCTGGGATAGCGAAAGCATTTTGCTAATTAATTACCTACCTAAGGGAACTACAATGAATGGTCAGTATTATGCAAATTTATTGGCTCAGGTCCGTCAGGCCATTGTTCAGAAGAGACGCGGGAAGTTAGCGCGTGGAGTGCTCGTTTTGCAAGACAACGCGCCCGTTCATAAGGCACGCATTGTGAGGCTGGCCCTACAAGACACCGGCTTTTCTGAAATAGACCATCCTCCCTACAGTTTAGACCTAGCTCCTAGCGACTTTTTCCTTTTTTCCAATTTGAAAAATGACATAAGGGGCCGGAGATTTTCAGATGACAATGAAATGATAGCCGCTGAAAATACACATTTTGAAGGCATAGACAAGGAATATTTTTATGGTGGTTTAAAGGCGTTATACGCCAGATGTGAGAAGTGCATACCCCTTGAGGGAGATTATATTGAGAAATAAAAAATATAAAACTTGACTTTTCGTTCTTTAAGTACCTTAGGCCGCGGACTTATCAGCCTGCCCTCGTACACCTTCATCCCATTAAACTTAAGCTTATTTTAATCAGGGACGGACTATCGTCTGATGCTGCCGTGATCGTCATTACATTTACGTACATAAGGTGCACATGTAGTAATAGTGTTGGTTGGTATATAGAGGAAATTTGAGAGGCGACACGAGGCCACGTGGCTAGATGCGACACAGCTATTTGTGTCAGGAGCCTGCCTCCGTGACCTACTTAGCAAACACCCCATCCCGGTCCCCCTACTGCCGTATATTTTGGTCTAGGTTGTGCCAAGTTATATTGCCGCCATTACGCTCTTTCGTTGATGGTTTGGTAAGTAGCCATATCGTGATGGAAATAATGATGAAGTGTATGTTTTACTGCCGCATCGGGAAATAGTTACAAGCGACACCTGCGTATCCCAATAGCCATTTATTGTAGAGTTTATTTCAAAAAAATATTCTTATTGATATTTAGACAAACAAGTCTGTTGATAGCTCTCATCTCTTTCAATGCTATCCAACGAAAGAGGATAGCGTCTTTTATGTCCAGAGTTGACTCGTGTGGCAATAGTATTATCAGGAGTCTGGCGGAAAGGCTTATGCAGACCAAAGTGTATGAGCGTTGGGTGAATATTGCCACCTAACATTATTAGGTACCTAACCTACCTATGTACCTGCTTGTTTGTTGTGCTTGTTATTTTGTTGTATTTTCGTGTTAGTTGTAAGAAAAATATGGAACTTGTGTCTGAATTAAAGATATTTATTATTATTATTATTATATAGCTGGTGTGATTTCGTATGTACCTACTATTTTATGTAAAAACCGAAAGTATAAATAGTAGGTAAGAAACAGCGGTATCTTTTTTAAAGATGAACTGGCACCAGCACCTAGAGTCGCCTAGCTTTAAACCGTTTCAAAGTTATCTTTGTGATACAAGTTGATACAACTGAAAACATAAGTTTTGTAACCGTGTTATGAATAAATGAACTTTGAACTTTTTGAATTTAAATTTGATAGCAGGAGCCTAATTCTCGGGCTGACCAAGATTTTCAATGTCCCTTAAATACACATTGGCATTGCACAACCCCGCACTTTTTCTACGTTTTCCGTATATCATAGCTGTCGAGGCTTCTACCATGAGGTCGTCGATGAATTACTCAAGGAAATCATCCATTCTCTCTTCGAAAACCGAGATGAGCCGAGAATTAAGCTCCTGGGGCCTAATTCTTGGCTCATCTCGGATCATTTTGCAATTTAATTTTAATGCTTCTTTTCGAAGAGAGAATGGAAGATTTCCTTGAGTAATTCATCAAAAACCTCATCGTTATAGCCTCGACAGCTACGATATACAGAAAACATAGAAAAAGTGCGGGGTTGTGCAATACCAATTTGTTTTAAGAGACATTGAAAATCTCGGTCAGCCCGAGAATAAGGCTCCAGTACCCGAAGTCGAAGTTTTGCTACCACATTTCGTTACCAAATGTTGTTTTCGTTTTGCCTATTTGTCTCTCTCTATTGCATGGCGAAAATATGAGACGGCAAAAATACGTTACGTAGTTAGAGTTGTTGTCTCATCTTTTCTCCATACAATAGACAGAGACAAATAGGCAAAACGAAAACAACATTTGGTAACGAAATGTTGTAAATGCACTGGGACTTCGGGCTCTGGTCTATGTGCACTGATTCTTGGTAACAGCAGTTATTGATCTAATACGTAACCTGTAACTATGAAGCATCAGGTATCAGCTTTCACAATGAATGGAACCTTTCCAAAAAGTAACCGTCATCAGATTGTCAGTCAGCCTGTACTGTATTTTTTAATGGTAAATATGAATTCCTAAATAACATTAAGTTGACGACTTGCAAGTATTCAAATTGCTACCGTTTCTTATTCATTAGCAACTTACTGTATCTAAAGTTTAAGTAGTAGCATTTAGCTTTTGATATCTTAATAAAATCAAATAAAATGTCCGTAATTTAGATTTTGCTCTCTTGATAGCGTGCTAGCCGTTCCGTCGCAAGGGTAGCAGCCCGAAGCCTCATATTAGCCTTAATGATATTCGTTTCGCACCGTCCGTGTCGCTATAGCTTGTAATTACGATAGTAATTAACGTAATATCATAATTATTGCACGCGGATCGAATTTGTGGCTATATTTTTGGCCAACTTTATCTGACATCTGTATGCCGGTTTTGGGAATAGGACATCTCTACTCGGACCAAGCGACGAGACACATCACTAGTGGAGAGGTAGAGTTGTACTGTTTTTCCGTGTGCTAAAGTAAAAGAGATATTCAATGAAGGTTTTCGCCCTAATACATCGAACTCAATTTCTTTCAAATGTTTGTCCAATCGATGTGAATGTAGATTATGTGGACGGGAGTTTCACTACGTGATAGAATCAGGAATGAGGATATCCGTAGCAGAACCAAGGTCACCGACATAGCTCGTAGAGTTAGTAAGTTGAAGTGGCAATGGGCAGGCCATATAGCTCGAAGAACCGACAACCATTGGGGAATAAAGGTTCTCGAATGGCGACCACGAACCGGAAGACGAAGCGTCGGGCGACCACCTATCAGATGGACCGACGACATTGTTAAGATCGCGGGAAGTCGATGGATGGAAAGGGCTCAGAATCGTTCTTCCTGGAAATGTGTAGGGGAGGCCTATGTCCAGCAGTGGACTTCTTCAGGCTGATGATGATGATGATGATGACGTGCAGAACTGACGATGTTTCCCTTCACCGTTTGAGTTACATTTTCCGAACAGCAAAACTGTTTAGTAGATACACGACTGGATTCGAACCCGCCACCTAAGAATCGGAAATTTTAGTTACTACCTACTACTAGGCCACCAGTGAACGCATGAGGTACTACGTCATCCAATATATGCTTCTTCTTTCGTCAGTTGCATTTCGACCGAAGCGAAAGCCGAACTTCGTTGAGACAATAATGAAGCTTACTCTACCAAAGCTGCAAATGAGACGCATTTGCTGCCTCCATGAATTAATGAATTTAATTAGCAGCAGAGCGAATCGCTACCGTGCGTGTGGACCGCGAAAGCTCGAATTTGCTTTTAAAGATAGCGATCGTAATGCTATCCACCTTTATCTGTTTAGCATGCTACTCTGCATGTAGGTTTCCTGTATTATTTTAAACTAGCAGCCGCCTGCGGTTTCGGTCGCCCCGTTCCAGTTATTTTTTCGGGATAAAAAGTATCCTATGTCCGTTTCCTGGTTTTAAGCTACCTCCCGACCAATTTTCGGACAAAGCAGTTCAGCTATTCTTGAGTTATAAATAGTGAAACTAGCATGACTTTCTTTCGATTAAATACTATACGTTTAACCGTGAAAATTAGGATAATACAGTTTTATATTTCCTGTACTGTTTTTTTTTTTTTTTTTTATGTAACTAGCTGATGGAACAAGCATATGGCCCACCTGATGTAAAGTGGTAACCATCGCCTATAACAAAGCAATGCCTCGCAGGTCACGCACGTCAGGAACGCGCCCTACGATGCACTGCCCTGCGTCCATCAACTGGAGGCATACAGATATTCAGCCTCACGTGCCAGTAATTTCACCGGCACCCACACCCTTCAAACTGAAACACAGCAATGCTGCTTCACGGCAGAAATAGGCATGGTGGTAGTACTTCCCCGGACGAGCCCATCACAAAGAGCTCTACTACTACTAAAACTGTTTACTGTAACTGTTTTGCACCTATCTTGTAAATTTTACCTACTCTTTTATACTTGCTACTACCTATTTTGTAAATTTTACCTACTTACTCTGATTTACTCGTGCTGCATCTTTATGTGTGTGTGTCCTAAATAAATGTTTATTTTCTTTCTTCTTCTATGTATATTTTGTACTTGGGAATAACTTGGTCACACATAATTTAAAACAAAAGTTACATTCTAAAAATACGTTCTTTTAATCAGAATTCTCGTGTCTAGCACAAATTATGATTTCTTTATGTACACAATAAACTTAAAAACGTTAATCTATCGTATGTGTCTAACACATATAAATATAATAATGTTCTTATACTTAATCTTCTGCCAAAATAATGCAGATCTTATTATAATCCTAACAGGCACAATTACAAAGAGGTACTTTTAACAAGGATACGTCCAAATAATATAAAAAATAAAGTAGGTATTTACAACTATGTCCTAGAGATAATGCGAACGTGATGCTATGGTCCATGCAATTTTGTAAGCACAGATTCAATATCAATATTTTGTATACTCGCCGAGGTAAACAAATACTTTGTTTTCTTGCCCTCTGAAGTTGATTCTTCAGATTCGCTTGACCGCTTACGCTTTTTCAAAGCAAAATTATTGCTTTTCTGTATTTGTTCTTCTTCTAAAACAATCTGCGTTACTGTCGTTTCTTCTGCTCTTTTCGGACTATCAGCTTTAAGAGGTGTGTCTAAACTAGTAAGAGTAGAATCAAAAATTTCATAACATTGAGCTTTAAAAGATTCCTTTAAAGGAGTATACAATCTTTCCATATTGCTTATCGAATTAACCGCCATTTCAGTTTCCTTATAATTATAGCTATAATCTATCTCCTCAACGCTCATCGGCTCTTGATCTAGTGGTAAGCTAAAATGTGTCGCCCTCAATCTCACAGTTACCCCATCATCAATGCAAATATTCATAGAAAACGTATCTTTCAATCGTATCGGTGGTTCTTGTGACATTTCTTTGGTATCGTCATGGCAAAGCACGAAATAGTTTTGACTTTCTTCATTACATTCATGAACAGCAAATTCTAATTCATCTTCTTCTGTTTCGTCTTGAACTATTTGCAAATCATTTGTAGCGCTACTATCAGTCTCAATGCTACGTTCTAACGTTGGTTCCTTAGTTATTATCCGAACAGGTAGTTGGTGGGGCATAGTAACCTTTTCAGAAACCGGTGGTGGCGTATCGAGCAAATCTCTTTCGATTATTTTTGCTGTTTCTACATCGAAGCCCCTTTTCACTAAATCACCTTGGAATGAACCATGGCTCTTATTTTCGTAAGGCTTATTTGTACCAGAGATTTGTATATATTCCTGTATTTGAAAAATATCTTCACCTTCGTTTGCTGATGAAGTAGTTGGTAGTGCATCGATTTTCTCGTCATCGGAACCTGACCATCGAAGGGTAATTTTTTCGGTATCGGAGTCTAAAATATCTGGGACTTTATTGTTTACCGTATTTTGATTAATTGTAACTGTAGTTTCTGGTGATGTATGGTTGGAGTTCTCAGAGTTAAACGATTTAGTGCAATGCAGTTTTCTAGGCGTTGATGACTTTCTGCGAGACTTTGTAGGAGCGGCAACTACTAGAGGTGTTGATGGATTCACGGTTTTGTTTATAATTCTGATCCTTCTGGGTTTATTGGGTGATAGATAGCCTGGAGAATCAATCTTTTTCTTATGTTTACTAGGAGTGAGTTTAGTAGGTGTTTGTCTTGGTTTTATTTTTACAAAAGGTTTTGGTTTCTCTTTGACAGCTGGAGATTTTCTCTTCTTACTGGATACTCTTTTTCTTGATTCTGATCTGTTTGATCTCGACCTATCTCTAGGAGTTTTTACTGCTAGTTCTTTGTTTTTACACTCAGGACCAGTAGATTCACTACATGTTGAAGCAGCTTCGATATTATCATCAGTTTCCTTTATTTTGTTTGTGGAGGTACCAAACCGATAGTATGAAACATTTTTTGTGCATTGCCTTTGCGGTCTAGATTTCTTTTCATCGTCCTTTGAAATTTCTAGAGATTTATCCGAGGTAATGTCTTCTTTCGACGATGAAGACACTGTGCATCTCAAATCTGGTGTCGGCATGTAGTCTTGATCGTCAGGCTTATAGTAAGACCCGCCACTTGAGTAATCGGTAGGACGTGACGACCAGGAAGACGGTGTGGCCTGCACAGGTTTCGGAGTATCTAGAAAACGCGGTGTCGGGATACTAGTAATTTTAATATCAGACAGTGGTTCACCTGGTAAATCAGGTAAAAACCTAGGTGTACCCATTTGTATGTCATAAAGAGCTTGTTTATATGGAGTTTCGAGTAAATCCGATATGTTTAACCTTGCTCCTATTACGTTTTGTAAAGAAAGTCTATCTCCTTCAGGAGTCTCACAATCGCCGTCTTTGTCGTCTGGCTTGTTTAGTATAGGTTCATTTTTCTTGATATCCTGTACAACTATGGGTTGTGAGTCAGCCGTGCCACGATCGCCGCCACTCAATATATTAATTGTAGGTTTCATAGGAACGTCAGTTTTTATTGGTGTTTGTGATGGAACATCATCATCATCTTCAATAACATTTCGACGTTTCTTTGAAGATTTTTTAGCTTTTGGTGAAATATTATTACTACCGGAACGTTTATTTCCCATTTTGTCGAGTATTTTTTTTTTCTTTGAATTATTTTTACGCTTCGGTATATTTGCAACCAAAGCACTATCATGAGCAAAAATGGCACGCAAATCAGCATCCCAGTTAGATTTTTTAGATTTAGTCTGGGTACTTGCACTATTCTCTTTGGCTGAACCAGTGTCAGCCTCGCAAGCATCTACTTTCTGCACGATAGCGTTATTATGGAAAACTGCCGTATTACTATTTACAAGAGTATTTTCAGCAACGTTAGTATTTACAAAAGATACATTCGGGCTACTGCTGACCACGACTTCAGTAGGATCGGTAGTGGTTTGACTACTAACTTGCTCGTTGATATTTTCGTGTAAAATCCGTCTCGGTGTTGCAAAATCTAAAACTCTAACATGTGTCGTCCGCCGTGGCGTAGAGGATGATTTCCTCACCGGGGGTAGGGCATGAGGAGTTTTAGAAGCGCCACATGTAATACCGTCTTTTGGCACTGATGCATTTCTGTTAAAATCTACAGTTTTTACAAGCCCTGTCTCGAGAGTAGGATCCTCTAAATCCGTTAATTTAGCGATGACATCAGGTTCATTTGGGATAGCCGGGGTAGGTGGCACATCGATAACTAACGGGCCTAGTGGTAGAGCAGTTGAACTTGCGTTATTAGCAGCGGTAAAATTGTGTGTCACTATCGGCTTACAGTGGGCACCTATTGGCATTTTTGATGGACCTGAAATATAGCCAGAGTTACGTTCACCGCTGTGTTTGTTATAAGATTAGTTAGTACAGCAATGTTTAAGTAATATTTACCTGCAGATGGCACAACGATGAGGGTAGGCATCGCCATTATTTCATCTTTAGTATACGTGTGCTGGGTAATGACTGGAGCGTGATTGTAAGCCTGCGATCCATTTATAACAATAGTTTTCATTTGAACTAATGGTGTCGTAGTCACTGGTGTAGATGTCGCATTTTTCAATGCTTTTTTCTTATGAGACACTTTAACATCTGATAGAATTTTAACCTTTTGATCATCAGGTTTTATTTTAATTCTTGTGTATTTAGGAATTTTGTCTCTTCTACATGTTTGCATATCAATATTGTCATTTTTCTGGGACACTTGCAATAGTATTTGACCGTTTTGATCTATTGTGCTGTCCTTATGGTAGTCTTTGGTTAAAGGAGCCCTAAAAACCACAAATTAATGTAACATCGTTTTCTGACTAATTGAAGTTTCCTAGCTTTTGAAAAACAAATACCCAAATAGTACATTGTCGAAACTGTCATAAAATTATTACAATCTATGTACTTACTGTATGTTCATATTTTCAGACGTGCTTGAATCAGGTACATTGGAATTCTGACTCTCCCCACCTGTCGATAGAAATAGTTTTTCTTATTATCTGATGATCAAATATATTATGCTCTCAAAACCAAACCGCAAGTGCGAATTAGGTATGCTCCTACTATAATCTTAAATTACATACAACTAAGACATCTTTCAAGCTTTAAAAAAGCGGGGACCATGGCAGCGCTCATAACTACCAAAATTACTTACAAGTAGACGAGGCTTGGCTCATTCAGTACCCGAATAAAAAGTAACATACATGCAACTCCAAAAAAAGTAAGCAGGTTGATTTCTAGAATATATTAAAAAGTAGGATATTTCTAGAATATAATAAAAACTAGGATCAAAACTTACCAGAAACGCCGGAGGCAAAATCCTGGAATGTGCTTGCATTTGATACTCTTTGGATAAGTTTATTTTCAGAACCAGTAACTGTATTATTCTTATCTAGTACCGATTTCAAAACATTATCAAACTCCTCTATCTTTTTTCTTGAGTCTGATAAATCATTTCTTTTGACCTAAAACAAACAAATCATTTACTGGTGCTTGCATGACAAAATGATAATGGCCTATGACCTAGGTCATTCTAGCCCTAGGGCCATGATACATGGCCCGCGCTCAGCGAGCACTGGTTGTCGAGTGATAGCAGCCCTGTCTTCCGATCCTACGGTCGTGGGTTTAAATCCAGCTGTGCACCAATTAGTTTGTCTGTACGGAAACTAATCTGCACTATGTTAGCACTTTTAAACGGTGAAGAAAACATCGTGAGTAAAGCTGCGTATTATAGCACCTATAACAAAGTTCGAAAACAATGTGTCACGCAAAGAGACTCGAATAGCGACCACAAACCGGAAGACAAAACGTAGGGCGCCCACCCGATGGACCGACGACATTGTTAAGATCGCGGAAAGTCAATGGATGGAAAGAGCTCAGAATTGTTCTTCCTGGAAAAGTGTAGGGGAGGCCAATGTCCAGCAGTGGACTTCTTCTGGCTGATAATGATGATGATGATGACACCTGATGGAAAGTGAGGATGCAGCCTTAGATGAAGCACGCTTAGCCATAATCCACCTGTTCTCTTGTCCTGAATACTCCTAAATTATAATGATACTATTCATTACTGTTATACTGGCAGACAGTTCCACTCCTTGACAGTAACTTACCGTTGAATTAAGGCTTACTATAGAAGTGTCATTTTTCAGCTGAATGGAGTGGCTAATTTGGCTTTCTTCCATATAAACATTATTTGAAACAGACTCTTTCTCACTGGAGTCATTGCTTTGACCATCACTAAAAATGACACTGTCCTTTTCCAGCACTTTCATCTGTTTCTTTCTGGTTGTGACATGGTTCCCTGGAAAAGGTATAATAAATTATAAATGGATAAAAAATTATAGAGATGCATGTTGACCATACATTTTCTGTGTATAATGCCTACTCAAACTAGGCTAGTAAAGTTCATCTAAAATTATGACCTAGGCACTATGTTGATACAATTGATCATTTACGTTTTATTGTAATAGCAGTTTAGCCGTTTAAAAAAAACCTGTCAAACACTCAAGAAAATGTAAACCAAAACGATGCCGTATGAGTAGAATAACTGGTCAGATTCTCCGGTCCAGGTTGAGTATTTGCCATCTCTTTAGGCGGTTTACATTTTCTTGAGTTTTTAGCAGGTTTTCTGCTGGCAACATACCCCCACCGTACCAACCCAGAAAACATCTGACATCCCAGGAAACATTATGACTAAGAAGCATTATCAGATAAGAAATACAACAAAATAAAAAAAACTGTTACTTCATGGCCAAACTACTAAATTGATTTTGATTGAATTTATACGGGACTAATCTAAAAGTATGACCACTCAGATAAAAAAAGAATTATTCTAATGATTAGTTACCTGGTAAATCAGCCAAAGATGTTGTTTCAATGGAGTTTTGTAGTAAGGGAGCTTCCACATGGCTTGACTGGTTGTTAGGGGGTAAGGCTCTTGGCTTACTACAAACACAATTGGCGAACTTCAATGAGGCACATGTGTCACATGTATTAGATTTATTGGGATTTACACTAAGGTGTTTTTCTTGACTGAAACATAATTTTAAAATAGTCAGCTTACTATAAATCATTATCTAAAACTAACTAAAATACACAATATCTAAGTTCAACTTACTTAGATTTGTCAGCAGCTTCTTGTGCTTGTATTTTATTGAGATCAACATTATTTACCAATAGCTTGACAATGTCCAGTAGGTTTGTACATTGAAATATTTTCCTCCTCAACAAAATCGGCTTGCAGGTTTCCACTAAAACAGAAAAATGAATCTACTTAGTTTAGACAGGTGCCTCCTCACATCAAGATTACAACCTTTACAATACAGATGGTTATAGGTGAGCAATAACCATTAAAAAATGAGACATAGAACATCAATAATTTACATAGAAGCAGAATCAACAGAATGTGCTGTGATAGCAGAGTGTAAAATAACATTGTTACAATAAATTCGTAAAAATACATTTGTTGAAGAGCAAATCAACAATAGCAATCTCTAAAAAGCTCAAGGCTCAAGACATGATGAAAGGTAGATCACCAACCGTATATTTTTACAGCTCGGTATTCAGCCAAAATGCTCTTGAGTGATGTCATGAATATTCTGTCATACTCATTCTGGAGAGCATCTAAATAGGGACTCGCCTGCAGGAACTCATCGTAGGCCGTCATGAGCTGCTCTTCAGCAAGGTACCCTGTGCACAAAACAAAGAAATTCATGGCTCAATCCGCACGTTAGGACCTGAAGACAATGTTCCCGCCAAGCAACAACAGTTTTACCAAGAACAAGTTTCGCCAAATCCTGCGATGGGAACGGCGGGGGTATCGACATTTTCGAGGCTTTATTTCACGAGTCACTAAATCGCACTACAAATCATCTATAGTAGCTGAAATCTTTATTAGACACGAAAAACGAACCAACAACAAAATATCAAAACCACGCAATTTTTTTTTTCGGCGCTCTTATATTTACGCAATATTCACCACGGCATGTTTATCAAAACTTTTTTTTAATTTTAATTTGAGCTTTCTGGGTTAAAGTTTTCTGTAATATTCCACTATTTTTCTTCATCTTCTTTCTTTATTCTTTCTCTGTAAGCTTATTTAAGTTAAATCTTACTGCATTCATCTATCATCGATTTTTAATTAAAGCTTTCATCATTTTTTAATAATAAGTTGATGATACACACTAGCAAACATTTAGCAAACATTTTTTTTAAGGAAGTCATACTTCTCCTGCCTTGGCTTTTACCGAATGCAAATAGAATGTAAAAAAAAAAAGCGGTGTTTCTCACGACATGGAATAAAGGATAGTTAGTATGGGATAAGGTTCGGGATAGGGTGATGATGATGTTAGATTTCGTGAATCTAAGATATTTCCGAATTACAGATACGCTAGTAGTTACTATGACACGGGGTGCTTGCTACTAACTATTATCTATTCTGTGACGGTTCACAGAATAGATAATAGTTAGTAGCAAGCATCCCAAGGCGTTTTTCGTGACTGTAGATTTTATGAACTAGCGGCCGCCCGCGGCAGGCTTTGCCCGCGTAGTAGGTCATTGCTGACATCCATCCTGTGGAATGTTTGTTTTATTTACCTACATGATTTTGTAGATCTACTGCATTTAGTTAGGTATTATGAGTAAGGTGGGCACTGATGCCAACGAGCTTACCTGATGGTGGATTCAGAAGCTGAATACCTATGTTTAAAATGATTACCAGCTCTTAGGTAGGTAGGAATTCTGTGTGTAAAATGGGACTTCTCAGCAAATAGGTAGATAGACTTGTCTACCTACATAGAGGTACCTTTTCATCATCATCATCATTAGGCCTACCTTATTTAGGTACCTACCTATTATGAATAAGGTAGACAAGGCACTGATGCCAACGAGCTCCGGCAAATTCATCATCCACACTTAATGTGCGGGCTGGTTTCCGCAAGGCCTCTAGTGGGCCCTTATTGCGTGGCGCTTGACACGAACGAGTTGCTCGAACTTTTGTAGGTTCTACAACACGCCGGTTTCCTCACGATGTTTTACTGGCATAGTGCACATACATTTTTCTACAGAAAAACTCATTGGTACACGACTGGATTTGAACCCACGACTAAGGATCGGAAGGCGGGTCCGCTACCACTAGACCACCAGTGCTCTCTGCCAACGAGCTTACCTGATGGTGGATTCAGAGGAGCGTGTAATCATAATACTTAATCATATTATGTACATATGTATAAGTAGGCGTTCTGTGTGATAATGGGACTTCTCAGCAAATAGGTAGGTATGTACTTATAGGTACTTAGGTAGGTATTATTGTCATCATCATTATTATACAGATTTGTATTTTTTAATGAATAAACTCAAAAACTACTGGAGTGATAAATTTATTTCGCCTCTTTAATGCTGAATTATCCCCGAGTAGCATAGTTACATTATATCTAGTTCGAGCAAATGAAACCTACAGGAAATGAGTCTCTTTCACCAATAACTCTGCATCTATAGTTTAGTAACTACTGAGTAGTTCGACAGTTGGTACAAATAAAATGAAATGAAATATATTTATTTGCAAGAAGTATGGTACAATTATACTATATTATAAATATATATACTTCATCGGCGACCAATATACAAAATTCAAACAAAAAGTAGAAAATTTAAGTTAAATTAAAATAAATCAGTGTGAGAATAATAACAATAATCAATTCAGAATAATAATTCTTAAAGAAAATATAAAATAATTTAAATGAAATCTTCAACGCTATAAAAACATTTATACAACATTGTAGATATCTTTAGTAGGTAGTTACTCCATCACACACATATAGCAAGTTTCTTCATTCACAATCTGACCTATCACACTTTTGGCAGGGTTATAAACACACATCACACACCCACTAAAGTCGGGTCTACCACCTTCTAGCGCTAAGTTTGACACACATCTTCAGCCCACTGAAGATGAAAGCCCACGAGGTGTCTGGCATGCGGCAGAGGTGTCCAGCCCTGAAGAATTAAATGTTCTTCTCATTATTGATGACTGCCCAGTTGTAACTATCCGTAGGAGTTGACTATGAGCGGTTGGTTCCCAACGCTGCTGGAGGTATTGGAGTCGTCTGTGCTGTAGGAAATGGTAAATACTCTTCAGATGATAATAATAAGACAGATGATTAATTACCGATGCTGTTGCAGCCATCGCATTTCTGTCTTATTTAATATTCCGGTGGATTTTATTTCTTAAATATTAGCTCGTATCTCGAAATAGCCTAGCAAGAAATATAGAACAGTAGCAAGCAGAAGCAAGCATGACATTGACCTCTTGATATTTGACAGTTTGAGATGTCAGTTTTGACAGTTTAAATATAAGATTTACGCACACAAATGTAGATATACATACGTATACGCACACATACACCATAGAAATCTGCTTCTTCTTTTTTCGTGAAAATAAGATCGGCCTTTTTTTTTGGCGGAGTTTTCAAATGAATTTGATTGGCATTGGCATTGACAGTTGGCAGCACTTAACTTTGACTTGACATTGACAAACTAGCAGGAGCAACCAGCCTGAATCTGTCATCTTGAGAAGCAGGATTGCTATTTTCAAAATTCAAATTTCACTTTCAGTTTAGTAAAATCATCAGCATATCATTACAAAATAATATCCAATGCGCGCGCTATACTACTTACTGTTCAAATTCAAACTCAGAATAATAAGCAAATTGTTTAAATATTCATTAGCAGGCTACGGTAGCCTGCTAATGAATATTCATCATCATCTCAGCCCGGTATCAATCACCCACTGCTGGGTATATAGGCCTCCTTCATTTTCTACCAGCCTCCTCTGTTCTGTGCGTCTCTTGTCCAGGTGTTTCCTGCGACCAAAAGTCGATGTCGTCGACCCATCGCGCTTTCTGACGCCCCAGACTTTGGCCACCATGTGGTCAAGGCTATACTCCACCGGCACGCCACCGGCCATCACCACATCTAGCCAGGTGTCCTGCCCAACTCCACTTGAGATTTACCGCCCTGTCACCGACATCGTAGACCTTTGTACAACGACGGATCTCAGTGTTTCGAACTCGATCCAAAAGTGTTAAGCCGAACATGGCTCGCTCCAAGGCCCTTTGTGCAACTCACACAGTTTCCTTTGAGCGTCCATATTTCGGCACCGTATGTCATAGTTGGCAGGACACACTGATTATAGAGACGGGTTTTCAGGCACTGTGGGATCTTCCTTGACATAAAGACATCCTCTAGTTTGCCAAATGTTACCCATTCGAGCTGGATTCTCCTAGAGATTTCTTTATTTATATGCTCCTTGCTAAAAGATAGCATAGGTAATGTCCTAAAGGTCCACGTAACGATCAACTATCTCTAGTGTCACGTGCCCAATTTTAATTGTTGGAGTCATGACACTAGAGATACTTGTCATAACTTTTGTCTTGGACATATTCATCTCTAAGCCTACTTCAAAAGAGGCATCGAAAAGGTCTTTTAGCATGTTGCAAATCTTCCAGGGAATCAGCAAACAGAACAAGGGCATCTGCAAATCTGAGATGCGTCAGATAGAAACCGTTGATGTTAATCCCAGTTTGATCCCATTCAAATGTTTTCCTAACATCTTCGGTAACGACTGTAAAGAGTTTGGGTGAAATGGTGTCTCCCTGCCGCACGCGCGCCCCTTTGGATGGCTGAGGGACAAGTAAGCTTATACAGTTGTTTATGCATGTAGCTCCCGCAACGTCCATAGACCGAGCGAGAATATTGAGTACCTATTGAGTGTCGCCAAGTAGTTTGTTGCATTGCGCAAGATAAAATAAGTTTCTTTTGGCTTCTGATTGCTTGAGTGGCTAATGCTGGCCATACACCATACTTCCTATCGTCCAATCGGCATGACGCTACCGATTGGATCAGTTATAACTGACCGTGTGTGGGAGTGGATTGGCATTATTTGGCATGCCAGTTATAATTGACGGAACAATCGAATTTCGATTCTTTTGGCTTGATCATGGCGATTGGATCATGCCGATTGGACCGTGTATGCGATCGTCACTTCACGTTAGAAGTTTCGTGTATGTTTCTTCATTCATTCGTAAATAATTACAATAATCTTTAGACGTAGTCCTCAATTCTTGTAATAAATTTGTATGAGTAAACTGTTTTCTTTTCATTAACCACTTTTTGCACCACTCTGCTCGATCTTTTCTTTTTTTTTGTTTCATTTTTACGAGTAAAACGCCCAAAACGGCTAAAACATCGTCGTCTGTCACCGGTGACGCCATGGCTTCAACTGAACGTTGCTGCCGATTGGACAATTCAAACGTTGTGTGTGTGGTCTCTATGGACAAACTGCAGATTGGATCAAGCTGCAGCGTGATGCCGATTGGACGATAGGAAGTATGGTGTATGGCCAGCATAACTTAGACAATTTAATAATAATAAGCGCAGGTCAAACTTCAACAGGATTGGACGTGAGTGTTGAACGCGGTGAGTGACTGCTATAGACAGAAAAAATAGTCATTAACACACATACCACGCTGTACATGCACGATGTTTTTAACGTGCCATTAACAATAACATGACACGTATTTTCACACGTTAAATAGTCAAAACATTAAAAATAATGTAGCCAAGACTTTTAATTTATTTGACACGGGCAGCATTGTTTATTAAAATGACAGTAAAGTTCAAATGACATTGACAGATAGCCGACGCCACCAGTGTGGTCAACGTAGGCGATTTATCGCCATTTAGGCTACTCAGGACTAAAATCGGCGACGAAAAAATCATAAAGGCGACTAGTCGCCTGTTAGGCTACTTCAGGGACAAGCCATATAATATTATCCGAATCGCAAATGAATTGCTTTTAATAAAAATCATAGTCACCCGACAGTCTGTATGTGATATTAAATAATTATGGCCACACTATTCTTGTATGGTTGGTTGTTTAGTTACGGGGCGGGGAATACCCAGAATTTGTCCTAGCAATTATGAAACTAAATTTAATTTAACTTGATGTTCCCACAAGGCAATAAAGTGAATTATACATGTCATTGTATTGCTGTTAGTGACTACCGCAATTATTTATATTATGCTAACTACGTAGTTCAGGAAAATGTTTTGTGACTCTTTCTTTAGTTTCGTTCGCTTTGGAAATTATCCTGTCCGTGTACAAACTGTGTACGTGTCCGTGTAAAATATTATTTCCGTGATAAAAACATGGGAAAGCATGGAAAATTGGTGCTTTATCGTTGCTGGCAGACGATCCATATTATTTTTAAAGGTTAGTATTTTATAAAAGTTTTTTTTTTTATAAATAAAGTTAAGTTTCAATTTAAACTACAAATTTATTTTATTTTATATTTCGGCTCTTTTTTTTTTCTTTTAGGGGACAGAATCTAAAATTCGGCTACATTAGGCTACCTGATCTGTGAAAAATGGCGATATCAGTCCCGTTGTCGTTGGCAACACTGGACGCCACATTTATTGAAGAGATGAAGTTGAAGTTGATGATGAATTGATGATGATGATGCTAGTTTATTTCTTCTTCGCCATTTCTTGAATTGGTTGAGTCTGGGTTGAGTTCAATTTTTAATGTCGTTAATTTAATTCCATCGCAATAAATTAAGTTTCCAGTACCTACTTCGGTACTAGATTCAGATAATTCCTGTGAATTAATTCCCTCTCTGCCGTCGCTATAAATCACTATGAGTTCTACACCCCTATTTGCGTGTTCTCGTTGTTTCTCAAGACATCCTTTCGAAGAATTATCACCTGGTGAACAACTATGCAAGGTGATTTGCTATTAAAATGGCACGCCAATTTTTTCATAAAATTGTGTAGTTTTGTGAAATTGGCGCAAATGCGTCACAGTTTACTAATACTTGGCATACATGATTGTGACGCCTTTTGTTTGATGATTTTCTAGGAATGTCGCGGTTCGTTCCCTGTCGTGAAGTGCACGTACTGCCGTTCGGAGTTTCAACAAACAAGGTCAGTGCCAACAAGCTGCCAAGGTTTGCTTCTGGTATGCCCAAGTCATCAACTTTCTAACCAAAGTAAAATGGGCTCTTTATAAGCCTTCCTTCTTGACTCATTAATTATTACGAATCTGTATTTACCAGTGGAAGCAAATAAACTAAGAAGGATATGAGGAAAATAGATGCATATTGTGTTACAAAACTTAAACTGGGTCATTACCGGATGAAGTACATTCATATTGATGGGTAGAATTACTTGCATGTTTTTTTATCATTCACTGGCAAATTCTATAAATTGGATACAGTTATGCATAAGGAGTCCAAGCGCCAAATTTCATTTTTTGATTTTTTCGCATTTTCGTAATCACTAGGGCATAATTAAGCCATAGAAAAAACACTCTTGCAGCCAGCTTCACTCTAAGTGGTATTTTTTGATACCCAGTCCAAGCGCCTTCTATAGCAAACTAAGTATTTTGAAATGCAATACAAGTCCAACAACCAATTTAAAACTAACAACCAAATTTTATGATGAAAAAGCACATTTCCATTAAACATTACTAGCCCAAATGACGTAGTGTTACGCATCAGTAGTCTACGCGACAGTTGTTTGTAACTTCTGAACGTAATCTTTGTTTGGGTGGAAGGAGAGGCTGGCAGAAGAACCCAAGTCATGTTTAAGGAAGCACATATTATACTAGTTTACCAAAGTCAAAAACTTAATTCTTTGGTCAACTTAATTGTTGTGGAGAACAAAATAAAAAAAATAAAGGCCAGAATACACATATAAAGATAAAGATTAAAATATTTTATTGTAAAACTGTGTAAAAAAGTATATAAATAGACCTGATGATCTCTCCTCGAAAAGCACCCTATATTTCTGAAACTGCAATCAATACTTTATACTCCACAAGACTACAAGAAAGTTATGGCAAGCTGCAGAACAAAGAATCACAAATACTGAAGAAAAGGAAAAAGCTATTGTCAACAGAAAAAAGATAACAGTGGGCGAGAAGGTCAATAATAATTGGTTAAGAATAAACCAGATAAAGGAAACCTAAAATCATCCATTGCCTCATTATGTCAAGGCAGGAGCAGTAGAAGAGGAAGAAAGCTTAGAAATTGATGTAAAGAAAAGAAAGGGTAGGAAAGGACAAAATGTTTCAGAGAAAAAACTAAAAGATTTAAAATCACTGTTTCATAATATCCCAAACGACGCTATAGCATTTGACAAAGATTTGATTTCTGATGACACGATTGAAGATGATATTGTTGTTGAAGGTGTTGATGGCCATTTAGGTTTTTGATCCGGAACTTATTGAAGAAGAGTAGATTTATATATTATTTACCTACTCCATCCTACATCCTACCCGATATGTTCTGGGTTTGGGGTTGGTGTTGACCATTAATATCATTTTTCTGTCTGTCTGAAAGCTGAAGATATATCTGAGATAGTCCTTATCTTGTTTTAAATTATAATTGTTTATGAAATATATTTTTAATATATTTTTTAGATAATTATATTGTTTTATTTTCTGGACATACTATCAGTGCCATTTTAATAGTCTTTTATTTATTTTTATCAATCCTCTGTAACATCAGATATAAGATGCTGAGTAAATACGGAAATTCAAGGGTTTTTTATTAAACGATAGGAAAATAGTCCAGGAAACATTTTTATGTTATACTTATACTCATTTTGCAAAATGAGTACATCATATTAATTCGTTTCCACGTGCACTTAAAGCTAATCTTCCAGAATAAATAATTATTTTGTCTCTTGGACTCGTTTTGCAAAATGAGAACATCATATTTATTAGGAGTCCAAGTGCATTTTTAACGATATATTCCAAAATAAAAACTTTTTTTGTGTTTTTTTCTTGTAACATGTTAAATTACAAATATAAGCTTCGATGTACATAGATTTACTTTCTGACGATGCAAATGCAAATCTTCTACCAATAAAAACGCATTTATGTAATTTCCCAAAAAACTGAAAATGGCGCTTGGACTCACTATGCATAACTGTATCCAATTGATTGTTGTACATTCTTCAGTAAATCAAACACTTCGTCCATCTGCAAGAAGTGTGAAGCAAACGTCAAGGCTTATGGAAAGCCTACTGCTTGCGAATATTGCAACATCATCGCAGCTTTCATTGGTAAGAGATCTACAATTCTACATTCCTCACACTATAAAAAGGTGTTTGTAATCTTCAAGCTGTTGTCCTTTCTTGTACTAGCTTTTTAAAAATATGACTAAATATCAAACTTTAAATGATGTCTTGTACTCTTGGATGATATTCTTTTTTCAAACCCTTATTACATCTAAGTAGGCATTTAGCCCAAAAGTAAATTTTCAAAAAGTTTATCTAAACTGTTCTATTAATATTATAGTTCTCATATGTTTGGGTGTAGTTGGCATTTTCCCCAATATTTATATTACGTAGCCTTAAACGATGATAAACACTTGTGTATCTTTATAATACAACTAATCAAATTTTTTAGGCAATAAATGCCAGCGCTGCACCAATTCTGAGCGCAAGTATGGGCCAGCAGTCACATGTGAGCAGTGCAAACAGCGCTGTGCGTTTGATCGTCATGATGATAGTAAAAAGGTAAATATTAATTGATGGAGAGCTCCTGATATCCTCGGTTCATCTATCTATACTATAGATACAATTTTTTTCGGCAAATTTTTATCATCCGCACTTGATGTGCGGGCTGGTTTTTCCGCAAGTAGGCCACTGGCGAGCCCTTTTTGCGTGACCCTTGACACATGTTGCTCGAACTTTTTTAGGTTCTACGACACGCCGGTTTCCTCATGATGTTTTCCTTCACCGTTTTGAGAGTACTGGCATAGTGCACATACATTTTTCGACAGAAAAACTCATTGGTACACGACTGGATTTGAACCCACGACCTTCGGGTCGGAAGGCGGGGCCGCTACCACTAGACCACCAGTGCTCTCTATACATAGATATAGATACAATAAACAGCACATTTTCATGTACTGCAAAAAAGAAGAAGAATTTATCGACTCACAAGTAGACACAATCTTAGCTGTAGTTTACCTTAGAAATTTAGGTCAGTGATAAATTACCTATTAGCCTGAATTTTGGGGCTAGATAGTGTTGTGTGGATTGTCTACAATATTTATATTTATTTATACATATCACATGAACTAAAAACGAAACGAAACATTTGGTAGGAATGTAAGAGAAAGAGTTATAGTAAAAAGTATCATTGCAATCAAGAACTATAGATAATAATTAAATTACTATTTTTATTATTTAGGTGGATGGAAAACTGCTATGCTGGCTCTGCACCCAATCGCTGAAGCGTGCCTTGGCTAGAACAAAGCAGCACATGTCATCGGTCGATAAACACAAACACAGGAGCCACAAGTAAGTTGCTAGCCAGTTGGCACAGTAAATACGCTAAAAAAGACACCAGAAGGGCAAGTCCCACTTCATTTTATATTGTATTCTAAGTATGTATTTACAAAAAAAAAAAAATGTATTCAAGTATTATATCAGCTATCTGGTTCCCATATTACAAGCTCTGCTTAGTTTGGGGCTGGGTAGTGTTGTGTGAATTGTCCACAATATTTATTATTATTATTATTATTATTATTTACAACATTTCGTCTATGAAATGTTGTTTTCGTTTCGCCTATTTGTCTCTCTCTATTGCATGGAGAAAAGATGAGACAGCAAATGTTCCATACAAAAGAGACACGTGCTCACACGAAAACAACATTTGGTAGACAAAATGTGGTAGTAAAACTCCGACTTCGGGTACAGAACTGTACTTTACCAGTTGTTCCTAGACTAGGGGACATTGCCCTACCATTTTGTCATAAGACTCTAAACTGCAATAATAATTGTCTTAGCGATTTCAGTAGTAATTCAATTAGTATTCTTTCTTAAGGTCAATAAAATGTTTTTCTTTCTTTTCTAATTCTCTATGTATATCTTCAGGGTTGCCTTGTTGACATCACAATCCATGACAGTGTATTTCTATGGCTATGAAAGTTAATTGGCTCAAATTCTAACTGCGCAATGGCGCGTTTTGATTTACCACTCAGTTGCAAACAAGCTTCAAATATAACTAACACATTATAATTTTAAAAGAATAAGACCATGATAATGTTTTGGATGTTTTAACTCGAATTTGATAGCATAACACCACATTTTAATTATTTATTTTATTTTGTTATGTATGCCCCGTCCATATTCATACCATAATGTTTCTATCCATCCAAAGGTTGTCTGGAAGAAATCGCTATTTGCGATAAGACCGCACAGTTATTTAGTATTCTTTTAGTCCAAGTTTTATCTTTTAACTTTGGTGAACAATAAAGTAATATTCTATTCTATTATGTGGGGTCAGAAAAACATGTTCTCTTCTTCCGTTTCCCTCTGTCAGGTTCACACAGACCGGCTCGGAGAGGAGAGCAGATTCTTATCACGTTGAAAACAGAGTTTTTAGTATTTGTAGTAAGGTTTATTTTTGCATCTGCACTGCTTTTGTCATTAAGAATGCTTGAACACACTTGGTGTGAAATAATAAGAGGAGCTGACCGGCTCCGATCGCGTACTTTTCTCGTCGCCTGCGAGCGCCGACCAACCAACTCCAAGCGTATACGAGCCGGTCTGTCAAAACTAAATGACTTCAATGTTCCAGATTGAAAAGCGGCCACAGAGAAAAGCGTAAGTCGGATATGAAATCCATGAACAACACTGACTCATCTCTGAACGATTCGCAGCCACACGAGAAGAAATCTAAAATGAATCCACTTCAAGGTAATTATTACATTAAACTGGGTGCCTGTTGCGTGAGGAGAGCACTGGTGGTCCTAGTGGTAGCGGCCCCACCTTCCGATCCGAAGGTCGCAGGTTCAAATCCAGTCGTGTACATGTGTGTGCACTATGCCAGTACTCTCAAAACGGTGAAGGAAGGAACATAGTGAGGAAACCGGCGTGACGTAGAACCTAAAAAAGTTCGAGCAACACGTGTCAAGGGTCACGCAAAAAGGGCCCACCAGCGGCCTACTTGCGGAAAAACCAGCCCGCACATCAAGTGCGGTTTTTTTTAGTTGACAAACGGCCCACCTGATGGGAAGCGGTTACTGTAGCCTAAGGACGCCTGCAATAAAAATAAATAAAAATAAATATTCTGGACAATACACACAACACTACCCAGCCCCAAACTAAGCAGAGCTTGTAATATGGGAACCAGATAGCTGATTTTTTTTTTGTAAATACATACTTAGAATACAATATAACACCCAGACAGAGAACAAACATTTATGATCACCACACAAATATTTGATCTCTGTGGGGATCGAACCAACGACCTACGGCGCAGAAGGCAGAGCTACTGCCAACTGAGCTAGAGGCCAGTCAAACCACCTATACCAATACCTGAAGCATCACAAGCGCGATGATAGATAGATGACAGATTTGCCGATTTTTTTTGCCCGTAGTCTGAGTTTTACTAGATCAGTTTGAACTATTCGTTTCGTGTTTCTTTCTTTTGTATGGATAAATGATGAGACAACAACTGATCGAGTAAAACTCAGACTGCGGGTACCGCTCCTATGACTTAACTTGACGCCAAATGACTGGCCTCTCAGCTCAGTTGGTAGTAGCTCTGCCTTCTGCGCCGTAAGTCGTGGGCTCGATCCCCACCGAGAACAAATATTTGTGTGGTAAAAAGGCATTTTACCGTTTTAGTTGACTGATGTCTAATTACATAACAGTGATGTACTTTTCAGGTGAGGTGGACCCCAATAGCTCAGACCACGTGGTCGCCATGACCCAGCTCAAGGAAACCATCGCCAGTCTGCAGAAGAAGGTCCAGCAGAAGGATTCTGAACTGCTCGGCAAGGACAAACTGGTGAGTGTTTTGAATCTATTGTAAGACAACAATAAAAGTGCATTGTGTGAAAATTATACCACATCAATGTTTGTCTCTGATATCAGAAAGTACTGAAATATCAGGTTTTGGCTCATATTAACTAGAAATCTGGTGAAAGTTCGTGTATAATGTAATACAGGTGAAACCAGACCGAGTCAGCTACATTATGAATGCATATGGTATTATGGTATGTACTTCGACTAAGCCATACTCACTCATCCAATATGCTAGACCGATTTCAAAAAATATTGGATTAATATGATTTGTGATCCAGAGTAGATACCATTAGAGGTTATGACGCGAGCTAAGCGAAAGTAACTAATAGACTTAATTAATAAGTCAATATCAACGTTATTTTGGTATCCTGCGTTAGGCTGACACGACGATGAGGGTCACATTACTTAACGATTTAGTGCACCTAACTTGCATAGTCCTATATTGACTGATGAAGTTAGGTATTTGAAAAATAGTGTAGTAATGTCGTCATCAAGACGATATTGTCCGCAAATAAACAAAGAATGTTTAAATTTACAGCATTTCTGAACAAAAATAATAAAATTTTCAGATAACAGAGCTCAAAGCTCAACATCACAACAACACGTGCGACATTCGCAACGAAATGAAAAACAAGGAGAGGCTCAATGAAACAAAGTTTACTCTGATGAACACAAAGATACAGAATCTACTAAAAGAGGTGGCAACACTAAGCAAAGCCTCTAGAAAAAATAACAAAAATACAAAATCCGCTTTAGCCAATACTGAGAATAGCGGAAGTGGAACGGACAGCCCCAGCACTAACTAGACAAATCATCCCTAAATTAATACCAATTAATTTACGAACAGCGGAAAAACTTCCCATTATTTTTTTACTCTACAAATGGTTTTATTTGTAGTTTTTATAATCTTAAGCATAAGTAGGTTTCAAATTAATGACATTTTAGTTTTTTAATTTACTATAGGAACATTAGATTTTTTACCGATTTACCTAAGTACATTATTTATTTAGTAATAATAGGTAATTTTCACTTACAAGACTTCCTAATGCGGGTGAATAAGGTATTAAATTGGTATAATTAATTATGATACAAAAAACCGACTTCACTTTCACCTTTTCGAAAAGAGAAACAAATAAAAATGTTTCGTAAAATTGGGATAATTACTTTAAGAAGTCTGTTAGTCCTAACCAGCTCATAACAAAATGTAATTATGAGACTACCATGGAAGTTAACTCTATTCAATTTAAAAAAAAAGGTAACTTACTCGGTTCTCAGTGGTGTTTATAGAACGATACATAGCTTCCTCCTATATTTGAAGTCGGTTAAAATGTTAAACTTAAGGGGGTACGATTTCCATACAAACTTAATTTACACAACTATGGGCGAATAAAGTATTAATGTACACTGAAATAGCTGTAATAGGCTTTTACAGTGGTCCTTATTACCGGCCAGTTATATAAAGTTGAAGAGACTTACGACTATTTTGAGACATATGTTTTAAGCTCATTCACGTATTCAATGCCGAGTACCCGTTAGAAAGAATGACGAAAAAATTACTTTTTTGGTTTTTTATTAATATTTCTGTTATCCAACTGAACAACCTTAAATCAAAATTATCATTGTGATTGTATTGTCTTTGAATTACTGTGGAGATATTCTTGTATATTTTTTTTAAACAATTTTATTTTGTATCATGATAACAGAGTCCAATGCACACGAAGGCATTTATACGCACGCACGACGACGCGACGTAAGTAAAACGTGCTGCAAACGCACTATTTTCTCGTGTAAACTTGTTCTACGCTTTACGTTGCGCTTACCTACGTCCGTTTTGAAGCGGGTTTTTGTGTGGAGTCTTGATAGCGGGAGGTGTGTTGAGAAGTCTCGTGACTCCATACAAAAATGGCACAAACGTCTGAGAGCCAAACCGAATGAATACACACATTTTTGCATAAATTGACAAAGTTAGTTGATTTTGTCGCTAAAAACGCAAACGTAACTTGCATTGTGAATTTCAAGAGTTGAAATGTCTTCGTGTGCAAAGGCACTTCTTTGTTTTTAACTAAACCGTCAGCATCAAAAGAAGATGACGATTCTACTAAGTTTCCAAAGTGTTTCAAGTACGAATTAAACTTAGCCGTAGAACAGATAAAATAAAAGTATATTTTTTACTGATATATCGTTAAATCGAGGGTAGCTAGGAACTTTATAGCCTTTTGTGTGGTTATAATGACTAATTCAAACTATTAGTAATTTCTGAGGTAACTAAGTAAATAAGGTCTCAGTTCAAAAAAAGTCGTCCATTTTTGATGCTGACTCATCAGAAAATCGGATTGAGGATTCTTTTGTAAATCTTAAAAATCAAAACAGTGCCACTAACTTACCTTATGGCCTAGCATTCTATGACGCTGGGAAAAAGTTATAAAATATTTGACGTACGATCGACACATAGCCATTTCGCCATAAAAAAAATAGTAAAAAAACCAGGACTTCGTTTTAAGTTGACTTAGTATAATAATTGAAATTGATCAATTTAATCACAGTGGCAAGCTAATTGATAAACAATCCGATTTGATGATATTACCTGTGTAGCAAAACTACAGCGTACTAAGTAGATACTTAAATTAAGATAATTTATGTGTGTTACAAATTGTTCTTTCGGCTATTGATCAAAAATCTCCTTACTAATTTGTTATTATTTAGAAGGATTTAAAGTATTGAGTAAGTAGTCGATATTAGGATCAACTTTTTAATGTGTGTGTGTAAATTGTGACTGTGTTTCCTTTGTGTATGTTTTTATCATTTCTTCGTAGAAAAATCTGTTCACAAAAATTATTAGTTACGAGTAGGTATAGTTAACTACTATGATACCAATAAAATAAAAAAGTATACCTGATTATTTAGAAATCAAAATTGTGTTTATATTTGGTGCTCTCTTAGCACAGTAATTGTTTAGGTGTTTAAAATTGCAACTATTTATTTGTTTAACCAAACAAACACGTGCACAGTCAAATGAAGCTATAAAGCCTAACGTATGGTTAATTTAGTAGTACGATAGAAAAATCATAGGGATATCCCTGATAACAATCGAATGAAAGTGGTTCTCAAACCTTAAATTTTTATTTTTTATAGAGTCAAATTAAGTCCGTATTTTGTTCGTGCCTCAGTTGTAAAAAAATTACTGGTTTTAAAAATCGAAAGCAGTGCCGAGCGGGAACTTCTACTGAAGGGTGAAACTTGGTCATATAGAATCAATGAACCAAGATAAGCAACGATCTGCGGTGTTACCACTTGGATGGCTCATCGCTAGTGCGCTATCCAAGGGCGCCTCAAACTGTCGCTCTGGCTTTCGTTAAACCACTCTGGAGGTATTAAGGTGGCTTTAAAACTATTTTTCTTATAGTAACCCTGTAGGACTGACGACAAACTCATATCACTTATTTCGTAAGCCAAACTTTTTTTGTGTCAATTTTATTTTAGTATAAAAAAATTAACTGTATGTGACATATTTGTGATATAATTATTTTATGTAGATGATACTTGTTAGCAAGAAAAATACAGAAAGAAAGGGGCTTCCAACATACCGGAATATTAATACTTCTACTCTGCTTTGGTAAAAATAAACATGGGGAAAAATATTAACGTTAAATAAAAAAAGTATCTTAAATTATAGTCAACTGTGGATAGACATCCATACGCACAACCACTTGAAGGCATTCGGCCCCTTTCCTGCACACATGCCAACCAAACTGATAGAAAGAACCAGCTCGTTTTATACAGAGGGTTCCCCAAAAATCGTACCTTAGGCCATATGCAACATATAAATGCAAACCTAGCAAAATCCATTTCTTTGCCTAACTGATTTTTTGGTAAATACCTATCACCTAACCTAACTGATGTTTGGCAAGTGATATCAAAAAACATACGGTTTGCATTTATGGGTATGATTCATATAAAATCTTTACTACACTGCATTTTCGAAGATTTGACATCTTGAGGACAAATAAAATCGGTTCATAGGCGGTTAACTATCATTGTGAGTCCTACGGGGAAACGAAGTCGCGGGTCGCAAAAGTTTGTGCTTCTGGTATTACCTACTTTAATAGAATCTTTCAAAAATATATTAGTTACTTAAGTAGTTATAGTATTGAATTAATTTGAACAAACATTTTGTAACATTTGTCATGATGCTGTGGAAATATTCCAATAGAATTAATTACATGTGGAAGTTTAAATACTTGTATACAATGTTAGTAATGAAACGAATGGAAATTAAATAAAGAATGTAAATGAAATGCTACTTTTATTTATAAAATACATATTATAAGTACCTACCTAACCTACCTTAGGCTACCTTCTAGGCTTGGACGCTTTGATTTAGGAATATTATTATATGTAGGTATATTGTACAAGTCGTAACCGTCTGGTTTAATTTGCTATTCAAACAGCTGCCTAGGTGTTTTTTTAAACAGTGCCATTCAACTAACTGCCATAATGTTGTGGTGAACGCTCCTACCATCAGTACCCGAAGTCGGAGTTTGGCAACCACATTTCGTTACCAAATGTTGTTTTCGTTTCGCCTATTTGTCTCTATCTATTGTATGGAGAAAATGTGAGACGGCAAAAATACATTACGTAGTTAGAGTTGTTATCTCATCTTTTCTCCATACAATAGACAGAGACAAATAAGCGAAACGAAAACAACATTTGGTAACGAAATGTTGTAATTGCACTGGGACTTAGGGGTACAGGTGGGCCGAAAGTCAGTTTGGAAACTTTGTATCAAAATAATATGACGATAGAAATGCGGAATTTCTCTAGCTTTAAATTTAAATGAACTACCGTTATACAGTGTCTTGTTAAGTCTAACAGTGATGTGATACACAAAAGAAGCAAAACATGTTATTACTCCCAGTTTGTGTAAATATGTTTGCTTAAAATAATCTCTTTGAACAGCACGTTTCGTCCATTACAGACCTGTCTATCTTGAGCGGAGCTGTCGTGGTGATATCAGCTATTTTTATTGTCTTGTGCTGTTTCAAACTGCTACATTTCTATACAGATTATGACTTTATCTATGTTAGGGTTGCTAAACCGAAATGGATTGAGCATGGACAAATTACTTAATTATTAAGTTATATGATGGAGCGTTAAAAATGGATTACTTATAGAATCTTGGTTAACAGTTATTTTAACTCATAAATAAGGCTTAAAATTATATTGAAACATTATTTTTATGCTTGTCAGTTTTCTTTTCGTGCGGCACCCCTATAATACCATTGAATTCGTCATTACAAGTGAGTAAATATTTTGAACAAGACCGAAAGTACAGTCGGATGTTCTAGAACGTATACAATTTGTAACTTTTATGGTACTAGTAAAGTAGCGTTGCGTTGCAATGACTTATACATTTTTACTTTGATACTTTTACTTTGATTCGATTTTGAGTATTTTCCCTATATGAAACATGCGACTTGTATTTATTCTACCGCAGACTGTACCTACATCCTGACAGCTCAATTGTTGTTACAATTCTACGGTATTCAATAGGTAGGTAGGTATTATATAAAAGTGTGGACAACTATAAAAAAATCAGTCAAAGCTACGCTCTGCTATCGATAACTCCTCGTTTTACAAGCTCTTTCAACAATGGATTTTCTCTTTGTTTACTTTTTGGCTGTACTGGGATTTGTACACTGCAAATGTAAGTACCTACTACGATTCTTTCAGTACTATTTTTGTGTTTGTTCAGTGATTATTTAACTTAGATAAAAACTAAGAAGTTCGAAGAAAGATATATTAGATTTGATTTAGAACACTTATTTGATTTAAGTATTTTTTTAATATTTGAGTACAATAATTTTTAAAAACTTTTCTTTTTTTTGTACATTCTTTTTTATTTTCAGTAATAGATCTAGGATGCGGGCGTGTAGAAAAATTCGTCAATGGGCACAACACAAGACGTCTGCAACTTGCTTGGGGGAAGTTACCAGGACAAGTAGCTGCTTCAAAGATGAACGTCCTAGTAAGATTAGTATATTACCTATCTCCCTTATGACCTACGCTTTTTAGGGTTCCGTAGTCAAATGGCAAAAAACGGAACTCTTATGGATTCGTCATGTCTATCAGTCCGTCCGTGTGTCACAGCCACCTTTTTTCTGAAACTATAAAAGCTATACTTACTGTTGAAACTTGGTAGGTTGTCATGATAAAACTAAAAAAAAAATTTTGTGAGTTTTCTAATACTTAGGTTTTCTTATTGTAGATTTGGGACAAAGAACTGGCCGCAAAAGCCGGCAGATGGGCTAACAAAGACGTATACGCGCACAACCCATCCCGTGACGTGCGTAAGTACTAATTTATTCGCCGTTCAAAAAACTGCCAAGTTGTTAAGCAGTTAATTGAATATCGAGGCTAGGAACAGCGTCATTAAACTTACTACCTGAATGATAAATTGCGTTTAACTTTAATAGTCATTAAAAAATATAAAAAAATCTAGTACTTCTAACTACTAATCTAGATCGTTATTGATTGCACGTGACGTAACCTACTATTAGATTTTCTATTGAAAAAGTATTCTTCTACCTGCCCTTATCCCACTTTATGTGGGTTCGGCCGACATGTTCTCCTCTTCCATTCTCCTCTTTCAGCCGTCATCTCTGTATTCACTTCTATAATATCCATGTCATCTTTCACACTGTTCATCCATATTTTCTTTGGTCTATCTCTACCCAAATATCCATCTACATTCATACTCATCACTCTCCTAGTCACATGACTTTTATCCAAGGATTTTTTAACTTTTATCCCTCATGACGTGCCCATATCACGCCAGCCTGTTGCTCCTCAATTTTTCTGTCACCGGTCTTCTTCTTATCGTGTCATTGATTCTTTCGAACCAAGTGTGGTGAAAGGATTTTAATTGCGCCTCAATGACCGGTTTTACTTCAGTTTACTACTATTTTCTATTGAAAAGTATTTTTTTTTCATAGGTTCAGGGAGATTTAAAACAGGCGAGAATATCTACCGGTTTGGCTCCACCAGTCCTGATTATGAGCTGGACCTGGACTTGGCTCTTAAATCCTGGTGGGACGAGTATAAGGACTACAACTACAAGGTGCTAGAATGGACCGATTTCTCGCCCGACGGTCCCGATGTAGGACATTATACGCAGGTATTATTAGCTGCCAATATCAAATAATGTCGTTTGGTTGCTCAATCTATACTTAATAATTATAAAGCTGAAGAGTTTGTTTGGTTGAACGCGCTAATCTTGGGAAGTGCTGGTCCGATTGAAAAAATCTAGGCAATTAACATGGCATTAACACGTTACGACTAATAGGAACATACAGCATCAATGTAAAATGTTGCAAAAATCTGTCTTTTCTATGTCTATCCTCGTCTATGACGTAAGGATATTCTATAAATTCTAAATTTTGTCAAAATGTTTTAGAATAGAATGCTCCTTAACGTTCTAGAATGTTCTTTAATATTCTGGAATGCCCGGGCAACGCCGGGCTTCGCTGCTAGTAATATATAAACACAATTTATATAGCATCAGGGCAACTGGTGATTACTCAAGCCCTACTTGCAGGACGCTATAGTGCCTGGGACAGGGTTTTAGATAGAATAAGCTTACCCAGCACCTTAGAATATAGGATGCGGATTGGCTGCAGTGTCAGTGATACTCAGAAAATACGGCTGCTCATACTTTGGTGCATTCCCATAAGATTCACAAAAGGTGATGGAGCCATATTGACCACGGCTTTGTTTCTACCTACCTTCAAAAGGAACCTTTTGATTCAACTGAATAAAGACATTCTGAATTTGAGTTTTTTAACCTATTACAGAATTCTCAATTTCAGATGGCGTGGGCAAACACGACATACGTTGGATGCGCTATATCGAAGTACCATAAAGATGAATGGTACTACTACTTTGTCGTGTGTAACTATGGTCCAGCGTAAGTAACTAGATTTAGCCCACAACTATGCAGGTAAAGCGGCAAAAAAGGAAAGAATGCGAATACAGAGATGACAGTTGGCCGAGTGAATTTCACAGAATCTGACCATTCTTAGGCCCGTATTTAGGAACATTGCTTCAGTCTAAGCCGAGCCTCAAGCATAGAGTTTTTATTTATTTAATTCTTTATTGCACCAAAAATACGTGACAATAGGAGAGCTTAATGCTAGACAGCATTTTCTACCAGCCAACCTTGACAGGTAAAAATAAAGAGGTTGGCGTGCATAAAATGGAGTGAAAACAGTTTTGATTAACCTACGTAACTTACCTAATCGCTATAAACTACGTACAACATACCTATATAAAAAATAATAATAATAATAATAATAAATACCTAACTATAAAAAACAATATAAATATAAAATAATATAATATAAATAAATAAATATACGAATATATACCTACCCTATAATATATAATACACGCATATATATAAATATAGTACATATATCACGAGGTAGAATTAAAGTAGAAATCATGAACAAGACTTTTAAAAGCGGGTTTTGTGGACGACTTTTTTATGCTAAGGGGAAGTTTATTCCATAGACCCACAGCCACCACCTCAAAAGAATTCCGACGAAAGCCAGAACTATGTTTCGGAGTCGCTAAGCAGAGTGTGTCTGTAGACCTTAAGTTACGATCATGACCGTCAGACAGGTAAGAAAATTTGGATTTTAGGTACTGAGGGGAATTCGGGTCTTTCAAAATAGAGAAGAGAAGACATAAGATTCTCTTATTTCTCCTCTCCCTAATTGGAAGCCACTTAAGCTTCCGACGATAAATAGACACGTGGTCGTATTTGCGAAGGCCGTAAACAAAACGGATGCAAGAGTTGAGTAGACGGTCTAGCTTGTTGAGGTGATCGGCTGTAAGATCGAGATATGCAACGTCGGCGTAATCAATGATAGGAATCAGGAGGGTATTTACCAAAGATATTTTAGTTTTCTCGGGAAGAAAATTTTTAAAACGAAGAATAGAGTGGAGAGTTGCAAAAAATTTCCGGGATACCTCTTTTACTTGCGCCGACCAACCTAAGTTCTCATCCAACAGAATGCCAAGGTCTTTAACTACAGGTGAAAAAGGAATAGAAATAGAGTTAAAGCGCAGTGACATTAGGTTTGGACGATTGACTTTGGCTAGCTGACGCGAGCTTCCGATAATAATTGCTTGGCATTTGTTGGGATTGACCTGAATGCCATAATTTGCGGACCAGGATTGAAGTTGAATAAGGTCATCGTTGAGAGCTTTAATGGAGTCGTTTAAGCAATCGACTTTAGCATGATGATATAGCTGAAGGTCATCAGCATAGAAATGGTAGTTACATTGTAATTTGGGAGAGAGCATATTTATAAATAAAGAGAATAATAAGGGGGATAGTATACCTCCCTGCGGGACACCGGCCTCCAATTCACTCCAGTCAGAATAACTCTGACCATTGCGGACTGTCTGCCGACGCCCCGAAAGGTAAGAGGCGAACCACTGAACGGAAGCGGAAGAGAAATTAAGGTGGTTTAATATCGCCAGAAGTAATTCGTGGTCCACCGCGTTGAAGGCGTTACTGAAATCAACTAAAACTAGAACAGTAACCTGAGATGATTCCATGCTACACCTAACGTCCTCAGTAACCTTCAAAAGTGCGGTAGTAGTGCTGTGCCCAACTCTAAAGCCGGACTGAAAGATGTTGAATAGCTCGCCATTTATGAGGTGCTCAGTAACCTGCTTGTGAACTAGAGACTCGATCGTTTTTGACAGAAATGGGAGGATGGATATTGGTCTAAAATTATTGGGAAGAACAGGATTGGGAATTTTAGGTAAGGGAATAACATGGGCTTTACGCCATTGGTCAGGGAAATTGCCAGAGGACAGCGAAAAGTTGATAATATGGACTATGGTTGGAAGGATGTGGTCAGAGAGGAGTGTAACCATGATGCGTCCAATATCATCGCTACCAACAGCCTTTGATTTAAACGAGAGCAGACATTTCTTGACTGAGTCTTGAGAAATAGGTGAAAAATCAAACAGCATAGTATCAGGCCGGGGAAGGTCATGGATTTCCAGAAGCGTGTCATATTTCGTGGAGGAGCTAATTTTGACCGAACAGGCAAAATGAGAGTTAAGGACATTAAGATCAAGTGAAAAATCTGAATTAGACGATTTAGATTTGATTAAGCCGAGGGACCTCAAAAACTTCCATATTCCAGCAGGGGTAGAGAGTTCTATTTGCTCAGCTATGTACCGGCGTTTTGTGTTACGACACACCAGGTTGCAACGATTCCGCAATCTCTTATATAGTTCCCAGTTCTCTCCCGTTCGACTATTTTTGTACTTACGGAAAGCACGATTGCGCTTAGCCATGGCTTTGCGAATCGCATCAGTAATCCACGGGGTGGGTCGGTGTTTCATTTTGACAGGACGAATGGGTGCCAAACGATCAAAAATATCAGTGATATTACTATTTAAAAAATCGACCTTCTCGTCCACAGTTGGTAGGCCCTCAACACATGACCAGTTCGTGCTGGCTGCTACATGATCTAGTTTGATTTTATCTAATTTATTAAAGTTTCTTTGATGAAGAACTATGGGTTTGGGTTTAGGGATACGAAATTTAAGGGAGGCATATATTAAGTTTTTGACAGTTCTCCATTTAAAAATTACAAAAATCTATGCTTGAGGCTCGACTCAGACGCAAGCACTGTTTCTGAATACGGAAGGCAGAAAGATGACGCTGTTGACTATTGGCCACCACCAGTACCTTTAGCAATATGACATCTTTGTGAAGGACTCTTTGGGGGAAGTACTACCACTATGCCTATTTCTGCCGTCATGCATGGTTGTGTTTCGGTTTGAAGGGTGTGGGTGCCGGTGAAATTGCTCGCACGTTGCAGCTGTATGCCTCGAGTTGATGGACACAGCGCAATGCATCGTAGAGCACGTTCCCGACGTGCGTGACTCACGCGGCAACGCTTTGTTGTAAGCTATGGTTACCACTTAACATCAGGTGGGCCATGTTATTGTTTCATCAGCTACTTTTATATAAAAAAAAATGCGAGAAATTGCATCTCATCACGCATTTTGCGCACGGTGATGAAATAAAGCACAGAAATGGCTTATATTCTGGTAGCAGACCTTATTTTTAACCTATTTAAAATCAATAAATTATAGTTTAAAAAACTAAAAAAAAACCAGATTAGTCCCATTTTAATTTTATTAAAATCGGTGTTGCCATTTTTTTTTAAATAATTTTTTTAATGTTTGTAACTGCATGCCTCCGTCATTTATGAACCGATTTAGAAAATTATTTTTTTTATTTGGAAGGTTATTCATACGTCCAGATTGTCCCAAACAAATTTCATTAAAATCGGTTTAGCCGTTTGGCAATGAAGTCGGTTTCTCTAGTTTTTTAAACTTATAATTATTTTTAACCAAAATTCAAATCAAAAAGGATGAGGCAATTCTGTTGTATTTTTTTTTTATTATCTGATTATTGGATTGGTTACTTTACCGCATTCTCTCTTGTTTTCCAGAGGGAATATAATTGGCCAAGCTCCTTACGAGGCCGGAAGAGGAAGACGAGCTCTGTCGTGCGGTTGCGCGGATTGTAGTCGGCCTTTTGGTGACGCTTGTTGAAATATTGTATTTATTTATTGATTTTTATTCCTATAGCAAACTTATGTAACTATTAACTTGCTCTATATTTTTTTTTAATAAACAATTGTCGAAAAATCAAGAAATTGTTTTTTTTTGTTTTTGTTTTTTGTTTTAGGCCCACTGGATTCATAACTTGTGTACGTTGGTAAGGATCAATCTCAAACACAATGTACAGTAGTTAAAAATCGACTAATTTCGGCTTCATAGAGCGTTAGTGCCTTTTCACACGTACCGGTTGCCGGGTAGCCGGCGCCGGTTACCCGGTGGTAAGTGTATGGGCAAATGTCCCGGTTGATGCCGGCACATGTGAAAGCTATGTACTATGCCCATACACTTCACCACCGGGTAACCAGCGCCGGTTACCCGGTGTCAAATAAGCTTTCAAATGGCCCGGTTGACGCCGGTACATGTGAAAGCTATGTATCATGCCCATACACTTCACCACCGGGTAACCGGCGCCGGCTACCCGGCAACCGGTACGTGTGAAAAGGCACTTAGTGTGCGTCAGAAAGAGATCTGCGAAAGCAGAAAAGCCCTTGTGCAATTTTTATTGCCTACAATCGTTCTACAGGGTTATTCATTATTAGCTGCAAATACTCAGGAAATAGGTTCAACAAATAAAATAATAAATATTTATGAAATTATTATTTTAAAGTTTTGATTTAAGTTTTTGTATCATGTTTTTTTTATTTTTTATTTTTTTACGGCTATTGCATAATGATTGCCATGGAGAACAGGGCGATGACCCACCCAGACGGTGACTGAACGCAGAGTGTCGCTCACGGTGCGCGGGCGCGGATCTAAGGTCAAAATAGGTCAGGCGCCAATGATTCCAAAGGATATTCTTTATCGATTTTCTCGGGATTTTCATAGCAAAACTTAAAAAAAAAAAATTCATAAATATTTTTTATTTTATTTGTTGAACCTAATTTCTGAGTGTTTGCAGCTAATTATGAATAACCCTGTATATTAGGTACATTCACTATGAAAATTCAACTGCCAAAGTACTGCTTATTTTAAATGGTAAGTCACAAGAATCTCCCTAATTATAGAAAACAATGAAGATATATAATTAAAAGGGCGTAAATAGGTTTTCTCGCTCGTGTAATTGTAGGTATATTTATTATCATAACTTGTATCTTATTTTAATACGTCTGGATTATGGGCTTAACCAACCAACGGTGTTTTACAAAATCTTATAATCAATAGATAAGGCGTTCCATTTGATAAAGAAAATATTTTAATAAGAACAGTTGTATTAATCAAGGAACCCGTATCTTAATAATCAGTGTTTTGAGTGTGTTCTGAAAAAATGGTAAGTCCAATTTTTTTTTCATATTTTGTTTAATAAGCACTCGTATTGTATCTTATTACACACTACGAAAAGAGCTTATGAGGCGCCCTTAAAATTCTTGCAGTCCGAAAGAACTGACACGACAAGAACATGAAAGACTCAGAAGCTAATTGCAAACCGTGTAAGGGGGCGTCCATAAATTACGTGAGATGTTTAAGGGGGGGAGGGGGTCGAGTCAAATCTCATCTTATCTTACGTTGGGGAGAGGGGGGGTATCGGTAAATATCACGCAATTTTTTTTCTGATTGAAACAAAAAAAATCATGCTATTTTAATACCGTTTTAAGCCCGTCCTTTGTTTTTTACAAAACAATCCAGCGCGTTTCTGTAAGAAACCCACATTTTGAAAAATCTCACGTGAGATTGGGGGATGGGGGAGGGGGTTGAATAAAATCTCACGACATCTCACCAGGGGGGGAAAGAGGGACAGAAAATTAAAAAAAACACCTCACGTAATTTATGGACGCCCCCTAACCATTTACAAGGTATAAAATAAGGGAAAGAAATAAAATAAGTTAATATCCGCGATAAATACCCGTGTAATAGTTTAAAAAAATAAATATAAAAATATTTTAGACAATCCACTCAACACTATCTAGGCTCAAACTAAGTAGAGCTTGTACTATGGGAACCAGATAACCGATATACTACTTATATAATATATTTTTTGTAAATACATACTTATAATACAATATAACACCCAGACAGAGAACAAACATCGGTGTTCACCACACAAATATTTGTTCTCGGTGGGGATCGTCGATCCCCGATCGAACCCACGACCTACGGCGCAGAAGGCAGAGCTACTACCAACTGAGCTGCGAGGCCAGTCAGTTTCAATATGTATTTATAAGGTATTCTTCAATTCACAGATTTTGATATTATTACTGGCCGTGGCACTACCCTTGTCATGGGGTGAAGCAAATGCACCAAAAGGCAGGATAGTAGAGCCTCAACTGCATGTTGAAATGCCTCCACCGCCGCCGGCATCTGGAGCCGATGCCAGGAACGTCTTTCAGAGCTGGATGCCGATGAGGCTGGACCATTTCGACAGACAGAACCCTGATACTTTTCTCATGGTAAGTTTCTATAAATTAAAATAAAAAAAGGATTTATAAAAAAAAAAAACGTTTATTATAGCCGAATCAATAATAAAAAAAAATGTGAACTATCCACAGAACACTATCTAAGTATAGCCTAACATTCTAGTCCC
The DNA here is from genome assembly GCA_939531255.2 of Thera britannica. Lineage (NCBI taxonomy): Eukaryota > Metazoa > Arthropoda > Insecta > Lepidoptera > Geometridae > Thera > Thera britannica. The sequence goes on along the minus strand of OW618036.2, from coordinate 19,277,038 downwards.
AAAGCAAGCAGAGCTTGTACGATGGCTGATATCATACCTATTAAGATAGTTTATAGAATATAAGAATAATATCCAGAATGAGAACAAACATCTTTTTTCACCACACAAATATTTGTTTTGGGTGGGGATCGAACCCACGCTGAAAACTCCAGCGCAGAAGGCAAAGCCAACCAACTGACGTGTGAGGGCTCAACAGTACAACACAATGTAAAAGCGAGAAAACCAAAATATATAAATTTTCATAATCGCAGAGTAACTAAGAAAAAATATAAGTAATAGGTACAAGCACTTACCTACCTAACTGCTATTTTTAAATTTCAGCGTTTTATGTTCAATGAAGAATTCTTCGGAGGCGATGGCTCACCCATTTTCATCTTAATAGGTGGCGAATGGGCTATTGTCTCAGGCTGGTTGCTGGGCGGAAATATGTACGAGATGGCAAGAGAAAACCGCGGATACCAGATATACACGGAACATCGATACTACGGACTCACTCTGCCTTATACGTAAGAAAGAAAACTAAAATTATACGAACTTTATTAGATGTCTCCGGTTTTAATGCATCAAAATAAATACGCTCATGACTGTAGGTTCCAGTAAGCCATAAGGCCCAGAACATATAATAATAAGACACGGTATACTATGCCCGCTAGAAGAAGCTGCCGCTAAGCAAGGGGAAGATAGAGACATAATAAACACTTCGTTTGGCTTATTCTATATTTTGTAGTAGCACCTAGAGGTTACCTACTCTAATGTTACCTACAGGATGTCTCTGAATGGTATATTCTCGACACTCAACAACAAATATCCTGCGACTTGTAAATTCGGTGATTATTATTGAAAAATGCCGCAGAGTTGGCTTCAAAACCGCACTATTTTCTATTTTACTATTTTCTTACGTCTTCGCTCGCTTGATTAAACAAGTTTTTACATTTCTTTAACTACATATTTGTATTTTCACAGAAACTTCACAACCGAAAACCTTCGCTTCCTAAACGTAGACCAAGCGTTGGCTGATCTCGCTCACTTCATCAACGAACTCAAGAAAGTACCACGTTTCGCGAACAGCGAAGTTATATTGTACGGGGGGTCGTACGCCGCTAACATGGCGTTGTGGTTCAAGCAACGGTACCCACATCTGGTCAAGGGCGCTGTGGCGTCCAGTGGACCTATAAAAGCTGAGGTGGATTTTACTGGTAAGATAAATCCAATCCCTTGGGTCAAAACGTGGAATCCCGTCGCGTTGATTAAATATAATTCTATAAATATATTAAAAATTACCATTATATTATAATGAAATAATAAAATATTACCATCAGTAAAACATCGTTTGGACGTGCCTCTGACTACCGCAAGTATATTTATATATATAATATACCTATATTATCTTCAAAGACAATGAATATGGCTATTTGATATTTCGGTACAAACCCCCTGCTTTTATGAATTTATACCTACTTTCGATTTATTCCAGGATACTTGGAGGTGGTTAACGAGGCCTTCCTATCAGAAGGCGGAGAGCAGTGCATCAGGCACATCAGCCAAGGAATCAACGACACGATCCTAGCTATGAGGACTGAGGATGGCAGGCGCGATTTAGAAAGGGCGCACAGGTAATTTACTGGCTGGCTTGGGCTCAATTTTTCGTGGACTATCTGCCATTATCCTTACGAAAAGTTGTTTACGCTAAACTGTAATGGGATATTTTGCACCTGCAACCATAGACTACAGAAAGGCCACAATGAAATATTTTACTATGTTCTGTGCCTACGACTAACTAAGGAATCACGTAACGTGATACTACTATTATTGTAAATGCGAAAATAACTCTGTATATCTCGCTTTTACGCCAAAACTACTGAAACAATTTCCGCTAGCGTGTAAAATAACAATAAAGAATAGGGGATGAAAGTTTGTATGGAAATATGTAAAGTATAATATTCTGATATAACATTTATGGAGTCATTGCATTTTTTTTTTGCCAAGTACCGTGCCTTACATAATGAGCGCGGTGCAGCGTGGTACGGCGCGGTATGCCAAACGCAAACCTTTTTTTGCTGCAAATTAAAATAATAACCAAATATACTATTCCACGCAGACGAAGTCGTGGGCGCAGTTAGTTTATTAATCTTGATTTTAGACCTCCTTTTTTTGAAGTCTGTGAAAAATAAGATTAAGTATAGGTAGCATGTGCTGTGCACTTTAACAATACATTTTCTTGATAATATACGAACCTTTTGTGATAGATAACCAAATATTTTAATTTCCAGACTATGTGCACCCTTGGATTATGACAATCGGTTCGAGCTAGGCTATTTCTCTGGCCTGATCAGTTGGTCGTTCTCTACGTCCGTGCAGCAAGCCCACCCGGGCACCTTACTCGCTGTTTGCAATAACTTCGAAGGCAATTTCTACGGTGAGCCATAGGACAGCCTTAAAATTGTTATGTTGGTAAAATGTTGCTAATTGACTTGCACCAAAAAGGACTGTAAACAAAAAGTAGAGTACCCGTAGCGATAGACAAATTCGTCGTTACCTCGGCGAGCTTACATCTCTCGCTGCACTCAGGATTCCACTCTCAACTCACATAATCTCAATTATTTAGCTCATCATTATCATTTCGGAATGTCATGTTAAATAGGGATTCTCTCCCACTCATTTGAGTAATTATCTTTTTGGCTAGTTTCGCTTCTCTAATTTACATCAGGATTTTTTTTATTTGTAGGGAACACGCCTATGGAAAAAATTGGCGGATACATCGCTGATCTTCGCAACTTGGGCAATAACTGCTGGGATATTGACTACGAGAGCTATGTGGCGTCGTATTCGAACACTTCACCATCAATTGGTAAGTACAACTAAGGTAGAGATCGTTCAATCTTAAACTGCAAGCCTCACTACTTTAGTCAGCCAAAGTAAATTGTTCTATAGTACTGACCTCACAAGGGTCATTTTGAAGTGAAGCAAAATACTATCAATCAAATCAACGGCACCTCTCATCTGTGATTTTGTGGCTTCTCATATTCCATTTGCATAATTATAGGTCGAGCGTGGTACTACCAGACTTGTACCGAATACGGCTACTACCAGACAGCGCCGCAAACAGGCACGGTCTTCGACGCTTTGGAGTGGCTCAGCGTGGAGTTCTATGTGGACCTTTGTAAAAGGATCTTTGATGAACGGTATGATTGTCCGGGGCTAGTTTAGAACTAAGAGTAGTTTCAGACTAACTGTTTTCGGGTATAAAACCTCGTTTTTCTATGCACGTATCGGCGTTTTGTAACGCAACTCACGAGCCTTGACGCGCATAAAGCTCATATTACGAGCGAGTGAGAATTACTCTTCCTGACTGACCCACTCTTCCAAGCGAACTCGCTGGCATAAGCCAGTCTCCGCGTGTAAGCGCGTATGCAAAGCTACAAAAACTACCCTACCTACGCGAAAAAAATGCTACTGTGAAACAGCTCTTAGGGTGAGGCCAAACGATCGTAAACTCATCGCGTTTTTTGGTTTCTCGACGTTTCTTGACGATTGTACACATCGTAAAAAACGCGATTTGACAACTCAAAAATTATTAGACTTGTTTGGCTTAACTTTTAGTGAAAAATAAATGGATGAATCCAGAGTTCGAATAATTTAAAGTTCGTATCGAATCCAAAACATGTCGTGATCATCTTTGAATACAATAAGATCTCTTTCTCCTTTCTTGGATGTCTTAGAAACGGTTCTTTTAACACAGTAACCATTTCCACAGTTTCGACGAGAAATTCGTCTACGACGCAGCAGACCGCGTGAACAACGTATTCGGCGGATTGGCGCCAAATGTGAACAACACTATCAATATACACGGAGCCATTGATCCGTGGAAGGCGCTTGGTGTTTACGATGAAGACTTGAAAGAGTCGTCGCCCACTTTCACTGTACCCAGGTAAGGAATAAAATAATTAAAAAAAAAGTAAAACCCTAAGAGCCCGCGCACACAGAGGGCGGTCAGGAGTTCTGAGTTCTGAGTTCCGCGTTCGCCGTTCATTACAATGTACCGAGTCTATAACTACAACGCACACAGCGGGCAGACTGACCGCGGCGGTCAAAGCGGAACGTCGCGTTCTAAGAGTTCTTTTCCCGCCGAGACAAGGAACGCCTGAACGCCGCGATGTCTGAGGAACCTGGTATTGCATCTAATCAAGAAAATAGGGTGTTTTACGTCCTTTCACCACAATCAACTCCAACAATTCAAACAGCTAGTACACCGCAGCCACAGTTGACTGGAAACCTAAGAGAATATTACGAACACATTTTCTCCAGTTAGTATTTTGTTTTTCGATAGCAGGTTTTATGATGTTATACAATTCATTAAAACTATTAATCGACATTCAAAAATAAACATAGAATCTTTGTTCATCTTTAAGTAAATCCTGAAAAATATTACTAAATTCGCCTTGTTCTTATCGCGTTGTGTTAATTGGGTGCACCCAATACTTCCTTTTCTTTTTAGAAGCTGCTAAGCTCCACAATAACAATAGTTCTTCATCGGATGATGAACTTTCTAGTGACATGTTTTGCACGTCCAAAGACCCAAATGAAACAAGAACGCGAGAATTTGAACGCCGCTTGTGTGCGTTGGAACTCTTGAGCGGTCAACGGTCACTAGAACGCAGAACTCTGACCGCTCTCTGTGTGTTCACGCTCTAACAGCCATATTAATAAACGCAATTTAAATTTAGTAATGGTTTAAAGTTAGCCCTGTCACTTTTTGTCATTACCCAGTGGTAAGAGATGGCAATAGTTTAAGCACAGCTTATCTTTTGACATATTTTTATTAATAGGGCTTTAAAAGTAAAAATTAATAAAATGTCAAGAAATGGCAGGATGGAATATAAAAAGAAAAAGAACTCTTGACTCAAGGTATACTCGTACTACTGATAGAGTCCACGCAAGGTCTGTCAGTTTTTTTTTTACATTTTCTTCCATCTGTCAAGCGCCAAATTATCTTGAGCGGACTCTAGACCACTGCTGGAACACTGCCACAGTGACATGAGTGTGTGTACGTGATACTATATAGAGCCATGCATTGAATATCAAACTAATCAGTATATTCTATAAGTACCAAATTTCAAAAATTCTAATTTCTTACCATATAACTTATACATATATTATATACATAATTATACCTACTTATCTAATACTGACCACCGCAACGGAAGTCCATAGTTTTGTGGATGCATGGTGCTCTGCACACCTACAAAAATAACCTGAGTCATCGGTGAACTACTTTCATCAGTGTCCAGTGACCCATGCAATTATAATACTGATAAAACAAATGTTATTCGATGATGAAATATGGATCTCATGTTTTCGTTTGGTACCTAACCTGTCACTGATAAAGTATAATCTCTTACGAGTCAAAAGGTTAAATAGCTAGTTTTTTTTATGAGGGCGTAGTTATCTACATCGAAAGGAAGGCTCAATAACATAACGCACAAAACAATTCAGTCTTCTAAAATAAGGCTGCCTTCACACTAAAATTATCATCACTTTCTGCTTCGCTTAGCTCTTGTCGGGGTTTTTCTTCAATTGAGTCTTTCGAATGCGGCCTCCTTGACTTACATAAACGACATGATAGCGACCTTTTCTTTTATCTGGCTCACGTAACTTATTCCTTTCCTCTTCCCCGTTTTCCTTCAATTATGTTCTTTATGTAGCTGTCATGTCGTAGAAGTCCAAACATGTTTCCTCTCCAGTTTTGCATCGTCTCAAGTCTAACTCTATTCTCCTTTACTTGCTCTAAGACCTCTTCGTACATAACTTTTTCCGTCCAGCAAATTTTCTCCACTCTCCGCCAGCACATTTCTAAAGCTTCCAGTAGTTTTGAGGTTATCATGTATAAGGTATTTTTAGGATGTCTACGTTTTTGATTGTCATTTTCTATTGTAATTATGTTTGGTGAAGTTATTTGACGCTTAGATCACCTAATAAAGGCAGGCTAACTGAAGTCAGAGCGTATTACGAGCGTGAACTAAATGTAGGATCAGCGTGGAAAAGCATAAAAGTGCGCATGCTCATAGTCGGATAGTCGCCAGCTGACAGTACGTTTGGTGTGAACGCGGCCTAAACGACTTGTTTATTAAACCGACCACGGCATGGAATTTTGATAAAAAACAGGTATGTTACCTATATGTGTTCCAAATGGAAATGGTAATACGTTTTTTTCCAACAGGGCATCGCATTGCTTCGATATGCAGAGTTGGAGGACGACTGATACCATCCATATGACAAGAATACAACAAACAGCGAGACGAATGGTCGCCTCTTGGCTTTCGACTACCTAATTTGGGTATACCACCTACTACAGAATGTGTCGAGTATTATCAGATTAGTTCTAAAATAAAACATTTTTATTCCGGTGTCCCGGAGACATAATTTATTAGTTTGAAATTCCACAATTGATAATCCACAGAAGTTAATAGGAAACTTTAACAAGTCAAAATTGAAATATTACAAAATATAATCACAATTAGATACATTCTCGCTACGAGACCTACGTCATACATTTAAAATCTTTTCTAAATAAGTGTGTAGGCAACGTATGCTATTTCCACTTAAATCCTACACATTGCATCACAATAACTTTAATTACCGTATAAATGCACAGTGCACTACTTCCCTGGCATATGTCGGTGTGTTTTCAAAATGGCTCTTTTCCACGATATTCCTTTTCGGAAACACAACACAAACTGTACAAGGCGGGAGACGGCTTGCCATATTAATATTATTTACACAGCTTGTTATGTATTGCATGTACACAGATTTTCTGATTAAAAACAATAAGGTACAATGAGATTGCATAAACTTTATGATATTCATCTCGCCACGCTGTACTATATTTGCAGTGAGCGAAAGGAAGCGAAACGGCGCGTTTCTCTCATATCCGCTACACTGTGACGCCGCCAGGAAAGTAGTCTACTCTACCAAATTTGTCATAGCACTTATAATTGTAATTGAAAAACATTAGAGATTGCAGGCCAGTCCATCATTTAAAACTTTGTCAATTGATCATAATCATTACAATAAAAAAATCATTAATAATCGGAAATTCATTACTTAAAATACAGTGCATTCTACTAAAATATAGGGCAGTGTACAATTCATCTATGTATCTATGGAATTCATAGAATTTAAGTCACGATAAGATACACAAGACTGCCATTATAATCCCTGAACTAACTCAAATTCAGAACTGACGGCACCTCGTTATTATCTAGGTCTATTATCTATTGAATACTTAAACTATGAAACTCGCATGCAACCATCTTTGGATCTTGTAGTTCCACAGACGAGGTTCGATTCACGTTTATGTCTAAAGGGAGCGCATGGCTCCCGCTACAATGACACACGCAGATTAAGAGCTAACATACTGGTGGAATATTTACAATGTTCTAGTTCAGGTCTGGAGTCATTCAACTACCAGTGGCTTGGGGCTTTCCCACGGGAAGCCCTCTCGCCCGAAGTGGCCGTAAGTGCTGGTCTTCTGGTAGATCGGCGCTCTGAGGTTCAGCTCCCTAAACAAAAACCACGCATATATTTTTCTTGAATAGTGACGACACGTTGATGTTCATAGCATAATTATGAGGACATGATTTTAATAAAATGAAGTAAGGATTTGATATCACATAACTTTAGCGCTGACCGTTATTGCGCAGAAGTCAAACATAAGGTACCTGAGGGGGAATAGCGGTATGAAGGGCGGGCGTGCGTAGCGCTGATTGGCTCTCCAGTCGTACTCCGCTCTCTGTACCAATAGGACACTCTGCACACATCCACACATCCAGTGTACGCGACATGCGCACACTACGACGCATACGCAAATATCCCCTCCGCATATCGCTCAGCGCTAAAGTTATGTGCCGCTAGTTATACCCACGAGTAAAAATAAATGCCGTAACGACATACATTTTGTGTGGAAAACAAATGTGTAAATGTAAGACTCAAATACAATCTTTAAAAAAATAAATAAAATTATCAATAAAAATGTTTGTTGTTTGTACTCACTTTACTATTTTTCCCGGTCGCAGATCGAAGTTCTTTTGTACAATGGCAAGAAGTTGCTGCTGTGTCTTGTGTGAGGTTCCATAGTCGAACACGGTGATAGAAAGTGGCTCTGCGACTCCAATGGCGTAAGCAACCTACAGAGCAAGGAATTCAATAAACTTGTAATAAATATAAAACAATGGGGTTATTTGAAACAGAAAGTAACAACATTCAGCTTGCATAAATAAGATTCTGAATGGTTAAAATCTCTTATTTTAAGTTCAGTAATTTTGTCAGTCATGAGATGAGAGGTTGTCTCATCAATAAGTGCTTGGATAGACAAATTTTGTTTGAAGTCTTGGACTTAGCTTCTGTGTTGTGAACAATTAGAGTCAACTATCTACTGGGTCGGTAGACAGCTTGCACACATTTGGGATTTACCTATATTATATTGTATGTTTAAAGGAATTCACACACAAATGTTTTAAAGCTAGGTGAGTCTATGTGCAAGTTTCACGTGATCCTAGAAGAACCTAGAATATTAGGCAAGAAGCGCCTTGGTTCCTACTTTTTTTTATACGATCCTATAAACAAGATTGTTGTCTATACTTTCAGCCAAACTGCTTTCAGCTTGATGACCCAAGGTTTTGTTACACATAGCAATATATTGTTAAAGTGTCAATATTTTATTCAGATTCTGATTCAAAGGGTAGTCTTTACCTGAACCATGCAGCGCCGGCAAAGGCCTGCCTTGACAAGTGACTTGGCTACCCAGCGTGCAGCGTACGCAGCCGATCGATCCACCTTAGTAAAGTCTTTGCCGGAGAATGCGCCGCCGCCGTGAGCGCCCCAGCCGCCGTATGTGTCCACGATGATCTTGCGCCCCGTCAGACCAGCATCAGACTAAAACAGTTATAAAAGTACTGCGTCCGCTTACGCTTTTTTTAGTTTTTCGGGATAAAAGGTAGCATTTATTTTAATCTAGGTTGTTATCTGTAATGGCTCCCATCCAAGCAAAGAGCGCTGACAAATAATTTGTTGGCGAAAACGTTACCCTCCGTCGGTTGTGACTAACCTAACCAATAAAACGAGAGCTGCTAGCACGCCCTGGTGGCGCGAGTTACGAGAGGCATTCTTGACCACTTGTCTAAAGACCAAGACCACTGGTGGTCCAGTGGTAGTGGCCACATCTTCTGATCCTAAGGTCGACGGTTCGAATCCGTTCGTACACCAATAAGTGTTTCCGCACTAAAAATGTACTACACTAAGCCAGTACCTCTAAAACGAGAAAGGAAAACATCGCGAGAAAATGCGCAGCTAAACGTTACAAAAACATGTGTCAAGTGCAAGGAAGGAACTTCTTTGAGGTGCACTTAAATCCTTTCACCACACTGGTTCAAAATAACTAGTAACACGGCAAGAAGGAGAAGGGCCATAGTAATAAAATACTTAAGAAACTTCGTCTTACCTGAGGTCCGCCAATGATGAAGTTCCCGCAAGGGTTGATGTGAATGACGGTTTTTTCATTGATGTACTGAGCTGGGATAACTTCCTTGATCACTTTCTCTCTGATTTCATCGCGCAGGGTTTCAAGTGTGATCTTAAACAAGAAAGATTTTGATAAATACAAAAAAAAACGATATCAACAGTCGTCCTTTACTCGGGCCAATTGTAAAGATTACGTGAAATCTGTGAATGGAGATGGACCAAAATTGTTTATCATGAAAATATTGTATGGGAGAGCTATATCTACATATCATATTATTATTCTAATAAAGAAGAAATTTGTATTTTCGTATGTTTGTAATGAACCAGTGACACCATAAGAAGGTAGGCTAGAATAATTATTACTAGCGACTCCATACCGGCTTCGGCCCGGTTTCGCACGGGTGTAATTTCGAAAAAAAAAACTATCTGAAGTTACTGTATTTAAATTTTTACACCCGTGCGAAGCCGAGGTAAAACGCTAGTTTAATATAAAGCTATTTATTATAAAGCTGGAACTTCCACTAGTATCTGTTTGTTAAATTAGTAACAACTTAAATAAAGTAAAAACTCGATTGTCTGAACGCCTAAATGACATAGCAACAAACCAATGCATTTATCTCAAAAATAACTTTCTATTACAAATAAGTAATCGTGTTACATAATGATAAGAATATTGGTTGCTATGCGGAGCTTATACTTTACTGTGCTGGTCGAGATAGTTGCCCTCTTGTTGGTTCTTTGATTTATGACAGGAATTTTGTGAAATCTTACTAAAATAATCTACTAAAAAATCAAAATTAAGTGAATCAAGATAGCTTCTTGAGTGAGATAGTAATGCTACTGAATACAGTGTCAATTTCAGATTGATGCCATAGAAATTTCATCAAACTCTGTTCAGCAATCTGGCCTTAAAGTCGGGTTTTCAGAAATATAACCTTCAAGATAAAACAAATATATTTCATATCGGTTCATAAATGACGAAGTTATGCGCTAAAAAACATAAAATTATCAACCGAATTGAGAACCTCCTTCTTTATTTGAAGTCGGTTAAAAAGTAGGTACCTTGTACAATTATTGATACGTAGATAAAGTCATGAACGATTCACTGTGCATAACAGTTTTTAAATTACTTTTCTGTAATAGCATTGCTCTAAAATAAACGAGAAAAAGAATTACTACATTACATCAGATAATGTGTTTTTACCTAGAAGACATAATAATCAGAAATCAGAAATACATATAAGAATGCTTATCGAGAGGAAGGAATAAGTGACCCCATAACATCATGATCATGATTACAGTAACAATGATGGAAATAAAGCATTTGCAACGCCTTTGTCATGTAAATGAAACCAACGTTTGAGAGAACTATGACGTCAAAGTTCTCTTACATACGTGTATTCACGTAATGTATGATTTAAATCAGGCGAGCATTTAGCTACAGTAAACATTGTTAAATTCAAATCATAACGCCGATAACATGAGATTATACACAATTTTATACAGTGACGTTGGTAACCCCAGCCAATTTGAAGATAATATTATTATGTTCATAGCACGCAATCATCAAAATGACGAAATTTGATATTTGTTTCACGTGAAAACAAGCGTGAGAATAAAATCTAGCATTTGAACGAAATAGTAAATAAGCACAGATAGCAATTCTGATTTGCATTTTCATTTTGCACACTTCGCGGTTAATTGTTGGTGGATATGACATTAGAGCCGCTATATGGTATACTAGCGACCGCCCACGGCTTCGATCGCTCCGTTCCAGTTACATCCGTTATCCGTTACAATATCTTTATAAATAAGCCTATGTGTTATTCTGATGCATAGCAATATTATTGTAAAGTTTCATTAAAATTCATTCAGTAGTTTTTACGTGATGAACATCCATCCATCCATCCATCATACTTACAAACATTCGCGTTTATAATATTAGTAGGATAATATATATTATGGTATATCGGCTAGTGCGGCTTAGTTTTTTTAGATACTGATACATTCTTGAAAATTGTAGAACATTTTTTGTTCTATCATAAATGTTTCCGCAGTGCACGCGATTATATTAGTTCCAAGCTGCACCCAAAACGGTACAGTAGTTAGGGCGTGATTTCGAAACGTCCAAACATTGTACATAACATTCGATAATATTAACAAGACGTACGAGAGAATTGATACAGTGACGCTGCAGCGGCTCCTTCAAAATGCCTAGTCTAGAAAAATATACAATGACAACTTTACCTTCTCAGAGTGTTGGAGCGAGACGACAACAGTGTGCACTCTTTGTGGAACGGTCGCGCCACCCGCGAAGATATACTCGCAGGTCACCTGTAAATAAAAAAACATTCGCTTTTATTTAAAGTTAGTTCACTCAATAAATAATAAACAAGTTGTATATTTATAGACTATTAAAGATTGCCTAACATCTCCAATGTCATCATTACATTACCATTGAGCTTAGTATTGCGTTTTAGTGCAGCAATTTAATTAGGCTTATATAGATATCAAATTTCCAAACGAATACTTTGACAAAGCTTACCTTTGTCCTAAACTCTTAATAAGCGATAACACCGCCCATTGACTTCGCTATAGTTTAAGATGTGTAATGTCTTATTCTTGTGGTGCACAATAAATTATTATCTATCTAAAATATCAAGCAATTTGAACTAGCTTCATTAGAAGTTGATAATATAGGATCAAGTGACCTTTTGATTGCCAGTATTGAAATGCACGCTCTCTTTGTCTCGCAAAACAAGTACTTTGCCATCAATTGAGCGTCATTGTGTAGCTGTGGATCTTCTATCAGCTCGTAAATTGGATGGAGCAGGTGTCTGATATCATTTGACACAAGAGCAAGTTTATCATCTAATCGCTAAACAACACTTGAAACGCTGACTACGGCTGAAATGCAATCCAACACCCAGCTCTTATTGAATCATACATAGCAATATTATTCGACTTCATTCATTTCAAATAACTGGTTTGACCTATGAACTTGTTAAAGACAAAAAAAGAATAAAAGTCCGTATATGTAGTGAAGATTGTGTGTAAAAACGTACTATCTGTTATTTTAATTAGAAAATTATTCTACAACCTTGGAATCAATGAGTCCACATCAGATAAAAATGTGGCGCTTCTAGGAAGGCGATTTCAAGTGTAAAAAAATACGAAAAACGTGTAAAAAATTTGCACATTGTAAGTGCGACGTAGCTTATTCAGAATTTATGTAGAACGCCTGTGGGTACTGAACTGCTAAAGCAAACGGTATTTTTCCATAATTTAACAGAGATAACCAATTATTTTTCATAATTTCAATTTAAAAACGAAAACAAGTAGGTTAGGTACAGTCAGCATTCTAGTTTTTCTGCATTCAAATATTGTCTATCAGTATTTGTAATTATCTAATTACTAGCGGCCGCCCGCGGCGTCGCTCGGCCCGTTCCCATTACTTTTTTAGGATAAAAGTTTTATGTCCCCCGGTTATAAGCTACCTTCCCAGCTTCCCACCAACTTTCCGCCAAATTGGTTCAGCTGTTCTCGAGTCATAAATAGTGTAACTAACACGACTTTTTTTATGTATACAGACACACTTCTCGTTTAATTGAATAGCTTGAAACTTCAAATAACATGATCTACTTTTTATGTTGACTGTACCTTACCTACCTATGAATAAAGCCAGTGTTATAATCATCAGCAGGCTGACGTCCACTGCTAGACAACGCAATAACCTTCTTCCTCATTCTGGGCAGTCGGCTAAACATGGCTATCCCATTGGTTTCCATGATAACCAAAATTGTATTGATGATTACCTGAGTTTTGGAATCGGGACGCGCCCACCAGAATTCGCCATTTCGTCTTAGTTCAGCGATCTTCTGGTTCAGTCTGTGTGCAAGTACTACAGTCAAAGGCATGCACTCTTCTGTCTCATCTGTTGCATAGCCAAACATTAATCCCTGAAATAAGCATACTATCAATAATATATCACTAAAATCCAAATGAACATGGTATCAATCAATCAATCAGTTGATATGTTTGTGGCCTCGGCCAAATTGGAAAGAACTTTAAAATAAATACAGGTAGATATGTGTATTCATTTTGTTATATTTCACTATGTTGATGATAATTATTGATTATCCCAAAACAGGGCAAAGGCTAAGTCGGGCATCGGCTAGTTAATAATAATTTGGTGAAGTAGGGTCTGCACACAATTTAAAAATTGACAATAATATTATGTCGAGTAAAGGAAAATCTAAATTAAATACACTGTGTAGTGTATCTATAGGAAAACCCAAATTAACTATAAACAGGAGAATATTATTGTTCATGCACACAACTTTTTTTTTATACAACTAGCTGATCGAACAAGCATATGACCGGGCTGATGTTAATTGGTTAATTATCGCCAATAACAAAGGATTGCTTCTTTGAACGTGCCCTATGATGCACTGGCCTGCGTCCATCAACTTGAGGCATACAGATGTTCAGCCTCAAGTGCCAGTAGTTTCACCGGCACCCTTCAAACCAAAACTGACTATGAATATATAACTGAATAATATGAATGAAATGATTATATTATGGTGCAATACCCTACAATTTTCATGCATTTCTTCTAGTTAAATTACTAGACCCTGTGCATCATTCATCACATTGGTTTTAAGTCGGCACCATCAGACAGGAATATTTTAATGAACACCTTTTGATGTTTGATGCCTAATGCAATTATTATAATTTTGTGTAAGAATTTCTGTATCTCATACCTGATCACCGGCCCCAACTTCTTCATCTATCCTGTTCTCATGCACACCAGCGGCAATGTTTGGAGACTGTTGGTCGAGAGCCAGCATCACGGAGCAAGTCTTGTAATCAAACCCTGAGTCCAAGCATGCTATTATTAGTAAATGATTGATGAAATGCTTCTCGGAAGACTTGTGAGTTTTATTTTGATAAGTGGTGTTCCCAAATGCCACGGTTTTAAGTTGCTTTTCAATTTGTATCATAGGATGATTGTAGGCTGTTGTTTTCCAGTTGTGAAACATCGTGCATGATGACTATGATTGTAATAATACCAAAATTGGAAACTAGTATAGGTAGTAAGGTTTACTTGTGATTTAAAAAACCCATCAGAAGTGTATTCAATTGTAATTTTTGGTAACATAGACAGAGTTAAACTGCAAAGCCTTACAATTTAACTCTAGATTTATCCATTTTACCCTGGATTTCAAAATTGAATCTCATGCATTTTATTTAAATGATATCCCTTCTATTTGATAGCTGTTTTTTTCTCATCGTGCAGCAGGCTTGATTCCAAGTTATACCTGATCTCCAGCCCCAATATCAATTTCATCTCGGTCTTGATACACCCCATTTGCAATATCAGGGCTTTGTTCTTCGATAGCCACTAACAAGTTCAGTGTACGCCAATCAAAACCTAGTTCATGGAACAATATTAGGTGGTAAAACAAAAATTTGAATAGGTAGGCAAGTAGGCCTTTGCCTATATTGTATTCTCTGGCTAAGTGCCAATGACCTGTATTGTTTGAGATTAATAATTAAAAGCGCTCACATACCTTTGGACGAGTCATCATAGCCAATATGCTTCACTGTATCTCTCACAACTTTTTGGTAGTCAACATTGGCTTTTGAGGTGATCTCTCCACACAATAGTACCATGCCAGTTTTGGTCACTGTTTCTGTTGATTTGAAGTTCTATTTAGCATGTTTTTATTTTGACAACAATTTCGAGTGCTGAAGGATTGAAGGGTTTCTTTTTAGACAACTTACCGCATGCTACTTTTGCATTGGGGTCTTGTCTGAGATGTGCATCCAAGATAGCATCACTGATTTGGTCACACATTTTGTCTGAAATAAACACGAATAGTAATTCAATTTTATGTAAAACCATCTTCTTGAAAGCAATCATCCCTAGGATATTTTTACGCCGGACCACGTGCTGATATTATTTTGACATGGTGAGCATGATCGATGACCGTCACTTGAAACCATGATGTAACAAAACATTGGCAGTCTTCAGAGACCATGTGTCATAGCATCATGTAAATAACGTGTTTGGTGGTTTTCAAAGGAGGCAACGAATTACATCAAAATAGAGGAAATATAGTGGCTCTAAATATGCGCACATGTTCCGAGGCGGCCATTTTTCGTATCGCTCGATTCCAGCATCAGGGTTAGAAGTAAACTAACCTGGATGACCCTCTCCAACAGATTCAGATGTGAACAAAAACACTGATCCATCTTCCATATCATAACTGTGTCCGTTTGTTTTAGCGTATCCATTCATTTTTGAGGTCTCCGGCATTCTGAATTTAGAGTTAGCTCACAAAAATAACCCGATAGAGCCCTCCGAACTAACACTGTGGAAAAGAGGTTCGGCGCAAGACAGCACTGATATTTATAAGATTGGCGGGGCGCCACTGAGCTATGATCAGTATCCAATCAGAGCGCTTGCTGTATTTGTAACACAATGTTTCTATTGGCCAGAATATTTGTTTTGATTTTCCAACCTGCAACAGATAATAAAAGTAAAACCCGCGAATTTTAAGACATTAAGAAAATGCTAAATGGGAAAATAAATAAATTTTAAGCTTAAACTAGTTTGAACATCCTCGATTTCTACAAAATTAATAAACCAATACGACAATTTATCTTTGAGTGTTGTCGCACTGACAGAAGGATATGGTATTTCAACAAAATATCTCGTTTATTTATCATTGAACCCACGGGAGTAGGCAATTTCACAGTAATTCTTTATCTCACTGTAAAAAAAAACTTTTTAGGTGAGCAGCTTAGTGCTAATAATGGGGTTCCTCTGTTCAAAACTCGGCCTCTTAAATCTTAATCAGGTAATCAACCTGCCTTCCTAATAATAAGAACAACTTTTAATAGGTACTTACTTTTATTTTGGAAATTACTTACCCAGTGCTACGAAAAATACTCCGAACTCAAGCAGTGTTTTTAATAAAACTTATAATTGCTTTTATTGTATACTTTATTCACATATAAATAAAACACAACAACACTTTACCACAACCGCTTGACGACTGGACTGTCTGAGTGATATTTTGAGACTATTACTTTATAGTTAAGTAAAGTATCTGGTAGGTAGGTATGTATCAAATAGCTAGGTACCTCATCGAGAATCGTAAATTGTACGACTTACCTTGCTACTAATATCACAGAACTAGTTTGAACAGAATAACTTTTTCTTTTAATGAAAATTGAATTGATATTAAAAAAAATATTATTTCGATTCTCACACTCTTCTTGATAACAAAACAAGTTCTTTATATTTATGACCTAACCGATATTTATTTGTGATTATGATTTTCCTATCTGATTTCTGAGCCAGATACTTTTTCAGCTACTCCTTTCGTTGGGTGGGTAGGTAAGATAATATACACAGTTATTATGTCTGATACTTACTTCCTTTTTGCTTAAAAAATACTTGAGGATAAAAGGAGGATAACCTTTGAACTATTAATTACTTAAACAATCGTGAGATGCGATTTGAGTATTTTGATCCAGAAATTATCAGTCGCGTGCTGATGCAATTTATTTGCAATACATTGGTGATTTTAACAATAGCAGTAAAAATCTTCTACCATACTTGTTTTCCTCCTATATTATGTGGGGTAAACTGGGGTGTCGTTATTATTGATTGGGCTTTGTTTTTTTAATTCCCTAGATTTATAGAGGTATTTTTTTTAGATTTTTATTTTTATTCTTGGCTTAGACAAGAGATGCGATGAAAATAATAAAAAGTCAACAAGTAATTGCATAAAAACGTGGATTGCCATCTTCATATTTGTGTTTTAATCTTAGTAGGTTACCGGCCTAAGTTGGAAGAGTTTGTGAGATCTCAGTTCGAGGTAAGTAAACTTTTAGCTAAGTACTTACAGAATAACATTCGATTCGATCTCGAATAACAAAATGATGATGAATTTATGGATGACTCTCGGATTTTTAAAACTTTGATAATGATATTGGGGGTTATCGGTAGAGGTTGCTTGTTACGTAAACGGTTTTCTAATAGGACCGATAAGAGGCACGAGCGGCTTTCAACCTTTATTTTATTACCACTGCCACATGCAGTTAAATATACCTACAACTATCAGTGCCTCTAATTTATTTGCTCAGGACAGAGGGGCGCCAAAATATTATCTAAATCATAAAACAAAAGATAGAATTATTGCCACCAAATTTAAATATTGCTCAATAAAGGCAAAGCTAAAGCTATGCAAAGCTTTTATACTTGAACATAGCTGCCTTTTTAGGGTTCCGTAGCCAAATGGCAAAAACGGAACCCTTATAGATTCGTCATGTCTGTCTGTCTGTCTGTCTGTCTGTCCGGCAGTGTCACAGCCATTTTTCTCCGAAACCATAAGAGCTAGACTGATGAAACTTGGTGAGTAGATGTATTATGTAAACCGCATTAAGGTTTTTACACAAAAATAGAAAAAAAAACTATAAATTTTGGGGGTCCCCATACTTGAAACTGAAACTCAAAATTTTTTTTTCATCGAACCCATACGTGTGGGGTATCTATGGATAGGTCTTCAAAAATGATGTTGAGGTTTCTAATATCGTTTTTTTCTAAACTGAATAGTTTGCGCGAGAGACACTTCCAAAGTGGAAAAAAGTTGGTCCCCCGCCCTCTAACTTCTAAAATAAGAGAATGATAAAACTAAAAAAAAAATATGTTGTACATTACTATGCAAACTTACAACGATATTTGGTTTGAACGAGATCTAGTCAGTAGTTTTTTTTATACGTCGTAAATCGTAAACTGCAATTTACCTTTCGACGAACTATAAGAACCTCTAGATTATTTTACTTGATGCTACGGAACCCTTCATGGGCGATTCCGACTCGCACTTGGCTGCTTTTTTATAAAGACACTCAATTGCAGCAATTGCAACTTGCAAATTGCACTCATTGAATTAATATAAAGTTATGTTTCATGAAATAATATACTTTACAACTATTTCTTTATGTAAAAAAGTTAACCGACTTCCTATAAAAAGGAGGAGGTTCTCAATTCGGTTGTATTTTTTTTTTTATTTTTTTTTTTTATGTTTGTTACCGCATTACTTCGTCATTTGTGAGCCGATTTGAAAAAATATTTTTTTATCTGAAAGGTACTGCTTCCAGATTGGTCCCATTTTAATTTTATTAAAATCGGTGTTGCCATTTTTTTTTAATATTTTTTTTATGTTTGTAACTGCATGCCTCCGTCATTTATGAACTGATTTAGAAAATTATTCTTTTATTCAGAAGGTTATTCTTACGTCCACATTGTCCCAAACAAATTTCATTAAAATTGGTTTAGCCGTTTGGCAATGAAGTCGGTTTCTCTAGTTTTTAGGGTTCCGTAGCCAAATGGCAAAAATGGAACCCTTATAGATTCGTCATGTCTGTCTGTCTGTCTGTCTGTCTGTCTGTCTGTCTGTCTGTCTGTCTGTCTGTTTGTCCGGCCGTGTCACAGCCATTTTTCTCCGAAACCATAAGAGCTAGACTGATGAAACTTGGTGAGTAGATGTATTCGGTGAACCGCATTAAGGTTTTTACACAAAAATAGAAAAAAACTATAAATTTTGGGGGTCCCCATACTTGAAACTGAAACTCAAAATTTTTTTTTTCGTCGAACCCATACGTGTGGGTCTATGGATAGGTCTTCAAAAATGATATTGAGGTTTCTAATATCGTTTTTTTCTAAACTGAATAGTTTGCGCGAGAGACACTTCCAAAGTGGAAAAAAGTTGGTCCCCCCCCCCCTCTAACTTCTAAAATAAGAGAATGATAAATCCAAAAAAAATATATGATGTACATTACTATGCAAACTTCCAACGATATTTGGTTTGAACGAGATCTAGTCAGTCGTTTTTTTTTTATACGTCATATATCGTAAACCGCAATTTACCTTTCGACGAACTACAAAAACCTTTATATTATGTTAATTGATGCTACGGAACCCTTCATGGGCGAGCCCGACTCGCACTTGGCTGCTTTTTTAAACTTATAATAATTGAAGACCTATTCATAGATACCCCACACGTATGAGTTCCATGAAAAAAAATTTTTTTGAGTTTCAGTTTCAAGTATGGGGACCCCCGAAATTTATAGTTTTTTTTTTTATGTAAAAATCTTAGTGCTGTTTACAGAATACATCTACTCGCCAAATTTCATCAGTCTAGCTCTTACGGTTTCGGAGAAAAAAACGGTTGTCTGTAAAGTCGGTTTACTGACGATAGTTGAACGTGATAACGTCATAAGAAAATACTCGCGGACTTGCGGACTCGGACTCTCAACTCTCGGACCCCCTCCGGACCCTCATTTACCCTTACCCTCATTTACCCTTACCCTCATTTACCCTTACCCTCATTTACCCTTACCCATTACCCGACCCGGGCTCGGGCTCAGGTAAATGGAACGACGAAACGACGTAACGACGCATGAGTCATGTTTTTTCGTGCGTGCAGCCGGCTCCATCGATTTATAGGGAGGCAATAATGTACGACCCGATAATGCACAGCAGGATAATGTACAGCAGGTTAATGTACACATCGTTATTACGATGCCAGGGTTTGGATTAACGGGGCGTACAATAAAAGGTCGCGAAATAACATGCTGTACAATGTCGTCACGTGTTGTTATTGTACGCCCCGTTATTACGATGCCAGTTAAGCCTCGTGCACACTGTAGCAATTCAATATTGATTTTTGCTGTTTTGTTCTGGCAGCGGATACTTGTATTTGTTCTTGAGACTTTATAGGGCGGATCCGACTTGGATAGGTTAGGTTATGTTAGAACATATAAATAGCGCACAAGGCGAGCGAGCATAGCGAGCGTGCCGCGGCAGCGGCCGCCGCAGTGCCAGAAAATGTTTTTTTACATTTACCCCCAAGGGGCTATTCTCTTAAGGAGCAGTATCCATTGCCTACAAAAAAAAAAGAAATAATTGAATTGCCTCAGTGTGCATGGGCCCTAATGGCATCCAATTAACATGCTGTACAATAACATCACGTGACAATTTTGTGCACCCAGTTAATTCACAGCCAGTTATTGTACGGCAGGTTAAAACGAATCCAAAAAATGAAAAAAGGTTTCGTTTTAACATGGTGTACAATATCATGCTGTACAATAACTGGACGTACATTAACCGGACCCGATTTATAAGACGTTATCACGTCAAAATGGCTGTGACATACGGACGGACGGACAGACAGACAGACAGACAGACAGACATGACGAATCTATAAGGGTTCCGTTTTTGCCATTTGGCTACGGAACCCTAAAAAGGAACGTGACCATCCGATCTTCATTTGTTTTTTAAAGTATCTGGTTCCCATAGTACCTACAAGCTCTGCTTATTTTGGGGCTAGATAGTGTTGTGTGGATTGTTTAAAATATTTATTATTTAAATAATGTAAATCATGTTTGTAAACAGTGTTTATAAGAACTTGTTTTGTTTTAACAGTGATAAGGCCAACAAAAAGAGATGACCATTTATGATTTGAAAAATTTAACTAATACTTAGGCCAAAACAATCTGCTAACGATGTTTGAAACCAACAGAAATTGCATGTTTGTCAATCTCGATAAAACATTGATTTAATTAAGTAAAATGAAATTGTTATTCTCTTTAGTTGCTGACTATACTTACCTATTCGTATTAAATACCTATGTAAATGGGTTTGCATGTTTTGCAATGCATTTTGCTTGTAAGCATCGTCTATATTTTCAGGATCACTTTACGCCAGACGGGCAATTTCAAACTATTAAAATAGTAGATAGGAATAATGTTTATTGCCCTAATTTGAAGTAGGTAGGTATCAATTAAAATTAAGCTTAGATAACGTTTTAATAAACACGTGTAACATTTTGGTTATTCGACAAAAAGTATAATAATAAAAGTTATCCTATTTCATATCACCAAAACAAAACTTGCCGATGTAAGGATAGTTAAAGTTATTGGAATAAGGTACAATCCTTGTTAAAATATTCAGATGAACGGGTACCAGAGCATAGATTAGAATCCGAATTCAAATATGTATGTACATATAAAACTTTTTTATTCAGTGGTATCACAAAGACCACAGGCGAGTCTATGCCAGTTCTACGCAATCAAGCCTCGAAGAACAGGCAACAAACTACGGTTTATTCTTCTGTTTTTAGGGTTCCGTAGCCAAATGGCAAAAACGGAACCCTTATAGATTCGTCATGTCTGTCTGTCTGTCTGTCTGTCCGTCCGTATGTCACAGCCATTTTTCTCCGTAACTTTATGAGATAGACTGATGAAACTTGGCGAGTAGATGTGTTCTGTGAACCGCATTAAGATTTTTACTCAAAAGTAGAAAAAAAAACAAAAAATTTGGGGGGTCCCCATACTTGAAACTTTAAAACTCTAAAAAAACTAAAAATGTTTTTTTTCATCAAACCCATACGTGTGGCGTATCTATGAATAGGTCTTTAAAAATGATGTTTATAATATAGTTTTTAGTCTAAACTGAATATGCGCGAGAGACACTTCCAAAGTGGGAAAATGTGTGTCTCCCCTCTAACTTCTAAAATAAGAGAATGTTAAAACAAAAAAAAATATGATGTACATTACTATGCAAACTTCCAACGATATTTGGTTTGAACGAGATCTAGTGAGTAGTTTTTTTTATACGTCATAAATCGTAAACCGCAATTTACCTTTCGACGAACTAGAAGAACTTTTATTATTATGTTACTTGTTGCTACGGAACCCTTCATGGGCGAGTCGGACTCGCACTTGGCCGGTTTTTTTCTATGATTTTTCAAAACAAATGTAAAAATAGCAGTGAAGTTCTAATGTGGTGTTTCTCAAACTTAGTAAGACGTTAGCAAAACAAAAGTAAAAGTTCCAAAGACAGCACGCACTACGCTTCAAAGTTCCACACGAGCTCAGTTCCAACCGGTGTTGCTCTTGTTTTCATTGTAGGCGCGCAGATCGCTCAAGAGACCCTCGAAGTATCTGAGAAGTAGTTACCTATTCTTCTTCTTCTTATCGTGTCACTAATTCTTTCGAACCAAGTGTGGTGAAAGGATTATAAGTGCGCCTCAAAGAGGCTCCTTTTGTGCACTTGACACATAATTTTCGGTACCTAGGTATAACATGCCATGATTAAGAGATTAGATAATTATGGCAAGTAATAATAGGTCTTCTCACACAGGACAGGACTTCTCATGCGTAACCTTACTTGTAAATAAGAGAAAATAGTAGTTGCTATCGCTGTTTTTATTTGTCCTGAAATAGGGCATGAGTAAATAAGTTACACCTAACTCTGTGAAATTTGACATCGTTTTACGTGAATTTGTTTTCCAAATTGGTTCCAGAGATACAAAACGCAAACACGAGTTTGATGTTAACTAAGAAATAACGGCTCCGAGAGGGAAGTAAGTTATTTGAAGGTCACCAAACTTGGGTTGGTAGATATTCTAGATTATACCCTTTAATTAGTTTCCTTTTGTGTAGTAGACTCTACTGGTAGGTATAGGTACACACTTTTTTTACCGACTAAAAGTAGAGAACAGTGGCGATAAGATAAGCACCAAGTACAAGCACAACCTGCAACTATTTTCATTCAATCACAGCGAAGGTATTTTGATGCTAATGTCATGTTTGTCTTATCCGAATCACAGACCGATAATTACAGCTGCAAATGATTAATGAAAATGTAGATTTGATTGTGGTCGCAGATAATTTGTAAACACTGTGTTGTTTAGTCCAACGGCGACGTTCGCTATTCTAAATACCTCTGTTCAGTGTTGGATACAATTGACAAAAGCTGTTGTGCATTACACGCGTGTAGGAATGTTGATATTTTGCATCTAAAATAATTATTAAGGATTACAGTGATTTGCTCAATCTCCAGTATTTTATTCCAGTGATTAGCAGTTTTTAAGGAATTATGTTTTATGATGCGTCAGTGCAACAAAAGTGTCTTTGAAACATGCATGGGAATTACACGCTGCGTCTTGTGGCGACTTTTGTTTGTGTTCTTTTTGGAACACAGGTGAGTACCTAATACCAAACAAACATCAGCCTAAAGTGAACTGCTGAAAATATGCCTCCCCCATCCCCATACACTGAAGTGCCAACCCCTGCCTCAGAGCTATGTAGCTTTAGCTAGAAGATAACTTAATCAATTTGTCCAGGTAGAAGCCTCCTTCAGAGATTTCTTCGAGCCACTCAGGGCTGATTCGGAGGAGTGGCACCAACGCGACCCTCGTGTTGCAATTCGCAATGACGAGGATAGGAGCGTTTTAGGATGTGAGCGGCCCAGTATCTACATGTGCGAGGTAATTACATAGAATACTTACTGACAGGGTGATCCCTGACCGGGATCATTCGCAGCCGTAATATGTAGCATTAAAGATTCGATTTTGACGATTACGGTACAATACTGCCTCCCTGACGGACGAGGTTCCACTCACTGATGCTATGCATGGACCTTTACCGTTACAACAGGCGAGCAGGCAATGCTCTCGGTGAGGGACCTGGGTCTTAGCTGTTGGGCTTAAATAACCAAAATGTTCTGACAATTCGCTAAAAAGCTGCTCTAGAAAATATTCTTCATAAAATATTAGAAAGTTTCCTGTGAAAAGTGAAATTGGACATGGTGATGTAGCTTTGTTATTTTCGTGGTAGCGACTAATAGAGTGGAGCCCATCGTTTGATTACAGTCCACTATACACCATCGCGGAATTGTTGTGATTTCGTAACCTATAACATATCCTTATCTTTCAGGAGCCTCCCGACCTAATCCAAACCGCATCAACAAAAACTTGCAACTACAGGAACCAGGCGTACCACGAGCAAGTCTTCAAATGGGTAGCAGGTCGCGGTTGCTTGCTCTACACTCCCGACTTTTTATACGAGAGCGGTTTCAACAGCATTAACCTGAATGCTGCTTGTCTGTACGAAGGAATGGAAGCACCCTGCTTGGAAATTGTTAGTCATCATCACAGTAAAGCTATTATTCTTTTTATATGGCATTCCATCAAATTCTCGAGTGTTTCTCATCGATACACAGCTGGAAATGGTTAGGTTTATCAGCTTGAACCGTATAGAAAAATATTAGTCATTGCCTTACCATACTGTCATCGAATATTGCTCACATTTTTTATCTACAACTATAAAGATATCAACTTACCTACGAGTTTGACTTTGGTGCCTTTATTATCATTTTATCAGTAGGTATTCCAAAATCACGCACCTTCAACTTGGAATAGCTAAGATTCCCAATTCATAAACTAGATTTGATCTGATAAACACATTTTTTGACACCACCGCTTTCATGCCTCCGTTATTTAGGGATACTTGCATAATATCGAAATCAAACGAGTTTTACTTTTTACGATGCTAATATTATCAGTTGTTGAACTGGGTACCAATCAATTTCGCAGAGAGAAATGCATTAGTAATTATATTTATCACTCACCTAACTCACTTCTTCTTTTTTCTTTTCACTTACTTTTCTTTATCTTCACTTCCCTTTAGCTTACTTTTTTTCATTCACACTATCAGTATTTTTCACTCACCAACTTACTTCACTCCTTTCTTTTTAGGGTTCCGTAGCCAAATGGCAAAAACGGAACCCTTATAGATTCGTCATGTCTGTCTGTCTGTCTGTCTGTCTGTCTGTCTGTCTGTCTGTCTGTCCGACCGTGTCACAGCCATTTTTCTCCGAAACCATAAGAGCTACACTGATGAAACTTGGCGAGTAGATGTATTCTGTAAACCGCATTAAGATTTTTACACAAAAATAGAAAAAAAACTATAAATTTTGGGGGTCCCCATACTTCAAACTGCAACTCAAAAAAAATTTTTTCGTCGAACCCATACGTGTGGGGTATTTATGAATAGGTCTTCAAAAATGATGTTGAGGTTTCTAATATAGTTTTTTTCTAAACTGAAAAGTTTGCGCGAGAGACACTTCCAAAGTTGAAAAAAGTTGGTCCCCCCCCCTCTAACTTCTAAAATAAGGGAATGATAAAACTAAAAAAAATATATGTTGTACATTACTATGCAAACTTTCAACGATATTTGGTTTGAACGAGATCTAGCCAGTAGTTTTTTTTTTATACGTCATAAATCGTAAACCGCAATTTGCCTTTCGACGAACTACAAGAACATGTTTCCTATTTATTTTCTGTATATTATGTTACTTGATGCTACGGAACCCTTTATGGGCGAGTCCGACTCGCACTTGGCTGCTTTTTTCATTAATACGTACCTATTTATTATTATTATATATTTATTATATAATAATAAATAGGTAAGTTATAATCACTATTAATTTTATTTTCTCCAACAGGCTAAGCCAGATGGCACATGTGGATGTTTCCCTTACGACCCTGGGTTTGAAGAGGTGGTCACTGCGGTGAGACAAGCTATAATCCCAGCGGCTCATGGGCGGTGGGAGAGATGCTTTTACACAGCTAACGAGTGCTGCAGTCATCATATGTACGCAAATGTAACAGGTACCTATACGATAAGGCACAGCAATCACGAAATATTTGCCAATTCGGAATGCTATAGCGCTGCTGAGTTTCAGTTTGAAGGTTGTGATTGGCCGTGAAATAACAGTTGCCAGAGGCATAAACACCAGGGCTATGCTTATTAAAGACTATATTCTCATGTGCTATACTACCTATATGATCATGTAGACTTTATGTTGTAAAGGTTCTTGTGTTTATATCGGTCAACCTATCGGGTGGGGTGCATGTTAGCCGTATGGTTCCGACAGGTGCACGACTATGAGCACTCTATAGTTTCCTGACATATGGTGGTCTCTTGGTCGGTCAAGAAAACGTTGGCGGAATGATCTTAGATGCCTTTAAAAGTAAATGATGAGAGCAGGCTCGAGATAGGGAAAACTGGAAGTCTTTGGGGAAGGCTTTTGCCCAGCAGTGGTATTATAACAATAAATTGACCTGGTAACCTACTTCTTATCTTGTTCCAGTTCAGTGAGGTCTGGTTTAACTGACTGTTGAGCCAAGTAGACAGCTACGCAGTTAACCTCCGATTTTTTTTCAGCTGAAAACCACTGTGGAGCGACATTTGATGGTTGGACGTGCTGGCATGAAGCGGAAGCCAATACAATAGCAAACGAAATCTGTTCAGAATTTGCCTACTCCAATATGGGACCTTCTTGCAACCGTACGATAATTTTCTACCCTTACGAGTATAATATTTATTTACTTCTTACCACTGTCTATTTACCTACAGTATGCGCAACGGATCTTCATCCCTTTATAATTAGGCACTAGTCGCGATTGTGCATTGGTGCTGTTATGAAAAAAACGGTCGTCTGAACCAAAAAATAAAGGAAATATGATAAAGATTAGGTATAAACACGTTACTAAACATACAGTATGTGTATTAGAATTCTAAAAACATTTAGGAACCGCTGTAATGAATAACCCCCTTTTATTCAGATTGTTTCGCTTGAATTATGTTTTCTTTTTGCAGACTTTAGTTCAAAGCAATGCTTCAGCGACAGCACATGGGAACTCCAAACTGATTATAGTACCTGTAGTATAACACCTCGGCTGTTGCGTCGGTATCGCTTCCACATCACTGTGCTGTCCTTTTCCATAATCACCTGCCTGCCAGCGGTCTTCATATTTTTCTTTTACAAACGGCTCAGAGTCACGAGGGTGGCGTTGCATAGAAACTTGTTGATAGCAATCATCGTGAGGAATATTCTTGTCATCGTCACCCGAAGTGAGGTGAGTTTCAGACGCATCTTTTCTCTCACAACTTATAAAGCTCTTTAGTTTGACTTGAACTCACAACAGTCACATTAGGACGCAAACTGTAGACCCTAATTTATATTAACCAACAGGTTACAATTAAAATTACTGTGGCATGTGAGACTAAACATCTGAATGCCTCAAGTTGATGGACGCAAGGCTTGACTTACGAGACAAAAGACGATAGTTACCACTCAACGTCAGGTGGACCAATGCTTGTTCCATCAGCAAGCTGTATAAAAAAAAAACTTTTTATGTCATGCAGGTTTACATCGATGAGCTTACCAACTCTGGAGACACGGTGATGACAACTCATAGCGTAGCCTGCAGACTGCTAGCCATTGCCGAAAAAACTGCTGTGAACATGGTTTTCATCGCTATGCTGGTAGAAGGTGTCTACTTGCATAGGATGATCGTAGCCATCTTCCGGAACAAGATGAACGTGAAGTGGCTTTATGGGATAGGGGTTGGTATGTGTGTTATTATTTATCCAAAGAGATTTTAACGAAAGCAGTGGAATATAGGTACCTATACGATTCAATTGATAGCCTTAGCTCTGCTATTCCTTGCAAAATGACTCGTTCGGGTGATCGCTGAATCAGAGATCTATTTTTTTTAAACATAAGTTGAAAACTCTTAGTGGATTTGCGGAGTCGTGTTGCAGGAATAGCACCACAGAACGATCACGGTTAAATATTTGTTGTGCACGAAACGAGTCGCACTCGGAATGTAGTGTACGAAATTGAATGAAATCTTTCAAATTTCAGTCATAGCCATACTCCCAGTCGCAGTTTGGGCCACTATAATGGGGGTTCACAACGACCACTCTTGCTGGATTGTCTATACCGTGAGTCATGTGCAATGGGCATTAGATGGTCCTAGAATAGCCATACTGCTAGTCAACACTGTACTTTTTCTGGACGTCTTGAGAGTACTACTGACGAAGCTACGTAACAGCGAGAATGCAAGTCAGCTGTAAGTAAATGTTTTCACCGGAAACTAGAAAATAAATTGTCCACGGCTGCTATAAATATAGAAAGTAACAATAAATAATATATTTCTAGGAGCACAACAAAAGCAACTCTTTTTCTAATGCCAATCTTCGGAACACAGTTTCTTCTGACTGCGTTCAGACCATCTACGACCGACTGCACTGGAGAGCAAATTTATTATTACGTAACTTATACAATTGAAGGTCTGCAGGGATTCATTGTGGCTTTGCTGTACTGCTATATCAATAAAGAGGTAAGATAATGCTTCGGCTGTGGTACAGATACCAACTTACCTAGATTTTAGTAGGTATAAGTATTGTTCTAGATCAGAGGTTCCCAACCTTTTTTTTATCATAGACCACTTTCAAAATTTAGCTGGTTCTGGTGGACCCCCTGCCCTAAAGCGACAATTATTACCCGTTGACAAAAAAAAATATGGAGATTAGATCTAACTATATAGACATATATTTGCGATGCGGCTGAGTTCCTACCACGAATTTCGAAAAAGTAAGAATTTATAGGTTAATTATTAATTGATAGGCGAAACCATATTGTATTAATAACGGAGACTTGGCTTTGTGATGGGATCTTGGACTCTGAGCTCAGTGATGGTAGGTTCAGTGTATTTCGCAAGGATCGTGAATCATTGGGAGGAGGGTTAATGGTCATGTGTGCACCTCACTTGCAAGCCCGTGCAAGACCAGAATGGCACTGCCACGATCTTGAATGTTTGTGGGTGACTATCCCTTCTCGCGCCCTTGGTTCGGCAAATGATTTACATATTGCACTAGTTTATATTCCTCCTAATTCACTTCTTGCATCAAGAACACAGATGTTTATCAGTTTGATGTTGCAAATCCATAGCGCGTGCCCCTCTGACCATTTTATAGTCGCAGGAGACTTTAACCTGCCTTGTATAGATTGGAGCTCCGGTGAACCTGTTTTCTTAAAGAAAGGTCTTATTGAAGTTCAAAATGAGGCAAACAATCTGATGAGCCAAACATCGTTCCTCGGTTTTACACAGTATAATAAGTTGCCAAATAAATCAAATAACACGTTAGACCTGGTATTCACGGATTCTCCAGTTACGATTCACAGGGCAAACTTACCGCTTGTAAAGGAGGATTTAGCTCATCCTTCTATTGTGATAGTAGCTACTGACATTTTGGTTCCTCCACTTAGACCGCTTTCCCGTATGAAGTATCAATTTAGGCGTGCTGATTTTGAGGGGATAAATGTTTCACTTAAGGCGCATGATTGGTCGTTTATCGAAGACGAAAATAGCATTGAAAATGTAATAGTTCAACTGTATTCCATCCTAAATAAAATCATTCAGGTCTACGTTCCTCAAGTATATTGTTCAGGGACTTACACCTACCCTGTTTGGTATAGTAGGTCCTTAATTAAATTAATAAAAGAAAAGTTTAAAACTCATAAAAATTGGAAACGATTTCACAATCCTATCGACTATGCTCAGTTTGCTTCTCTCAGAGAAAGGCAAAAAGCACTACAGGCAGAGTGCTATACTGCGTACATTAATTTGTCTCAGCAAAAAATCAAATCAAACCCAAAAACGTTTTGGTCTTACATAAAATCTAAGCGAAAAAATACATCTAACTACCCTCAACAAATGACATACGAAAGCGTATCATTGAACACCCAAGTTGACATTTGCTCCGCATTTAACAGCTTTTTTGAAAGAAATTTTAGTAAACCTGCTGATAATTATTCTTTCGATCTATTGGATAGTAGTAGTAGTTCGGGCTCCATTCATGAAATCGTGGTAAGCAAGAAGGAAATTCAGAAATTGTTTGAAAATATTGACATTACAAAGGGGGCTGGCAGTGATAATATCCCACCTATCTTTTTCGCTAAATGTGCTGAATCATTGTCTGCTCCAATAGCATTAATTTTTAATAGGTGCCTTCGTGAGGGCTATTTCCCGGTTGCTTGGAAAAAGGCACACATAGTGCCAATTCACAAAAAGGGTCCAAAGACATCGATAGAAAACTACCGTCCTATCTCAATACTAAATGTACTCAGTAAACTTTTTGAAAGGGTAGTCCACAGTCATATCTATCCGGTCATTTCCACTTCCATCCCTGATGAGCAACATGGTTTCATGAAGGGCCGATCTACTGCCACAAACCTTGGTGTATTTATTGACAGTGTAGCGAATGGTATGGATGGTGGCTCTCAAGTTGATGTGATCTACACGGACTTTGAAAAAGCATTTGACCGTGTAGATCACATCATACTCTTGCGAAAGCTTCATGAGCTAGGTATTAAGGGTAATCTGCTAAGATGGATGGAATCATATTTGCGCAATCGCTCCCAGGCTGTCGTTATAGGTGGGTTTTGCTCTAACTTTATTAAGATATCTTCTGGAGTCCCACAGGGCTCCATATTAGGACCTCTTCTTTATGCATCCTATCTTTACGATGTCGGTAAATGTATAAAATTTGCAAGTTACCTGATGTATGCTGATGACACGAAAATATACATGAAAG
The DNA here is from genome assembly GCA_939531255.2 of Thera britannica. Classification (NCBI taxonomy): domain Eukaryota; kingdom Metazoa; phylum Arthropoda; class Insecta; order Lepidoptera; family Geometridae; genus Thera; species Thera britannica. The sequence goes on along the minus strand of OW618036.2, from coordinate 19,246,213 downwards.
TAAGCAGTCGGAATGACTGTATGAGTCTTCAGGCAGATCTGGATAGGCTAGGAGACTATTATGCGGATAATAGAATTGGTGTCAACTTAGAAAAATGTTCATATGTTTCGTTTACCCGGAAAATACGACCAACCTTGCATGAATATCTCATTAATGGTACAAAAATTTGTAAAGTAGGTTCCGTTAGGGATCTGGGTGTTAAGATAGACTCTAAACTCACTTTTTCAGAACATATAGAGGCAATTGTTAATAAAGCTTATAAAAGTTTGGGTTTTATATTGCGTGTCAGCCGCCCCTTTTCTGATACTAAATGTTTAAAAGTTTTGTACTATTCCTATGTCAGAAGTATTCTTGAATATTGCAGTTCTATTTGGAGCCCTCAATATATAACCTACACTCAGTGCCTGGAGAGCATACAGAGCAAGTTTGTAAAGCATCTCAATTATCGGCGTTTTTGTAATTTTGAAGATTATCAGTCAGCGTGCCTTCATCACCATCTTACGACTCTTGAGCACCGTAGAACCCTTGCTGATATGTCGTTATTGCACGGTCTATGTAATAATTATATCGACAGCTCACAACTCCTGATGAAAGTGTTACGCTTCTGTGTCCCAACCACCCGAACTAGACACACTAGCTTGTTTGCCGTTAAGAGTACACGCACTAACTATGCCCAAAACTCACTTGTCTGTCGGTTACACAGAAGCTACAATAAAAGATTCAAGCAGGCTGATATTTTCTTTAGTAGTAAGCAAAGTTTTAAAAAAGAGATTCTTAGAATTCTCGAAGGGGGATTCTGAGAATTCTCACACCACGGATATAATATATTATATAGTCTGGATATATGTGTATGATGCATGTATGTATATGTATATGTATATTTATGTATGTATAAATATATATGTGTATATATATATATGTATATAGTAGTCTTTATATAATATAGTCGTAATATAAAACTATATATTATCAGTAAAATATTTCATTTCATTTACTCTATTTCACTCTTTCAAGCACACCCACACTCACACAAACACACCCATACACACACCCAACCACACATATTTAGGTATACACACACTGGTTTCTCCTGTGAAACCTGGACTCTTAAGAGGCTTGTGTAATCAGGAGAAGCCAAACATACACACATGCACATGCCCACACTACACTCATACATTTAAATTTAGTTACAACCAACCAACACTTACCTACCTACTTTGTTCTTTTTTAGTAAGCAATTTACCTATGTATTTCTGTTTAGTGATAGTCGTTTTCTCATATCTGTTTTGCACGAAAAATGTAAATCCATTATTGGCTGTAAGTTATATTGTAAGATATGTTATTTAAACCTTAAGAGCTGTGGATTTTGTTAATAAATAAAATAAAATAAAATAAAACCATCATTTTAGTTCTTTGCTATCGAAACCAGATAAATTTTCGTGGACCCCTAAAATCCCCGCTTACGAATTGTGAACCCCCATTTTTTTGTCACGCCATCTTAGACCCCCGTCGAGTCTCCGGGGGTCTACCCCCAGGGGTCCACCGGAAACCTGGACCACGTTGGGAATCAATGTTCTAGATGGTAGGTATAGGTACTATATATATATGGCAACTTTATTATGTCTTCTTTTTCAGGTTCATGGTTTGATAAAACAAACATATCGTAAAACTGAAAACGCCGTGGTATCTCGCGTACGTAATGATTCCTCGAACCGACAAACAAGTTCGGCTCAATTCGACAAGCGACTCACTTGCGGTACAATCTTACCTTCCCACAACGAAGATAGTAAAAACCACTACGCTAGTATCAAGCCCAGGTTACATGTTGCAGAAATAATTTCCATACAAGCTAGTGAAAGACTAGCGGACATACTTGAACCGGTATACGAGACTATTCAAAACGGTATTGTGAATGAAGGCTACGATTCTTTAGAAAGAATGGACAGCGACTCAGGTTTCATTCCGAATAGAGATTCAAAATTAGATGACTATTACGCTTTTACTAATGCCTCTAGCATTTCAATCGACTGCCAAGACTGGATCAGATGTGTGTCTTCCCCCTCTAGCAGCGTCTATAACAACTCTCTCAATGACTATGAAACAAGATATCTGGAAAGGAAGTTTTCTAACCATCCAAAACTGCAAGAGATTAATGAAGTTCGTGAAAAAACAGGGGAGCAATCTAATAAAAACGGTACAGCAGCCGAAAACGATGAGTTGTCCAAAAGTGACAGCACAGAAGTGGAAGAAACTGTTATCGATTCAGAAATCGATAGCGAAATGCTGGAAGAAATAATGCAGTACATTGAAGGGAACGACAACAAGGACATCGTTATTTTAAATCCAGATTTGCTAAGTCCGAACAGAAAGGATGACGATAAACTAGTTTTCGTCGTTGACGATACTATTTAACTCTATAAATACAGAGTTAATGATGAATTACAATATTCTTATTCTGCAGCAATAAAACTAATTTTAAATTTTCATTTATGTAGTTGATTCATTATGATATTGCTCAACATACATACATACGTACATTATCATATGGTTAAACATGATGATTTTGTTTAAATGACCAAAGCATTAATGGCAGTAAGTAGGTACATTTGCGCAACCGTGGCGTGGTAGTAAACGGCTATTTCGGCACACCTAAACCTCCGGCGTGTGAGCATTAATTGATCTGTCAACTCGTTTAAGATCTAGATCCTTTCGGTCGGTTACAAAAGTGAGTGGAGCAGTGGGTCTACCAACAGTCGTGCGCGGGACCTTTGACTGGCATCTTTACAATATCATTCAAAATGTTATCAAAGATTGTGGTAGCTTTAGTGTTGTGTTGGGGTGTGGAGAGTTTTCCCGATGGTGCGCCGATTGACACTTGTGTGAGAAACAGACCGAATCAGCCGAATCACAGCCAGCACAGGTCGCAGCCCTTATCCAGCCTTCCATATAGAGTTCTGGCTTCGGGAACCTCGTATGCACCGAATACACCTATCACAGGTATGTTAAAAAATTATGATTAAAATACGTTGCTGAAGAGAAATAAAAAAATAAAACAAAAATGGTTAATCGAAAACGCAACAAGAAATAAAGCAGGTAAGTAGTATCAAGGTTAATTAGTTTAAAAACAGGGAAAACCTTTGAAATGCACACAAATTTTTTTCACATAATTATCATAGAACCAAAAATTGGTCTCGATCATTAAAATGTAGTACGTAACCGTACGTATTAGGAATAGTTAAATTCCTGTCAATCCTAAACCCCCCTTGACACCCTGTGTATCAGCTCCACAAGATGTCGCTAACCATAATATATACCAAGGACTCGAAGGTCGCTATTTCTAATGACTTTAATCTAATCCTTAGTTGTAAGGTATAACTCATGTGTTACCTTCATCATTCAAAATAAGACTTTATTTGCTAAATTACTTCAAATGTTTCGAAATAAGGACGCAAAATTAAATGAGATTTTAGATAAAACCATTGCTCGTTACATTTCTGAAATATGAGTATCTAAGTAGCTGTGTGGTAACAAAGGCATTGAAGAGCTGCGATTACTCATTAAGATTTCGATACCTTGCTTTCATCTTATTAAGAAATATTCGCAGTACCTACCTAGGTATTTCATACATTTAATTATGCATATCAGATGTATCTACCTACCTTCTAGAAAGTTTGTAGGTTACTTGCACCGAGAGTAATCTAGGTAAATTATTTAGAATTATCTCTAAAATAAGACTTATGTTTTTATTTATAGGCTTTGGCGTTTTTTTTTTATTTTTTGGAAGTGAAGTAACTTCTGAATGTTTAAATTTTGATTCTATGGCATAGCCTTGTTTTCAAGTGAAATATTATAAGTAGGTATTCTTAATTTCTAGATTTAACGCATTGGACTCTGTATCAGTCATTTCTTTGTGAATAAATAATTTGAATTTGAATTTGAGAGCATACGTTTGTAAATAAGCATACGAGTTGGCTTACGAACGTCGCATGGTTTGTAAACAAACGACAGCAATGTCAACCAAAGTGACTGCGCAGATCCGCAGCATCCGATGCTTCTCAAATCGGTCTTGTGTCCAATATTACTTATTAGGAAAAAAAAGATGATGATTAAAAATCGGCGTACCTATATGTATAGTAGAGCAATAGACAAAGTTTAGGACTGGATTGTGCTTTCTTTGTCCTTTCTTCTAATTTTGTACAAAGCACATCACTCTATAGAAAACTCAACATAGTACCTAGTAGAAAAAAAATCTAGGTTATTGATATTAAGCGCGCTAATATCTATATATTTAATTATCATATTGATCTTTTAGATAAATATATTTTTAATTAATTAGTATCATCTTGTTTTTCCTTTAAATAATTAATAGCCACTGGTACAACACTGCTGTATTTCTGATAGGAGTGACTTTTCAAGACAAACTTATAAGTACCTACCTGAAAGTAAAAGTACATATCCGAATGATGTCCTTTCACACCATTCTACAAGGGACATAGGCTATAGCAGGTTATTACGCAAACACCCATACTTAGGTATATATTGTAGGTCAGGCAGCCTGCCCCCAGAAGCTGACCGGTTTTAACGGATGAACTAATAAAATAAACACCTTGGAAGATAATCGTAAAAAATCCAAGGCAGAAAACAGGGTAAGTTGCGTAAGGCGTATCGTACGTATCAGCCTTGACTTCAGTTTACCTACTGCTAGGTACTTACCTACTTATCAAAAATAACATGTGAACTTGTTTCAATTTCTACTAACGATATTACAGAAATAATTCGAAGATAGTGGGGTAATAATTACGGCTGGTTTCCATCTCAGACTAACGTCAGAAAAAACACTTCAGTCATTGTTTTTGATAAGTTAGTTAAAAACGGATATATTTTTATGAGACGGACGGATAGCGTTATTTTGCGATGGTAAATCTGTCTTGACCATAATGTTAATTGTACCGAGTAGGATACTCGTACGTACCCGATGTCCTCTGTGCTGTTTTTTTATGTTTTGTATAGATAGGTTAGGGCAGAGGTTCCCAACCTTTTTTTTCTCATAAACCACTTTCAAAATTTTGCTGGTCCGGTGTCCTGCAGCTACATTTTTACAATATTTCCAGTCGACAAAAAAATATGGAGATTAGATCTTACTATGGGCATTTGCGTCGCAGTTGAATGAATAATTTCTACAATGAATAATCAGCTTTCGAAAAAAGTAAGAAATTATAGGTTAATTAATTAATTGATAGGCGAAGCCAACATTTTAGTTCTTCACTATCGAAACCAGATACATTTTCGTGGACCCGCTTACGAATTGTGAACTCCCATTTTTTTGTCACGCTATCGTAGACGCCCGTCGAGTCTCCCGTGGACCTCTGGGGGTCCACCTGTACCACGTTGGGAATCAATGGGTTAGGGATTTTGAAGGGAGCCGGCTTAACATTATTCTTTTAATGTTTCAGTAACAATAGAAGGGACTGAGCCCTTCAAAGGGTTCTTCATACAAGCCCGATCCGCGGAGACGAACCAGTGGCTTGGAGCGTGGGAAAATGCGCCGAACACAACACTCCACCCTGAATGCGCGTCCATCACTCACGCTGACCCGGTGGAAAAAATCAGGGCTACGTTGTTGTGGAGGGCACCAGCAGATTCCCAAGGAAAAGTTTACTTCACGTAAGTTTATATTGTTTAATATCGATTATTATCGACATACAAAATCGCGGGCAAAAACTAGGTATGTAGATTCGTACCTGAATGTAGGTATATTATGTACCGCACAATGCTAAGTGTAAGTATAACGTTTTAGTGTTCTGTAGTTAGCTGAAATCACGTCTTTATGGCCGATTTGTAGACATGAATCCTGTAAAAAACACTGACTGTCGCATGTCGCCCGGTGTAAAAAACGGACGTCTAACTGCGACCTAGCACGTCCTTTTAAGGACCAAATCGGTCACAACAAAATTTAATTAAAATGGTTTTATTTCAACTAATGTTTACCATACTAGGGTTTGCTTGAAGCAATATGATAATGAGGTCATCGAACCATACCCTGTAGCACTCCATTCCTTTCACTAACGCATGGTTGCGTAACTTGCTGTCATGAACATAAGTGCTTATGAGCATGTGACCTTAGATAAGCTTTGCACTAAATGCATAAAATGAGTCTATTCTATTTCATCTTGTAGAATATGAATCGATGCGTAGGTATACTGAATGAATCTACAGGCACGGTAGATATCCCCTATGATCTCTTGATACTCAAGATTCTTTGTCAGTCAGAGGTAGTCAAGGCACGTCCAAACATTAAATTTGCTTACCATCTTGTGCACTTTTAACTGGTGACAGAATTAAGACGTTCTCCATACGAAATACTTTCGTTTCTTTTTTTTTCGTTAATTTGTGCCTTATCTATCATCATCATCATCACAGTAACGGTAACGTAGGTAAAGATGTTCGAAATACCATAGCATACCCAGTGATACCTTTATTTTACTAGAACAGTCCATATTGATTACGCAACTCTTTAGTTCTTGGCAGAGGTCTTTGGGCTAGGCCCTATCACCAAGTCAACCCCTAGGTCATTTCACAATATTTCGTACAAAATTGGCCTACTTCTTCAATCACCGTCATAGCTTATTATTATCACCAACAAAACAAATAAGAGGTAATTTTTTTAAATGTTTGTTTCAGGGGGACTGTTCTGAAAAACTACGGGACTTTTTGGGCAGATCTGATAGCAGAAGCGCCTCAAGAACCTTCACAGCTACAAATACTTGGATGATACTTTACTTTGATGACTAGGTTACCTCGGTTCTAGGTATAGCGCCTAACTGACCCTGTTTGCTGGACTTCCCTTATGCTCTGCGCGCTAGGAAGTAGTTTTAAGCTAACTGTTGTGTCCACTGACCTTATTACAGGTCATTTCTGTCGCCTAAATGAAGTGTCTTTCAACCCAGTTATACAGTATCTTACTTAGTTTTGTTTGTTTTGTATTGACTAGTTTAGTTTATGTAAAGAATTAATGTTAAAATAAAAACCAGAAGTGAGTAAAAATAAATAAGTAGTTTATTAATTCTGAGTAACATAAATGCATTTTCAAGTCCACCAAACGTAATCACTGGAAATAACTAGTTATTGAAAATTTCATTAGTGCACTAATGAAATATTATCACTTGTAAATAGTCGGTTAATCTTTATTATTGCAACGTGTATGTCAAAGGTGAACGATAAGCGTTTAAAAACAAAGCACCACATCTACGACACGTTCGTGTTATCATAAGCGAAAAAAGTAAAAAAATATATAAATATTTTCGCCCAACTTTGGTTCGAAAACACGCAATCCGCGGGCATTCTTGTTGCTATAACAAGCCGATAAGCCAAACGAAACCTAAAGCTGTTTGCTTATGCAGGGTTCTTCTGTTTCATGACTGGTCGCCGTATGTCCATGAGATCACATAGCTGGTTCCGTACGGGCCTGAGATCTGACACATCTATTTCCCAGTCTGTGTCAGCTAGAATCGCCATAGCCTGCAGACAATAAAATACACGTTGATAAAGTAGTACAACAAAATAACATAAAATAAGTCCAATTATTATGCACTTGACAAAAGAACCGCAATTATACTGACAGTTTGAAAAAAAAATCTGAATAAAGCGGCTAGTGACTTATAAATCAATAATTAACCTTGCCTAGGTAAAGTCAGCATAAAAAAGTAGATTGGCAATTTTGGTTTGTTATTTCTATTTTTGTGTAATAATCTTAATGCGGTTCACAGAATACATCTACTCGCCAAGTTTCATCAGTCTAGCTTTTACGGTTTTGGAGAAAAATGGCTGTGACATACGGACGGATGGTCGGACAGACAGACAGACATGACGAATCTATAAGGGTTCCGTTTTTGCCATTTGGCTACGGAACCCTAAATGGTGTCTGTCTACCCAAATTTATGAATGTGTAATTTACAGTTTACAGCCTTTTCTTAATAAGACTTTGAGGCGGAACTTACAAAAACATGTGTGATGATTACCGTTTAACGGTAAAAAGATAATGATACTGTAAAGTCATTCTTTGACCTAATGACCAAGTGCGGATGATGTTCAATGATTTGTGATTATTTATCAGGAATACTGTAAGATTTCGCAATATTGCTAAATTATAATAACATTGACCCTTGGCGTTGGAAGTGTATGATCATGACATGATCAATTCAGCTACTTCATTCAACTATTTTATTCAGTACTTCAGATCTTTTACCGAGGTATTCAAGTAGGAATAAAACTTATTATTGTAATTGGATGTCCCATAAGCTTATTATATTGCTACGTAGCACACAGTATGCCGTAAAATGCACATCTACGCAAGTAGCAGTCTACAGCATCACCGGACGTAAATATTTTTTTTGTCTTCCTTGATCCAAATTATTCTGTGGCAGAGAACAGTTCTCTGCCACAGAATAATTTGGATCAAGGAGTCTCCATTACTCCAGCCATACAGCAGCATCGGCGCTTCGTAGTGGCACATCTACGCACGTAGCAGTTTACGTAGTATCACTTGACGTAGAACTTTTTTGACTAACATGATCGAAATTATCCTGGTACATAACACACGTCTCCATACAGCGTCGGCACTTCATAGAGACACATTTCCACACGTAGCAGTCTACGTAGCATCACTTGACATAGAGATCTATTTGTGTTATTCGACCCAAATTATCCTGTGGCACATTACTCCATCCATACAGCAGCGTCAGCGCCTTGTAGTGACAGCATCTACGCACTAAGCAGTCTACGTAGCATCACTTGACGTAGATATCGTGTTGTTTTACCTGATCCAAATTATCCTGTGGCACAGAGCAAACATCTCCATACAGCGTCAGTGCTTCGTAGAGGCGGGCCGCGGCGCATCTACGTACGTAGCGGTCTGCGTAGCACAGGTAGATGACCAGCTGACCTAGCGATTTACTGCTCACTGTACCACCAACCTGATGACATAACAAGTGAAGATTAGGGAATGATATAGTTAATGTTGGGAAAGTTGTTATAAAAAGTGATCTTTGAGTTTTTTATGATAGCATGAATGTCGGTTTTATAGATCGTATATCTATACTAATATTATAAAGTGGAAATATTTGTATTTTTGTATGTTTGTAATGAATTGACTGGCCTCTAGCTCAGTTGGTAGTAGCTCTGCCTTCTGCGCCATAGGTCGTGGGTTCGATCCCCACCGAGAACAAATATTTGTGTGGTGAACATAAATGTTTGTTCTCTGTCTGGGTGTATATTGTATTCTAAGTATGTATTTACAAAAAAAAAATATGTATTCAAGTATTATATCAGCTATCTGGTTCCCATATTACAAGCTCTGCTTAGTTTGGGGCTGGGTAGTGTTGTGTGAATGGTCCACAATATTTATTTTATTTATTTATATTTATAAACTTAAAAACTACTGTGCCGATTTCAAAAACTATTTCACCATTGGAAAGCTACATTGAAATACTAAATGTCCACCCGTGCGAAGCCGGGACAGGCCGCTAGTTCTTAATAAGACAAATGTACTAAATGTACTCGCAAACAGTCTATCTGCATTATGATCTCAATTTGGTTTCTATTTTTTTTTATTACAACCGAGTAATATAGTTCATTATGAGTAGGTAATATGTACGTACCTGAATCAGCTGACATAGGACGTTGATCGAATCCAGGAGTTTGTAGATGTTCTTGCCGCCTCTGAGTTCCAATTGCAGATATTTCAAAATGTCCATAGCGAAAGTTGACTGGGGATCTTCTAGTATTGGTGATATTGATCCTAAAATAATAAGATTGTGTAAATACGTGAATTTTAAAGATATTCATCCAGTTTAAAATGGTCTGCGAAAATCTAGACGGCATAAAAGGTAACCTTGTGACTTATGCCGGTTAAGAATTGAAGTGAGAGAGACTTTAAAGGCATCGATGGAATAGCAGAAATTAAAGCAATAAAATATACAAGAAATATTTTTCTATCTAGCCCCAAATTAAGCAGAGCTTGTACTATGGAAACGAGAAAGCAGTTACTTATGAATACTTACATATATTTTTGTAAATACATACTTAGAATACAATATAACGCCCAAACAGAACAAAGATCTGTGTTCACCACACAAATATTTGTTCCCGGTGGGAATCGAACCCACGACCTACGGCGCAGAAGGCTGAGCTGCGACCAACTGAGCTGAGAAGCCAGTTAGGGCTACCGACTGTTCTTCCCTATTAACGAATAAGAGAACAATTAAAACTCACCTGAACTGAGTAGCCTGTCTATAAAGTTGAATATGGGTCCAGTGATCCGTTTTAAGTGTAAGTTGTCGGCGAATACTTTTATGATCGTATCGCAGATGGACTTCAACAAAGCTTTATCGCTCTCCAGAGTATTCAGGTATGCGTATAGGGATTGGGTGGTATGTTTCACCTGGAAATTCAAACAAATTATACAACGTGTATCAAAATATGTGTACTATCCTGAAGGGGGGTGAATTTCCACCCCCCGGGGAACAACTTTTGTTCAACGACTTTTCGAACTTCGATTGGTATCTCTGAAAAAAACTGCAACGAAGTTTCAACATTAACAGCTGACTCTATACAAAGTGACAACCCTAAACTCAGCTACAGAGGTAGTAGGTAGTAGTAGTAGACCTACAGAGGTAGTAGGTCAAGGGGTCAAGGGGTTACAAGGATAGGGTTGTCAATTTATTTAGGCATTATGAAATTAAATATTTTTGTATGGGAAACTGAAAATAGGAATTTTTAATTATCTCCCCTCCACAACTGATCACCATTGTGGTCTGAAACCCCCCACCTTCGCATAGTACACATATTTAGATACACCTTGTATAGTGTCCAAACTGTAAAACAAGAAAACACTGTATTTTAATCGGATACTACCGGGGTCTTATAAACTTACAGTGATAGGCAACAAATATTGCACATCGGTTAATTTTTGTAAATACATACTTAGTATACAACTGCCTGGGTGTATATAACACCCAGACAAACATCTGTGTTCACCACACAAATACTTGTACTCGGTGGGGATCGAACCCACGACCTACCGCGCAGAAGGCAGGGCGAAGACTTGGGATCGTCTGTATAAACCTAAGGATCTACTCCGCTCTGATTCTGTAACCTGATACACAGATTCTACAACTCCCAAAAGGAGTAATTCCACTAAAAAGGGGGAAGTTTACTGCAGCGCTATTGACCGCCGGAAAGTATTTGGCAAACACATTCGATATTCTATTGTAAACAATAGTTTTTTTTCAAAGCTTTTACTAGGGATTACTAGGATACGTCAAGGATGAAATGAGCAGGAAAGGAGTGAGCACTGAGATGACAGATGTTAGAGCTGAATGGAAGAAGAAAACCTGTTGTGCCGACCCTACTTGGCGTGGGATAAAGGCAGGATGATGATGAAAGTGCCACGAATTTACTTCCAAAATACAATTTTTAATTTTTGAAAAAAAAATCGAAGAATAGGCTTTTACTTTAGTATTCTGGTACTTTTGGTAGAACTACTAGAGATCTGGTACTGTCGGCAGAACTACTAGTATTATGTTTTAACTTACTAAGCTCTCAGTCAACTCGCCACCACTGACAATAAGCCCTTTGATCACGTGGTATCTGTAGTCATCAAAGCTCAGCAGCTGAACGAATCTCGGCATAGTGTGTCCGGGGAATAGCCATAACACCACGTTGGTATTCTCACTGGTTAGAGGCTCTTCGTCGATTTCCTTCTGCGGCTTGAGCTCTACTTCGTCTGAAGGGAAAATGCGTTTGAGGGCGTCGTGGTGTGGAATGTTCGAGATTGTTGGCTCGCTGTAAGGTGAAATGAAATTGTTTATTATGCTCGCTTCGCTTGTTCAGTATAGAAGTAAATACAGTCAGTAGAATATCATAGAAACTATATGAATAAAACAATAATGATACATGGTTATTGAGAGATAGTAAGGTCAGCCAACGTTCGAATTATTGTGGCCTGAAGGGCAAATGGCAGTTTTACTCGATCAGTTTGAACAATTTCATTTCGCTTACGTTTCTCTCTCTTTTGTATGTAGAAAAGATGAGACAACAACAATACGTTACGTAGAAACAATCGAAACTAGTTCTTGTCTCATCATTAATCCATACAAAAGAGAGACACGCAGGCGTAACGAATTGTTCAAACTGATCGAGTAAAACTCAAACTAGGGTTGCTGGGTATAAGGCTTGGTGTAAGATTCTGTAATACAGCTATATTTCTTGTAGCGTCTCTTAACTGAACAAAACTGTATAAATTACGTGAATTTAAAAACTTGATTAGTTGATATTATAAAGTGTCTTACTTATAGATGAATGACGTAAAGATCCTGCCCGCATGTGCCCGAGTTCTATCAATCTTTTCAACAGCCTGCTGTGCAATCCCACACACTATATCTCGCACAATTTCAGGGGAGTTCAGATGTGGTGCCTCGGTTGCACATTGCCGGCAAATTGATAAAAGGCCTAGGAAATACAACACTTATTATATTTTTTTAAACTTTTGATGACTTTGTATTGTAATATAACATTTTTGGAGTAGTTTTTGTAAATTTGAATAACGGTTATAACTAGCGGCACGTAAGTCTAGCGATACGGGAGAGGATAGCTGCGCATGTGTACTGTCGCCGCACGCAATACAATTATAACTTTAAGCTAAATAATTATAAGTTTAAAAAACTTGAGAAACCGACTTCATTGCCAAACGGCTAAACCGATTTTTATGAAAGGGTTTCCGCCAAATCCCATAGAAAAAAACCCCAGTCCCGGCGCAAAATAATTGTATCTCAGATTTTAGATAATTATTAGTAGAAACAATATCAGGTGTCGCTATTTCCTGATTTCGTGGCTAACATGTTTTTTTTAACCAGAGAAGTTTCATAGACGCTACATGCAAAAATGACACTTTTTAGGAAAAACTTCGTGTAACTGTGCTAGTTGACATTGAATTGGCAAAAAATTAATAAAACACATAATATAAACACATTATCACTTATGTAATATAATGTACCTATACCTATTATTTGATTTTTTGAAAAACTTTATTTTACTGATTAATTCACTCATTTACGACACACACGTGTGGATAATTGCAAAAAATGAATATAATAGGTAGATATGTATTGTCCGTATTATAATTTTTTTTTTTTTTAAATGCGTACGCACTGATATGTATAGCCTGCATCATACTTATATACATTTTGTAGTTATATTTATTTTATAAGGAAAATAATCGCCTTTAAAAGCTGCCTTTAGTAATCGGGGTGACTATGTTTCTCCCTTTAACAAATTGAGTGGGAGCGAGAGCGCGCTTACTCACGTCACAAGCCCTTATTGAATTCTGAGAAACGATAATGAAAACCTATTGTAATATTAATAATATAACAGAGAAAAGTTAAACCCCGATTACTTAAGGCAGTATTCTTTTTCTTATAAAATAAAGATAACTACAAAATGTATATAAGTATGATGCAGGCTATACATATCAGTGTGTACGCATATGTACCTATTATATTCATTTTTTGCAATTATCCACTTGTTTATGTTGTTAACGAGTGAATTAGTACAGTAAAATGAAGTTTTTCAAAAAACTGGCATAATAGGTATAGGTACATTATATTACATATGTGATAATGTGTTTATATTATGTGTTTTATTCATTTTTTGCCAATTCAATGTCAATTAGCAAAGTAACATGTAGTTTTTCCTAAAAAGTGTCATTTTTGCATGTAGCGCCTATGAAACTTCTCTGGGTAAAAAACACATGTTAGCCACGAAATCAGGAAATAGCGACAACTAATATTGTTTCTACTAATGATTATCTAAAATCTGAGATACAATTCTTTTGCGCCGGGACTGGGGCAATTTTGGCGGAAACCCTTTGTTTGGGACAATCTGGACGTAAGAATAACCTTCCAAATATAAAAAATAATTTTCTAAATCGGTTCATAAATGACGGAGGCATGCTGTTACAAACATTAAAAAAAATATTTTAAAAAAATGGCAACCCCGATTTTAACAAAATTAAAATGGGACCAATCTGAAAGCAGTACCTTTCAGATAAAAAAATAATTTTTCAAATCGGCTCACAAATGACGAAGTTATGCGGTAACAAACATTAAACATACAACCGAATTGAGAACCTCCTCCTTTTTGATTGGAAGTCGGTTAAAAACGATAATGACATTATTTTAATTTAATGTCAAATAGTAAGATGTCCAAAGATTTGTAGTATGTACCTAAGACATAATTTTTAACAAGTTTATGGGGTGTAGAAAAAGAAAAACCATAATTTGTCAATAACAATACAATTGAGAACGCGAACTGTACACTGGATGTGCGTGGGGTGTGGTATCGGTACGGGGAGGAGAAATTCGACCGGAGAGCCAATTGGCGCTACGCACGCCCGCCCTTCATCCCGCTAGCCCCCCTCAGGTACCTTATTTTTGACTTCTGCGCAATAACGGTCAGCGCTAAAGTTACGAGCCGCTACCTACAATAGTTTTTTTGTTTCAAATATACCTCTACAAACCTAAAATCAAGTAAAACTAAAAATTTTACTTGACTTCAGACTACAGAAATGTAAATGTAAATCTCAATTTAATCTCTAAATCTAAATTATTTAGGAGCTCAAAACTTAGTTTTATACATATACGCTTTTTATATTATACTTACTACGAACGTGCGTTAAAGTACAAAGGTCAGTGTTTCGTCAGTTAATATGGTATCTCAACTGTGAATATTTACAATAGATAAATGAGACGACGACCCATAGTGGTACATACTAACGATACTTCGTAGAATAAGGTAGAAATTAAAAGTACGTACCAGTCATGCTAGCTTCTCTCACCCACGCGCCGATATCGCCTCTCATATCAATAGTATACTCCAGTAGGCATTCTAATAAAGCTTGTACGATCTCTCCCACATGTTTCTCAACGCCGCCAACAATGCCTTGCGTTGAACAGACTTCAGTCAGACCGATGACAGCGTCCCTTCGCGCTTCAGCCCATTTGTGGGTGGTGTCAGTCACTTTGGTGCATTCGATTAAAGAACGAACGATTGTGGGTAGGTGTTCGGTAAGTACGTACTTTGGTAGAGATCCTGGAATTCAATTTAAGGTTAATAACAACGAGCTACGTACGACGCTTTGGATCTATTTAGTGCTGTGCTGGGTAAAGAGTTGGATCAATCCTACTTATATAATCTCCGAAGATTTATAAGCAGACTTAGTAAGAAAAAAATATTTGAAAAGAATATGGGGGCAAGTAAACCACGCGCTAATTTATAACTGGTACTTTTGACACAGAATCAGCCACACAAACTAACTTTGAAACTTCAAAGTCGATATGTGTACTGGAACAAGCATATGGCCCACCTGATGTTAAGTGGTAACCGTCGCCTATAACAAGATTTTTGCCTCGTAGGTTACACACGTCAGGAACGTGCTCTACAATGCACCGCCCTGCGTCCATTAACTTGTGGAATACTAGTGAAATTACTGGCACGCGACCAGTAATTTCACCGGCACACTCACCCTTCAAACCGAAACACAGCAATGCTGCTTTACGGCAGAAATATACATGGTGGTAGTACTTTGCCGGACGAAACCTTCACAATGAGCTCTACTACTACCTATTTCACGTCGTTCTCTCAGACACGCATGTACTCCGTAAATAACGTTCATCGTAATCGTTTACGTCAGTCCGATCTATATTCGGCAAGAAATACTAAAATATCAAAACAGTAATTAAAATAAGTACATACCAACAGCTCTAGCATGTCCCATTCTCAGTACAAGTCCATTAACACTAGTGCTCGCCAACTGCCGGCAATACTTCTCGACCAACTGAGCGCGCTTAGTCTTAGCATCTAACTCGCCGTACTTGAGAGTGTCATCGCGTAGATACTGGTCGAAGACTAGAGGGAGCGCGTGGATTGCCTTCTCACGGATCGCTTGGACCTCGTGGGAGAGGCATTCTTCTATGAGATCTAGCCATTCGTCTGTAAAAGAATTAAATCGGATTACTTTTTTTTTTATACAACTATGTTAGCAAACAAGCATACGGCCCACCTGTTGGAAAGCGGTTACCGTAGCCTATGGACGCTTGCAACACCAGAGGCAACACTCGCGCGTTGCTAACTTCAAATTTGATATTAGTAGCATAGATCTTGGGGACTAGCGTCGGTACCGCTAAAGACACGGAACATTTAATACTACACAATCTACACATAGAATGGACACGTGCTTTAACACACGTGGCTCGTCCCTACCAAGGGCTTCCGGACTAAGCTCCTAAGTCTGATCTGACCAGGAATTTATTTTAGTACGAAACACTCCAAACGTTCGGCTACAAAACAACGTTTGTGTACGCGTATACAAAACGACATTTTGTATACTCGCGTGGTTTAATTTTCTTATCGAGGCTTATTTCTTGAATTAAATTATCATATTTCACGCCTATTTAAATAAGGTCGTATCCACAATCTTTCTTTCTTCTTTTTTAATTGCTGCAAACAAGTGTGATTTCGTCAGCCATTGTTGCCGACGTGTGTAGCCCGTTTAAGAGTCTGCATCATGACAGTCTATTGCAGTCACATCGCAACACATGACCCAGCCATACATTGCTCGGCCATCAATATTTTTGTGATGGCCGGAAAATTAGTTGCCAGTAAGTTTTTATTATTGCATACGTCTAAGTGAAGTGGCACCACGCTGGAACTTCACTGCTATTATTTTTGATTTGTAAAAGGTTCATATAAAAAAAAGGTAGGAACCAAGCCGTAGTTTGTTGCCTGTTCTTCTAGGCTTGGTCGCGTGGAACTGGCACCTAGACTCACCTAGCTTTAAGATGTATCAAATTCATCTTATCTTACTGAATAAATACACTTTTGATTGTGTTACAAATTGTAGTAAAACGTTTAGAGACCCTTATGAACGCGGCATTTGTATGGGATTTATTTAGGTGTCCTTACCGATAGTGGTGTGCGAGTGAAAGGGCACGCCAGCGAGAGACAGAGAAGCGATGCATTGGCAACAAGCTTGTCGCATCAGCTCCCCTCCGAGACCGCGGAACTGTTGGCGCGCGCGCAGCCTCGGAACTAACTCCCGCACCGCCAGAGACACCTTCTCAGATATCAGACTGTCCGCGTTCTTGCCTGAAATTTACAAATTACAATGTAACACTCACTCCTATCGAGTTGAAATTTACTGCGTATGAGAAGCTATTCGGAACAAAAGTCTTTTCCATTTTTAACAAGTTATAACTTAGGTTTGCTACAGCGCGTTACGTGCTTAGATCGTCTAACCAAGCCAAATATATGCAGCACTGGATTGCTTTTAATTTGCTTTCGTTATACTCAATAGTGTAAGCGCTTATTCGCTGGTAGCGCAATAAGCGCTTACACTAATTGTATCGTCTAATCAAACAATCCAAACACGCAGCGCGACATTTTTACCCTGCATTCTTATTAAATGTTCAACAGTGAAGAGATTTCGAAAGCTAGGGATATAATAAACTTCAGACCCAAGAAACAATTTAAAAAAAAAAAAAATCTAATCAAAAATGTTTATTTTGGAATAAATAAATAAATAAAATAAATAAATAAATATTTTGGACAATCCACACAAGTAATAAATACATGGCACAAATAAGGTCAAAGCACGATAACGTTCGCAGAAGTTATAAGCTGTGTCGCGAACATTAACGCCCTCCTCCGACTTAGGGAATTCCAAACTATAGAAGAATAAAGAATTGGTCGAACTAAAGTTAGATTACATAATCTATGCATTAGTTACCGTCAGATAATTTAGTTTGAGACAAGGCGTAGATAGCTTCGCCGATCGCAAGTATGGCGCCATGCCTCACATTCAGATCAATTGATTCAGTCTTTTCAACTAATTTTGGCAGCACTGTTGTGGCTACGTAATCCGGTATCTGAAAAAAAATTACTGACATGTCACACAGCCCTAAGCTGTAACTAAATATACTATGGGAACCAGATAAAATAAATGATATATGTGTTGGTTCTTGTAAAATGGAAAAAACATAGTCTCTTTTTAAAAACCAGAAAATATAGGCCCAAAACGTATCTTACCTCGCACATTTTTCATCAAAATATTTGAAACTCAGTCGAAATGATTAAAACTATAAACAAAAATAAATAAACCTAAAACCACGTAGCCTAGTCTACCTCTAAAACACAAATAAGTCATTTTGAAAGTTGGAACTCCGATGACGTTATTCGCTATAGCGTCATCGGAGTTCCAGTTTCGAAAGCCAATTTGGTGGCCAGTCACATTGACCTAAAAAGTTTCTATGTAAAATTATGAACTGTTTGTGGGTGTGTTGTGTACGTAATGAGAATCATAGCAACTACGCATGAGGGCAACCCGAAAAAGGTGTCAGAAATAGGTAACGGAAAAGCCGGATGGCCCATCTGATGTTGAGCAGTTAAACCGGCCTAAAACAATTAATCATTTGGAATTTATGTATTTGGGTCAAACGGTTTCAGATACTTGGCATATCAAAAACTTCATTATTATTGGCACAAATAAAAACAGAAACAAACCTTATGCGTCAACTTGTTCAGCGCTTTAGCTGCCAGCTCCCGTATAGCGCTATCCCAGTGTTCCACTTTCAAATCTACGAGATGGTTCACTAATGGCTTCGTGTAATCGTCGTAGGAAGCGACTTGAGGCGCGATGACTAAATATGCATTATTCCTTGGACCAACAGATTGGAAGTCAGCGGTGGTAAGTACGTCTATTCCGTGAGGGAACATTCCATGACGGCCTACGTTTTCCTGGTAGGCGGCTGAGGCAGCTCGACGGCAGTTTATCTGTAAGAAAGATCGAACTAAGAGAGAACTTCTTGCACTGCTGCAAAACATTTTTCACTTGACGACTCCCGAAAAACTGTTGAACTTGAATGGAGAAAGGAGCATATTATGCTCATGTATTTTGGCGACACTTTTCCGGCCACATGGCCGTCCTACTTTGTTCTGTGGTAGAACATCACGGTGTTGTATAACTAGCGACACATAACTTTAGCGGTGAGCGATACGTGGAGGGGATAGCTGCGCATGCGTCGTAGTGTGCGCATGTCGCGCACACTGGATGTGTGGATGTGTGCAGAGTGTCCTATTGGTACAGAGAGCGGAGTGCGAATGGAGAGCCAATCAGCGCTACGCACGCCCGCCCTTCATTCCGCTAGCCCCCTTCAGGTACCTTATTTTTGACTTCTGCGCAATAACGGTCAGCGCTAAAGTTATGTGCCGCTACCTATACGAGTAAATAACTCACCTCCCTGTCGAAGCAAGCCGTAGCAATGAGCGCATTGGCCAGCTTGTTAGCATAGGGCGCTAGTGCAAGCGCGTCATACGCCCTAGCGAAGGCCCAGGCAGCGTGACAGGCAGCGTCTCTAGCCGCGCGACCACCGCTGCCCGCACCGAATGTGGCGCGAGGCTCGTCGCGACTCAGAGCGGAGACTATGCCGGAGATACCGAGACCTACTTGTGGAGGGGATAGGAGGCCGCGTCGAGCTACAAAAAACACAGTTTAGTAAGTACTTAGCCACTTCTTCTTCTTATCGTGTCACTAATTCTTTCGAGCCAAGTGTGGTGAAAGGATTTTAAGTGCGCCTCAAAGATCCACTTGCACCTATTATAAGCACCAACTTCTTGCACCGATTATGAGGTTGACATCTCGTTTTCCGGTCGCGGTTTATTTTCTGTCCCATCTATTGTTTTAATAATTTTTAAGGTAGGTAATTGGAATATAAGTTAAATTATGATTATTTTTGTACGCGTCTCTTATCCTAGGTAAACTTAACATGATTCATTTTGCGTGGACGAACATTAAAGTCTCTAAAACGAATGTATCTAGTATTACGGCGAAAACTCTTCATTGATTAAAACTAGAACTCTGTTTTACTTTATTACACGGCAAACAATACCACAGCGCATCACGACGCCATCTTCCCTCTACACTAGTGATGTGCCTCGTCGCCCGGTCTCAGTAGGGATGTCCTATTCCCGAAACCGACAAACACTAGTTACCTAGTTCAGCGAGCGCCATACAGCCACCATGCCAGGCAGTTTCCCGTTCATTCTCAGCGAACATCGCTATAACGCTTTCACACACGTCCGCGGCGGCGATAGATGGCAGCCTCGCTCCGATTCTGCCCACGCCTTTAGCCGCCGACCATCTCACGACTGTGTCGTCATCTTGCAGTGAACATAGCAGGAGTTCAACTACATCTTCCACCTGAAAATATGATAAATAAATAATATGGACAATCCAAACCACTATGTAGCTCCAAACTAAGAAGGGCTTGTACTATGGAACGGAAAAAAACGGAACCCTTATAGATTCGTCATGTCTGTATGTCTGTCTGTCCGTCTGTCTGTCACAGCCATTTTTCTCCGAAACTGTAAGAGCTAGACTAATGAAACTTGGCGAGTATGTGTATTCTGTGACCCGCATTAAGATTTTTACACAAAAATAGAAAAAAAACATAAAAATTAGGGAGTCCCTATACTTGAAACTGAAACTAAAATTGTTTTTTTAATCAAACCCATTTTTTTCTAAGGTTGCGCGAGAGACACTTCCAAAGTGGTAAATTATTTGTTGCATGTACTTCTAACTCACCTAGCTTTAAGATGTTTCAAAGTGATCCTTGTGATACTATTGAATAAATACATATAATTGACTATATTATTTTTCATCAATCACAAAAATTAATGTTTGTATATCAGAGTTTTTTCTAACCTCTTGTGGTATATCTTGATCATCGTCATCGACCGGCGATGTGATCGGCTCTGTGTCTCCTGCGGCCGCCACTCCGCCCAACGTGGTCGCGAGCGAGCGCGACCCGCGTGTGTACCGCCATGTTGCCACACGTGGACGGAGGAATGTCAAACCTATACAAAGAACAATACAATAGGCATGAAGACAGTAATCAAGTATCGCCAAAATATTTATCTGATCTAATGAAAAAGGATTCAAAGATTTTGAAAAATGTATTTATTCTCTTATTAATGTCGAGATTAATAATTTATTTGTTAATATAAATCTACAAAATACAACAATCCGCCATGATAGCTGAAACACCACCGGTCAGAGCGAATTACGTCACGGCGTTGTAAACGTCATTCTGATTTAGTACAAAAGCACCAATGTTTACTGTTGATATACATACCCGTGACGTAATAACAGACGCCATGACACCAGCGAGCGTTTTGACGTGAATTTGAAAATTTAAATTTAAATGTACTTTTATTGCACAAAAACCTTAATTTTCTACAGAAATATGATATATTTTAGACATAATAAATACTTCTGAATATGATAGAAGAGATTTTGAAAATTAGTCGTCATGCCTATTGTATATCACAAAAGGGAGGGTGGATGTTAGAACTATATGAGTTATTAAAGCTTTTACACCGCGGCGAATGCTGTGCACGGGCACGCGGTGATTTTTCGCTGCGTGTATTCATTTGTTTGACAACGTGGGTCTACGTTTCTACTGCTGTACACGAATATGAACCCACGACTGCAGCGTGGCCTACCACGGCGCACGGAGAGGCTGTGCACGTGCCACGGTTTTGCTTGAATATTTTTGTTACGTAGCTCAACGCCATGCTCGCGGTACATGCAAGCGTGCAACGCATGCGTGCGTTGAGCTATGTAACCGCCTATTCGAGCAAGCCACGCATGTATCAATGACGTCAATTCATAGCGTACCCTTTCCGTGGGTTGCACTGGACACAACCACATCCATTTTCTTATAAAGCGAAGCTCAATACACGTCTTATAAAGCGAAGCTCAATACACGGGCGTTGACTCTCCGTGCGCCGCGGTGAGCCCGCGCCTTTACACTTTCAAGTTGTATCAGTATTTTACGAAAGCAAGTCCGTACGATCTGTTTCTTCAGATGCGCGCATCATCGCGCGACCGATGGCAATAGGACGGCGCCTAAGCCCTGGATGCTTCTATAATTTCTTAGCTACAGAACTTACCAATCCTCTGAATAATTTTAACGCCATACTTTCTCACAAGCATAGCTTTGTGGTTTTTATAGTTCTGAGCTGTCATCCACTCCAGGAGTTTAGCAGCATATGGTAGCAAATCATCTCTTTTGCCATGCTTCAGTACTGCTGCGACAGCTGCCAACACACCATAGTGGATCGTGTTCTCTTCTTGTAGATTGGAATGTAGTTCACAGGCCCAGGTGAAGAATGGTCCCATGTAGAGTTCCTTTACATCAGACCTTTAAGAAGTGTACAAGAATTACATGAATACCTAAAGAAACCTATAGGTATTTGGACAAACCCCCATGGGCACAATCATATAAATTTCAATGGTTAGACTGGAGTCTAAGTGTAGTTTTTTTAAGGACCAGTGATGCAAAACTGCTCCTTAAAAAAATTGATGAGTCATAACCATATCCTTCATAGTCATCTTTTTTAGGTTAAAAAGTATGCTGTTATTTGAAATAAGAATCAGTGTTATATACCTTACTTACCCACTGTTGGGCAAAGGCAATGCATAAATAATAGAAGTTTTTTTTAATAGTCTTTTTTGTCACAATGCTTGGCAAAGAACATGAAATAGAAATACCCATTTAGAATTTGTTTATTTACCTGATAAGAAATTTAGAAACTAAATAAGCACTTGCTTCAGCACAGGAGTCCTTGCTCATTGCATATGTCTTACAAATGTTAAGGATTCTTTCCATAACAGTCAGTTTCTTAGATGACTCATCAGTACCTGAAATAAAAATAGGAAAGAACCTTTACCTGATAAGTTATTATTGCCTGCTTGTGGTCCAGCATTAAAAAATAAGCATTATTCATTGGTGTAAGAGTAAATAGTTACAACTCTAATATACAAATGCTCTGATACCTGAATACTTCTTTTCTAATCCTTACAGTATAGAAGCATGTACCTACCTAATGTGAGTTTGTTTATTAAGATGCATAATTTACCTGGTTGCCCTGGAGCAAATCCGTCAAGGCGGCTCATATGGAATGGAATTATCACAACAATAGACAACCACAGAAGCAGCACAAACCTGCTGCGCCAAGTCTCTTTGTCATTTGGGTCTTGAGTTTCTAAGTAAGTGAGTACTGTCAGCAGATCTGAAACCTATCCAACAAGTCACAACCTAGATATAACTTTAAAAAAGCAATAGGTTATCACAGCTTGATGAAAGACCTTACCTCATGAGGCAAATGCCTTACAACTACTTTGTACCCTCTAACTCTTATTATCTGATACATGTAGTTGAACACAGCATGCTTCAGATCCAAAGGGGGTTCTTTATCCTTGATCAGACTCAGAAACTTGGCAAGGATCTTATCCAAGTAAGGGTCTAGCAAATGCGGCTGTTCGTAATACTGTTTTAAAATACTATACAGTTTTTCGTATTCTGCTTCAAATTGTGGAGTGTTGTAGATATTTTTCACATTGTCGATCATGTTGATGACTTCTTCGAACTCTGAGAAGTGCTCCAGAGCACATCCTAGGCCGATATTGTCGCAGTCTTCGTCCCGGTTGGGATCGGCATCGAGTGCAACCATTGTGCTCTCCAAGTTTCAACTCTTGCTCACGATTAATATCACAAAACGGGCAAAAGCACTAGCACTGTATTTATTTGATAAAAACCAAGGAGAAATAAGTTATTAAATACTTGGAGGGTGAAATCGTTGGAATCAGAACGGAAACAACAAAACACATGCAGAAATCTGCAGAATGCAGAATTTTTGTTTGAGTTTGAGAGAGGCGTCTGCTTTCTTGATTGACAAATGCGTGACATTGACATAGACATGACATGACAAAGACGTAATATGATTGATATATCTTTGTACTTGAAGTCTGTGATTGTTAACAATAACAAGATCTGACATTTGACATTGGCAAATTGTTTAGTGTGACATTGATGTGATGGTTGTCTTGTTCATCTTTCCGTCAGCCAGACAGGCAGAGTCTTGGAAGAATGATGTCAGAAGCATTAGCTGGAAAGCAGGAGAAAAAAAGAAATCACAATCAATTGATATTTTTGGGAGGCAATAGTGTACACAAGGATACGCATCAGACTACACACTGCTAGCTCTTATGTCCTTGCAGTAAGCGTCAATTTTCTTTGTTTTTAGGTAACTTGAGCTGTATCCCACTGTACGACCTGATAGTGCACAGCAGGATAATGTACAGCAGGTACACACCGTTATTACGATGCCAGGGTTTGGATTAACGGGGCGTACAATAAGAGGTCTGAAATAACATGCTGTACATTGTCATCACGTGTTGTTATTGTATGCCCCGTTATTACGATGCCAGTTAAGCCTCATGCACACTGTAGCAATTCAATATTGATTTTCGCTTTTTTGTTCTGGCAGCGGCCGCCGCAGGGCTAGAAAATGTTTTTTTTACATTTACCCCAAAGGGGCTATTCTCAGAGGGTCAGGGGGGGAGCAGTATCCATTGCCTACAAAAAATAATAAATAATTGAATTGCCTCAGTGTGCACGGGCCCTAATGGCAACCAATTAACGGGTGCGGTTAATGTACAACCATGGATTACACAACCCGAGAAAGCACGGCCAGGAAAGCACAGGCAGGAAAACACAGCCAGGATTTGGCAACCAATGGTCATCAATTCCATGGCTGTACATTCTCAGAACGTTCCGAGATTGTGCAACCAAGGAAAACACAACCCTGGAATACACGGCCCGGAATTGATGTACATTTTGGCTTCAAAATCCTGGCTGTGCTTTCCTAGCCGTACAAACGTGTGCACACCCTGGATTACACAACCATGGAATTGGCTGCCATATCTCTGTGATTGGTTGAGTGGTTATTGACAGTCAACCAATCACAGAGACTGTCTGGTTGATCGGAATCCTATGCCTCATTTATCTAAAACTACAGAGTAAAAATTGTACTATCCCAATTTCGATTAGACAAATAGCACAGATGAAAAAATTAAATTCTGAATTGAATTATTTCACACAGGCACTAATTGTATGTACATGTATGTGTATTGTAATACAAGTAGATACATAATATAATAAAGGTGACAAATTCGTTATTCATCGTCACGCATTATTAGAAACACCCTTTCGACAACAAATACTTTGAGTAAATATCAAATCTTTCCTCCAAGGTACACTACGTACGGCCGGGCGTAACTTGGTTGGCGAGCCTGAAGTTAGCTGTTTGACCTAAACTTCGATTTGCTATTGGATATTTTCGCTTATACGGCTTAGTTCAGACCTGCTAACTCCACCAAGTAAAATTGGCCGAACGAACAATCGATAATCGATATTTATTGATTTTCATGCCTATACAGTATTTTTTAAATCATTTTCGTTGTTTAAACTAATATTATAAAGGAAAGATTTGTACCTATTTTTGTATGTTTGTATGTTTGTAATGAATAGGCTCAAAAAGTACTGGGCCGATTTAAAAAAATCTTTCACTAGATAGAATGCTACATTCTTCCAATTTGACATAGGCTACATTTCATTTTGAAAAAAAATAAGGGATCCTTGGTAAAATTGACATGCTAAGCTTTTTTGTAATATGTTCTTTAATGTAAAGTTAATTGTGTGTTAGAATGTGGAAATCTAATTTACCTGATAATTAGAGTAATTGGTTCCAAAACCGTTCTAATTAATTAAATAAATAAATATATAGAGCGCCCTCTGCCCGCATTTCCGAGCTAGTCGCTGCGCTGTCTCGCCAAAAGCCACAATAATTACCTAATTAATTAATTAATTATTATATTTTCATTTTAAAAAAATTAGGGATCCTTGGTAAAATTTGAACAATGTAACCGAAGGTGTAGAAAAATGAGTCTTAAAATGTCTTTCGTTGAATGCGCTGCCGAAACTATTAGCGATAGAACAAAATAATGTACAACAATATTGTCTACCCCGTGCGAAGCCGGGACGGGCTGCTAGTATGTTATAATTTAGGCATTACATTTCATTTCGCATTTTTTACGTGTAAGTTATCCTATTTCTTGATTAGGTATTGTAATTACGTTCCATGTAAATCATGAGTACTATGAGGTTCACGGTCATTTATTTTTAATTAAAAAACATTTGCATGAATTGTGATTCTCTAACTCATGCATATAATATGGTGTTTTACTGCGTACAGGTTGCAAGCCACCTAGGTGGCAGTCTATGTGTCTTATCAATGTGATCGGTCATCAGGAAGTCAATAGATGGAAAGGGGTCAGAATCATTCTTCCTGGAAATGTATAGGGGAGGCTTATGTCCAGCAGTAGACTTTTCAGGATGATGATGATGATTACCCTCTATTTTAAAGCATCAGCTTAGCAAAGTGCATTGTTATTTGATAATCAAAGACTACCCATATTTCAGAAGGCTTGCTCAGTATCAAGTGGGTCATCTGCTTGTTCCATGTAGTTGAAAAAAGCTATTGTAAAATTATCAATATTTAATCAATGCAAAGCAATGTAAAAAAAAAAAGGAAAAAAGAAAAGGGGGTGTAGTGGGGTGTCAGCGTGTCATTCTACCAGTCGGCTGTAACAGGCGGTGGAATGACATCTAAAAATCGTTGACAGCCTACAAACTCTCACCAGTGGCTCCAAGTAGCTGTCCTGCATGCAGCGGCCACACCCCGGTAACCACGTCGACTCGTGGGCTAAACCTGGTGAGGGGGGCTTGAGATTTTCGACACTCAAGTCTGGCGGTAGCCTCCCGCATAAAGTGCACTAAGTCTGCCTCGGCCATTTGGCAATCCACCTCCGGTGGCGAGGCAGCAAGGCAACGTGGAAGGCCTTAAAGGCGACGGTGAGGGGCCATATAGTCACCGTCGGCTAGACACACAACAAGTATTCCCAAAGAGGGTTGACGTCAGGCAGGCGGCCGGTTGTAAAATGTAAGCCAAACCCCCTCTACAACATGGTTTTACGAATAAATGGATATGGCGATAATGTTAGGGCGTACCCCCTAGGCGACGCGCAGGGGCAGCACCCGGCACCTGTGGGAAATGGATTAGGGTTGTTGCATCAGGGACGGGTGCAACGTAAGACGCGAGTCCGTGACGTAAGACTGAGGATGGGAAGTTGGAATGTTGGAACGATGACTGGAAGAGGAAGAGAGTTAGCGGATGTTTTAGAAAAAAGAAGAATAAATGTAGCGTGTTTGCAAGAAACGAAATGGAAGGGTACGAAAGCTAGAGAGATTGGAGTAGGCTATAAATTTTATTATTGCGGAAGTGATGGTAGGAGAAACGGTGTGGGAGTTGTATTGGATAGTGAATTAAAAAAGTGCGTGACGGATGTTAAGAGGATGAATGATAGGTTGATAGTCGTAAAGATAATGCTAGGAGATTCTGTTATAAATATAGTAAGTGTGTATGCACCGCAGACGGGTTGTGAGGATGCTGTGAAAGAGAAGTTTTGGGAGGATTTTGATGTGGTGATGATGGATATCCCACAGAGTGAAGACATTTATATAGGAGGTGATTTTAATGGACATGTGGGAAGAATAAATGTAGGTTATGAAAGGGTGCATGGAGGATGGGGTTTTGGAAATATGAACCAAGATGGAGAAGCTTTGTTACAGGCTGCCACTGCGTTTGATCTTGCGGTGGCTAACACATTCTTTAAAAAACGGGATCAACACCTAATCACGTATCAAAGCGGGAATCACACCACCCAAATTGACTACTTCCTCCTCAGAAGAAGTCATGTAGGGGCAGTTAAAGATTGCAAAGTAGTCCCGGGCGAGGCTTTAGTCTCCCAACACCGTTTGCTTATTTTGGAGATAAAAATCAGGGTCCCACCAGTTCAAAGGAAACCGAAGGCCCCACCGAAAATAAAATGGCATTTATTGGAGAAGGATGAGTTGGCATATAAATTTCAAAGAGAACTGGTAGATAAGATGATTGAAATGAAGGATATGGCAGGGAGATCAGTGGATGAATGTTGGAATGAAATGGCGGGTTGTATAAGAAGAGTTGCGAAGGACGTTTTTGGGGAAACAAAAGGAAAAGGTAAGATAGATAAGGATACTTGGTGGTGGAACGAAGAGGTACAAAAGTTTTTGAAAGATAAGAAGAATGCATTTAAAGATTGGAAGATGGTTGAAGGTAATGGGGCTATGAAAGAAATTAAAAAGAAAGTATACATGGATTGTAAGAAAAATGCTAAAAGAGCTGTTGCGGTTGCACGGGCTAAGGTACAGGACAAACTGTATAAATCTCTAGAGAGCCCTCACGGTCAGAAAGAGCTGTACCGAATAGCGAAAGAAAGAGATAAGAATGCAAGAGATATTGTTCACATCAGATGTGTAAAAGATGACGTAGGAAAGGTTTTGACAAAAGATGACGAGATAAAAGAACGCTGGAGAGGATATTTTGAAAGATTGATGAATGAAGAGAACAACTGGAGTGGTATGTTAGATAAAGTAGCGGTGAACATGGGAATGATAAATGAGGTAAATATGTATGAAGTTAGAACGGCTGTACTAGGTATGAAGAATGGAAAAGCGGTAGGACCAGATGACATACCGGCGGAAGTATGGAAGGTTTTAAAAGCGGATGGATGGAAGTGGTTAGCTTTATTCTTCAATAAGTTGATGCATGAAGAGGCGATCCCTGATGAATGGTGCAACAGTTCACTGGTGCCCATCTTTAAAAACAAGGGTGATGTACAAGACTGCAACAACTACAGAGGAATAAAGCTAATGTCGCATAGTATGAAAATATGGGAGAAAGTGATAGCGAGACGTATGAGAGAGGAGAGCGAGGTATCACAGAACCAGTTTGGGTTTATGCCAGGACGTAGTACCACGGACGCCATTTTCGCGGTACGTCAACTGTGCGAGAAATACAGACGCGTGCATAAAAACATGCACATGGTATTCGTGGACCTGGAAAAGGCTTACGACAAAGTGCCCCGAGAGGTTCTGTGGTGGGCATTGAATGAAAAAAGAGTGCCTGGGAAGTATGTGCGACTGGTTCAGGCTATGTACAGTCGAGCCAGCACTCACGTTCGGTCGGAAGCTGGCGTCACCAACAAGTTCAGTGTGGCTGTAGGCTTGCACCAGGGATCGGCATTAAGCCCTTATCTGTTTCTCCTGATTATGGATGCACTGACGTCGGACATACAGGAAGAAGCACCCTGGTGCATGCTGTTCGCCGACGACATCGTTCTTGTTGGTGAAGATGCGCTTGAGGTCCAGAGCAGGCTGGGAAAATGGCAGGAGAAATTGGAGAGTGTCGGACTGAAGATCAGCAGGACAAAAACTGAGCACTTGTTCTGCGACTTTGGTGGTCCATCCAATTTCACCTCTATTGCCTTAGACGGTGTATCCCTGCCAGTCTGCTCCGATTTTCGGTACCTCGGCTCATCTATTCAAAACGACGGCAATATCGACCGAGATGTGAAAAATAGGATAAATGCAGGATGGATGAAATGGCGACAGGTCTCAGGAACAACATGTGATCCACGAATGCCCCTTAAACTTAAGGGGAAAGTATACAAAACGATCATAAGACCTGTCGTACTGTATGGATCTGAGTGTTGGGCAACGAAAGGGACGGATGAGAGAAGAGTGCACGCTGCTGAAATGCGAATGTTGCGATGGATGTGTGGAGTGACAAGGATGGATAAAATAAGGAATGAGTATATTCGAGGAAGTTTGAAAGTGGCGCCGGTAACGGACAAGATGAGGAGTAATAGGTTAGCATGGTATGGGCATGTCATGCGGAGGGATGAGAGTCATATTACGAGAAAAGTGTTAGGAATGGATGTGGATGGTGGTTATAGAAGAAGAGGTAGACCAAAGAAAAGATGGATGGAATGCGTCAGGGATGACATGAGCAGGAAAGGAGTGAGCACGGAGATGACGAATGATAGAAGTGAGTGGAAGAAGAAAACCTGTTGTGCCGACCCTACTTAGCGTGGGATAAGGGCAGGAAGATGATGATGATGATGCAAAGCAATGTAAAATAAGTAATCAGTGAACGAACAAGAAAAATAGTAGAAGCAATCATCACAAGCCATGATTATGATGGGTTCCATCTCGCGGAACTAAAGCGAACTACGTGAAGTCTTCAGGTTGTTACATAAATTATCTAAAATCACGATATCAAAATGAATCTCGGTTGATCGAGTCTTGCGCACTTGACGCACATACAACCCGCTAGATAGCGCAAATAAACCATAGAACGGTAACAAGGTAGGTGAATCCACTAAGATATCTGATACATACAAAGATAATAATACTGCAGAAATATTATGCTTTATTCAACTAAAGAATTAACGTAAACATTTGCAATAAAAAGATATGATTTAAAATGACAACGTGTCTTGTCAAACAAACTAAACAGAAACTTCGTAGTTCTTACGAATGAAGGAGTTCATATCAATATCCTATAATATTAAGTAACATTATGAATGGTACTTAATAAAGGTAGGTACAATACATGCGATGTTTAAAGTTTAAATTTGGAATCCGTACTAGTTATATAGTTACGTAGGTATCTAGAGGCCTGCGCAGTGCACACACAGACTAGTTAGAGATACTACGTTAAATGAGTATATGAGTGCGCACATCTAGGTGATGGTGATGGCGATCAGCTAAAACGCTGTCATTTTTGACAGCGTTTTAGCTGATCATCAGTTTCAAGATAGGTACTGTACTGTTTATGTTGTGTTACGTGTACTAAGAATTATTATTATTAATATTTTTGTAGGAAATAGCATTGTTGTACAACGTACGTTTATTTTGTCAAATTTTGATGAGGAAATGAAGTCAACTTTACTCACTTAACGAAGTGCAAAGTTTTCCAATTGGTACCTTAGTACCTAGCTATTTTGTATCATTAGGAAAAAAAAGCAGCCAAGTGCGAGTCGGACTCGCCCATGAAGGGTTCCGTACAAGAACCTTTATATTATGTTACTTGAAGTAACATAATAAGGTTCTTGTAGTTCGTCGAAAGGTAAATTGCGGTTTACTGTTTATGACGTATAAAAAAAAAACTACTGACTAGATCTCGTTCAAACCAAAAATCGTTGGAAGTTTACATAGTAATGTACAACATATATTTTTTTTAGTATTATCATTCTCTTACTTTAGAAGTTAGAGGGGGGGGGACCAACTTTTTTCCACTTTGGAAGTGTCTCTCGCGCAAACTATTCAGTTTAGAAAAAAACTATATTAGAAACCTCAACATCATTTTTAAAGACCTATTCATAGATACCCCACACGTATGGGTTCGATGAAAAAAAAAATTTTGAGTTTCAGTTTCAAGTATGGGGACCCCCGAAATTTATAGTTTTATTTTTATTTTTATATTAAAATCTTAATGCGGTTCACAGAATACATCTACTCGCCAAGTTTCATCAGTCTAGCTCTTACGGTTTCGGAGGAAAATGGCTGTGACATACGGACGGACAGACAGACAGACAGACAGACAGACAGACAGACAGACAGACAGACATGACGAATCTATAAGGGTTCCGTTTTTGCCATTTGGCTACGGAACCCTAAAAACTAAAGATAAGCCCCCTTATTCATAATAGTCTGCTAAATTAAAGCATTGCTAATTTTCACTCTGTCTTCTTCTATTGACCTAAGTCGAGAGAGACCTATGCAAAAATAACACACTGTGCGGACCATTGTGAATAAGGGGATTGATCTTAAAAGTAGGTAGTTTGGCCATGGGGGTCTAAGGTAACCGTTCATTTTGGAAATGGGGTCACTTGTCCAAAATAGTTTGGGAATCCCTGGTTTACACGGTCGATTTTAGTCACCAGTCGCACGCGGCCGGTTGCCGCGCGGCCAAAGTCGGATGCTACCAAACTTTGGGGCTTGCGGCTTTAGTCACTTGCAACTTAGCCGAATTGCCATTTAGATGGTCGATTTACGCCGCGCGGCAAAAATCGTGCGGCTTTAGTCACCCGTGTAAACCCCCCATTACGATTTATGACGTATAAAAAAAAAACTACCGACTAGATCTCGTTCCAATCAAATATCGTTGAAAGTTTGCTTATGTAATGTACAACATATATTTTTTTTAGTTTTATCATTCTCTTACTTTAGAAGTTACAGGGGGGGAGACCAACTTTTTTCCACTTTGGAAGTGTCTCTCGCGCAAACTATTCAGTTTAGAAAAAAACTATATTAGAAACCTCAACATCATTTTTGAAGACCTATTCATAGATACCCCACACGTATGGGTTTGATAAAAAAAAAATACGGGTTGCACTCCGGGAGTGCCGGCAGAAGTGAAAACTTGATTATTAACGTTGAGCATGTTTGATATTTTGGAATGGTTAGGGGGGGCTTGTTTGTTATTTGGCACGCTGTAACATACACGAACATTCGCGCAAGCGCCCTGCGCTGCCTAAACGAAACAGTAGGCCCAGGCATACATTTTCGCCGCGCCGTAGAGAGGGGATAGCTGTCTACTCTCCATCCGTCTTACGCTTTTTCGATCAGGTCACGTGTCCTGACGCGCTGACGCGCTGACGCGAGTTTAAGATTTTATACCCATTACAGAAAAGTGCTCAACGCCGCTAAAGAAGTTTTCACTTCAAAAAAATTTTTCGAGTTTCAGTTTCAAGTATTGGGGGTACCCCCAAAATTTCAAGTTTTTGAAGTGAAAACTTCTTTAGCGGCGTTGAGCACTTTTTCTGTAATGGGTATAAAATCTTAAACTCGCGTCAGCGCGTCAGGACACGTGACCTGATCGAAAAAGCGTAAGACGGATGGAGAGTAGACAGCTATCCCCTCTCTACGGCGCGGCGAAAATGTATGCCTGGGCCTACTGTTTCGTTTAGGCAGCGCAGGGCGCTTGCGCGAATGTTCGTGTATGTTACAGCGTGCCAAATAACAAACAAGCCCCCCCTAACCATTCCAAAATATCAAACATGCTCAACGTTAATAATCAAGTTTTCACTTCTGCCGGCACTCCCGGAGTGCAACCCGTATTTTTTCTCTATTTTTGTGTAAAAATCTTAATGCGGTTCACAGAATACATCTACTCGCCAAGTTTCATCAGTCTAGCCCTTACGGTTTCGGAGAAAAATGGCTGTGACATACGGACGGACAGAAAGACAGACAGACAGACAGACATGACGAATCTATAAGGGTTCCGTTTTTGCCATTTGGCTACGGAACCCTAAAAACAACGCCACGACTCCATACAAAGTTACCCAATGCCCTATAAGGGCAAAAGTTTCGAAATCTATGTCTATCCTTTTCTAACACGTAGGGACTTCTCTATGTCTATCCTTTTCTATTACTTAAGGATTTTTCCGATAATTCTTGGCTTTGACGAGAACAGAATGCTCATAGACGCTCTACAATGTTCTCTATGGTTCAAATTTAATTATAAGACTCACCCCCGAATACTGAAACGCAACTCAGATTTAAACACGTCTCAAGCGACGAATATTTGACAGATTTTCATTGAAAACTGTCAAATATTCGTCGCTTGAGACGTGCTTAAATCTGAGTTGCGTTTCAGTATTCGGGGGTTATTAAAATACTCAAATATACTTATTTCAATTATTCAATAAGGTCATAAATGAAAACGAATACTAAGTATTAATTAAATGTTTCGTGTTGATTTACTGTTTAGTTTCAGGAAGTTCTCATAGATGGCGATGTACGTTGATTCATCGGGTCTGGTTAATGTACGTCAAGTACAGCATGCTATTGTACACCTAGTTAAATCGAAACCTTTTTAGGGTTCCGTAACCAAATGGCAAAAATGGAACCCTTATAGATTAATCATGTCTGTCTGTCTGTCCGTCCGTATGTCACAGCCATTTTTCTCCAAAACCGTAAGAGCTAGACTGATGAAACTTGGCGAGTATATGTATTCTGTGAACCGCAGTAAGGTTTTTACTCAAAAATAGAAAAAAAACTATATATTTGGAGGGCCCCATACTTGAAACTGAAACTCAAAAAAAAAATTTCTGAGAAATACCTACGTGTTGGGTATCTATGAATAGGTCTTTAAAAATGATGTTGAGGTTTCTAATATAGTTTTTTTATAAACTGAATAGTTTGCGCAAGAGACACTTCCAAAGTGGTAAAAGTTTTATCATTCTCTTATTTTAGAAGTTAGAGGGGGGGCTCTAACTTCTAAAATAAGATAATGATAAAACTAAAAAAAATATTTACGATGCAAACTTTTAACGATATTTGGTTTGAACGAGATCTAGTGAATTGTTTTTTTTTATGCGTCATAAACCGTAAACCGCAATTTACCTTTCGACGAACTACAAAAACCTTTTTATTATGTTACTTGTTGCTACGGAACCCTTCATGGGCGAGTCCGACTCGCATTTGGGTGCTTTTTTGTTTTTTCGGATTCGTTTTAACATGCCGTACAATAATTGGCTGCGAATTAACTGGGTGCACAAAATTGTCACGTGATGTACAGCATGTTAATTGGATGCACACTGAGGCAATTCAATTATTTCTTATTTTTTGTAGGCAATGGATACTCCCGTCGTTAATTCAAACCCTGGCATCGTAATAACGGTGTGTACATTATTATCATGTTGTGCATTAACGGGTCGTACATTATTGCCTCCTGATTCATCGATAGAATTCTTCAATATTGATTGACATCTAGGTTGCAAATATACCAATAGATGGCGCTGTGTTCTGTTTCTTAGAATATAAATTCTATTACCTACTTTATTTCACGTAATATTTATTTATGTGCACGATATAAAACCGTATTATTTTAATGGTTTGTGACGGCGCTCATAATAAGTAGGAAACGTGGAGGGCTGCCGTTATCGGCCTAATCATACTAAACGAATAACTACCAAGGGACTATTCGGCACTGACAGGAAGGTCGCGGGTTCAAATCTCGTCTTAACTTTTGGGTCATTTTTTAAAACTTTGTGAATTCTTGAATGTTGTCAATAATTTGTCAAAATGTTCTAGAAAATAGTGCTCCTAAACGTTATAGAATGTTCTTTCATCATCATCATCAATTGTATCAGTCCACTGCTGGACGTAGGTTCACCTTGAGTAACATAGGCTATATTTATGTGTTTAAAAAATAAATGTCCACCCGTGCGAAGCCGGGACAGACAGCTAGTGTTAAGTAAAACATTATTAAAACATTGAAAAAAAAAACTTTTATTGAACTATACCATAAACAACAAAACATTCATGATATTAAAAAAAACTAAAACTAATTAAAACTAAACCTTAAAAATCTAGCAAAAGTGGGTGTCAATGAGGCATGGTGCCAAGAAAGCTGGCTGCATTTCCACGTTGAATAGCTTTAGCTATTCTCTGTGCGAGAAAAGAGCCAGCCCTCTTGTCACCAGTGGCGTCGACCAGCTGAGGAAACAATTTGCTTAAAAAAAATAAACACTAATTAAAACGAATTATTGGAAATAGACATATATTATAATTAATTTATATACATTCACTTGGTTTTATTACAGAAAAGGTAGGTACAAGTTGTGCCTACCCCATTTAAGTTGGCTAAGGGCAGGGAGAAGAGTACTACTTCTACAAGTATTTATCAACTACCTTTTCAGTTAATAATTGCAAAACACTGTCTTATTCAGTGTAAGTATAACATTTTCACATTATCTACCTATTGCAAACTGTGCAAAAATCTTTCTCCACTTAAAGTATAAAAAAACATTTTATTCAGTTGTATCACAAGCACAAGGATCATTTTGAAATGTCTTTAGATGGGTCCTAAGTAAAGTAACTTTTTCATTTCTGCTTTGTATTGTTCATGAAAGTAAGCAAATTTTCCTTAGAAGGCAATGCAGTGTGAATCAGCACTTCAAGGCAGCCTTTTGGATCTGAAACAATATAGCTATATCAAAATCTCTTTATGTATTTTTTATGACCTACATGCACTGGCCAGATTTACACATGGTTACTCTTGATATCGATGAAATTAAAACATCCTGCAGGATAGAAAGAACCCATAGAGCATGGCAAGTTTAAATAATAATTATGCTAAAAAATCAGGTAGGGAATGATATAATAGTCATAATATGACCGGATTCTAAACACTTGATCAAAGCTTTAGTCAGCTAACAGGTGTACTAAATTAGCAGGAATGCTAAATATAATTCTTCTTCTTCCTGCCCTTATCCCACTTTATGTGGGATCAGCACAACATGTCTTCCTCCTCCATTCCCCTCTTTCAGCCGTCATCTCTGCATTCACTCCTCATTTACCCATGTCATCTTTCACACAGTTCATCCTTGTTTTCTTTGGTCTAGCTCTGCTCACATATCCATCCACATCCATGCTCATCACTTTCCTAGTCACATGACTTTCATCTCATGACATGCCCGTCTCACACAAGTCTAGTGCTCCTCAATTTTTCTGTCACTGGCGCTACTTTCAAACTTCCCCTGTTATACTTGTTCTGTATGCTATCCCATCTGTCACTCCACACATCCATCTCAACATTCGCATGCCACATGTACCTTTTCTCCATCCGTCCTTTTTGTTGCCCAACACTCAGATCCAAACATTACGACAGGTCCTAAGATCGTCTTGGTACACTTTTCCCTTCAAGTCCAATGCCAAATATAATTGGGTTGTAGAAAAATCTAAATAATCTTCCGTGTTCCGTGCAAGGAATATAATACTCTCTACGAGAGGTTCGGTGTCACCGACAATAATAATGCCATGGCAGCTAGAGATTTTATGTGGAATTTTTATTGCTTTAGTGTTATGAAAAGAGGCGTTCCTGCAACCTATTTTCCAGATGACAAGGGATTTGACACAATATTTTTGATTTGATAGTGTCATGATTTCCTCATTACTAAAGTTTGATAAATTGATTCTGTATAATCGGTCATCATACCTTTCTGCAAAACCTTGTTCTTGAATGTGTTCTATAATGGTGCTAGCGTTATCCTTCTCAGGATTCTGATCGTTTTATTCATCTTCGACTCGACTCGAATCTGGTTGTCCTGGTCCTGAAAGTCGGGCATAGAATGACAAAAATATATTTTAAAAAATATACCAAAACTCTACGTAAATCAAATTCAAATTCAAATTCAAATTCTGTTTATTAAAAATCATTAGCTTAACATTACAGAATATTATTCCAATGCGCTAAACTATGTACTATAATAAAATAGAATAATATAAAGGTAACAACATGGAGATCAAAGAGAACTAAAATAAAATAACTTTGTACAAATAAAGAAAAACAAAAATATATGTACTACCTACCTACCTACAGCAGGTATTATAAAAATAAATAATCTTTTAAATAATAACCTAAACATACGTTATTACTAACAACATACTAGGTACCTAGTTCTATTAAATACTCGTATTTAAGACGGTATGACTAGACGACGACGACGACGACGGTATGTCTAAGTTTCACAGAAACTTAGACATACCGTCTCAATCAGCTTCCATCCATCCGCAAACACATCAAACTGAGGATTCATGGCTATAAGGTTATTCAATTTACGTTGCGCTCTGGATATCGGTGATTCCTGTCGTGACACTGTGCGCGCCCAAGAATTTGCAAATAGTGGTACTCTCCCAGTGCGGAACCTAGCCCTGTTCTCTGGTACGCTTAACTGAATGACCTTAGTTAATAGTACGGGACAGTCAAGTTGACCACGGATTATGCGACAGATAGTTAAAATTTGGTCATTTAATCTTCTTGTCTCAACTGAATTAAAACCTAGGGTGCCTAAAAGGTATTTCGTGGGATACATGAATGGGTAATATCTGTGAATTTTCTGGTAGAGAAACCGCAAGAAGCGTTTTTGTACTTTTTCTAACATAAGCGTGTAGGTGGATTCATATGGGTTCCATACGCATGCACTCGCCTCTAACTTTGATCGAATTAGTGAGGTATACAACAGTTTAACTGCATTTATGTTAGTGAATTTTCTACAAGTGCGTGAAACAAATCCTAGTCTTTTAAAGCATGTTATTGTCAGTGAGCGAATGTGCTCATGAAAATTTAATTCTGCATCGAAATGTACTCCTAAGTCTTTAACTGTATTGCATCTTGATATAATTTGCCCATGTAATGTGTAGAGAGACGTTATGCGCTGTGCTGAACGAGTATAACTCATGACTTGACATTTGTCAATATTGAAATTCAGTCGATTTTTGACACTCCAGGCTTGAATGGTATCTAGATCTTGTTGTAATGCTTCGCAGTCTTGAATTGATTTTATTTCCATGAAGATCTTAACATCATCCGCATATATAAGACAGTTTGATGTTGACAAAAACCTAGCCAGATCGTCAATCATTATGGAAAAAAGTAAGGGGCCCAGCGATGATCCCTGACTCACCCCCGATCGAGTGTTATAGGATGGCGAATCAAAACAGCCCAGCCTTACAAACTGTTTGCGATCGCTTAGATAGTCTGCAAAGAACCTTAAGAGTTTGGGGGCAAATCCATAGCAATCTAATTTCGCCAAAAGTACTTCATTGTCTACTTTATCAAATGCTTTTTGAAAATCGAGATAAACTACATCTACTTGGGTGTAAATCGATGTTCACTCACTGTGGAAAGTGTGGTGGAACTGTAAACACAAACAAACGCAAGTCAAAAGTCAAGCAAGACATTCGCAAGCCTAAACAGATAATATATTCGCAAGATTATAGTCCACACACTCAAAATCTAAGGCCCGAACAAGTGTGTTTCTGGGTTTTATAGTTCGCTTAATCTGTGGTACTCGTCCTAATGAAAATGGTTTAGTAAATGTAACCCTGTAAACGAAGCACAAAATTTCGATGAACTCTGATTCATTGTCAGGCGACCAATCAGAAATGGTCACAAATTCTCAGGTCGTGTTTTCCAGGGTCGTACAATCCCGTTACGTGCCGAGAATGTACAGCCAGGAATACGCAGCCAGGAAAACACAACCTGAGAATTTGAAACCATTTGGCAGCCTTTTCCATGGTCGTACATTCCCGGCCCGAGCCGAGATTGTACAGCCTGGAATATCCAACCACGGAATGCACAACCATGGAATTGGCTGCCAAAATGTACATCAATTCCGGGCTGTGCTTTCCAAGCCGTACAATCCGTGGTTGTACATTCCTGTCTCCCCAATTAACATGCTGTACAATAACATCACGTGACAATTTTGTGCACCCAGTTAATTCGCAGCCAGTTATTGTATGGCAGGTTAAAACGAATCCAAAAAACAAAAAAAGGTTTCGTTTTAACTGGGTGTACAATAACATGCTGTACAATAACTGGACGTACATTAACCGGACCCATATTTTTGATTTTGATGTTGAGATTTAGCCAGGATCGAAAAATTCCGAAATGTATTTCTACTTCTAGCTCGACTATTTAGTGTGTTCGATTAGTGTTCGCAGCCGAAATGAGCACTCGTAAGTTATTTTCCACTAAGCTTCTATTTATTGCATGAACGAAACAGCCGGTTCAAGCGTCGCTTTGTGCTCCGGCTTGGTGCATGGTGTTAGAAGCAGTCTATAGAGCTTTAGCGACTATAATTCCAGTTTATCAGGATAAACACCTACTAGTTAGTTTCTTGAAGAATATAGAATTTAGATAGAGAATATTATATCCAACAAATATCTTACTGTTCATACATCATATCACAGAAGGGAGAGGACCTGAGAAGCGCAGAATAAAGCCAGTAGAACCTGGAACACTGTTACATTTCGACGTTGGAGAAGGAGAGAGTTCAGATGATTCTGACTTTCGCATCGAAGATCATGCAGAAGAAAGCGATGACTTCTCTGTAAACACAGATGAAGACAATAGTGAGTACCAACTTTATTGCCTTGGTTAGTGGCTGTCTCATTCGTAGTAATTCTTGACCCTTTGAGTCGGAACAGGTCTGATTGGCTCAAAAATTGATCCCACGGTTGACTTGCAACCAGTCCCGATTGGCCCAACCTAAGGTGTCTTGTACTTTCTATAGTAAAAATATATTTTTGCGTGCCTGGATACTGTTTTACGATAATAAGCTTTTTTTTGGTTTCAAATTACCAGTGAGCATCATAATTTTTTGCATAGCCAGATTTTGTAACTCAGCTGGGTATTAACTTCACATCCAAGCCACTTTTGGTAGTCCTGTTCTTAGTATCACAATTTTGCAACAGAGTCTGCCTATCATGTTTTTATTTGTGTGCAATAAAAAGTGTAAGACTAGGAATACAGGCATAAGACATCTGGCAAAAATAAAAGAAAACCTTTTAACATGAATGGGGCACTATGCTGCTAAATAAGTTTTAGAGAAAATTAACTTCATGGTTTTTACAATATTCATTTACTTACAGAGAAAAAACAAGATAGTGAATCTTCGGGTGATGAATCTGGTTCTGATCTTGAAGAATTCAAAAAGTCCCATACACTTGGTGCCGGCATTTCCATTACTGATGTACTGGAAAAAGCTAAGCAGAATGAATTTAAGGTAAATTATGTTTAATTTAATAAAAACTGAAATATGTATGTTGAAAGAGTAATCATTTGCCTGAAAAAAACAACTGGACAGAAATAGGCATTACTCGTAGTTTTTAAGTTATTACCTAGTTCCTACACAATTATGGGAACTACGCAATGTTGGTAATCCATTAGCCATCATCAGTGGGAAGTCATTCTACAGATTGTCTTCCAGATCATGGTTTCTATATTCAAGCCTAAATATTCAACTCTGTAACCAAATTGACGAAGTAACAAAAATGAGGCTGAATTGACAAACCCATTTTTTTAACTAGGCTGATAAAAAGTATTAAGGCTAACGACAAAATTAAAAACATTAGGATTTGCGAGAAATATGTAGGTACTTAATGATGTTTTGTATTGTGTTCAGTTCCCAGGCGACCTAGCAAATGTTATGATCTGTGCGGGATGCTTGGGGTCTAGGAGTGATGACTTCAATGAGATTGTGGAGTGCGATGGCTGTGGGGTTACTGTGCATGAAGGTAACTGTTTATTAGATTTTTTTTTGTGTTATTGTATGAAATGCATCCTTATCACAGAGTCTTAGTTTGAGATTTTGTGTGCGTCTTACCCTTCAAGTGATTGCACAATTAAATCCGGTCATGACATGATGTAGATAATTATGTTTATTTTTATAAATTATTTTATTTAAGTACATTAAATTTTAAAAGCTTTCAACTGCAAGCTTTTTACACACAATGAACTGCTCTCGAGTCTAAATGAGAATATAAGAGTCCAATACAAGATTGATTTCAAGATTGCTAATGAGAAGTAATACAATGCTCGTTCTTTTAGGATGTTATGGAGTATCAGATGTGACCAGTGAATCCAGCACAGTGAGTGATGCCTCCACTGAACCATGGTTCTGTGAAGCTTGCAAGGCTGGGGTTACTGACCCCAACTGCGAGCTATGCCCTAACAAAGGTATTCATTATTTTCTTTTTATGGTTATTTCTTAGATTTAACAATAATACATTTATTTACACACAGAAACTTAAAATTAAACAATTATTTACAAAATACACCAGAAACACTTGACTGTTACAAACGAGAGATAGCTCAACTGAGTGTCGATTCTAAAGACACAAATCACTCAAGCGATCGCGTAAATCGATGTGAGTTATAAATTTTTGTTTGAAAAATTTGAAAATGGAACGCGGATTCAGCGGTCACTCGACGATCACTCAATCGAACCGTGGTGCTGGAATTGACGCCCTGATCCAACTCAAAGTGACAAACAGAATCGTCTCCAAGCGCTATGCATAAATAAGTACTGATTGAGTTGTGAGTCCTGTAAAATGGTGAAGTAAGGCACAATGTTTCGATATTTGAAAGATCTAGTGTAAAGGCTCACTACAATGTCATTTTATGGAATGATGTGATTGTGTGTGTGGAATTTGAACTAGATTGCGTAATTCGAGAATTTAGAGTCAGAAGCGTCTTTTATTAATATAGATCTTATA
This sequence comes from Thera britannica, assembly GCA_939531255.2. Lineage (NCBI taxonomy): Eukaryota > Metazoa > Arthropoda > Insecta > Lepidoptera > Geometridae > Thera > Thera britannica. Next base: position 19,204,247 of record OW618036.2, on the reverse strand, counting down.
CATAAACTGAGAGTTGAAATTGTGTGTATGATTTTCAGGGGGTATATTTAAAGAGACAGAAGTTGGAGCGTGGGTCCATTTAGTATGTGCCCTGTATGTCCCGGGAGTGGCATTTTCAGAGGTAAGCATCTTGCATCTTTTATCTTGGTGACTGACATTACCTTTCTTGCTAGATCGGATGGTTATAATATAATGTTTAGGACGCAATGGCGCGTTCAGCTGAGAAATGTGATTCAAAGAATTATCCTGATGAACATCAAACATTTCTTAGATCTTTTCAAATAACCAAGTTAAAAAATAAAAATATGCATGTAATTTTTCAGGGATCAATCTGGACCTTTCAGACAAAAATTGTTTTATATATTATGGTTTTTTTTATTAAACAATACAAGAGTTGTTAACCTTCTTTTATTTGGAAGAATAGCACTTTTTAAATTAACGCGATCGTTATGCATTATTACATGGGTATTTATCGCGTTTACCTTTATTATAGGTATTATATTATTTCCCAACGAATAAAGGTAAACGCAATAAATACTTTACCCTTTAAGGATTATACCCGTATAATCCATATATTTATGAATCTCTAGGTCTTGTTGACTATATTGACTGGTCTCTCAGCTCAGTTGGTAGTAGCTCTGCCTTCTGCGCCGGCTCTGCTATCTGGTTCCCATAGTACAAGCTCTGCTTAGTTTAGGGCCAGATAGTGTTGTGTGGGTTGTCCATAATGTTTATTTATATTTTGTTACAGGTGGAACGTCTGTCCGGTGTGACGTTATTCGAGATGGCTTATTCGCGTTGGGGCGCACGCTCGTGCGCTCTGTGCGAGGACGCATCGCTCGCACGGACCGGGGTCTGCGTCGGCTGCGACGCTGGTCTATGCAAGCATTTCTTTCACGTCACCTGGTGAGAACCACTTCTTTTACCTCTGGACTAGTGGAGTACCGCGTGACAATTAATTGTTCGTGCGAAACTGTGCAGCAGTTGATAAAATGATCGAGTTTCCAATAATCGTTTAAGTAAGCGGCTTAAAAAATACCTGTGCCGAACTTCAGACCTTAGTTCCTGTAGTTTAGGAGTTATCTTGATGAGTGAGTGGATTTCTCGTTTAAAATAGTTATTAAAAAGGTAACAGATAACAGAAATGACAACCAATCAGATTATTTGCAAAGTCAGTGAATGAGATAGACAATATTATCACGTGGTGCCCTTACAATCTCTCACGCACACTAGAAAGAGAGAAAAATCGTTCGCCTGTTCTTTTTTTTAATGAAATGGTTTATTCCAGTGGTCAAAGAGAAGGCTTGCTAGCCGAAGCGCATTACGAAGAGGCGGAACAAGCGGATCCGTTCTACGCGCATTGTCGCCTCCACTCTGATAAGACGCTCATCAAGAAACGCAAGAGGAACTGGCTTTCTCTACAACTCAGGACTGAGAAGAGGTGAACTATATTTGTTTCTTCATTTGTACTGGCTAGTGGCAAGAAGCGTAGGACGTCCCTAACCAGATAGTCTGATGACATTTTAAAGGAAGTCGCTAGATGTGGGCTCGAAATGGCTTTTTCTAGAAATGAACAGGGCTGACCTATTTTCATGTCACCTATGTCACCGAATAAATATTGGCATGATTGTAGGCAATAAATATTGCACATCGGCTTTTCTGCTTTCGTAGAACGCTATCTCTTTCTGACGTACACTAGCTACTAGCTAGGCACTAGCCGAAATTAGCCGATGTTCAATATTTGTTGTCTACTACTATAGTATGTTTGTCTATTCGTGGACTTGTTCAGGCTGATAATAATGAGTGGAAGGAGGCACGTGACGCAGTCAGTCACGGTCTAACTAATCTAAACATTTCCAGAAACAAATCGGTCTGAAAGGTTTGCCCAGAGTTTGCTCACTCTCAAAGCTTTCAGACTTAAAAATCAAGTTAAAAAAAATATTTTTTGTGTCTTAGTTTTTAGTTCTGTCAACTCAAATTATTTTGTATATTTCTTGCTATTGGATCAAAATCGTATAGACCTAATTTTGAGTAGTAAATATAATCTGAATGGTAAAATGACTGTGATTTCGATTTACAGGAAATTTGAATTACAAAACAACCTGAGCCCTGAAGAAAAAGCCAGGATTCAACGCAAGCTCATAAAGTACAGGAGGAAATATCTGACGCAGAAAGAGAACAGAAATCCACCATGGGGTAAGAAGTCTCTCTAATAAATTATTTATTTGCCGTAATCACTACGTTTTTCAGTCAGTGACAACAGTATTGTTGGGAAATATATACTTCTATACTAATTATGCCAGTACTCTCAAACGGTGAAGAAAACCATCTTGAGGGAACCGGCGTGGCGTAGGATCTAAAAAAGTTCGAACAGCACGTGTCGAGCGTAACGCAAAAAGGGCCCACCAGCGGCTTACTTGTGGAAACCAGTCCGCACACCAAGTGCCGATGATGAATTTGAATTTGCCAAGTAAATGCGTCTAATGGTTGTATTTGTGCGCAGTTCCAACTCAGAAAATGGCTCGTATGCTGTTCAGCAGTGCTGCAGCGATGAGAAAGTTCGCGCGCAAAGCTGAATGCATGGGACTAGATACACACGCGCTGGAGTTCGAAGACGCACAGGTAACATTATAACATAAGGGTCTGATAACCGTCAAACAACTTTTCGCGCGTCTTCACTGAATCACTGAACTTATTTATGAGAAATCGCAATCAACTGTGATGTTATTTTTATAAACAAGTTTAAAATATTTAAACTTTAAAATTTTAAACTTGATCTGAACAGGCACGTTCTGTATCTCTGGATTCAAAAAATCTCTCGCGCCTTAAATACATTATTCAAATACAAAAAAAATGTATATAAGCTATTATATCAGCTAACTGGTTCCCATAGTACAAACTCTGCTTAGTTTGGGGCTAGATAGTGTTGTGTGTATTGTCTATAATATTTATTTATTTTTATTTTGTTGTTTAATCTCCAATAGATGCAAGCCCTGAAGGATGTGTCACGTCGTTGGCACGTCCCTCCAGCCTTCTCCGTAGAATTCGTCGGCTACTATCTGGAGAGAAACACCCGTGTGACGTCACTGCGCGTATCACTCGACCGTCTTACCAAGGAGAATGAGAAACTGCTGGCAGAAGATGATGTTCTTAGAGCTGATTATGATGACGTAAGATTATTTATTATCTACTCTACAAGTTTGTTAAAGATTATGAAAATTACAGGTTTTGTGGTGTTATTTCTTGAAACACAGTTTATTCTAGTAGGAACCTATGGCATGTGACGTCAATCGTGGGTTTGATCCCTACCAAAAAACAAATGTGTGCTGAACGCAGATGTTTGTTCTCTGTCTGGGTGTTAAATTGTATTCTAAAGTATTTAATTACAATAAAAACGTGTGTATGTATGTAACCATGCGTATTTCTGCCGTGAAGCAGCTTTGCTGTGTTTCAGTTTGAAGGGGTCAGTTTGTGGGTGCCGGTGAAATTACTGGCACGTGAGGCTGAATATCTGTATGCCTCAAGTTGATGGACGCAGGGCAGTGCATCGTAGGGCGCGTTCCTGACGTGCGTGACCTACGAGGCATTGCTTTGTTATAGGCGATGGTTACCACATCAGGTGGGCCATATGCTTGTTCCATCAGCTAGTTTCATAAAAAAAAATAAAAAAAAATATAAGTATTATATCAGCTATCTGGTTCTCATAGTACAAGCTCGACTTGATTTGGGGCTAGATAGTGTTGTGTGGATTGTTCACTTTATTTATAACTAGCTAAGCCCCGCGGTGTTACCCGCGATTGAATAGTATGTTACGTAAAGTGCGCTTAAAATCAATCTCAATAATTTTTACAAAACCCTTTAGAAAACATGATTCTTGTATGCTATCCCAACGGAACCGTGCATTTTTCTGAGATAAAAATTAGCTTGTTATTTTTTGACCCCTAAATTACCACTACCTATGAAAAAAAACTTTGTCGATTCTTTGCTCTATGAAAAATTAATACAAATCTATCCTACGGGCACCAAACATTTTAGCGGGATAAAAGGTAACCTATTTGCTTATTACTGACTATAATCTATCTCCGTGCCAAATTTCATCCAGAGAGTCCGTTCAGCCGTACTGGCGTGATTTTTAACAAACAAACATCCATCCAAACTTCCACATTTATAATATTAGTGGAATTAAAAAATGCCTTCGCTTTAAGTTGCCTCATTGTTCCAGGCATCAGCAGAAAACACAGACGGCCTAGCCGAAATGGCAGCCACTCGCCAAGGCCTGCTAAAACTCTACAATTCCATAATCGCCCTCAACTCTAAGAAGACATTGCCTACCATCATGGAAGAGAAACCACTAATGCCCCCCGTCATACAACGCTCTATGCCAAAAGTGACCCTACTACAGTTGCAGAAACGGTATGATTTGTTAGCATTAGGGAGAGTTTATTCGGGTTTGGTGTTGGGACGATTTGCTGAAATTTGATTTTGAAATATAATAATATACTTTTTATATAATAATGGTATAGCTAGGGTTGGTAGTTGGAATTTCACTGTTTCAGTGATTAAAATAAGCTTTTTAAGGGGGTATGGTATAAAAATATTTTTTACCACGGTGAAGATGGAGGGACAAAACCAACCTTAAGGATTGGTCCACAGTATCCCAAATAAGAAATGAATGGAGAGAAGGAAGGGAGGCCTTTGCCCTGCAGTGGGACACAACAGGCTCTTAATAGTAATAATTTAAATGGCCCTTAATAATTAACTAAACCAAAGACATGCATGTAATAGCCTATTTGTACAGGCTGGTGGAGGGCTAGACAAGTTGCAATCGAATTTTATACGTAAGTTATTGCATGCAAAATTTTATGAAGTTGAAATTTGTCGCTGGACAATGATTGTAAAAATAAAAAACATATTGCCAGCACAACCGGTGGACCGAACGGTAGAGGATTTTAAATTCCTTAGAAACTTTCGAAACCAATAATTTTCAGTGCTTAAATATCAATTTTAGAGCACTTCGAGGCATCGCGAGAGATACCTACGTCATTCAAATTAAATAAGATTCAGAAGCAAACATTTTTATAATGTCCCAAAAGTTAAGAGCCGAGCGGGATTTGAATAGAGCGGGCTTGATAGAGATTCTGGAGCAATTTTGCATTTTTTTAAATCCTTTACCGTGCTGTCTGAAATGTGCGCTGCTCGTTATTTTTGTCTAGCCCTAGACTCATTGCGGGTACATATTTGCGAATTGTAGCATGCAATGTAACACGCAATGAAATAATTTGCCGTCCACATTGTCACAATGTATCATGCAATGTAACACGCCTTTCGCGCACGAACCGTGCACACTACCCGCACGAACAAAGCATTTTAGCGCGCGATGTGTGATGCCGCGATCCGCCATTTGTCGGTTTTCTCACCGAACACAAAGGGGAAGTTGTAAAAGGATGTAGGAACCGAGCCGTAGTTTGTTGCCTGTTCTTCTAGGCTTGGTCGCGTGGAACTGGCACCTAGACTCACCTATTAGCTTTAATACGTTTCAAAGTGATTCTTGCAATACTACTGAATAAACACAGTTTTGGATTTGATTTGATTTGGGGCGCGCATTGTGGACGGTTTGTGTGTGTCTGTACGCGTTCCGCGCACGAACCGTGAAACTATCCATTCTCTTCCCGTGTTCTCGACAGGCTGAGCTTTGTTCGCCGCGCGCATGCCGGAAACAGATGCGAGTACGTAAATGCTCGGTTCGTGCGAGCACTGCGTTCAAGCTTATGAAATGCTCCTTTCATGTTACATTGCATGCTACATTTCGCAAAACTGTACCCGCCATTATACTATACAAAGGACAATATAACCTAAGTATATGGTTTACTGTATAGCGACTTGGCCAGCAGGTCAATGTCAGTTCCGACCGCGGCCGCACTTAAGATGGGCGTTGGTTTTCCCCTTAGCGACAACCCGGACGCTCGCCAAGGAAAAGTCTTGTCTACTTCATTGGAAGGTAAGAAAACTACCCTTACCCTTACATTTAAGGTCTCTCCTTTCAAATAAAAAAGTAAAGTATAAAGTTGTTTATGCGAGTAAGGAGGATTTAAAGTAAGGAGCGGTCTTGATGTAAGGGTTATATATTTCCAGCCCATTTTTTCATGTTTTCTCTCATCTATCGTGCTCAAAGTTATCTCGCGCTGGACTAACTTACTGTACATCATGCCTATAAAATGAATAAATAAATATTGTGGACGATCCACACAACACTGTTCAGCCCCAAATTAAGCAGAGCTTGTACTATGGGAACCAGATAGCTGATATAATACTTTTTTTTTTAAATACTTGTAATATAAAATAACACCCAGACAGAGAACAAACATCAGTGTTCACCACACAAATATTTATTATTGGTTGGATCGAACCCACGACCTACGGCGCAGGAGGCAGAGCCATTACCAACTGAGCTGAGAGGCCAGTCATGTTAAATGTTAACCGGTCTTAACCTACCAAGGCGGGTAACATACTTACTAAATAGTTGAATAATATTATAATATTAGTGTATTGTCATCCTCGATAAATCTACATAGTTTGAATGAAATCTGACCATTTAAATTAGATCAAAATCACTCCCAAAGGAGACGGTTACAAACACATGCTAAGAAGCTAATAAAAAGCGTGTATAATCACGACATATTTGACTAGTAGATGCTAATTCCACATAGCAGTGAACGTGAAAGACGAGGCGGTGGCGGGGCGGGAATGCGCCGCGTGCGGACGCAGCAGCGAGCGCCATCTGATGGCGGCGTGCGACACCTGCCGCCATCACTACCATCTGCACTGTCTCAAGCCGCCGCTGCAGCGACCGCCTAAGAAGAGCAAGCTCTATGGATGGTAAGCACACATCTATCCTTGTCTAGCGAGGTGGTGGCGGGGCGAGAGAGCGCCATCTGATGGCGGCGTGCGACACCTGCCGCCATCACTACCATCTGCACTGCCTCAAGCCGCCGCTGCAGCGACCGCCTAAGAAGAGCAAGCTCTATGGATGGTAAGCACTCATCTATCCTTGCCTAGCGAGGCGGTGGCGGGGCGAGAGAGCGCCATCTGATGGCGGCGTGAGACACCTGCCGCCATCGCTACCATCTGCACTGTCTCAAGCCGCCGCTGCAGCGACCGCCTAAGAAGAGCAAGCTCTATGGATGGTAAGCACTCATGTACCCTTGCCTAGTAGATGTTAGTTCCACATAGCAGTGAACGTGAAAGACGAGGCGGTGGCGGGGCGAGAGAGCGCCGAGAGAGATGGCGGCGTGCGTGCACTTGCTTCATCAGGCTTCTCCGTATGTGGGGAGTGGTAACTGGGAACCACAGCAGTGAGTGTGCAGTGATAAGTTCGCTGGATATGCTGGGTAATCGTTTAAACTTCGAGTGGATCACCAGCTGCAACCATCAGTCGTGTGATGGTTATTGTAATAACGAAACTAGCCGCTTAGTTTCCTACTTTAGGCGAAACTGAACTTTCATTCCATCTGTCAATAGTGAAATTGTAAGAATCAGCAAAATCTGTAACCGCTCTTAGGCCCGTATTCCGAAACAGCGCTTGAGTCTGAGTCGAGCCTCAAGCATAGATTTTATGACAGTTCTCCATTGAAAAGTGTCAAAAATCTGTGCTTGAGGCTCGACTCAGACCTAAGCACTGTTTCAGAATACGGGCCTTAGTGTAACATCAGGATAGCCTAATAAGTTTGATTGTAGGTAAGGAAATATTTATTTTCGCATTCGCAGGCAATGTTCCGAGTGCGACAAGACATCCGATTCCGAACCCGAACTATTAGAAAAGAAGGTGCCGCGCCGGTCGCGGATCCGCTACAGCAAAGATGGCGCTATCATCACATCCCCGCACAGCCCTACCGAGGCCATGCCGATACCTAAACTTATGGACCAGAAACCTATCAAATTAGAACTTCCAGTTAAAGTCGCCACAACCGAAAACCAGTCCCCCATCAAAGTTGTGATCAAACCTTTCGAGTTTAGCAGCGAGAACGAAGCATTACTACCCGACATGATCATAAAGAAAGAGAAGAAAAACAAAAAGAAACGCGACCACGTCTCTACTTCTGAAGACAAGAAGCAACATAAGCGGAGTTTTACATCACCCGCGTTGACCAACACGCCTCTCATGTCAATAACGCCTATAGTCGCGGACAGTCCCAACGATTCCCACAACGAGAACTCAAACGCGTCAACAAGCGCGGCCACTCAAAACTACTCTGCACAAAACTTGTCGTTCTCTTCCCTCCTTGGGGATAAAGAGCGAGACAGCAAGACGATTGAGAGCTCCATCGAGAATACACTTGCTAACTTATCGTCTGATATCGCGACGTACAAAGCTAATCGGAAGCGAAGGAAAGAGAAGCATCGGAACCGATATTCGCCTGACTTGTTGCGCTCGCCGTCAAAGTCTCACAAGCACAAGAGGAAGAAGAAGAATCAGGATATGGAGAATCCTTCAGAGATGCCTCATCCGAGAATTACTATCAAGGTTAATATTTTTTTATTATTATTGTGTATCTTCTAAGTACCTTTCCAATAGATTTTGTGCAATTATTTCAAGCCTAATGTTTGTTCAGATCAAGCCGATCCCGAAACCGGATGGATCGCTGGATACTACAATGTTCTATGTGCCAACCGATAGCAACGACGGGCCGCCACCAGCGGTGATGAAGAAAATCTCGAAGGTACTGCATTTTCCGGTTATTTTCTTTAATTATAGTCAATCCTTGCAGAGTTAACCGCTGCCTACAGAGGAAGACTTGGTGAACTGAAATAAGGGCGACTAAATGGATGGTTGAAAATAAGGGTGGGACTTTTTTTTTGCTATCAGTACTGTCTACTACAGTGTGTTTTAATTCTGTTTAGATGTTCCTTATGATATTTTATGAGAGGCCTATATCCAGCAGTGAACGGATTTTTTACAAGACAAACTGTAGCGAAATTAGATGAATTTCAGTTTGGCAACATGGTTTCCGAGCGTCACGATATCTACATCGTATTATTAGATCTAAACTCATATTGATAAAGGTGATTCTTCATTGCAAGCTGAGATACCTGATTTAGTTCTGATGCAATCTACGACATCAGAAGCCGAAGGAAAGATCATTCCCCGACTCGTGATTTCTACGGTAACGTGTCTTCTATAGTTTAGGACTTCCTCATTGCCGAGGCATGATTCTCAGAACATTCGGGAAAAATATGGATTTACTCAAAATTATGAACCTCCTTCATAGAAAAGAGGAGTCTCTCAATTTGGCCTGTGGAAACATATATTATACATGTGTTGTTTGTAAGGGACATTTAAAGGGCGATTTTCCACAGATACTAAAAGAGAAATCACGTCATGTTCTGAATGTTCGGTCACTTTTTATACAAAAAATATTGTACTTATGTCAGAATCATGCCCCGAACTCAATGTTAGCGAATGGACTATATTATACCCTTAATATCCACTTGTATATTAGTTCTGTGTTGTTTCTCACCCATTCGTTCATTCATTCTTTCATTATGTTTTGTTATGCTTATCACTGTATTCTCCACAAGCTTAAGCCAATATATCCACTAAAGCAGAACGAATACTTATCGCGTTCGTTTGATTTTGGACAGCATTGTTTTTAACTGGCTAATACTGAACTAGAACGTTTATTTTTTCTTTAAATAAATTAAGATAAGAATAACTAACTATAGAACGCCCATTGAGGGAAATGGAGGAAGAAGACATGTTGTGCCGACCCCACATAAAGTGGGATAAGGGCAGGAAGAAGAGGAGAAGAACGCCCATTGTTCATTTAGATAATAGTATTTATATGTTAAATTCTCTTTTTGTTAGTTTGTAAGGTGTACAATAAAGAATTTTCTATCTATCTATCTAAATATTAAAGTACCATTCAATGTTCCACAAATCCATGTACCATAAAGCTAATTATCGTAAGACCTATTTCGTTCCTTGCTACCGATAGAATGAGCCAATGCGCTCGCCGCCCGTCATGCTGTCGAATCAAAAACACAATATAACACATAAAAAAACTTTTATGAAATTGATGAAAACTTGTTTTGTTATCGCTTTCAATTCGTTAATTATATAATTGAAATCGTGACATGCTTCTACAGATAGGTCTCAGTCTATTCGGTTCATGATTAATAAATTAAAATAGCTGACGTAGTCTGTCCCAAAACAAAATTACGTGGAAAAAATATTCGCTCTGCTTTTCTGGATCTTGGCTTTACATATATAATCCTGCCTGAACACCGCATTATAATTTGCCTGTGTTTTAGCTGTATAACTATTGATTATAGCATGCGGATCTTGAGCCAGATATAACAACAGAGCCTGAAATGCTGATACCACCAGACCCGTTGCTTGACCTATCTGCTGCAGACACAACACCGGTAAGACAAATATAATATTACCACACTAACATCGCAGGTTTGCTGGGACACAGACCTTTCGACTGGCGCGGAATGCTGATTTTTGACGGGATATTTACGGTACATCTTGTTGTGAAGTTTTAGGGCTGGTTTGTATATGGTAAGTCTCTGGAACGTATGGTGTAATTTTGGACATTGGAAAGTAAATATCCTCATGGGTTACCTGTGGGTTACTTATCTACTATCAGAAATCATCCCCCATTTGCTCAGGTTACTCCTGTAACGGCCGACTTAGGTTCAATTGATAATTTATTTTTTGATAACAAGAAATGCCAGAGAAAATACTTCTTCTTATCGCATTGGGTGTTTGGAGGCAGTATGGTATGAAAGGATTTTATGAAATAAAATTAATAATAAAGCCATTAAATCCATTTACAATTTACGAACACTGAATTTGCTCGCACGTGCATATTTTGCTTGTGTTACGTACACATTTTTTTAAATATTATTTTGTTTTTTAGTTAAAGACATTAAATCTGTAAAAGTTTTCATAACCAATTATCGAGTATATGCCTTTTATCGTTGTTTGGTGTTCGAGAAAGAATAAAAAAGCCAGCTTTTAAGCTAGAAAGAAAGAAAGAAATAAAATTTATTTATTTAACATAACATAGGTACACAGAACGGAACATTGACAAAATTAATGCTAAAATATGCACAATAAATTCTAACACAAATAATTGAGTAATAAGCTATCTTAGCACATAATAAAAAAAACAAATAGAAAGAAAGAAAGAAAGAAAATTTTTATTTATTTGACAAAATACAAGTACACAGAACGGAACATTACTTAGGTACTAAAATAAGTACAAAAAAATAATAATAATAATAAAAAAATGTAACACACAAATAATAAAAAAAAAAATGAGCTACGTCCCAAAAAAAAAAAGTTATTAGAAGTTCTAGGTTATTGATACAGGTGAGCCATGAGGAAGAGATTTCTGATAGAGTACAGATTGTTTATGGGAACCAGTCTACGCTATATTGTGTTGTAAACTCTTTTTGTGCAAGCGTCGCTATACCATGTTGGATCGGCCGGTCGAGCCGCTTCCGCCTCCGCCTCTGCCTCCGCCACCGCCTATGCCGATAGTGGACGCTAAACCGAAGGTAATCGTGTAACTATAGGTTTTATAGGTTCACTAAACAAAACTATTTTTTTTTTAATCTACCTTTTGTGTCCCACTGCTGGGCAAAGGTCTCTCCCAAAATCTTCCATTCATCCCGATCTCCGGCGATCTCCGACCAATCTTTCCGGTGAAGGTCGAGATCATCTCGCCAACGTCTTCTCGGCCGGCCTCGTCGTCGCCTTCCGTCTTCAGGAAAATAAAATTATACAAAAAAATGTGATGGCAAGAGATGACATTATTTTGAAGGTTTAGCCGTGAATACACAACAAACAACAAACCATCTCTTACCAAAACAATGACATGGGAAATGGGTTAGTGTTGAAAGTGTAGAAAATAAATTGTGTATTCGAGCCGGACGCTTATGACCGAGACTGGCGATTCCAGTTACTGGCGGAAATGGGGGGACGCCTTTGCCCAACAACGGTTCACTGCGGAGCTAGTAGCAAAAGTAATGATGTGTTGTATTAATTTATTCAATATTATTTTATACAGAGGTCACGTGAGGCAAGATCGGGTCGTAGCTCCGGTGCGGGTACTTCTACTGCCAACAACAAAGCACATACGCCGCTGACGCATTGTGACGTATGCGAACAGGCCGGCGATAACACAAACCTTGTACGGTAAGACTAATCATATTTTAAATTAATAAGTGGGTATAGGTAGCGGCATATAACTTTAGCGCTGACCGTTATTGCGCAGAAGGCAAAAATAAGGTACCTTAGGGGGCTAGCGGAATGAAGGGCAGGCGTGCGTAGCTCTGATTGGCTCTCCACTCATCGTCTCACTCTGCTCTCTGTACCAATAGGACACTCTGCACACATCCACACATCCAGTGTGCGCGACATGCGCACACTACAACGCATGCGCAGCTATCCCCTCCGCGTATCGCTCAGCGCTAAACTATGTGCCGCTAGTTATAGGTTACGTTTTCGTAATCTCTGTGCGTATTTTTTTTCTACTAGCGACCCGAGCGAAGCTGGTGCGGATCACTAGTATTATTATAGTAGTAGTAGAGCTCTTTGTGTGTGGCTCGTCCGCGGAACTAATACCACCATGCCTATTTCTGCCGTCAAACAGTGTTGCTGTTTCGGTTTGAAAGGTGTCGGTGCCGGTGAAATTACTGGCATAACATCGGTATGTCTCAAGTTGATAGACGCAGGGTAGTGCACGTTCACAACGCACGTGGCCTGCGAGTCAATGCTTTTGTTATAGGCGATGGTTGACACTTAACATCAGGTGAGCCATATGCGTATTCCAACAGAACGTTGTATTTAAAAAAACTGCAGCAAACTTGTCTGAAAAATATGAAAAAATGTTTTGTTTTTGGCATCACCTTGTCTAGTTAGAATTAGATGATAGATAGTAAATAATTTATTGAACACAATTAGTTATTAAAAACTTAAAACTATTTGCGATAAATTTCGATGGTATGGACTCATGATATTTCCAAGCATTCATCGATTTAATGGGTGTTTTTTTATGTGCAGGTGTGATGAATGCGCAAAGCGATACCACTTCACGTGTTTGGAGCCGCCTCTCAACAAGAATCCTAAGAAACGCGGCTACTCCTGGCACTGCGCAGATTGCGACCCCACGGTAAGACAATCTACACATTCAAAGTACTATGTATTTACAAAAATAATGTATATAAGTATTTTAACAGCTATCTGGTTCACATAGTACAAGCTCTGCTTAGCTTGGGGCTAGATAGTGTTGTGTGCATTGTCTATAATATTTATTTATTTTATTTATAGAAAATTCTAAACAAAAATATTTCCGATTCCTAGATGGCGTTGAGTACATAAAGTTTTGGAAACTAAATCGTCCTCGTTCATGAAGCACAGCACATGAGAGCACTTCTTATCGTGGCACTAGTTCTTTCGATCCGAGTGTGGTGAAAGGATTTCCATGCGCCTCAGAGAGTGCACTTGACACAATGTTTTCGAGCTTTTTAGGCTGCACTTTTTTCATGCGTTGTTCCGTTTTATTTTTTTTTGACGTGAAAACGTCTTATAATTCGATGGAGCTGGCTGCACGCACGAAAAAACATGAATCATGAGGCGTTCTATTTAAGGCTTTAAGTGCAAGCGAAATCGCGGAACGAGCGACAAAGAGGCACAATCGGCCTCCGCGTTCGGCAGCGTTCGACATCTGTCTCTCTCCTACTTGAGTGAGCGATGCGTCCGCGTGGACAGCTGTATGACGTTGTCACTCATTGATTCTAAGGTCGTTGGTTCAAATCCATTTGTGTACTAATTAGTTCTTTCTGCGGCTAGCTGCCACAAATGAATATAATAATAATTTATTTTCGTGTTTATTGTAACTTTCTTGTTGCAGGATTTGGAGGAAAACGTCTAAAAGGAAAAAATAATGTATCTCGATATTAGTGTTTATCGTTATGGATAAGGTCTAGTTCAGTATTTATGAAATCGATGTTATAAATCAGTTTTTTTGCATTTATAATTTGGTTTAGTTTAAGCTTCTTAATGTGCGGACTACTTACGTAGACTTTAGGAAATAAATCTCATGAAATTAAAAAAAACGTTTTATTTTACAAACTCCCCAAACACGTGGTAGTAGAAGTGTAGAACGACTTCCAGTTAGACATTATAAAACACGTTTGAAATGCAATATAATATATAGGTCCAGAATATAAATAAGTACTACGGCACATCAGTTAGGTACAATCAGCATCAAAACTTAGTTGCAGTGTTTTTTTCATCTTTACCAATGGGAGACATACGCATCTGTTTCTGTGTCATTTAGTAAAAACCACCTGCATTTACACTTCCCTGGGACTGGTTAAAATCTGGTCACAATCAAATCACAGCGGCATATGTAACTAGCGTCACAGTAAATGCACCCATAAGGTGGTAAGGCAAAACTTTTGCTGATGCATGATCGTTTTGGCTTTACAAACTTTCTTTAATGATGTTTTATAGCCAATGGCGCCGTACCGCTCGTAGTTTCACCTACTTATTTCTACTCTGTGCCAAAGCGTCATGAATTCACGAGCCATATTCTGTGATAGCAAGTCGACGTGAAAAGTTCTCTAAGGTTTGATCACTCTGTAATGTATATTTTTCCGTGAATGATGATTTGTCGCGAATCATCATTCACAGATGAGAGATGAAATGAGAGTGACATGAATTTATGCCACTCATCGCAGTGGAAAAACATTTATCCACACATTTTCTGAAATTCATTACATGGGGTGTCGCGTTTATGCTTGCGGTCGACACGAACCTATTTATTTATTGGAATGAATTTCCATTTATTCCAGTTGGGATTCAAAACACAGTGTCATGTCATGACAATGTTCTTTTGTGTAGTTTAAAATTGTGATGGGCCGTGTCTTTTTACCGATTACGAAAATTACCTATAATAATATGTTTCTTAGAGTAACCGAACATTCAGAGGCCTTATTCTCGGGCCGATCTCGATCATTTTGCAATTTTATTTTATTGCTTCTTTCGAAGAGAGAATGCCAGATTTCCTTGAGTAATTCATCAACGACCTCATCGTAAAAACCTCGACAGCTACGATATACGGAAAACGTAGAAAAAGTGCGGGGTTGAGAAAAAAAGCAATAAAATAAAATTGCAAAATGATCGAGATCGGCCCGAGAATTAGCCTAAAAAAAGTTCTAATCATTCATCTAAATCTCCAGTTTTGTGTAGCCCGATGGGGGCGCTTATGTAACCACCATCCAAAAGCCCACTAAAAAAACCGGTTCACGACATAAAACAGAATTTAAAAAAAAAAAAACGACAAACACAAAATTTCTACAACTTTTGTTTCGTTTGGGCCTCGATAGCGTTGCGTGAAATGTCCACCAATATTTTATTTTCCTTATAATAATTAATAATATAGCGATGGTTTGAAACTATCCAAAATAGAACGAACCACCCCTAGTTTAAAACATAAAACTTTATGAAGGAATATCTCGCGTAGGTACAATGTTTCACTATGAATGGAAAACCAGTTTTCTCGACAGGAAATTAAACAACAAACTTGATAGTTCAGGCAGACTATGGCGGCTACGGTCCTTGTTTTGCTCGTAAACAAATACAGGTCACTGTGGATATTGTATAAAAGTTGAAGGGAAGAACTCATACATAGTAAGACGAGGAAAGTAACCCAGAAAGTTAATTGTTGAAGTCAAAAGAGTAGAGGGGGGGATATAGCACAATCAGTTGGGAGCACCGCTTTGTTCCAAGGTTCGCCATTCGTCGCCAGGCACGTCTTAGAAACTCCAGACTCTATAATGAATTCTAATAACGAACATGAGAACCACCGCAAACTTGGATGCTCGTTCGTGCCTGACGAATTCATTTGTTAGCGGCAATCTGAATAATCAGATCCGCCCTTGTATTCAAGTGGAGTTATCCCAACTAATATTAAGCTGAGCCTATTTATTTGTTTGAATACAAAGGGCGACGCCTGGCCTTGTTTTGATAGACAATGCCACGATTAACACTAGTAAGTACCGTACGTATCTACCTAATAATAACCTCGTGGTAAGTGTATACAACTCTGTCTTTGTTCTGTAAAAATATAGCTTGCTAACTTTTTTAATACAAGAACAATGATATGGTAAGCCATACCTCCAAACAATAAACAAACTCGTCCGAATAATGTCGAACCTCCATAACACGATGTATTCGTTGTAAGTACATACTTTCATAAATATTTAATTTATCATTTCGTAGAATGTGCTAACTTATCGCCGTCGTCGGGCGCTCTTACTTCGCGCCTCAAGTTTGTTCATTTATTCCTAACAAACTTCCATCTCACTGCATAATATCTTCATATGGAAAACTTTCATGTTTTCTCATAGTTTCTGTTGTCGTTGGAGCTTGTTTAATTTTGGCTTGCATACATATGCTGGAATTACTTTAAATGTCTCGACTCTTTATTTTTATTTTTATTCTGTGGTTGCTACTTTAGTACTTATTATTATCTAAAATAGTACCTAAGCATTACAAACTTCGTTCATTTTATTGAGATTATGTAAGAAACGGTATGGCAAGGTAATTAAATATTGTTTTTTTTTTAATTTGTGATAGTGTTATCGTTTTGGCTAGCTGTTAAGATAACATCTATAGTAAGTAAATAAAACAAAATAACTAAATAAATAAATAAATTAAGTACCTACCAAGTATAGTGTTGTAATATAAACATGTCTCGGCAACTTAATTACAAAATTATTGCTAAGTATTACGAGAAGAGCTAACAAGCACTGACTGTAGCGTGACACAGTTCGCTAGGCTCTAATAATTCCGTAAGCACGGAAAGTTTTACGCGGCTGTAATTTCCCGAACTCTGAACTGCAACAATCTGGAACGAGCAGGAGCAACGCAAAGTTACAAGAAGTGGATGTCATTGTTTACTTTTACAATTATGTACCTGCCAAGGTAAAGGTTTTAGTTATGGTAAGTAGGTATATATTTTAGCTTCTGCAGAGAGTTTGCTTCGTATGTAATTTTCTCGCCTTGAACTTTGGTAAGGGATGATTATGAAAACAGTACCTACTCCTTCCGCGAATTTTGTCTAACAAAACTCCTAGGGAGAAACGAAAGAGGATGCTCTTAAAATTACCTCATCATTGCTAGACTGATGACTATAGGTAATCTCTTACCGTGGTATACCTACGTGTTTTTTTTGTAACTGCGGTTCATTTAATCACTTCGGTACACAATTTCGTAGAAAAATAAATAGGAGGTTCGCTTCGCTGGCAAGAGACGCCTGCGGTTTTCAGATTAACTTGAGTTCACTAAGTAGGTCGTTTCATTTTCACACGGTACAGTAGTGACAACAAACATTTAAATCTGTTCTAAAGAGCATTATTAAAAGGTATATTATTTGCCTAATGGATCTATTATAAATGGGGAGGCGATAATGTACATCATGTTATTGTACACACTGTTATTATGATGCCAGTTAAGCTACATGCAATAATACAATACAATACAATCATTTATCCCACTTGGATAGGTTAGGTTATGTTAGAACATACAAATTACGCACAAGGCGAGCGAGCAGAGCGAGCGTGCCGCGGTAGCGCCCGCAGCAGTGCCAGAGAATGTTTTTTTCCCAATAACCTCTAAGGGGCTGCCAGTTTAGTGCAATTATTCATATAAAAATAGTAATAATCGAAATATTAATCTGCGACAGTGTACATAGGCCTTTACAATTTACCAGTGGAAAAAAAGTGGCATCGTTTTAACAGTGCGTACATTAACTGGCCGTACATTAACCGGACTCTATAAATGAACCTACTCAAATGAAAAATAAAGATGATAATGGAGGTAGAGTTTTGTGTCATATAATATGATGAAGTATAAAACAAATGACATCCCATGTGATAAGATAAAAAAACATCCCACTTTCAAACTAGAAAAGAATTGACAGCGTTTCACTGATCGCTACCGCCAGCGAACTAGGTGTGCGCAGGCCCTAAATAGGTGCGTAGTGCAAAATAATGCCAATTATTCACGCCTGAAAAGATCGAGTAGAACCTTCCAAGCTGAAAAGAGTAAAACCTATTTAATCATTCATCGCAGTCGAGTAAGAAATGGTTGATTAGCCAGCCCGTCCGGCGGACTGCGATGTGCACTCATCCACCTCGTAAATTGATAATCGATTCCGGACCGAGCGTAAAAGGCTTCCTCTCAATGCATGTGCCGTGAAATCGCATGCAAGTGAGGAAATTTTAATATTGCATTACCTGAACCAATACGACCAATTCAGTTTTATGTTGATACCCAGTAATGAGTATAATACTGATGTCAGCATTTTTTAATAAAGTTTTACATCATATAGGTATAAGTGATTTACTGCTGTGCAAAGAGACTGAATGTATGTAAAACTGTGCCACATATAAAAAATAGGAAATCGGTACCGACTACCGACCGACTTACTAACCGAAATAATAATCAATTGATCTGAAGCCATTCCTAGGGAGCTCCTAACCCTTCAGAGCTTTTGCCAAAATTTTGATCACTATGAAGATTCAGAGAATCCATGAGTGAGTGGACTTCTCCTATATAAATATATAGATTAGGGGCTATAGCCACAGGCTCTTCCTTTATACGAGCTTACATTGGCAATGCAAGTTTTTGACAGCTCAGCAGACCTATCTCATGCGAGGGTCAGTGAAGATAACTATTAGCTTAGAAGTTCTGAATTCAGCAGTCGTGATGTAATGAAATGGTAACCTCAGAATATTACAGTTTTCTATGTTCATAGATTGTTTTACAAACAGACAAATTATATATTTTTTTTCGGATTTTTTATCTAAATTAAGTAGTAAGCCTCAATCACCTTCGATATGAAAAGACGCAAGTAATTCACATTGTAATAAATATTTTTCCTCAAAGTGGAAAACAGATAAAACACCTCCCATTCCTTATAAGACAGTGAATTCATAATTAAGAGACTGACAACCGACAAACAACTTCTCGCTTACCTACACATTTAAACGTTTTTGAAAGATACAAAATAAATTATCGACTTACTAAATTTATTACTTATAGAAAAAACGAGTCCTTATTTTTCGTACACAAACAGACTTTTTAGTAAAAACAACTGTATGGAATTAAATGAATTTTTTGCAGATTGCTTTCAATTTTATTGTATACTTACCTACTACTTTTTTGCTCGTGATTTTTCATGAAAACGTTTTGGAGTTTTATATCTTCCCAATGTTGAAATGTGCGGACCAGAAGTTGTTTGACGGTTGTCATCCCCTTAACGGGTGGGAGCGAGCGTACGAAACCATCGAGTCTTGACTTTGCGGCTCGTTAGGTGCGGCACGCCAGCGCTTCCTGATATTAAATTTATCGTCCCCCTTGTTCCAGTGCCTTCCTGTCTGCATCATAGCTACCTATCGGCAGCAAAGTAAAATCTTTTGATAGGCTTTTAGATTTCGCGGTTTTATTTTGTACCATTCTGAAGTGTGTCTGAGATTGAACGATTTATTTCAGTGTATAAATCTTCTAGCTAACGTCCGCGGCTTTGCTCGCGGGGTAGTAGAGATTGCTAACGTGACCAGGGGGCTAATTCTCGGGCCGATCTCGATCATTTTGCAATTTTATTTTATTGCTTCTTTTCACAACCCCGCACTTCTTCTACGTTTTCCGTATATCATAGCTGTCGAGGCTTTTACGATGAGGTCGTTGATGAATTACTCAATGACATCATCGATTCTCTCTTCGAAAACAAGCAATAAAATAATATTGCAAAATGATCGAGATCGGCCCGAGAATTAGCCCCCAGTTCACGTTAGCACGCTCACGTTCTATTCTATCATGTTCCTGTAATCTTTTCGGAGTAAAAAGTTTAGCCTATAATTATTCTAATCCCGGTTACGTTGATTTACTATTTTTTTTATATCTTACTTCGGACTAGTTTCACGGATTGCTAATCGACAAATTAAACACTGACAACTGTTTTGCAGCAAAACTTTGAAATTTGTCGATTAGCAAGAGATTTCTGAAATCAGCCTTAAATGGTGCTTTGAAATGAAACCTTTTCTGAAACGTGACGAACTTACCTACCTACCTACTCGATGTTCCTAGAACTAGCCAAAATAAAAACACTGGTGTGACGATATATTATGTAAACAGAAAACTCGTTTATTCAACTAAAACTTTGGCTCTAAAAGTTGGCAAGCGGTTACCAAAACGGCGGAGTTTTCATATGAGCATCGAAATAGGTGTGAAAACATTCTAAAGTACTTAGAAACTTGTGTCTTTCAAACGGATGGAAACATAAAACAGGAGAAACTACCACCCGGATATGAGCTGCCCTGGCCCTTGTGGAAGTTGCTAAACCGACTCCGCACTCGAGCGGGCTGCTGCAGGGATAACCGGTGTAAGTGGGGATTTAAGGACCCTGGTCTGGCTGCATGTGACTGTGGGACTCTAACACAGTCTATGCAGCACTTGCTGGCGTGCCTCTTGTGCCCGAACACCTGCACAAGGGAAGACCTCAATACAGCCACAGTACGCACTATACATTAAGTTAGCCACCGCCTTTGTAAAAGTTATTTAGTGGAAAATCGATACGATAAGAAGAAGAATTAGACACGTAGGTTCCTACTCCAGTTAGGCATGTGAAGTAGGTAGGTATAAGATGCAGACAGTGGCTTGCACAAGAGTTGTCAGGCAGTAAATTCATTATAACGTATTATTGAATGCTCCATAATGGATTCGAACCACTTCCATAAATTGCCGCAATATTAGCATCTAGTTTGCGGACAGTAATTTCCGCTTGACTACCAGTAGGTATAATAACTAATTTATTCTCGCTTCGGGCCTAATTATCAAACTGCGAAGATATGTCGCTGACGTTTCCAATAATTACCACAAGTTTGTAGGAAGCACCACTCCTAATAGCTATCAAATGGCCGTCTAATCGTCTCGCCACTTCGGCGACTTATAATTACTTCCAAATGACTTTAATGACAGTTTTTCGCTTTGAATTTGCTGAAAATACCTGGGGATTTGCACGAGGTTTAAATGAAAATTCTTTATGAACTTCGTTTCTGTTTTCGCCTTATTTCATGGGATAGCTTTATTTGCATATTTTAATTTAACGAAATTTAATATTTTTTATCTGTATCACCATTCACGATACAAGAATCAGTTATATTTGTGTCAGATCAGGCTAACTACTTGTCTTTTCATGTTCTATAACAATAGTTTTTGTACATAATGTATTGTATATTTTGCTGTAAAGAAAGTTCTTGTCAATACATTTATTTTATTTATTTTCAGACCTGAAATAACTTCAAATTACCAAATAAATTAAGCAGAGCGAACAAAACCACCTCAAAATGGCTAAAATGTGGTGCTAAATCTCCTAATTTATAGAAGGTACCTAGTATTAATTTTCGTTTTCCAAGCACTCCGGACCCGCAAATTTTAAAATCAATAACACTGGTTTTTCTTTAATAAAATAGAGAGAGTCATGACAACCAGAGACTAAGAAGATAAAGATTTTCATTTCAGAAATAAATTCAAGATTATTCTACGAAGAATGTCATTGTCTTTCGATTCCGAATAAATCTTTAGACTGAGTCGAGCTCTTCGATCATAAAGTACAATGTGGGGAGAATCGAGTCAGGAACAAAGGTAGCACTCACGAGGGACCATGTTGGTACGCATGGTCGGCTTCAAACTCTATTCACTTGCAAATTCCTGAACCTAAGTTCAATTTTTGAATAGAACGTCTCATTTTCATATTTGTGAGGAGGATTTTCTTTTTCGTTATCCGCGAATTTTTATAAAAGACGATCTGACATTGTTAGTCTCAGCTGTTGCAAGTTTTAGAATTCTTTCTGCCGACCAAAATAGGATTCCTGCTTATGAAGAATTCCTGGAGTGGTTCGAATAAAAAGTTTAAATTTTTGCCGCCCCTATCTATCTCAGAATTGCTTCTCTATTGTCAGGGTCGTGGTCTCATACTTTCTGTTAGGCCTTTAATATGGTGAATACAAAATTTAAATTTGGTATTTTATAATAATAATATTTTTGTATTATTTAGAAGTGTAAAATTTAATTTTAGTATTAAAAAAAATTGTCTATGCGACTGGTCGATGCGACGCGTGTAAATAAACTGTGAATGCAATAAGCCCTTAAGTTTAGAACTTTAGAACATACCATAGCAATATTTGGATTAGGTTTACTTTTTCATTCAAAAACTCTACAAAATATTACTGGTGAGGTGGGATCTTAAAAATTTCTTATCAGTTTTAGTACCTCTATTTTATCTACTTATATTAGGTAAGTGTATTAGTAGAAGCCATCTTTAATCTCAGACCAAACAATTTAACCCGCGAGGAATACCTAGGTAGCTTCATTCATACCAACTAATTGCACCCTTTTAATTACGCCTGGAACCAACCGTTCTTTTCATCTTGTTTGTTTTTTCGTCGACTTCCTTTAATTTTTAGGAGAAGTGGAACAAACCTCAACGAAATTCTGGCAAGTTGATTTTCCAACAGGTAAGCTAATATTTTTCATAATTTTAATGAAGTTATATTTGCAGTGAAGTAATATGAGTTTGCTAAAATGAAAAATAAAAATTGCCGGCGGGGTGATCCTTCTCTGATTATTTCTTACTCACTAGTAATATAAATAGGTAAATAAATTCATATTTGATAATGTTTTTACGCAGCCCCAAACCAAGCTGAGCAAAGCAAAGCTTTTAATAAAGGAACCAATTAACTGATAGAATAGCCCTATATATAGCAACCTAGCAAAGCTCACATAATAAATCTCTAATCTCTGACTGTACAACTAATATTATTATATATAATTATGTACTACTCCAATAAGTCAAAAGGAGATAAAATCATTTCACAAGTGCTATCGGGATTCAGTCTTTGCCCTCAAACCGGAGCCTTTCGACTTCCTGAAGAGCCCTCGCTCGAGTACAATCCAAACACCGACAAATCTCAGCTTACAGAATTTCTCCAACTCTTTAAGGCCTGCGCACACCTAGTTCGCTGGCGGTAGCGATCAGTGAAACGCTGTCAAATACCGCTGTCAAATCTCAAATCTGACAGCGATATTTGACAGCGTTTCACTGATCGCTACCGCCAGCGAACTAGGTGTGTTCGAGCCTTTAGAATACCCGTTATGACTTCGCAAGTTGATAAGAAGTGATAATGGTATTATAATCAAGGCACTGTATTGTTCTCCTAGTAGGCAACAGTGTTTACATATAGAACCTTCTGGTATTTTAAAGTTTAAATTGATTCCGTATTGGAAGTGGTCCGGTGCCATTCCGTTAGCTAAATAATTTTTTTCGGAAAATATGAATAACAGTTTCCTCCCGTTTTTTTTCATAGAGCCCCTAATAGGTAATTATTTTATTTCACTTTGAAATATTTTCGATCAAGCAGGTCGGGGCTAAGGAAGATGATTGAAGGTAAACCTAAATATAATTCAGCAATAATATTTATTGCCGGGTTACCAGAGTGTAGAAACGAAAATAATATTTGAATTCTTGTTCAAAGTTTGCTTAGATCTTTAAATAAATGGCAGGAAACGTTATAAGGAAGACCACGGACGGGAAATTAAACAAAGTCTGTAGCTATGAAGTTTTCACAAAGAACAACCAATAAACAGATCGCTGTGAATATTGAATCGTTCCAACTTATCTTTATTTCCTACGGTAAAATGCTTCTTATTGAGAGTAATAAGCACCTTTTTGTAGTGATCTTGTCTTTGTAGATGAGTTCGTTCGGGGAAATATGTTACCTACTATTAAATTCAAAGAAGCATTATTAGTTTCAGTTTCTACTTTGATGTGTTTGAGTGAAATTGACTCAACGATGTATTTCAACTCCTATGATACGAGTAAGTTACAGTTGCTCTTCCAAATTTGAGAGGTTCCTCAAATTCCTACCACTTATAGCAAAGTTGTTCCTTCTCTGTAGGGACGTAATTTCTAATTTTCTTTTGCATTTCATACTTTTATATTCCTTGGACGAAGGCAATAGATACTTCCCAGTGGTCTGCCTCATGATTGATTCTTCCCGGCGGCAAATGGTATATCGATTTCTTAGTCTCTGTAGAAATTATGCAATTTCCTATCGCTGATAGGTAAGGTAGCTGGGTTTCTTTGAGCGAAATATAAAAAGAGAATTGCTTAGTTAGAGCGGTACGTGAGCACATTTCTACAGCGCGCGTCAACATGTTCGTTGTTAGCATATTGGAAACATTGTAGGTAATCTATCGCATATTTACAAAAAAACATGGGAAAATGGAGATTCATCATCATCATCATCATACAGCATTGATGTCTTTCGGTTTGAAGGGTGTGGATACCGATGAAGCTGGCACGAGCGGCAGGGCATCGTAGGGCACGTTCTTGACGTGCGTCGCCTATGAGTTAATGTGTTGTTATTAGTCGATGGTTACCAATTAACGTCACGGGAGGACGCGGGTGCTTGTTGCATCAGCTAGTAAAAACATGAGCACTAAAAATTCTTTGCTGGATATAAGCTGCCCTTATTTTAGTTATATTACCAGGAAACATCCTAGGTGGAAAAAATCTACTGGTTTCCCGCCTAGCAAAGCTCACATAATAAATCTTCACGAATTTTCACAATGTCGTCAGCGATCGGGTAAAATAGTGAGTTTATGAGCCAATATGGCAACAACTTAGAATAAGATGCCTTCTATACACTTTTTTAGCGGTGGAGGATATTGTGTTGTGGCGTAAGCGGAGTGTGAACTCGACATAACATTGTTGACTGCAGAACTTGACAAGAGCTCCTGTAACCCACCTCAACGTGAATGCCTCACTTATCGTCATTAAAACTTTTATGAGAATAACGTACCTTCTCTCAGCTTTTAAGCGCGAATTCATACCACGGAATTAATTTTTATACAAACTTTTGCAATTCTTCAAGTAAAATTAATTTATGGAATTTGAAAATTTAGGTCAGTTTATACCTTTGTCCGTTTTTAGAAAAGATTTGTGAAAAGGAAGTGGTTTGCACAGATAATATAATTATGTAGTTTTTAAAGTAAAAAACTTTTTAAATAACTTGTGTACTTAATATGTATTAATTCTGAGCCAACTGCGCTACACTTTTCTGAATAAATACTGCTGTTTGCTTTCCAACTAACTGCAACGTGCTTTACTCAAGTGAAGATAAACAAAACAACTCGACGAAAGTTCCAAAGAGACGATTCCGTCGGGAATTATAATTAAATGCATGCCGATGTTTTAAATTCACAAAAAATGACTGGTCTTTTCCGCAAAAAATAAAGCTGAAATACAATTTTACTTTAAAATTTGAATACAGCTGACGAAAACGAAACGTTGAAATGTACAGTTCCATCCGCAGTAAAGCTGCGTGCACATGACCGGTTTTTTGCTGTATCAGCGAGCAAGCGCGAACGGCGATGACGCATTTTATTTTGTGTGAACATTCCGAGTGACGTAGTGCTTTATCTATGTGATGATACATGAAACAAAAGTTACACTTCACAGTTTTAAAAATATATTTTGTGTTCACCTAGTAGATGAATAGTAATGAATACTGCTTTAGTCTTTTTTCTGAGATGAATACAAAAGTAATGACATCACAAGTAATCACATATTTACATGCACTAATTTATATAGCAAGTTTGCAATGTAAATGAAATGAAATTTATTCGCTTGAATCAATAAGGCGATATTGAATATTTCATAATAATAATGTTAGCACCACCACAGATAAGATAATGTACCACATACTTCGTCGGAGATCGACATGCAAAGTTTTAATATTGAATGTTAAATTAAAAACTTCAAACTACAAACGATTCGTATGTGTAGGTGAACTAAGAAACGCAATACTGTTGTCTCAGAAAACCCACTGTTATTGTAAATAAAGTATTTGTAGTCGTCTAGTGAAAACGATCACAACTTCTACAAAGTTTGTACGATTAGAAACAGCCTCTACGTAGCGCCCCGTAGCAGCTACGCAAGGTCTCCGCTACGCACTGATGTTCTACGCAAGGAGTTTTATAGGTTATGTGGACGAATCATGTCCATTTGAACCTATTGCATTATGGCCATTTCGATTCGCAGGTGTTTGTAGTAAGCACTTCTAAGATGTTACATTTTTAAAACCTAGTGTATCTATATACACGCTGAAATGTTTGTATTTTCTTGATCGAGATTGCTGTAGGCTATAGTCTAAGTAATTTCAAGAAAATAAACGGTCGTTCCGCGTAGGGGAAGTTCGTCACGAGCGAAGTTTATTCCAGACGCGACTCATTCGTCAATGTCGGTTTGTCTCGTATTCGGAAATACTACTTCCTGTCTATTGAAACTTTGTATATTGTTGGTATGGTGAAGCTGCCTTGAAATTCTAAAAGCAAAGTGTTTGGCAAGAAGTTATTATAAAGTAGGTACTCAGTTGTAGAACCTGTTCCTAAAATATAATTAAAGCTAGTGTTCTAAGTTAACAAGGGCTAGGAGCCGGGTGCCTTGTACTAGAAACCGCCTATAAAGTACGGGAACTGGCGACGTGGGACGATACAGACGCTTAGTAACGGGGAAGTAGAGAACGTTATGGACCGAGCTCGTATCGTACATGCTAGAACTGTCCAAAAACTTTCCACATTCTAAATTAAAAAAGTTAACAAAGCAATAAAGGCCTGCGCACACCTAGGTCGCTGGCGATGGCAATCAGAGAAACGCTATCATATATCGTTGTCAAATTTGACTGCGTTCCACTGATCGCCATCACCAGTGACCTAGGTGTGCGCAGGCCTTAACTTTGACGAATAATTTGAACAAATTATTCACTCACATTCTAATTCTAAAATACCCCAAAGAAGAAAAATATCGTGCGGAAACCACAGAGGTTTGACCCTTAGCTAAGGAGTAGCCTTAGCCCATTCATATAACATAATAACATGGACATTGAAAATAATGCGGCCTATTTGGACTTACTAGCTACGTGCCTCTCACTATACTTTCCCACTGGAAATGGAAATTATAGGAAGGCTTTTCTTGTATTGCATATTAAGTTTTGACGGTCAGGGCTTTTAATAAATCAGTGTTCTCAAAAATTTCAATGCTATGCGTCCATTATATTAAAGTAAAACTTCTATCATGGCCTATCATAGAAAGTCTGTACTCGGTAGGTGTGTCTTAGCTTTTGTGTGCTCGAAGCAAGACTTTGCACAAGCTTTTGTCTAGACAGGCCTTGTTAGAGCACCATGTTACGGGAAATTTACGAACGGGACCAGCTAACATAAAATACAGTTACCTACATGCTTCAAACTGAAAACTATTTCTATGTGTAGGTAAGCTAAGTAACGTGATATCCTGTCTCAGAAATATTGCTAGAATGAAAACAATATTTTTTCAAGACTCATAGATCCAGTTACAACATGGTTTGGAAGTAGAATCGTCTTTGTAAAATCAACGTGATGACTCTTTCTTAGTAAACCTACTGGGTCTTATTAATAATCCTGGCGTAGCGTTGGACTAGTTAATCCGTGTTTTGTCTCTTGCATTGAGACATGCAATTGTCAACTCGAGCAAATGTGACAAAACACGGATTAACTAGTCCAACGCTACGCCAGGATTATTAATAACACCCACTGTGTTTATGTAGGTACATATACTTTTCACAAAATAATAGAGCATGAATCTATAATAACCTGCGCTGCTGGAATTACATACAGGTATACCTGGGGCAGCCACCCTGCTTTCTAATCCCACGCTGGCCTTGTTAAAGCACCTTGTTAAAAGGTCATTGTGGTTGCGATGTCATTATGCTAACTTTCGGCATAGCTCCGAGCAAGTGCAAATTAATAGATTTAACTTGCAGGCGCAAAATTCATAATACAATTTTCCAAGGCGAGGACGACGACCTGTAGTGCAAGTTGCGGAGTTTTCTTCTATTCATTTACACAAAGAAACTTACAATTCACAAATATTTACAAAATGTACAAAATACTCAAATAGAGTTGAGCTATCTGCAGCTCGTTACAAACGATCTAGAGATAGCTCAAATTATCAAAATCAATATAACTTTTGAAATAACTATAACTTTTGTTCAAGCGTGATCATGGTGCATGCAATTGTGCCGAAATATCGGAAGTCAACTCATCAAAATTTACTCATGGTAAATATCCCGTTGTTTCATAAAAATAGTTATCAAAATCAGTTTTAGACGGAAGCTTTCTCAAGACGCTGGCGGCATTACCTACCACGCTGAATAGCAATGCGAATGCGCTGCGCCAGAACCCACCAGCCCTTGGGTCACAGTTGCTTAGACAAAATTCTGTTTATACCACACCCTTATTTAATTCAAAAGCTTATTTTATTCACTGGAAACAGTGAATAAAAAGCCCTTTTAATCACTGTTTTGGCGTTTGAATTTGGAACACACCAATAAGGTCGACCTACATATTAATACTATACAACCATGATACAACCTCCTTGCGCCAAAAATACTCTAATTTGATTGGTCGAACGAAATGTTTAACAAGGAGGTTAGACAATGCTAACCTCCTTGGTTAAATACTGTTTTGTGTTCTTTGTTAAATACTGTTTTGTGTTGTTTGTGTTTGGCGCCCCACGTACGTTTTTCGCTTAAATCTTTCTTTTTCTCGAAGTCATGGTATAAAGCATAGTATGCAACTCTTGAATAAAACGAATTTGTATCGAGGGCCATGAATCACTCGCGTCGTTTAGGATTCTAACACTTGAATCACTCGCTACGCTCGTGATTCATCTATGACCCTCGATTTAAATCCGTCTTTTATTCACTAGTTGCATAATATACTATTTCTTCTTGACATTGCTCGTTACAATATTTTTTTGTTTTATTTTTTAATCGTAATCATCATTAGCCGTCAAAAGTCCACTGCTGCACCAATAAAATTATTACCTATATGCCGAATAAATGTGTTGAAATAGATACCATAAAAATGATTTAAGTTCTTGAAGTGTAGTCCTAGTAAATTGTAGAAATACTTGATGAAATAATCACGGTTAAGTTGAAAAACTTTTGTTGTTGTATTGGCGAGGCCTAGGCGTGCGTCGTCGTTTGTTCCCAATTGTTAGTTGAACAGTTCTGTGGACCGAACTCTGCCCAGTAATCAACAAGATCGAGAAACAAACAAAGTGTATTCAGTTGGCATTGCACGCGACAAGTAAATCCTTTCCGCCGCCGCCATAAAATAAGGATGTAGTTGTGTAAACTAGATATATTGTGGCTACGCACGCAGGCTCCCGTCTTGGATTTGCGGTTCGTTTGTCTTTTTACTGGTCTTTTTACCACCTTGCGAATCTTGTAGTCAAGTTGAGAGTGCTTTCGTTCGTTCGTCATTTTCTTTTCACGCCCAGCAAATAAACAGTATGGATAGGCCTTACATTATGCTGCGTCCAAACTAACCTTAAAGTTAGTCATAGTGCACGCATCACTAAAAAGTCTGTTGGTGATGATATAGGCTCCTCACTTAACCTCATGATGTTCATGATGTTGTTACCATTAAGGCATTTGACTATCTGTCATGTTATCTGTCACGTCGTGACCCATCATCGTCATGTTGATGGGTAGGTGATTCGTTTTCTGTAATTTTGAGAAGTCACATAGCTTTTTCATTTTAATTGTTTTTCTGGTGTTATTTTGAGTTTTGTTATGTAATTTTGGTTGTATTTTAACCAACATTACTTGAGGTCTTAGCGCAAATTGTTAGCAGTTGGAATGAAAGTGTATTGTGATATTGTGATTTGATCGAAAATGTTTCTGATGGTTTTGAAAAAAAACGACCGCCATTTGTTTTTGAAAACCAGTTAGGGCCGACTTGTCTATGACTGAATTGAATAAAAAGTATTATATATAAGTAATATAACTTATTCGATACTGGCAAAATTGATCCAAAATGGACAGATGCCATTAAATAAGAAGAAGAAGAAGGAGACCCTAAGGTAAGAACATCATCAGTCAGTTCAACTCTATTAGGTAAGTACTTGTATTTATAACTCGTCTGTTAGTTTACCAGAGAGAGCTAAATTAACCAATGTTTGTTATTACTAACATTGTGTGCAATGTAAATTCAATTAGCGTAGTGCTATCCCAATCGCAACTAAAAGTTTAAACAACAGTACGCTAGAGCTTACAAAACAATACCTACTTCATAAAACATTTTCATTTCGATGTAAAGTATCCAGCGCTGAGTGCTACTAACCAACCGGAACATTTAAATTGTTCAGTAATTTTACGAGTTGTCAAACTTTACCGTGTGCAGTGTGTAACTAAAGCCTTCCCCACATCTAAGCGCTCTGCGGTGGCGATCAGTGAAATGCTGTTAAATATAGCTGTCATATTTGTCAGCATTTCGCTGATCGCAACCGTAAAATGCTTAGATGTACACAAGGCTTCACTGAAAAGTATTTCTTTTATATGAAACTTTCCGCTTCAGCTAAATGACGTGCAAAATGCAGTTGAAAACTTTTCGCATTGCAATAACCATTTAGCTTTCTCTGAAGATGGGAAAAAGTTTCAAAGAAATTTAAAGCACATTTTAAGTGGCTGGTACTGTCAAGTTTGGAGAGCTATCGTAGATCTAACACAATTTTATTCAAAGTGGAGTTTAGCAAACATCTTGCGTAGCGAGCGCGTAGCATTCTTCTACGCTATAATATAGGTACTTTTGAAACGAGATACGTGTTTTCAATGTGTTAGTAAAAGCTAGATAGAGTACTGGTGGCTTAGTGGTAGCAGCCCCGCCTTCCGATTCCTTAGGTCGTGGGCTCAAATCCAGCCGTGTACCAATGAGTTTTTCTACCCAAAAATGTATCTAAACTATGCCAGTGCTCTCAAACGGTGAAGGAAAACATTGTGAGGAAACCGGCATATCGCAGAACCTAAAAAGTTCAAAAATATGTATCAAGTGCACGAAAGAGCCACTTTAAGGTGGACTTAAAATCCTTTCACCACACTTGGTTCTAAAGAATCAGTGACACCGATAAGAATAAGAGGATAAAAGCTCACCATTTTTCAATAATGCTGAGTAAAATACAAAAATACGGCAACCTTCTTTACTTTGATAGCTTCAGTGAGTCTTACATTATGTCCGCACGTAATTTTCTACTTTTGTGATTTTAACTTATATTAAAAGCGTCATTAAAATAATATGTGTTGCTGGAAATGTATTTCGCTATCTTAAACATGCATCAGCTTCATGTACGACCCATATCATTTGTCTGAGCCTAGAGCTTACAATTTACGATATTTGTTCAGGCGCAAGGCTGGTTTTACAAATAAGTAGGTAATTATAAATAAATGTACATTTATATGCAGACATAACAAGCACAAGAAATGAGAATATTTTTGGAAAACACAAAGATTTTTATAATGTCCCAAAAACAAAAAACCACCAACCAATGATGTATGTATCTTTTGGGACATTATAAAAATCTTAATGAGATTGTTGTTTTTGATCTATCATCATCATTCGCAGCTTGACTTTACTTTCTGCAGGGCCTAGGCCTCTCTATGCTTTTACTATTAATTACAATCTCGTTTACACGCACCTGTTCTGTTGAGTAGTTCTGTTGACAGAGCTAATGGGATTTTTTTTACCATTAGTTTTGTCCACAAAACAAATGGGAATACAATTTTCACCTGTTCTGTTGAGTAGTTATATTGACAGAACTAATAGGATTTTTGTCTGAATAGTTCTGTCCACAAAAAAATGGGAATTCAATTCTCACTTGTTCTGTTGAATAGTTCTGTTGTGATTCAAACTATTGCAATCAATTGTTAAGTACTGGCACTTGAGGTAATTTATTTTTCAGCTTGGGCACACATCCATCGCGCTGGAAGTCCTGCGCTTCTATTCCCAGTCCTCTGCCACCAATCCGTCAATCTTTTGCACCACATTTATATACCTATACCTAGTTAGATTTATTATAATAACTATTGGGTAGATAAGGAGTTACAGGAAGCAGACGGTCTAGCACCGGAAGTGCTGCGGGCGGTCGGGTGCGGGATAACATCCGTTTCCGGTCGACGTACCTGTCGCCGCAACCAGTAATAGCCCGCCGTCAGCGCTCAGTACTTTGTGGCGTGAGTAATGTGATTACTTGGCAGCCTCCTTGAAGACCAAACAAGTGCTTGTTTTTATATTGTTCCATGGAAAAATATTAGAACTGGGTTAGATAAGGGTTAGGAAGGGTCGCGCTATGGGAATAAAGTTTCAAAAAGTTGGTATATGTTTTTAATGGGGTTTTTCACGGTACCTTAAGGTTCTCACTGACTGGGAGCATTCACGTGTAATGTTACATTCCAGATTCGTCAGGGAGGAAACCTAGTATTACCTAGTGTACCTAAGAGTCTTATAGCGATACCATTTTCAAAAAAACTAAAATTGATTGCTATTTAGGCCTGGATTAGATTTACACCTTTATCGAAATTTTAATTAAGCTACGGTATGGTATTGCAGTGGCTAAAAATGTCAAAAAATTCTTTTTAGTGGGTCTGATGAATAATCGACCAATAAAAAAAAAAATTAAACAAAAGCTCAAAAAAACTGGAGTATTCATATCCCGCAAAAACAAACCCATATTATCATACCCATATCCATATAACAAATAAGGATGGATTTCTCCGCTCTGGTGATAGTGATCATGGTTATATCATACTTATAACCATTATGGAATATCATTCTAAATTAGTAAATACGTCGTCCATCTCAGACTCATTCCGATGCAACACCTAGTAAATACAGTCTATGAATAATTCAAACGATCAATACAATACTGGCCTCTAGCTCAGTTGGTAGTAGCTCTGCCTTCTGCGCCGTAGGTCGTGGGTTCGATCCCCACCGAGAACAAATATTTGTGTGGTGAACATAAATGTTTGTTTTCTGTCTGGGTGTTATATTGTATTCTAAGTATGTATTTACAAAAAAAAAAACGTATTCAAGTATTATATCAGCTATCCGGTTCCCATATTACAAGCTCTGCTTAGTTTGGGGCTGGGTAGTGTTGTGTGAATTGTCCACAATATTTATTTATTTAAATTTATTTAATAGGCTCATAATATTCCCGAAACAATGTATTAGCTATGTAGGTAATACATAATTAATATTGTGAAGCATTAATTATAATATTACAACATATTACATAAACACACACATTTTGATCATTAGATAACAGACTTCGTCGGTTTATCAAATTGTATCAAAATGTTTACAACATGAGAGATAACATCAATCTACCTACCCAGTAGGTAAGGACCAAACCAATACATCAATAAAATATGCATTTTTGGCATTAGTTATTTAAGATTAGTTTTGGCCGACACGGTGTGCGATCTATGAATAGGTCTTCAAAAATGACGTTGAGGTTTCTAATATCGTTTTTTAGTTTGCGCGAGAGACACTTCCAAAGTGGAAAAAAGTTGGTTCCCCCCCTCTAACTTCTAAAATAAGAGAAAGATAAAACTAAAAAAAAAAAAGGTTGTACATTACTATGCAAACTTTCAACGATATTTGGTTTGAACGAGATCTAGTCAGTAGTTTTTTTATAAACGTCATAAATCGTAAACCGCAATTTACCTTTCGACGAACTACAAGAACCATTATATTATGTTACTTGATGCTATGGAACCCTTCATGGGCGAGTCCGACTCGCACTTGGCTGCTTTTATATGATTCTAACATACCGCTTAATTTGAGAATGGCCATGTCAAGAGTACCAAGCCGTCGAGCAAAATAATGTTATGATAGTGAATGAAGTCAGACATTTAATTAACAGTATGCACCAGAGAAAATAAATGTAGAGTATGTTTTCAAGCGGTGGCGTCGAGTAATGTGCAACAGTATTTTAGCTAATCTAGAACCTTTGTGAGCTGTATATATTTGGGTAATGGCCGTGGCACAGGTTCCGCCTAATTGTTTTATTAAATTCACACCAAGCGATAATAATGTTTGCACATGAATCGCTGTCAAATATGACAGCGATATTTGACAGCGTTTAACTAATCGCCAAAGCAGAATGCTTAGTTGTGTGCAAGGCTTTGAATTCCTTTTGCACAGTCAAAAATAATTCATAGTATTAAAATAAATCTGAGGGTAGTCCCTTTGTAAAGATCACGGCAGGTCGGGTTAAGGCTCAAAGTCATTCACCTTTCTTGGAGTTCTTGACAGGCTGTTCAGGCTGATGATTAAAATGATATCCTCCTCTCCCTTCAGACTTATTCAAATATAGGATTTATAAAACTAATGTAAATCGTTATTAAGTGTTAAAAACCCTTGACAAACTATGATTGTTCTACGATCTGCACAGAACAAAAACATTTCAGTATTCAATATTCCTGGGATTGCTTTTCCTCTCAATATGCTCTTATGAGATGTCTTCCAGACCACGCTTATTGTCTGTCATAACCAAAATCGAATATTGAACGAACCATCTGATGCACAGAAGCCGACCTCATCAAAAACATTCCTATTAAAATAACACTGATATATTATTTGATTGATTCTATAGTGCAGTTACTACTTCTTCTTCTTCTTATTTAAGAGCAACGCTCTATTCAAAGATTTTTAAAGGTAACCATTTATAAGTTTTAAGTTATAGTTGCTTTTCAATTGTTGAAGTACATGTATCAGTGCTATTATAATGTCCCAAAAGTTAAGAGCCGAGCGGGATTTGAAACCATGACCTTTCCCTTGGTACGGGGCTGCGCTAACCGCTGCGCCATCGGATCTTAATCACACTCGACGAATAACTCTAAGGGACTGTTTGGCACTAACACGACCGTGGCTACGATCGCGGGTTCAAATTTGGGACCTTATAAAAATCTTTAGCATTGATACATGTACTTCAACAATTAAGAAGCAGCTATAACAATCAAAACTATTAAACGGTTACCCGATAGCACTCACAGCAAAATTAAGTAATCGACTGAAACTTGCAAGGCTTTCCTTATTCTGAAAACATTTAGTTAAGGGTTAGCGGTTTTAGTTAATTTGAACTATTTGCAAGTGGTAATGGCGTAGTGCCAAGCCTCGTAGCACTCAATGCACAATAACAGATACTAACAGTAGTACAACTGCCATAGCCTTTAAGAACAACCCGTTCTTGGCACTTATTCACCCAATAATCTAAATATCTAAATCGTAGGGGTGCAGTGATGATTGGTGGTTGTATGAATACATTTTTTTATTGTTGCACATCTACAATACTCTTATTTGATTCGAACATTGCTTAAAAAACCTTATACAGAGTAGATTACTAGAAGTAACTTTTTTATTATTAGAAGTTAGTTTTTACGGAGTACATTGCTGTAAACAACATACCTAGTCAATTTCATGCAGTAACCGACCAACAAAAGAAAAAAGCATCGATGCAACAACTGCAGTTCTCGAAGGTTTCGTAGAATGTTACTGTGCCAGAAGGGCCTGGAAACTCATTGGGGATTAACAGCTGTTATCGACGGAACACGAAACTATTTAAGCATTTACAACTTTCCGTTGCTTTCATTGGACTTCGCTTAGTTTTACTGTTTATATAAGCAGCAATATTTTAACACGTTAAGTGCGAAGCGAGGCCTAAATCACCCCTGATGCAACTTCCCTGTAGTGCGGCAAGCAAAAAAGTGAATTTCTCTGTCGTGCGAATGGCATAGCTTTGGTTTGGTCCAGTGTAGGAAAGAGATAAATATATATTTGAGATCACTAATGGTTCATGGACTCGGTGCTGTACCTACCTTGGTACCGGATGTCTTAGGCCTCGTGCCGCACTGAATTAATATAATTTTAATGCAGTGCGGAACGAGGCTAAAACGACCCATATCCCCCCTGACCTCGTACCGCACTCAACGCGAGCTTCCCGCGACCAGTGTTGTGCATCACGTCGATTGGATTCGTCTTTTTTTTCTATTCTGTGAACCGCATTAAGATTTTCATATACAAATAGAAAGATAAACCTTATGCATAAACCGTAATCCATTATTTTCCAATAATAAGTCTGTAATAGGTGCCTCTTAATGGTATAGAATGGAAAGCTTCGTGCGCGAGTCCGACTCGCACTTGGCCGGTTTTTTTTTCTTTATGGCGCCTTCAAGCACAATTTATATTATTTAAAAAAAATGTATTCTTTGATAGCTTTGTGTTGTTTTGCCAGGTTTTGCCCTTAAAACGATCTAATGAGATATAATTGATCAAAATCGGTCAAGTCGTTGCGTAGTTAAGACAGTTTAAAAACGTCGATATTATTTTTCCCATCACTAATCGCAGCGAAAATTTGCCCTATTTCAGTGCGTTACGAGGTGTATAAGATCCCATATTTTGTTTTGCTAATAATTCCTAAACTAGCCATCAGATCCCGGGGCGACGGTGGATTAGGGTTCATCAATTCACTGTCTATATCAATAAGGACCAAAATTCTCATTTATCTTTGATTTCGCGCCAGAAAATGGATTTTAGTCTGTAAAAGGAGGTGGGGTCTAATAGACCGCGTGTCGCCCTAACGTCTGGTCACGGTACGGGCCGATTATACCTCGTGCCGCAGGAACGGAAAGTATGCAAAAATTGGTGCCGCAGCTAACGTGTTAAATTGCATTGATGAGTATCATCCACAAATTCAGCACAACCAAATACGAGTTTGGCAGAAAAAGTCATGGTTATGAAGGTAGGTAATTATTTGAAAATGGAAGCCCAAATTCAACCTCAATCAATGTATTATGCAATTGGATTTGAAGCCACAGATGAACCACGATCAAACGAAAGAACCTTTTTGCGCGACTTTTTCGACAAAGAGTTCCTTGTCCAAAATGTCAACCAATCAAATCTCGAGGAGTTATTTGCACAAGGAGTTTGCATCGAGGAGGTTGTATGACAGTAAGATGGAGGTCGACTCTTACATAATGGATGAATAGCTGGCCAGCCACAGAATAAAAAAACGAAATAAGCGGGAAATCGGCAATCCGATCTTCATTTGTTTTTTCGAGCAGTATAGAGTTTTCTTTATACTTCCTTACAAAATTCACTCATTTTTTCTTTAGCTAATTCATGTCTTTAGTTTTACTTTCCTAGTATTCGTAATGAAAAGCAGTGCGTATAAACAAATATTGTGGACCATTCACTCACGCAACATTATTAAGCCCCATTAAGCAGA
Organism: Thera britannica; assembly: GCA_939531255.2. Classification (NCBI taxonomy): domain Eukaryota; kingdom Metazoa; phylum Arthropoda; class Insecta; order Lepidoptera; family Geometridae; genus Thera; species Thera britannica. The sequence continues at coordinate 19,167,003 of OW618036.2, read as the reverse complement.
GCTTGTATAGTGGCGGAATGAAAAAGTTCGTCGATTTTCAACTTGATTTCTTCAACGTATCACGATCACATACTACCTTTTGAAACTGAATAGACAGAATACACCGATAGGTTAACGTTACAAAATATGTCAAAATGTGTTCATGATCAAGGCACTGCACTGGTGCAAGGGAAAACCGACTCTAAGGTGACGAACATTTTCATACCGCGACTGTACTATGTGAACCAGATAGCTGAATACTACTTATACTTGTACATTTTTTTTATACATATTCGTACTTAGACAGAAAACAAACATCTGCGTTTACCACGCAAATATTTGCGTATTTGCTGGGGATTGAACCCACGACCTACGGCGCAGAAGGCAGAGTTACTACCAACTGAGCTGAGAGCTAATCAAAAGAGTGTTTATCTCGGGCTAATGACTAGCTTAGCTGTACCATCAATTACCTGGTACTGACTTTTACTCTCTACTCTAATAATGTAGGTAAGGTACATAGTCTAGTCTACTTGACTAATTGTGAAATCTTTCAGAGGACAGACGGCGCCCCTGGGTGTTAGGATAGCTGATTCGGTTCTGTGTGGAACAATTTATGAGAGGGAGGATATGTCGTTACTCTTTCAGACAGAGAGGAGGAAATAATTTATTGAAAAAAGAAAATTATGACCCTTCTTGTGATACACATTTATTTTGTAAAAGCCAGTGAATCTATCGGTAAATATTTTATGAACACAAAAAAAAACCTCATAACAATTGCCTCGGCATAAAGTATTGCATCTTGCTTTGCTTGACCGTCCGTCATGTAGAAGAATAGTGTCGATAGGCAAGAGACAAGTAATTGGTACTTGTGCAAACCTACTGTATTTCAAATCCTGTCAAGGAAAAAAGCAAACACCAGCCTGTGACTAGTTGATTTTTTTTTGCTTTATTTTTTACTATGTAAAACAGAAACGCGTCCAAATTTGTCGCATCCTGTCGGTCAAGTTATTTGGGTCATAATAAAATTAAATATGCATTACAAACAAAAAAATAAAAATCTTTACTCGTTGCTACAAAAAAAAAATTGAATTGTCAAAACTATTATGCAACCTCTTTGGATTTCCTTCTAAAATCATATTAAAACTTTTAACAACTCGTTTTATGACGTCTATGAGTTCTGTAAACTGTGAGGCTGTTTGTTCCTGGTAAACCTATTGCTTGAATAAGCTGTGTGTGTGTGTCACGATACGGAGTATAGTTCCTGACTCCAATAGATGCAAATGCTTGATTACTTATCAGATCTATACCCGAAGTCCTAGTTTTGATACCACATTTCGTTACCAAATGTTGATTTCGTTTCGCCTACGTGTCTCTGTATTTTGTATGGAGAAAAGATGATACAGCAAAAATACGTTACGTAGTGAGAGTTGTTGTTTCATCATTTTTCCATGCAAAAGAGAGAGACACATTTGGTAACGAAATGTTGTAAATGCAATGGAACTTTGGGTACAGGATCAGGTCAAAAAATAATTCATTCATTCAAATTAAATGATCCATCCTCATTCAACCTTTTTGGCATCCTTCGTACAGAGCGAAAGCGGTAACGTATGTTTCGTGCATAAATCAGTTTTTAATAACAGTGATTTACAACTTGGGCCGGCCACAAGGGGCATCGCTAGATATTTTGTACTGTTGTTGTGCCCATTCGAGGAACCCCGTTCAGGATATTGGACGCGACCACACATGACAGCTTGTACGGAATTTTAACAGGAAATGAGATAGGAATTGTATACCGCTATACTTATATACGCTACGCTATATTTTATGTTTTTCGAACGCATTGTGTTGCTTTTTTCGGAAATGTTACTTTGAATACCTACCTGTGTCTGTAGTCGCTAATAGGTACTAAATTAGAAGATCGTCATCGTGTTTTTGTATTGTCACAAGTCATCGCTGCCTCTTACCAGTAGGCCTACCACAAGCTCTGTCTGGCTCTGTCTCTGGCTCTAGTTTTGAGTCTGTGTAAGTGCTCACCAGTGTATTTAACGTTTCGACGTAGGATTTACTTATTCAACACTCACACAGACTCTAAATCAGAGCCAGAGAAAGAGCCAGACAGAGCTTGTGGTATTAGGCCTACAAACCTATTTTTATGTTTGTTTGTACAATATACTTATGTTGTTTGCTAAAGCGAACATCATAAGTACTTATATTGTTGTTAAAAGTTTCTGAAACGTTGGTTGCGACATTTTAAAAATTTCTTAGGTCAAATTAAAAAAGTTTCCCTCGGCAAAAAAATATTTCAACAACGAATAAAATTGTCTACTGCTGTTTAAAATATAAATGTTGGCTTATAGGGTGACTACGCCGAGCTCAGCTAAGCTCTAAAGTTATTCTAGAGCTAGAATTGCTAATCGTCTCGGTTCTCAAAGCAGTGCTCCGCTCCAAATCCAAGGCACCAACCCAATTAAGGCTTTGACACAGCTTTCTCGTAGTTAATAGTGCTAGTGAACCGTGAGAATCTCATCGCTTCTAATGATGGTTAATGGACAGAGGTGACCTAACACGACATTTCACTGGACCTGTATTACTTACTATAAAGGCCTGCGCACACCTAGGTCGCAGGCGATGGCGATCAATGAAACGCTGTCAAATATCGTTGTCAAATTTGACAGCGTTTTACTGATCGCGATTGCCTTGCACAGATCTAAAAAGAGCTCTACTACTACTTTTTACTTAAGTTTTTTGATGGCTCTTCTTTTGTCATATAAGCACACAGCTGGCACCAAATGAGGTCTCCGAAATTGGGCGCCACATATTTACCTAACGACGTGCAAAATGACAGCGGCAAACAGCCACCGTTCACCCCTGGTCTCCCTTTTTATCTGACACTGATAACTTGCTCTTTATTACGAGCTGGACGAGAGGTTTCAACGAAAACTGGTTAAAACCAGCGCTTACAAAATTGTCTGCAAGAATAGTGTACAAATCACAATTTGCCTTTAAAATCGATTCACTTTTGTTTTTTGTTTTGCTGTAGGGCCCACACTGAAGGGTTATTATTAGACTGGAACCTATAAGTTTGAAAGCTTATAAACTAGTTCGCGGTATCAGAAACCAGCTTTCTCATCAAATGCGTTCAAAGGGTTGATGTTAATGGAGGTGCAGACATTATCTATTACCGAACAAAAGGAACAATTCTCCCTAACTCTTTGTATTTACTCACAAAGCGCTGAGATCAGATTTGAAGCTTTTTATGACGTCAGCAAGTCTGAAAAAGAACCCACAGTCGTCAAAAAACCCACAGGAAATCTCAGGTAGATATTTTTTTTCTTTTAGCATAGCTTATTCTATTAGACGATTTCTTCTAAAGCGCCTATAGTAATTATTAAATCATATAAATTATTCTCTAAATGTATTATTAAATGTAGGGTATCCTCAGTTGGTCCTCCCTCATGGCCTCACCTTATTGTTTGTTATCAATTAATTAAGTTATAAGCTGAACCCTCGGTGGACGTGCTCTGTGAAGTTATGCGATCGTTATAAGCACAGGTAACCGTTGAATATCAGGTGGGCCATCTGATGATTCTCTGGTCCGTATTTTATTCCCAAAACACTAACGGGCACAGTTGAAATTTGTTATAAAAATATCTTCTTTTTATTAATATTCTGTCTTCTGGTGTGTATGTATACATTTACAGAGTAAGTCGTTTTCTATAAGGTTTCAATGGCTGAACGCACGATTTTTTTATCTTATACCTTTAAACGAGAAAATCTTGTATATATATATATATATATTTAGGATCTCGGAAAATGCGCCAACGATTTTCATGAAATTATTTATACAGAGGGTTTTGGGGGCGATAAATTGATTTAGCTAGGATCCATTTTCAGAAAATGAGTCTGATCGTTAAAAAAAAACTAAAAACATAAACTGAATATGTGACTGCTCCTGCCATCTATTGACGATTGTGAGCAACTAACTGCAAGCATGTCCAGCAGATGGCGTGGTTCAGTAAGAATAAACCAGTAAAGATAATAATATGACTCTTATGATTTCTTAAAAATACAAATTAACGAAAAACATTCCAAGCGAAGCTCGGTTACCAGTTATTATTTATACTATGAACTCGGGAAATATTACCCAATACCGTGTAGTAAGCTAAAGCCAAAAGTTACGTACTATCTCGTACGTACCCCTTCATTATTACTCTATGAACCTGTTATTACTAGGGTTTCTGCATTATTTGTGTGTTTGCCTCCGGCGCGCGATACATAAATATTTTATCAGATAGTAAATTAGGGAGAGCACATGGCTGCAAATGAATTGAAACACGTTCCACAAAGGAAGTTGTCGACGGAAGTAGTTCGGGATGCGGAAGTCACTGCGGCGCTAAGATGGCGCTGTTTCCGGCACCACTCTGCTGTTTACCCTCCGCATTTGCTTTGTTCAATAAGCTTGCAGTTCGCTTTGTGGACTGTTTACATTACACAAATAAGTGCAATTTACACCAATAAAGAATTAAATAAAACTACCAATCTATACTTTCTATGAGTAGGTACGAGAGAAAATAGAAACGTAATTTCATAAGACTATCTCCTAAACGTCATTACTAAAGATGGATAATAAATCTCCATTACCAAAACTTCAAAAATATCAAATCTATAGTTCTTTAACAGTTACTAGACCGTCCACTACTAGTACATTATGCATATGAAGCAAACGCTAAAAAGACTGTGATTCGGTTTTGCAGATGAAAAGAAAATGGCAATAAAACTAACACTTATCGCTGATTGGCCTATGTCTGTGCTACGAGCGCTACGGCGCGCTACGATGCCTGGGTATTAATATTTTGAGATCAGTGCGAAGTATCTTCTGTAGTTTTGTCAACAACAGTAAATTAACACGTCTGAGATCAAACATATCGCAAACCAGCATGCTTTTGTGGAACTTCATTTCAATTTCTGCTTCGGACTTCAGCTAAAACACCGAAAAATCAAATTTATTTACAGTTTCTAGTAAGTACTTTCTTACCCAAAAATCATTTCACGATATTATAAAATTCAGTAAGTACCACTTAGCCAAGATTTTCTGTGAGTCTATTAAAAACATTATCCATAAAATGTTGAAGTAGCAAATTTAGTATAATAAGCTTAGCAAATTCTGCTTGGCTAATTGCTCACATGCTTTTAAAGGTATGCGGCCGGCTGGCTTTCAACCAAGTACATAGACTGGGCTCTCGGCGATGCCTGAGTACGTCCGTGGCTTCCATTAGTAGGTACATACCTGGTAAAAGTAGTGGTCATATGAGAAAGATCGCTGACACAAACAGAAAGATATTAAACTTTACTTTGTTATTGGTACGTTTGTCAATCTTTGCGAAAAGATGACGGTGACGGGTTTTTTCCCACCTCAAAAAATGCTGAAGCCAGCCTAATAAGTTATCACTTCAAAAATTGCGATGTGAAAGAAGATTAAAAATAACTCTTTTAACCGCACGTGAGAAAGGAGCATGAATTAATAGTAAATAATCAATGAACATTATTCGTGTTAAAAAACAAGAAAAATATTATCAGACATTATTACCTTTCTACGTAGGTAAAGTCGGCAATCGAGAAAATTATTCTCAAATGTTTTATCAAAGCGCGTGCATCGCATTCTCATGAAAAACATGGTGGTCTGACTGTACATCGTAGTTCAAAATACTACTAAAGGTATTCCGAAACACAGCAACTATTTTGTTGTTTTACAGTAGTGCCTTCCCGGAACGTCGCGCTTCGGATTTCGGGCATCACAGCATTCCTGTGAGAAATGTTATGTTGCATATCCCGGCTGGATTTGGATCCAGTCTATGCGACTCATCATTGCCTAAACACCTGAAATTTTATCGAGAGTTATGCAGATGCGAGCCGCCAATGTATTTATTGGCAATGCCTCCAAATTCTATTAGTGACATTATTTCTAAAACGAACGTTACTAACTTAGATTTGAACCAACATAATTATTTATGAAGAGATAGATGGAAGCCGTTTTATTCCGACAGCGCAAACATAAACACTTTTAGTAGGCTTTGGGAGGAAGTAGCTAAGTAATAAATGAACAGTTTCTATCGCGCGAATTGATAAAAACAGCGAGTATCCTTTTATGAGTTGTTGGTTTAACCCGCGGCATCGCCTGCTCTGAATTGACTTTTGTCTTCCCGGGGGATTTACAGATAAAAAATATTTTTATTGCAGGAAAATGTTGGGATCTGTCTTTCATGAGTTTGTTTACAAAGTTTTTGTGCTGACGAGCAAACCTTTTGAGCATTACAATATAAGGTTCTCACGAGTAGGTATGTCCGGATCATTATTTGGAAATTATTAAATTGGGATACCAATCTTAGGCTTAGGTACCTCTTTTTTTTATTAGTGCACTAAAGTATTTTGTAAAGTATTTTGCTAAGTTAAATATGGAAAAAGCGAAGCTTTGTTTGTTCTTACAGAGCTCTTTTGTTCTAGGTTCAATTAAAAATAGGAGTTTTAGAAATAATAGATTACAGGCTTTTAACGGCCCGGAATAGGCAATTCCAAACGCTATTTCAGGTTTTATTTTAGTTTTTATAGAGTTTGCGATGCAAATAAAACTGTATTTAAACTCGATGTCAAATTGGCTGTCCACTTTTGTCGCTTTTTTCATCCGTTGAATACAACAGCAAACATCGTCTACTATGCACTCACACAATTTTTTTGCACTGAGTTTGTTTTTCGTTCTCATTTATTATTGTAAAAGTGAAGAGGAGTGCTTAAACGTTGACGAAGATGGGTCTTGTAAGTTAATTCGTTTATATTCCAGTTATAAATATTATCTACCTAACGTTATTGTGATATTCGAGAACCAAGACAGTTTTACTTTTGATATTGTTTGAAGATGGGTTTCTGTCAAGCTTATATTTTCAGTCAACTGAAGACTTAGGCTCAGTAGAAAATCGTCCTGGAAGAGTCCAGTCCAGATGAACCGTCAAGAGCTTTCTTCTTAGACTGACCTGATTATCATGAGTCCTACCTGAAGTCTGTAGAAGACCACCACTGGACTAACCCAATACATTTCAATTAAAAACAATTTTTAGCCTTTTCCATCCACCGTGTTCCATCATTAACGCAAAAGCAAACGCACAAACTAATTAAACCCTAGTTTCACTGATTCATTTTCTAAAACTTTCAGGTTATGAGCCGTGTCCTGAAGGTACTTTCGCGTACACTCCTAGTTGTGAGAATATAACAATGTCCCAGCTAACCTGTCACCAGCCTATAGCTAGGAGCATGGGATACATTTGTGACTACATCCGCTGTGATTGCCTCGAGCAAAAGTATTGGGATGAAGTTGCTATGAAGTGTGTGGTATTGGAAGAATGCTCGGACCAATCGAAAAAGGTTGATAATTGAACTTCAAGGTTCAGGTTGATGATAGCGGATCATCATCGGTTTTTTATTAATTCAGGGAAAAACACAGATACTAATATACAATAAAATAATATCAGTGGAACTGTGGCAAAGAGTTATTTATTTGTAACCTTATCCCAAATTAAGAACTAAAACAAGGTACCTACATACAAGTAAAATAACGTTCAAATGATTAGGTTAATAGATAGTCAAATGTGTTTTTCTTTATAATAAGAGATTGCTATGCAAATACTATGAGAAATGATTATGATTAGGTTTGTATCAGTAGTTAGATTACAAATGTCCTTTGACCTTATACGATTACCAAGCAAACGCTGATAAAAGAGTGCAACATCACCATGCATGTACGTATAATACAGTCATCATCGTCATCATAATCAGCCTGAAGAAGGCCTCTGCTGGATATAGGCCTCCCCTACACATTTCCAGGAAGAACGACTCTGAGCCCTTTCCATCCACCTTCTGGCAGGTGGGCGTCCTACATTTCGTTCGTGTTCGCCATTCAAGAACAACCCCCAACAGTTGTCGGTTCTTCGAGCTATATGACCGCCCATTGCCACTTCCACTTGTAATACATAATGTAGGTATATGTAAATCTAACGAAAATTATAAATAGCTAGAAGATAATTATATAGAATGTAAAAAATAATCAATGAATAATTCATCTCCCAATCACAATAAAATTATGAATGCAATTTCGATTTCCCCATTCATGTTTGTCATCGAAAGATACACATATTTCCAGCCCATTATTCTGTCACGTGTACTTAGTTATCTTGCGCGGGCTTTAAAAATCAGATTTAAAATCTGCAAATTTGACAGTTTACAGATCCTATAAAGAAGTCTCGGTAGGTATACTCTGTTTTTAGCGGATGACGTGATTCGATCTGATTAGATTACATCGTGATTTATGTCTAAAAATTTCAATTGGTTTGTTTGTCAACTGATCAATCAAGGGCTTTAACATGTTGGAATGTTTGATTTTTATTGGGAACCAACCTAAGAAAGTCATAAGGATAAATTAGAATCTATGCGTAACTCTCCGCCATGAATACAATGTTATTAACTAGGCACTTGTAACCGATACAATAATTCGGTTTTTTATAAATACCTAACAGTGTTTCAGTCATCTTCAAAGTGTGCGAGAAATTTAGCGAAGCACTGTGGTCAGCGTCTTAAATCACCGATACTGAAGTAAGATATTATGTTTATTAGATACAATACAAATAACAAGAACAACCTCTTGGAAAATATTGTTGACCCCTTTTGACTCAAAGATAACACTTGCACCACTATTTACTCTCTTATTAATAAACTAGCTATAGTTAAGCTGGTTAGCTGTGGATAACTATTCTCTTGGAATTCTAAGTATATGTTAAACCGGTGCTATATCTGTTTTATTACTAACTGTGAACAGTAGTAGCTATCTTTGACCTCTATTTAACATTTTCATTGCTCAGATAACTAGATGAGCTGAATCTATTTAAACTTGAACTAGGGTGCATATTGCACGTCCAAGGAAGGATAAAAGAGTAAGTTCGTGTAGTACCTACAAAAAGTCTGTGCACAACTGAGAGATCTGCGATGGCGATCAGTGGATCACTGCAGCGATACTTGACAGCGTTTCAATGATCACCATCGCCATCGCTTAGATGTGTGCAAGGCTCTACTAATAAAAATATGTCAAAAGATAAACAGTTCTTAAATTATTGCCATCAGGGTAATGAATGATTACCAAATTTAAATTGCGTCTATAAGGTATGTGTCTGTTAGTTACTTTATTAGGCGTAAGTTTGTAATAATTTCTAAGATACCAGACTAATACATTTTAATGCATAGGTCAGGAATGGAGCTTAATTGGATTCTTGTGGCGCTAGCAATCACAATCAGCGGACCGTGCTTCGCAGAGGAAACAGACCCACAAAAAGATGAATGTAAACAAATTACCTCGTGCTCATCCTGCATATTAAAAAGTTACTGTGTTTGGTGTGTAACAAAGAGCAAATGCACAAAACAGGAATGCGGTAACGACAATATCATTTATCCGGACAATGTGGCCGCTATAATGGCTGGGTCGAACTTCTGTCCTAGGGTTGTCGAACCAGATGTTCGGACAATCAAAAATGGAGTGAGGGAGAGTGTCATTGTGAAAATTACGCAAATACATTTGTACATGGCGTTCACCCCTTGGAAGTGTAAAATAGCCGTGGGTGGTGAGGAGACTGTTGTAAACGCGCTGCTCGTCGTCGACCACGTAATATGTGACCCAGTGTTGTTTGAAAACAAATCGGACAACCCAAACATTCAAGGTACAGTGTCAGTTATATGGGATAATAGCAAGGCATTCGATGGATCGTTTCCGATTCAAGTGTGTCGCTGTGATTTAGATTCTAAGTGTGAAGCGTGTAAATGAATACATAAATAAATGTTTTCAGATATATTTCTTCCACAACTCCTCTTATTACTATGCAGTCCTTCAAAACTAGGACGTTTCCATTAAACTTACTTCTTCTGGTGATGGCGGTTTGATCAAAGTTGTATGTCTAAGGGAAATATTGTTATTGTTTATACTAGTTCACTGACAGAAAATAGATAGAATGGTTGCGACGCTTGGCAGAAATTCCATTGAAGGTGCCGTTACCAGTTATAATGAGTTCCTAGAAACATAAAATGAATTTTCCAGTCCAAATAATTTCCTACAGAATGTGAAAGACCGTTTCGTATTCGCAGCTGTTGTTTTTATGAGAGTTCATTATTATTGTGTAGGATTTTTATTTGCAAGCGTTATTAATGTGATTAGGATCACGGACTGGGTCGGGTTAGGTTAATACGCCATGTTTCTCCCAGCAGTTCCTGGCTACTTTTATTGTATACCAGCGGTTACACGCGGCTTCGTCCGCGTGTTAGTGGTTATTGCCAACAAACAAATTTAAAGATATTTCCCGTTTTGGACGCATTCCTGCTGTGCGTTTCTGTTTTTTTTTTGCAGGATAAAAGTAAGTAAAAATACAGGTTAAAATCTATATTTTCAAATGCAAATTTCTAGAGCATTTTGACTAGTAGTTAGAGCCGCAAGCATCAAAATATCCAGACATCAAAAAAGAGAAAGCTGTTAAAACTTGTCTAATATTTTAATTTCTTACGTACACACTCTAGCTAAACGATTTATTTCTACCCTCGCCCTCGTACTCATTTATCGTGTCTAGGCGATATGTCCGGGAAAAACGTGGAGTAATCCCGCCTATTTACTGTAATCCAGGAAAAGTGTCTGACTGATTAATTGCTCCCTCAAACATCCCTTAAAGGGTCTCTTATTAATGTACGGCGGACAGTTTTCCAATTATAAAGGCTAAGATTTGAGAATTATTCTTGTTTGAACCTACGCTAACACAAAATTACAAATTAGCTATCTGTAGATATTAGAAGGTATACAATTGGGTGACTTTCTATATGATTAGATAACAGATAAAAATCTATAGACTATGATTTGGTAGGACATTAACAGCTCAAAACGTATTGGTGGTTCAACCAGTGAAATGTGCCATTGACTAGGGGTTTTATCATGAAATTTTGTTACCCGTCACCAAAAAAGTTTCTAATTTGGCGTGAATTTATCTATTCATCATGCTCCTAAGCGGGGTCGTTATAACAGTTTTTCTTCTTCTACTCTAAACTCTAAATTATCACTCACACACTCACCCACACCACAGTCTACGTTATATAAATACACCAATTATTTTTAAATGTCTGGTCCCGATTCTAATCAGGATAGAATGATATTATTTCATTATGCGAAAATAATCATGTAGAGGTTCCAAATAAACATTTATTTTTAAAGAGACGTGCTTGTTGTTTAATATTTAAATAACGTTATTTTGTAATCAAGGGAAATATATTTGGAACTGTTTTTTTCAATAACCTAGTAGGTACACTTCCAACATTTTCAATTACGCGCGAGTTATATGTCATCGAAATAAAGTCTGTGGGTGGCGCCTAGGACCACCGCGATGTCGAAAATGTGAAAAAATAGCTTGTCCTCCTTTATCTACAATCTCAGCGCTGTGACGATGGAGATGTGTGTTTTCTAAGAATCAAACCGTTCTAATGAAAATGCCACTAGCAAAATTACTACGTTGAACGTGAACGTCGCTACAAAATAAGCTATAATCACATCACAAGCGAACATTATGGCAAAATACTGGATGTGGTGTTTTTTAAGCAAACGAAAGAACATGTCGCCAAGTAGAGGCGTTATAAAGTTTTTCACACAATAAGGTGGCAGACGTGGCGATAGGCATCAGTATAGTTATTTGGACTTTTAACATAATTCCATCAGCATGAGCCCGAGATTGCGAGATTAGTTCTCGCAATCCTGAAAGGGGCCCTCATCGTTTCTCCATACAAAATCGGGGCTAACAACTACGCACTACACATGATGTTGAAAACTAAAAATAAGCCCTCAGGCGTCAGACAAAACTGCTGCTAAGCCCACAGCCCAATGGACGTGTTTGTCAATTCAGTTTTCACAAAATTACGAAAAACGTAAAGTGATACCTGCACTAAAATCAAGAATTTCAAAATTGTATCAACCACTTTGGAGTTAGTGATGTAGGTAGCTTATATTGTGTAGGTATACAGCTGTCCCTCTATAAGCTGTAGTTTGCTACTAGCTATTCCATCCACGTCTCTGTGCACAGAATCCACGGCTTATTTAAGTGGCGTATCCCGATTCGCTGAGCCTAACTCAAAACCATATTACAGGGCTTATCCTTTGTTTGTTCGTGAACTAATAGTGCTTGGCTATTCTCACAGTGATTTGGGATCCGGAGTTGGAATAACTTGCTATTGTGGAAAAAATCCAACACAACTTGACTTCAGGAATAAGGCATAACCTCTTATTGTTGAAGACGCAAAGTTTATCCAATAGTAGATTGTTGGTCTAACTTTATATTTCTGTTTTTTTAAAGGGACGAGTCCAGCCCAGATTTTCACTCGTAGTAAGGTTGAATAAGCTATTCATCATCAACTTATATCAGTCCACTGCTGGACATCTGGTCTCTCCCAAGATGCGCGACTGAGCCTGGTCTTCGGCTCTTTTCCTCCAGTCCTTGCCAGCTACATTTCGAAGATCGTCCCCCCACCTTGCCGGAGGGCGTCCTACACGTAGAATAAGTTTAATTTATTTGAAAACGAACTTATAAAATGTATTGTAGCAAAAGTGCAGCCTAATTCATTTAGTACTTGTTACTCCAGCAAGTGGAAAATAAAAATTGCCTGTGACGGTTGTACTTGAAAGAAGCTACCTAATGCGTAGCGACATGCTAAAGTAACCTCGACAATTGCACGGCAATTGTAGGTAATTTAATTAAATAAATAAACTGCACTACAGTAATATTCTTTGTTGTCTAGTATGGGAAACTAGACGAGAGTCTTTTTTAACAGGGCTCACTAAAACTGCTTTGAAGAAACCAGTTAAGGCTCTGATAACCTCAAACAACCTCTCGCTCGTACACTTTGGGTTTTTGAAAGATATAAAAACACTGAACTTCTTCATAGAAATTAAAAACATGAATTTTAACATCGCATGCAATATATAATATGTGATAGCACTTTATTATGGCATAAGTACATCGACGGTGTTGTTCGCCTTAAATGTTCACATAACTTTATCACTTTCACGCCGAGCCTTTTAGAAAAACATATTGCAAATAACAAAATGACAGCCACATTTTTTTCTACAATAAAAATATTGATTGGACACCTAAAGGAGATAAATCAACTGTTATCATTTTATTAACAGATTCAAGTACTTATCTAAGCTACATAAGTATCATCAGCATTACTTACGTTACGTTATGATAGCAGTAAAAACGACAACAGCGACAAAGCCGAAACAGTAATTTTAACGTTTTACTTGATAGATGTTTTACCAATGATAAATTCAATGATGATAATATTATTGTATAGTAATATATAATATGTGATAGCAAATCCCCCCTATATTTTTGTTTTACTTGTAGAAGTTATGCGCAAGCAGAGCGAACAGTTCAAATGCGACCGAAATAAGTGTCTAGCTATCAGTTTGTGATTATTTCGACGCACGTATCGCTACTGGTGCACTGTAATATTAGGTACTAGCTGTCACCCGCGACTTCGTCCGCGTGGTTAGTATAAAGTCATAGTTTGAGTTCGTTTAAAAGAAACTATTTTATGGTGGAAAGCGGACAACTATTGATATGTTTTCACTGTTTGTTGCGTATTTTTTGAGAGTTATTTTTCGTGAATTTGCCTTAGTGGCTAAGTTGGGTTATGTATACGTTGGTTTTACATGAGCAAGTGCTGGTTACCTTAGTTTTGAGTTTGCATTCAAAACTATATAAAGTGTGTTCGAAAGATGGTAAATGCTGTTGTAGCCGATTTTTTTCAGCTGTGTTTTGTTTTGGTATGATAGGTGCTTCCCGCGATTTTGTCTTAGTGGTTATCATGGGGTTTTTTGTAAACCTTTGTGTGTATTCAAACCTGGTGACAGATGCTGCGGTAGCAGAATTTTTTTAAATGTTTTTTGCGTATTTTGTAAAGCTCTTTTTCGTGATTTTGTTTTAGTGGCTAATTTGGGCTATCGTATTCGTTGGTGTATAATTGAATCTTGTTTTTTTTAGTTTGACATGATCAAATGCAAGTTACCATCGTTTTGAGCTTGTACTTTAGAGTGTATTTGAATTTGAAGGTGAGTGCTGTTGTAGCCGTTTTTTTTCAGCGGTGTTTAGTTTAAGTATGATAGATGATTCCCGCGATTTTGTCTTGGTGGTTATCATCGGTTTTTTTGTAAACATTTGTGTGTATTAAAACCTGGTAACAAATGCTGCGGTAGCTGAAAATTTTTAAATGTTTTTTTTTGTGTATTTTGTAAAGCTCGTTTTTGTGATTTGTTTTAGTGGCTAATTTGGGCTATCGTATTCGTTGGTGTATGATCGAATCTGGTTTTTTTAGTTTGACATGATCAAATGCAAGTTACCATAGTTTTGAGCTTGAACTTTAGAGTGTATTTGAATTTGAAGGCGAGTTCTGTTGTAGCTGTTTTTTTTCAGCGGTGTTTAGTTTAAGTATGATAGATGATTCCCGCAATTTTGTCTTGGTGGTTATCATCGGTTTTTTGACGTGATAACGTCTTATAAATCGATGGAGCCGGCTGCACGCACGAAAAAACATGACTCATGCGTCGTTACGCCGTTTCGTCGTTCCATTTACCTGAGCCCGAGCCCGGGTCGGGTAATGGGTAAGGGTAAATGAGGGTAAGGGTAAATGAGGGTAAGGGTAAGGGTTCGGTCGGGTTCCGGGTCTGGGTCCGAGAGTTCGAGTCCGAGTCCGAGTCCGAGTCCGCGAGTCCGCGAGTCACAAATATTAATTGAAATTCTTTTGAAAAATGCAACCATTCCATCAGTATTTTCTTATGACGTTATCACGTTCAACTATCGTCAGTAAACCGACTTTACAGACAACCGATTTTTTTGTAAACATTTGTGTGTATTAAAACCTGGTGACAAATGCTGCGGTAGCTGAAAAATTTTAATGTTTTTTTTTGCGTATTTTGTAAAGCTATTTTTTGTGATTTTATGTTGTATTAGTGGCTAATTTGGGGTTTCGTATGCATGTTGGTGTATAATCGAATCTCAATTTTTAATTTGACATGACCAACTGCTGGTTACCATAGTTTTGAGCATGTACTTTAGAGTGTCTTTGAATTTGAAGGCGAGTGCTGTTGTAGCCGATTTCTTTCAGAGGTGTTTAGTTTAAGTATGATAGATAATTCCCGCAATTTTGTCTAAGTGGTTATCTTTGGTTTTATTGTAAACCTTTGTGTGTATTCAAACCAGGTGACAGATGCTGCGGTAGCTGAAAATTTTTTAATGTTTTTTTTTGCGTATTTTGTAAAGCTCGTTTTCGTGATTTGTTTTAGTGGCTAATTTGGGCTATCGTATTCGTTGGTGTATGATAGAATCTGGTTTTTTTAGTTTGACATGATCAAATGCAAGTTACCATAGTTTTGAGCTTGTACTTTAGAGTGTATTTGAATTTGAAGGCGAGTTCTGTTGTAGCTGTTTTTTTTCAGCGGTGTTGAGTTTAAGTATGATAGATGATTCCCGCAATTTTGTCTTGGTGGTTATCATTGGTTTTTTTGTAAACATTTGTGTGTATTAAAACCTGGTGACAAATGCTGCGGTAGCAGAACATTTTTTAACTTTTTTTTGCGTATTTTGTAAAGCTATTTTTTGTAATTTTATGTTATATTAGTGGCTAATTTTGGATTTCGTATGCGTGTTGGTGTATAATCGAATCAGATTTTTTTAATTTGACATGACCAGCTGGTTACCGTAGTTTTGAGCATGTTCTTTAGCCATTTTTTGAAGCGGTGCGGTGTTTAGTTTCGGTATGATAGGTGTTTTCCGCGATTTTGTCTTAGTGGTTACGGTGGGGTTTATGTAAACTTTTGTGTGTATTCAAATTTGGTGACAGAAGCTGCGGTAGCAGATTTTTTTTTACTGTTTTTTTTACGTATTTTGTAAAGCAATTTTTTGTGATTTTTCTTTAAACTATTTTTCCCTTTTTTCTTCTTTTAGGGAAATAATTTTCCTATTTTTCTTTCTTAGTGCACCTTTGCTCTATAAGAGGAACACATCTTCCAAGTTTCATGCTTCTAGGACTAATGGTTTAGGCTGTGTGTTGATTTTTCTTTAAACCTTTTTTCCCCTTTTTCTCCTCTTTGGGAAAGAATTTTCCAATTTCCTTTCTTAGTACACCTCTACGCTATAAGAGGAACATACCCTCCAAGTTTCATGTTTCTAGGACTAACGGTTTAGGCTGTGCGTTGATTGTCAGTCAGTCAGTGAGTCAGTCAGTCAGTCAGTAACGAAAGAGTTTTATATATTTAGAAGATACCGCGACCAGGATACGGAGAGGTCGTGTTGTTGTCGCTTCTCTAAACCAACGCAAACAAATACTGTGGAATTAGTTATCATTGCTAACAAACGTACCTCAATACAATGACCTTAGTAGTTCGAAGTGGACGTGAATAAATTGACAATAATTAGTATTTTTGGAACACAGTGACATCGACTCCAGTTATTGCAAGCGCCGTAAGATTCCGTTTTGGCACAATGGCTTCGAGCCAAAATTCACAGTCTGTGGTCAACGTCACAGAAACCAAAGTCACAGAAGACACATCGAAATCAAACACATTAACCGCTTGGTGCTGCGCACAATGGAAACCTATATTGGCTGAATTGGTATCTACATCGCTACTCGTTCTGTTCGGCTGTATGTCATGTATCCCGATCGAGGGATTAACCGAGCAGTCACCCCTGTACGCGCCGCTCGGATTTGGATTTGCTGTTTTATTTAACATTCAAATATTTGGGCATTTATCTGGAGCGCACATGAACCCAGCTGTGACGCTGGCCTCGGTGATATGGGGCAGCACTTCAATCGTAGTGGGAGTTACCTTCGCCATCACGCAATGTCTGGGCGCTGTCATCGGGTACGGAATTCTAGTTGGCCTTTCTCCTGTGGATTTGTCGCATCACGGAGTTTGCGTGTTGATGCCGCACCACGCACTGAGCCAGTTCCAGTCTTTTGGAGTCGAGGTTGTATTGACTGCGGCGCTTGTTTTTGTATGTTGCGGCCTGTGGGATCCGATTAACCAGCACAAACAAGACTCTGCACCGATCAAGTTTGGATTGACCGTTGCAGGGTTATCGATCGCTGGAGGTCCACTGACAGGTGCCGGTATGAACCCAGCTCGAGCTCTGGGTCCTGCCCTATGGAACGGAGCCTGGTTGATTCACTGGGTATACTGGGTTGGACCTTTCGTAGGCGCCACGATAGCAATCATGTTTTATAAATTATTATTTCTAGGTAGAAATCAACACTGATCTTCTATATATTTTAACACAGGCATTTGTGATTGAATAGAGCGAGCGACTGAATATTTTTAGATCCAATTAAAGATCGTTTGCAACGGTTGGAGTTACATTTTTTAATGTGTATTTACTTTACACACTTTGTAAATATTTGTAATTTTTTTTTGTAAATAGATTTTGATTTTATTATTACTTGTATTTTTATTTAGACATCTTGACCGTAACGGAACGGTTCTGCAAGAAATAAAGTGATTGAAAAAGTTTGAAATAGGTACTTTTTAATTCACCTTACCACTTGAACGTCCCACTGCTGGACCTGGAAAATGACCGACGCGTCCCAAACGCGTCAGAAACGTCAGAAAACGTCGCTTCCGGAAGCTTGCGCATGCCCGAATTAATGCCAAAGAAACTAAAAAGTCTTTTTCCCAACAAGAAACTACTTTGTTTACCTTATTTCAGTCACTTCCTATTAGAAAAGAGTATGGGTATCATGTAGAACATTTTTTTCCGACAAGATATCATTTAACAGCGGCGGGTAGCAATTTAAAACGATTTTTTTCGCTACCTTGCAATTTTTCAGATTTTGTCGGCTATTCTTATTTTTACGAAAAGCTTTTTAAATCACCATCAAGCCTGATTTCCAAGGAAAAAATACATGCATCACAATCCCAAAACAACCCTCAATTAATTTTTTATAAACAAAAACAAAACAAAGAAAATTGACGAAATTGCGCTTGCGCAGCCATTTTTCGCGCGGAAAATTTTCACTTTTTTACAAATTTAATCATTCTTAAAAATTTTTTACTGGCAACGCGTCGTTTTATGGCTGCAGTCCATGGAGGCAGGACTCAGGCCAGTTAATGTATAACCAGCCACTCAAAAAGTCAAAGTGAACTTTTGGGCACATTAGTACCCACGGACGCTTGGCGGCCGAGCAAATCGTGTCACTGTAGTGACACGATTTTTCTCGGACGTTTCGTGCTCTACAAATCGTGTCACTAAAGTTCCACGTAACGTACCTGTGTTGTGTTGTTGTGTATGCTCTGTAACTTGAACAACAATTAGTTTTAACCGGTTTGGCGCAGTCAGTTCGATGTACATTATAGGAGGATACCGTTGCTTAGTTCATGATTCTTTCGAGGTAAAGTTGTTACCTACCTACACTACACATACATTTTCCTCTACAGCCGTGTTTATCTTTTACTCTTTGAGCCTGTATCTACAGAACAGTATGAAAATCAAAATATACATAATAATTGTTATAAATATTTTGCACAATCCACACGACACTATCTAGCCTCAAACTAAGCAGAGCTTGTACTTTGGGAACCAGCTGATATAATACTTATATACATTTTTTTGTAAATACATACTTGGAATTTAATTTAACATCCAGACCGAGAACAAGCATTTGTGTTCACCACACAAATATTTGTTCTTGGTGGGGATCGAACCCACGACCTACGGCACAAAAGGCAGAGCTACTATCAACTGAGCTAAGAGGCCAGTCGAAGTATTCCCCGCATACATGGAAACTTCAAATTGTTGATTTTGGCATATCAAAAGTATCGCTATCCGTCTTAAAAATACAAGTCGTCTTGTTAGAAATTAAGACGGACATACTCGTAGTACTTCTCTGATGGATTGTGTATAACTCTGAAATGGTAAGTAATTAAGCTCACCTCGATACTCAATCTCAGTTTCATGCAAGTACCGATATTAATTAATTTGTTAAATGGGAACATAAATTCTACCAGTGTTCCAGACTCAAGTTTGATTGGGCCTCTTTATTTTGAACTTACCTAACTTTTCGGGTTTTTTTTTCGGATCAAAATAATAATATACAAAGGTACTTCAGCGCACCAGTGAAATTGCGGTCACTGGGCATTAAGGAATTTGGACAGAGACCCATTTTAAAGTTGGACATGATAAAAAGCTTTTGTTCGAACTTTTGATTTTCAGTTGATCCTTAATAATATATTATTGATTTGAGTGGTCTTTGATAACTTGAGGCTGGGAGGATGTAGGTTAAAATACCTAGCTACGCATCGTAAAACAATACACTCAATACGTTTAGTTTGCTAGAGCAAGTTAAACGTCTTGTCTACTAGGGTTGATTTATGAAACCTTGAAGACAAGGAGTATAAAATTACATACATAACCCAAAACCAAAGTATGTCGCCCTATATCAATGTAAATTGTTGGGACAGTTTACAAAAGAATTCAATTTGCCATCAAGAAACTAGATTCGGGACGCTGAAACGCGATACGTCAGAGGGTTCGGCCGACTCACGATTTGCGAAATTGAACGGAAAGGACCCACTATTATGTCGGGTAATCTTTGTACCTACCTAATGCCGGCAAGGGATGGCGTGATTTATACTGACTGTATACTCTAAACAAAATACTCAATTTGAATGTTTTAGGGAAACGAGACTCTTAAAAAGATGGATTGCCGCTTTTGTCGCGAAAATATGCCTGAAAGAATGCGCCGATAAAATCAGCACATTGGCTAAAGTGATGGCGATAAAATAAATTGTGTGAATAATTTTTAGATTAAAAATGCTGAGGTACAGGGGTTTGCCAGTAATGTGGTTTAAATGGCTATCCCCTAGTTGGATGACAGAAAATACTATTTTTATGTGTTTTGTGTATTGAGTATTCTAGTGTTTACTTGTGGTGGTCACTGTCTTGTACCTTTCGCATCATAGAAACACCAGAGGAGATCATAGACAAGAAAAAGAAATACCGTGCGCGGTGATTCATTTTGGGCAAATTTTGGGTCACTACTTCATCGAATAAGTAAGCAAAATAGTCAAATAAAGTAAGTGGTATCGGTAGGCCTACCATAAGCTCTGCCTGACTCAGTGTGGCTCTGGCTTTGAGTCCGTGTCAGTGCTCATACCAGTGTATGACGTGTGACTGTGCATGTGTGTGACGTTACGGCGTAGGATTTATTTAAGACAACATTCACACAGACTCAAAACCAGAGCCAGAGACAGAGCCAGACAGAGCTGTCTTTGCTGCCCTTACTGAGCAAACATTCGAAAGTATCCATAATTATGTACAAACACGCCAAGTAAGTACTTGGCACCGAGCTTGATATTTTTGCATACGAATCACATGGATGACACGAGATCAAAGATATCGATATTATGGATATTTGGGTGACGTCTCCTTTGATAAATCGCGCAGTTCAATCTTATCGCAATATCTTTAAGATTATTATATTTTTTTGCTTACGGACAGTTTTCTAAATCATGTTCATATCAAAATAAACTAATCATAGGTCAAATAAATTGTACATACATCATAATATTGTTATCGTACCTGCGTAGGTCTACGCGTGTGACGTATAATACACTGGTGAGAACTCACACAGACTCAAAACTAGAGCCAAAGACAGAGCCAGACAGAGCTTGTAGTAGGCCTAAAGCGATGCAAACTCTGGTAGTTCGTGATTTTTTTCAAAGCAACTACCGGCCGTTGTTTGCTCACGACATAACGAATATATTTTTTTAGGGAACCTTGTATTTTCCGGAAGATTCATGAGATTGGTAGATTTTCATAACAGCTACTTGTATAATTTATTTGATACTCTGTGATTTATAGCCCTAATTTGTGGACTTCAAATATCTATTTTCTGCAAAAGATTTTCAAGTAACGAAGTAAAAAAATATACAGAGCCGTCAAGAATTTTTATAACGCTTGCGAAGTGATACAAAAGTGCGACTGCGAGGTATTTATTATCAATGTTTCTTGTTTCTTGTTTCTTCTATATCTTCTTCGTCGTTTTCTTCATAACTGAAGATCGTGCCCGCCTTGAAACGCCATAATGGCGGGGTTGACATAACTAATTTTTATGAATTTTATAGTGTTTACCACACTTAAGGAAATCACAAAGATTTTTATAATGTCCCAAAAGTTAAGAGCCGAGCGGGATTTGAACCCGCGACCTTCCCCTCGGTACGGGGCTGCGCTGACCACTGCGCCACTATAAAATTAATAAAAATTATGAAAAACGCAAGGTGACATCTCTCGTCGATTCAACTGAATGCAACTTCGGTTATCGAGCAGGTTAGTTGACTATAACGTCAAAACTGTAGATGGAGCCACGGTCGCGTTAGTGCCGAACAGTCCCTAAGAGTTATTCGTCGAGTGTGATTAGGATCCGATGGCGCAGTGGTCAGCGCAGCCCCGTACCGAGGGGAAGGTCGCGGGTTCAAATCCCGCTCGGCTCTTAACTTTTGGGACATTATAAAAATCTTTGACATAACTATTCCAAGCTGCCCTATCCTCGGCCTGCCTCAATGTGACAGTGAGGCCAGTGAGAGCCTTTACTTGATCTGACCACTGGATCGGTGATCTGCCGCGTGGACTTCTGCCGCGCCCATCGGTTTTATCAAACACAATTAGCTTTTCTAATTTTACCTATCTGGATGTCTACGGGTTATATGTCCGAAATAACTAAGAACTTCCTGGTAGCAATGGATGGGGACATTCTAGATTTGATGCTCAATTGCTGGTAGGTATATAGGTATGTTTCACTACAAGCTTTCATTGATATGGAACTTTTAGATAGATAGATAGAAAATTATTTATTGCACAAATTAAAAAGTACTGTACACAAGCGAACTTAATGCTAGAAAGCATTATCTACCAGCTAACCTTTGGGTACTAAGGAGATAGGTTGGGTAGTGCACATATAAGATGAGGGCTTATGTAAATACTAAACAAAAATAAACACACAGTTAAGTGAAAACTTTTCATTATCTTTAACATCTTCTTGTGAATAGGTATCTACTATCAATGTCTGCACAATCTATTCGGTTTCCATTTACGGTAGCAGTGTGGACAATTGAGCGCAGATGCAGGCGGCTAGCTGAGCCTAAGCTTCTAATTCCAACCCGGCTCACCATGGGCGATCGTATTCATACTAATGCGATAAACCAAATAACAATTTCAGATCATTGCGTCTCACGATCTTCGTTCAGTTTGCGGTTTGGTTATGCGGATGATGTGGCTATTTGGCTTTAGTTCTGAAAGGGTGAAATGAACTTACTACTATTAGCTCTGGGAGTGTACTCGGCAAAACTAATTAGCATTTGCTTTTATTGATAGTTTGAACTACGCTGCGTGGCATACGAGGCATATAGGAGTAGATTGCGTGGAGCGGCTGCCACTTTTTGGGCTTCGTTTGTTAGGACCGATAATAAAAAGTAAACAATACTTTCAATTTCATATTTTTCATATGGTAAATCATTAACAGGTAAACTACAGTTTATACAAGCCTACATAAATATGAAAAGCATTATGACTCTATTTGCCGTTTTTGTTTGGTAAGCCCGGTGATACTTTTATTCAGGTAAACATTGCGGCGTGTTTGCGAACTCGTCAAAGTTATATCATTTCAGAGCTTATCTGTTTTAATACATAAACCAGTAATAAAAAATCTTGCAAACAACATACAAAAATGTCTTCTGTTTAATAACAGTAAAATCGTGTACCTAAAAGAAACACAAGGAGTGATCATAAGCCCCGTGCTATATACATTACACCATCCCAAGTAAGTAGTACTCGTAATGCCTCTCGGCCTGAGCTGTTTCTCAGAGTGTCGCGTGTTGTTCAGTCTAAACCCGGGCTTATACACATAGCAGTATTGTGGCAGTACAGTAACCCAGTCTAGAGCTCGCTTGCTATTAGCACATTAAGTTCGTATACGCTCAACTTACCCCAGATGCCTCAATGATTTTGAGTTCATTTATTTCAGAACGGAGCCTCTTGATCTTCGAGGCGCACTTAAGCCCCTTTTCACGACATACGTTCAAATGAAATAGATAAATGATATTATGAAAAGATAGTTCCGTCTCTGCTTTATTATTGAGTGTCAGTTTCTCCTACTACGCAACTATTGCAGAAACACGAAGATTTTTATCAAAAACGACAGCAAATTGACTTGATCTGGAAATCCCGGCTACTTGTTGATCAAGTCACTGAACCCTAACATCTGAATCACTGAGTCCAGTCACTGGCATCGTCTAAAGGTTTTCTAAAGCCTCTAATGTGCGACTTTGCACCTTCAGGCGCGCCTTAGAGACTTAACAAGCCACTGGAGTTGTAAAGGATAGGACACCCTTTGAGCGTCCAACTGAACTACTAAGCATCCTTTTCGAGAAAATAAGGATTGGTTTATTCTAGTTACATTAGTAACTAGAATAAACCAATCCTCATGAACTCACCCCGACTATGAATTTGTCACGTCTAAATAAAAATAAAATCCTCCACAATAAACATCTTGGCAAAATAGTGATGGCGAACTTATGTTGATGAACAACAGGCAATGCGTTGTAGGACACGTACTTTTCGTGCGTGACTTGTAAGGCATTGTTTCATTATAGGTGATGTTAAAAAACATCAGATGGGCCATCGCTTATACTGACAGCAATGTCGTGTAAAAAAATGTAGGAACTTAAGCAGTTAATTTGAATTATGATTTGGGTAAAGTCTCCGTGATGTCTTTAAAAAATGGTTCACCCTCGTCAAGCAACCATATCCGGATACAATCACCCATTCCTCGTGGTTGAAAATAAAATACTTACCTCTTATTATGTACGAAATGAAAGCTAGGTACTTTAGCTTTTACGATCCGGTACGACCAACACAATCCTCTGTAAATTAGCTCCCCAGAAACTATTATCACATAATACTTAATGACACCAGGGTATACATAATAATTATTATCTTACCAAATTGGATGAGAACAAACACTTTGAAATGAAGACAAATATCGTAATCTCAGCTCGTAAACATTATTTATTTGATAACTGCCATGGTTTATTACAAAGGAATAACGTGGTAAGATAGCGTTAATATTATATGTAAATAAATCGTAAATTCATAGAAAAAAGGTTCCCTTTTACTTTTTCATAGCGGAACCCCAAGTATAATGGGCTGGGCTAAGGAAATTGATTTTGAGCTTGGTACAGTACTTGTAAACCTTCGTTTTAGTTCTTTGAGCTTAATAATATTTCACATATTTGTGCTGAAATTCTCCAGTCAACGACAGTTTATATCTTTTGAAACTATCATAGTTTTTAACACTATTTTTATGAATCATGGAAAGTGTCCCGTTGTTCATCCACACAACACTATCTAGCCCTAAATTAAGCAGAGTCTGTACTATGAGAACACAATAGCTGATATAATACATTTATTTATTTATTAATATAACATCCAGACAGAGACCAAACATCGATGTTCACCACACAAATATTCGTTGATCAAAAAGTAAAAATGAAAGTTTGATTGCAATTTCTATAAGAACCAACAGTAGAATTTTACTCATATTTATTCACAAGGTAATCCAATTAGACTTGTAACACACATGACTTCCATGGATAATCCATAACGAAAGCCTACAATTAAAAAGTACAGCGTTCAAGAAAAAAAAACATAATATTAATACTAAAATAGTTTAAAAAATAAAAGACACGCTTTAGAATAATCTTATCAAATTAGTGTATTGTCATCGGTCCATGATAATTCTAAAAAGTTTGAATTAAATCACCGTTCAAAGTGGGTCAAATTCAATTCCAAAAGAGGTGAAGCTTATAAAAAGCGTGTAAAAATTTCAGGTACAAAAAAAAAGAACTCGAAAGCTCAATTAGGTTTGTAAATTCCTGTTAAACTTTAAATTTACTAGAAACTGGGCATGCAGCTGTTCTCTATAATGTTAACCGAATCAACATAATAATGTTATGAAGTTTAGGTTTAAAAGTTCATCCTGTTTATTACCCGTTTATTAAATTGATGTTTAAATAAAATGGTAGGCTAGTCATAATAGGCAAATCATCGTGGTAAAAGAACCTACGTTGAATCATACCTATGCTCAAGTACTTAGTGCCTATACGCTATGCTGACACTGACGCCAGTTTAGGTAAGGAAAACACACAGTATGACGAAGTGTTTTCCAAACACTTCCATCCTGCCGATCTGTACCTACTGTAATTTGAATTTAATTTACTCAATCAATAATATCTTAAGTAGGAGTTGCGCTAGTTTCGAAAACATATCAATTAAAATCTTAACACATTCTTCTTTTATAAAATTGGGTACTAACATTTTACGTTTCGCACGTTAAGTCTTGGTCATAAATCTTCGATTAGGTAACCGGAAAGAAGGACATAAAAAATACAAGCCAGGAAAATAGGGTACCTATCAAGATTCAATTTCACTTATAAATTGATTTACTACATTAGCTTCCCACTGGCTCATCCTAAGCTTTTTTTTAAACAGCAATCTACGGAACCTCAGTCCTGTCGTAGAATCCAATTACTGAGCAAAATAAAAAGGCGGACTATTTACTTCGAAAGAACGCAAATTCATCTACAGCGCAGTTGACTCCACTCCTTGTTTTCAGCGCTTATAATGGAAAAACAAGCTGAATGCTGTCGATAGTTTTAGTACTAAAAGTAATTAAAGCTTTGGTCGTTTTTTACATTTAAGTTTACCGAGAGGCGAGCTTAATGCTGATGAAATAGCTTGCAGTTTCAATTTAAACTTTTCAGGTTAATGTTTTTAGCGACTTATCAATGGTATTTTATTATGTCTCACAGTAAAAAAAACAGCAATTTACGATTTCAATATAATATAATCATAAATTATAGAAACAAAACTCCATTTTTTGATATAGATTGGACTAATCAAAGAATTTTAATAAATAGTTTTAACGCGATAACTTTTATTTCAAACGACAAGTAATACTGTCATTGGCGCCTAAAATATTGTTGTGGTGCTTATTAAAATACGACACCATGTTTAATTAAGAATTATAACGTCCATTAATTTGCGTTGTCTTTGTCTTATGTTTGTTATGCGAAAGATATTTCAATAACAAAGCATAATCATTATCAACAATGTAACTGCCTGAATACGACAAAAGCCTTTTGCGTTGCAATAATTAAGAGCCGTTATTGTTGTTTTGTTATTTTCTCGTCGCTATCAAAATTATTAAATGAATCCTTAACTGCAGTTATAAATAAAAAAACAATAGTAACGGCTCTTAATTATTGCAACGCAAAAGGGTTTCATGGTAACCGTCGTCGTATATAAGTCTACGACGTCGGCGACAGGACCGGGATAATCTCAAGTGGAGTTGGGCATGACATCTGGCTAGACGTGGTGATGGCCGGTGGAGTAAACCCTTGACCGAATGGTGGCTGAAGTCAGGCCGAAGAAATCTGGGTCGTCCGAAAGCGCAATGGGTCGACGACATCGTAAAGGTCGCAGGAAACACCTGGACAAAAGACGCACAGGGCAGAGGAGGCTGAGAAAAATGAAGGACGCCTTACCCAGGAGCTGAGATGATGATGATGATATCAAAATAATTAAAAATCTAAGAAAATGTTAAATATTTTCACTCGAACACGATGGAAAATAAATTCATATCTCTCATATCTATCGTGTAATTTAAAAATTGAACGATCTCTTACTCCGAAACATGGCAACCCAGGAGGTAACTTAACAAAGGTTTTATTTTCAAATAAAATGCCCTGCCTTAGATGTGCTAAGGGGTTTTGCTAAGTAGTTACTTAGTTTTAATTTCCCCGCATTTTCGTAAAAAGTAATACTAACCTTGGCCACAACTAGGCAGTGATGGACCCAGATCACGTTTGTCCATTAATGCTCTTTTACAGTAATGTTGGTACCTTCTACAGTTTTGAAGGTAAAACTGACAAATTTGAATTATTTAAAAGCCAGGTTTCATGCCAGTTTCACGTTGCATATAAACGAGAAGCGCTTAAATTAATTAATTGTTATGTCAATCGATTGGATTTTTTTATTTTAACTTTCAAATTCCACTGCAGCGAGGGGTTTTGCATATTTACGTTTTTACTTTTATAACTTCATATGAATACCTAAACGTGCAGCGGCCCGAGCGGATTTCAAACTCTTTTCAGTGTGTTTCTTTACGCACGAGTGATTACCCTAAACAACTTGAAAAATCTACTAAAAAAACATCATAGCCATGGGACCACCTCAAGAATAAAAATGAAGTATAAACTTAGTTAAAATTAGTTAAAACAGCTCTAAATCAAGTTCATATCATAGAATATAGATGATTAAGCTATAGCTGACCTCACGAGCTGCAATTCTCAAAAGCAAACAAGTTATTTTAAATTAGTATTCTTGTTATGAAAAGAAATAATGACGTATATAGGGAAAGAAAAACACGGAGAGGGAATAATAAGACCGTTTTCCGGGTGTTCGTCGCAAACTTTATGAATTTTTTCGAGACTGAAATCAAAATTTTCTTTGATCGTCTGTTTACTTTTTTTTGTAAATACTTTCCAACTTAACATGCTTGAAGATTGCTGGGTCATAGAAATAATTCTGCAAATTATATTAAAGATTCAAAAGTAAAGTAAAGTAGTTCATTTCAAAAGTATGCACCGAGTAGTATATAATTAAGCACTAGAAACCTATTTTACTAGGACTTCTTCAAGAAAAAACCATTATTGGAAACTGTTTTCTGGATGTGATTTTTTATTTCACTATTAATAATATGATTTCGTTTATCCGGAGCATCACGTATCGCATCACGTATTAGCTTATTGTTTTATTGAATAAAAACGGCTCCTAATTCGTAGGATTTTCGACAGTAAACAACAAAGTCAGCATTCAATCAAGCTGAGTGCAGGTTCGATTCGAGTTCGATTTCTCTCTCACAGTAGATTAGTTTTGAATTGAAACAAGCGAGTGATAGTGGACAGAATACAATACCTACTCATTGATAGACGTATCGGGTGAGTTATAATTCCTATTTCAGTGCAATTCAACATCAATTCGTCATTGTGTGGAATTATTTTCCATTTATATATTTATTTACATAATGGAAAACATAGCTCGTAGAATTAGTAAGTTGAAGTGGCAATGGGCGGTCATATAACTCGAAGAACCGACAACCGTTGTGAAATAAAAGTTCTCAAATGGCGACAACCAACCGGAAGACGAAAAGTAGGGTGCCCCAGCAGATAGACCGACGACATTGTTAAGATCGCGGGAAGTCGATGGATGCAAAGGGCTCAGAATCTTTCTTCCTGGAAATGTGTAGGGGAGGCCTATGTCCAGCATTGAACTTTTTCAGGCTGATGAAGATGATGATATGTTTATTTGGTTTGGTTTGGTTTTGTTCATGGATAAGAAAGAATACAGAGACGGCTGGTTTGAAGAGAATGGAAGAAAACATGATGTGCCGACCCCACATAAAGTGGAAAAAGGGCAGGAAAAGAAGAAGTTTTTTTGTGTTATTAAATGTTTCTTTACACCTCTAGGTGTTAAGTGTTATGTGCTTTAAATTGGAATAGGCACATATTATAGCACTGATACATGAGAACCCGTCTTATTGAAGCACGTAAATTAATAAAAGCATCATTATTCATTGATTGGCGACATTTTTAGGGTTCCGTAGCCAAATGGCAAAAACGGAACCCTTATAGATTCGTCATGTCTGTCTGTCTGTCTGTCCGTCCGTATGTCACAGCCATTTTTCTCTGAAACTTTAAAAGCTAGACTGATGAAACTTGGTGAGTAGATGTGTTTTGTAAACCGCATTAAGATTTTTACACAAAAATAGAAAAAAACCCATAAATTTTGGGGGTCCCCATACTTGAAACTGAAACTCAAAAATTTTTTTTTCATCAAACCCATACTGGTGGGGTATCTATGAATAGGTCTTTAAAAATGATGTTGAGGTTTCTTATATCGTTTTTTTCTAAACGTTAAGTTTGCGCGAGAGACACTTCCAAAGTGGAAAAAAGTTGGTCTCCCCCACTCAAACTTCTAAAATAAGAGAATGATAAAACAAAAAAAAAATATGTTGTACATTATTATGCAAACTTCCAACGATATTTGGTTTGAACAAGATCCACTAAGCAGTTTTTTTTTATACGTCATAAATCGTAAACCGCAATAATTTACCTTTCGACGAACTACAAGAACCTTTTATTTCATATATTTTTTAATATTATGTTACTTGTTGCTACGGAACCCTTCAAGGGCGAGTCCGACTCGCACTTGGCCGCTTTTTGATCACTGTCATCATCACACTATCATTGATTAATTACTAATTATTCTGTCATGACTCGTCGTAATGACAGTAGCGGTACCTACCGATAAATATGGATTATCCTACTGTTAATCCAACTAATATTAAACATGCAAAAGTTCGAGTGTTTGGATGTCTGTGGCTCAAACACACCTTATCTCTTCCTCCTCGCATCGTGCACCTCGCTGCAGAGGGCAGTGACCTCCATGGATCACTTTCTCCTTGACAATATTTCGCCACCTGGATCTCTTCCGGCAACCAGTATGACTAGAGCGGGGGCACACGATGCGTTGCGGCGCCGCACCGCAAAGATTTCACCGTGTCAGTGGGCACACGAGCGGTGCGGTGCCGTAACGTTGTTATGTCGCAGCGGCGCCGTAGCACCGTTGGACAGTCTGTTAATGAAAATGGATCGTAAAAGACGTCTATTGTTGGAAACAACTGAGCGGTGCCGCTCCGACGTCGCAACGCATTCACCCCTCCCCGCCTCGTCTTTGGTGGTTGCAAGTCCGGTGCGGCGCCGGAGCGCATCGTGTGACATGCCACAGATATTTCTATGTAAGACGACGCAGCGACACCGCTCCGGCGCCGCACCGCCGCCGCAACGCATCGTGTGCCCCCGCTCTTAATGGACCTTCAAGTGGAGAGTGGGTCGGATTTGGTAGAACCAACGTTAGGGCTTCGGCCTCGTGGTCTCTTGTTTAACTTTGCCAGTGATGATTAGTTTTTCCAGGTTGTCACTCTGTTCAGTGTTCACACCCAAACTACTAATATTGTTTTAGATGATATTTTACCTGGATAACTATAAGAATACTTTTCATCCTGAAAAAATAACAGGAACAGATGTAGAAACAAATGCGGCACAAAACGTCTGATTCTATTACTTCACTGTGTAAGCCGCGTGCGACCGTTAGTCTTCAATAAGTGGAATACCGTATCGGTTTATTAATTTACTATTACAAAATTAAAGTCGTGAGTCTTGATAGTTGAGTTTTTTTATCTTAGTTAATCCTTATCTATATAACTTTAAAATAATTAATAGGTACCTATAGAAGTAATCAATTTTAAATTGCTTGTTATTTGGTGGATAACATGCGATATCCACAGTGGTCATGTCTATCAGATAATCTTAAAGATAGAAGTGGAAAATGATTTTCCCGAAGTAATACATATAAATTGAAAAGCGTTCAATTTCAACGGATGAGAAATAGTGGCGAGAGAACGCCTTGTGAAACTCAATGGCAATATCTGTTGAACAGGAGAATGAAACTTGTAGGATTATCTTTAGAACGAAGTAATTTAATCAAGATATGAAGAGGTGGACCGGAAGATTTTCGTTATCAGCAGCTACACAGCTACTACAAGGTGTTACAAAATATCCCGTAAAAAACATAATTAATTATCAAAGCAAAAAGCCTAAACAGGGTGCAGCCGTATATTTATACTTATATTTTTCTGATAGCTGTCATGACTTGGCCCATCGCACGTTTTTGGCTGGACGTTGACTTATGGGACACCCTGTATAGTAAGCTGTCACGTCAGGGAAACAGATTATTTCAGAAAGGTCTACGTACCTATTTTAACAAATAATTGTCCACTTTAATAGTTTTTATATTTTTCACTTAAAAAATAATAATAAAAATGGAGAATGGATAAAGCTCCATTTAACCTCCTTTCGATTGTACGGGTAGTTTTGTAATACCCTATATACATTTCCAGGAAGAAGAACAATTCTGAGCCCTCTTCTTTCACGATTATTTTCCGCGATCTTTTCAATGAAGGTAAGGGGGGGGGGGAGAAAGCTGGGGTGTCTTATACGATTCGTTTTCCGTTTCGTGGTCACCTGAGAACCTTTATTCTCCAGCGGTGGTCGGTTCGTCGAGCTGTTATAATCTGCCCAATGCCTGTACAACTTACCTATTCATCCTGCGAGTGAATATGTCAGTGACCTTGGTTCTCCAACGGATTTCCTTATTTCTGATTCTATTGATCATTATAATGTAGGTACCTAGTCTGTTTATCACACAGTGTGTTTATTGAGTAGCTGACGTCTCGGACAAATTTCGCTGGGACAAAGTGTCCCAAATGTCACTTTTGATTTTAATATTATTTTTACTGACGTTTCGGACACCATCAAATTATTAATACTTTTGAGTACAGTCAGGTAAAATATGTTTAAGCAAAATATAATGTAATGTGATAAAGCTAATCAAATTGCTTTGCTTATAAAAAATATAAAATTTAAATTAAAAATTTTATAAAATGTCAACTATGAAAGATACATACTATAAATAGAGATCTTAAAACATTTATCTCTCTTTCATTACGTTTCAAAAAAGTCATTAGTTTAATAATGTATAAAAATCACAGACAATTTATAGTTAACTGAGCAAAATATCCCGACCATATTTACAGATTTAGCGCTATTTATTATAATAAAAAGTACTAAATTATTTTAAGCACGTCGATGAAATCAACTTAGAATCACAGATAATCGTTAATTCAGTCATAGACTTAAGATTACCGCTAATTATTTATTAGTATTAATCATCTCCAAGACCTATTATCCAATGAAAAAACATTAACCTAGAACAATCACAGTAATTTTCACAGCATTTGGCACAGTATTTTACCTAATAAAAACTTTAAAATTTTCAATTTTCTTATATTCTTCTAATATTTTACCAAATAAACACTTTAAAAGCATCTATTTTCTATATTGTCTTTTTAAATAAAACTTTTTTATCGTTGGTTTATTTTCTATTTTAATATAACAAGGCGTTCTATGCATAATTCAATATTTATTTGTCCTTGCTCAAATTCATAAATAAAAAAATAAAAAAATGAATAAATAAATAAATAAATAAATAAATAAATAAATAAATAAATAAATAAATAAATAAATAAATAAATAGATAAATAAATAAATAAATAAATAAATAAATAAATAAATAAATAAATAAATAAATAAATAAATAAATAAATAAATAAATAAATAAATAAATAAATAGATAAATAAATAAATAAATAAATAAATAAATAAATAAATAAATAAATAAATAAATAAATAAATAAATAAATAAATAAATAAATAAATAAATAAATAAATAAATAAATAAATAAATAAATCTATTTCGTCACCTTGCTATGCCGCCACCGGCACCGCCGCCTCTCGGTTAAACCTGTTCTTTTACCTGACTGTACAATGCAGTTATTTTGAATGGTGTCCGAAACGTCAGTAAAAATAATATTAAAATCAAAAGTGTCATTTGGGACAATGTGTCCCAGCAAAATTTGTCCGAAACGTCAGCTACTCTGTTTATTTAACATAAAGATTATGTACATCCATTTTTTTCTTAGGACAGCTCCTAGGTTTAAAATTGAGCTAAAGCTACCTCTACTGAGTATAATAAATAAATATTAATAAATATTGTGGACAACTCAAACAACGCTATCTAGCCCCAAACTAAGCAGAGCTTGTACCTTGTTGCTTGTTGTGTGTAGCTTGTTGTTTATATTGCATGGGTACCAGATATAGTTCATATATGCATATTTTTTTTATAAATACACACTAAGAATACAATAATTATAACAACCAGAACGAGAACAAACATCTTTATTCACCACACAAAATGTTTGTTCTCGGTGTTGATCGAACCCACGACCTATGTCGCAGCAGTCTGCCTGCTGCGACGTAGGTCGTCGTAGGTCGCTACCAACTGACCTGAGAAGCCAGTCAATAAATCAATTTCTGCTCTGTGTTCGTAATTAACTTTGAGGCGCACTTAACATCCTTTCACCACACTTGGTTCGAAAGAAACAGTGACACGATAAGAAGAAGAACTAAATTAGCAGAATAAGGTTTAAATTTGCCAGTTTATATTTCACGAACACTGCTATTTCAGTAACGAACTATAGATAGTGCAATCCACGAAGGCGCGCCCCACTATTCCTCCTAACCGTTTATAGTAATATGTGTGCAAGCTTCCGTCAATGTTTGAGTGTTATCGGTACACACTAATTACCTATGAGTGCACACGCACACTACAATGAATAGACTACGGTTCGCGACTGCCGCTCGGAGCAAACTCCCCGCACCCCGCGAGGGGCGCGTCTTCGTGAATTGCACTATTTATACCGTGTCTAACTTTAGTAGGTAAGTACTAAAGTACCTAAGCACATAATGCAGCAAAGTTGTCACGACGCCAAGAAGTTAGTTTTGATCAACGAGTTCATTGAAGTAATCTTTTAGAGAAGCATTTCTTGAGAATACAGTTTTCTGCTACGAGTATGCATAAAGCTTATTTTAATACATATATACCTATAAAACGTTATTGCAAAAAAAAATATTAAATACCAGCTACCTGGTTCCTATAGTATAAGCTCGGCTTAACCTGGGGCTATTTTGGTGTGGAGTGTCTACAATATTTAGTTTAATTTTAATCAAGCTTTGCATAATTTTTATTTCCAGTAGGCCGTACCACAAGCTCTGTCTGGCTCTGTCTATGGCTCTGATTTTGAGTCTCGGGAACTGTCAACATTCTATGCTTGAGAGCTCAAGCACTGGTTCAGAATACGGGCCTACAAGTCTGTGTGATTGGTCGATGGTGCTACCAAAGGTTCTGATTAATTTTGAATTTGGAACACATCTCCTAGGCGTTGTCTACATTTTGTGTATAATATGTGTGCGTTTGGCAAGCAAACCAATGCGTAGGTAATGTCGATGCCTGGATCCAATTTGATTTAGATTTTTAAAAGATGCTGGTTAGCCCTTTCTTCAATGCTATAGTATTAGTCCTAGCTAGTTTTTAGTTCCCATTGGGATTTCAACTTTCAAACTCGCCTCGAAAGGTATTTCAGTAAAGGTATTGTCATGTATTTCTGTTGCTCCAAAAAGGCAACTGACGTGCTCTCTAATCACAGCGGCTAACAGCTTGGCATCGGGAATGTCCACAGCCTCGATCCCTGTCCCACTGGTGCTTTGCTCGTTAACGCCGCTTGTATTTGTTCAATGCATGTATGGCGACGCGAACCACTTGACTAGTGGTAAACTGGGATATACCGGGTATAAAGTTTAAAACGAATATCGTTTTAGGCATAGAGTTTCAAAACTTAAATAGGCAATCGTGGTTTAAAATTTAAACATTACTATGTTTTTACGTTTGTGTTTTAATAATTTTAGTAAAGGATTTCAAATACCATTCTAAAATAAAAAAGTTCGATAATATGTGTTAAGTGCATGAAAGAAACCTCTTTGAGGCGCACTTAAAAACCATTTCACCAAACTTGGTTCAAAAGAATCAGTGTCACAATGAGAAGAAGAATACCATTGTTTACAACTCTTTGTTTTTTCAAATGATTTCTATAAGCATTTGAAATTATCTGTCATAGGTGTAAAAGAATGGGTGGGGGTTGTGGGGGGTGGTAAATACTTTAGGTGCATTATGCGTTAGAAAACTGGATTTAAAAACATTTTAAGAAAAAAATCTGGTGTAATTTAATTGGGAGCTCAGTTGTGTGTGGCTAAACCACCCATTGATAGCGGAGTGATAATTCAGGAATTTCTTGCTCATGATAAGTTTTCTAAAACTGTTTGCATTTTCACCCTTTATTTCCATCTATTGGTCACACCGCACTGTAATGAACGATTGTGGTTTCGTAACAACCTGTAACTGCAATAACAACACTGCGCTGCGTGCACTGCTATTTTACCATCTAGGTAACAAATCGATATCTCAGCTCGCATTATTCCCCTTTAGTATTTGTTTTATTTTATCTATATTTTTAAAGTATTTCCGTTATTAATATTGAGCAAAACGAGCATAAAATCACGTTTGCTGTATGAGAACCTCCCCATATATTTATTTTATTCTGTTTTAGCGGGAACAGAAACACACCATCTGTGAATATTTAACGTGGTTTATGAGATGCATCCACAGACAGACAGACCGACAGACGTGTTTGGAAATACAACGATTAAGCTAAAGCAAATTGAAAGTCAAAGTTTTGTTAAAAGAAATCAGCAGAGTATAATTTTAATTCATTAAAAAATACAATCGAGCAGTATCCTTAAGTCTCGTTTGCATTGCAAATATTCTTTGCCATTCATTTCCTAC
Source organism: Thera britannica (assembly GCA_939531255.2). NCBI lineage: Eukaryota > Metazoa > Arthropoda > Insecta > Lepidoptera > Geometridae > Thera > Thera britannica. The sequence goes on along the minus strand of OW618036.2, from coordinate 19,131,442 downwards.
GCAATCTACCTTTTTTATATTTTTACAAAAGAATTCAATTGAGTTTCACGATTGAAGCCAAAGGTGGCCAAAGTTTATTGATAATCCGCGGCCGTAAAATGACGGCACTGATTTAGCGAATACACGTGGCGTTAGAAGAATTACCGATGGTTTAACGAAGGTTTACCGGTTTTATAAAGATGCTTATAATTTACCTCTTTGCTACTATTTGACTTAAACTTAATGACATAACTTAAATGAGTATTTTTCTACCTCTGCCTCAATAAATAGGAGTAAGGACTAATTTCAATCTACAGATAATTTTATCCGTTCGCTATAAATATATCCATTTATTTTAAAAGTTTGCCAAAAATAAGGAATAATACCATTTATTTGACGACGCTATTCATCAAATATCTATTTTGTAGTAAAAAATCAGCCCTTAGTGTTTTTCAAATTTAATTATTATAAAAAAAAATTAGGTTGACGTGACGTGTTGGTTTCAAATTATAGTTAGTTTTGAAGGCATAACGTTTAAACTCTTGAAAAATCTCCCATCACTCGTCGTTATTTGAAACTTTCACCAAATTGAAGAATTTACAAAGCTATTCTCAAATATTTGAAGATTCTTCAATCGCCCTGACAATTTAATGAACAAATTCAATTACCACTTTATAGAAAACGATAACAACGAGTTCCGTTCTGTGATAATAACATTTTATTACGTGTTGTTAGTAACAATTGGAATTGCTGAAGCCTTGACAGTATAATACTGCTTATCGTGCCGTGGACAATTGTCTCCATACAGCGACATCGTAGCAGCGTAGCGACGTAGCACTCTCGTAGCAGACTATGCCACTCTAAAATAGGCTTTGATTGCTTAGCTAGGAGATAGAAATTAAGTGTTATGCATACCATAAATAGGTTATTAATAACTATCGTTCCGTCTTCAAAAAAATCATATTATGCAGCGACTTGACATTTTTCTCTTCTTTTTTTTTCTAAATTATACCCATTTATTTATTTATGCAAAACACAGGTGGCTCGCTAGTAAAGAATATAACCAATGTTTTTCAAGAATACTGTAGCTTTCTAATGATGAAAGATATTTTGAAATCGGTTCAGTAGTTTTTGTTAACTGACTAGAATCGAACCTGTCATGTGCGCAATACTAGTGCTTTCAAACGGTGAAAGAAAATAGTATAAGGAATACCGCAAGTTATTGAGCATCTTTCCTGTGGCATTGTTGTGTGTGTTATTGAGCATTATTCTTCAGTGAGATAGGTACAAACAGTAACAGTAAAAGAATAACTATGAACTTTCTAGCAACGTCATCGCATCTCCGTAGCAGAGGTAAACTCCTAACGCTTGTTAGACAATTTCCAACGCCCGCATCACAATGGCATGTCTCCAAATTCTTGGTCTTGCTTAAAGCATTTGCTTTGACTCAAACTAATTTGGAAAATACAAATAAATGACTAAGTGAGTTTATTAAACCATAAATAAACCATAAATCGTAATAATATTGAAACTGTATCCGATAGCTATAGTACGTCCGATAGTAGCTTCCTCATATAGATTACTAGTGGCCGCGCGCGTCTTCACTCGCCCCGTTCCTGTTAGTTTTTCGTAATAAAAATTATATGCCCTTCTCCTGGTTCTAAGCTACCTCCCCACCAATTTTAAATCAAAGTGGTTCAGCCGTTCTTGAGTATATAAATAGTGTAACAAACACGACTTTCTTTTATATATTGTACTAGCTGATACCCGCGACTTCGTCCGCGTGGATATTTGAGTTCGTTTTTTTTAGTTTTATGACCAACTGCTAGTTACCATTGTTTTGAGCTTGTAATTAAGAGTGTATTTGAATTTGAAGGTGAGTGCTGTTGTAGCTGATTTTTTTCAGCAGTGTTTAGTTTAAGTATTATAGATGTTTCCCGCGATTTTGTCTTAGTGGTTATCATCAGTTTTTTTGTGAACCTTTGTGTGTAATCGAACCTGGTGCCAGATGCTGTGGTAGTTGAAATTTTTTTAATGTTTTTTTTGCGTATTTTGTAAAGCTCTTTTTCGTGATTTTGTTGAAGTGGCTAATTTGGGCTATCGTATTCGTCGTTGGTGTATAATCGAATCTGTTTTTTTTATTTGACATGGACTTCAGCAGTGTTTAGTTTAAGTATGATAGATATTTTCCGCGATTTTGTCTTAGTGGTTATCATCGGTTTTTTTGTTAACATTTGTGTGTATTAAAACCTGGTGACAAATGCTGCGGTAGCTGAAATTTTTTTAATGTTTATTTTTTCGTATTTTGTAAAGCCATATTTTGTGATTTTATGTTATATTAGTGGCTAATTTGGGGTTTCGTATGCGTGTTGGTGTATAATCGAATCAGATTTTTTTTATTTGACATGACCAATTGCTGGTTACTATAGTTTTGAGCTTGTACTTTAGAGTGTATTTGAATTTGAAGGCGAGTGCTGTTGGAGCCGATTTTTTTCAGCAGTGTTTAGTTTAAGTATGATAGATGTTTTCCGTGTTTTTGTCTTAGTGGTTATCATCGGTTTTTTTGTTAACATTTGTGTGTATTAAAACCTGGTGACAAATGCTGCGGTAGCTGAAAATTTTTTAATGTTTATTTTTTCGTATTTTGTAAAGCCATTTTTTGTGATTTTATGTTATATTAGTGGCTAATTTGGGGTTTCGTATGGGTGTTGGTGTATAATCGAATCAGATTTTTAATTTAACATGACCAACTGCTGTTTACTATAGTTTTGAGCTTGTACTTTAGAATGTATTTGAATTTGAAGGCGAGTGCTGTTGGAGCCTATTTTTTTCAGCAGTGTTTAGTTTAAGTATGATAGATGTTTCCCGCGATTTTATCTTATTGGTGTTCATCGGTTTTTTTGTAAACATTTATGTGTAAGTATTAAAACCTGGTGACAAATGCTGCGGTAGCTGAAAATTTTTTAATGTTTATTTTTTCGTATTTTGTAAAGCCATTTTTTGTGATTTTATGTTATATTAGTGGCTAATTTGGGGTTTCGTATGGGTGTTGGTGTATAATCGAATCAGATTTTTAATTTAACATGACCAACTGCTGTTTACTATAGTTTTGAGCTTGTACTTTAGAATGTATTTGAATTTGAAGGCGAGTGCTGTTGGAGCCTATTTTTTTCAGCAGTGTTTAGTTTAAGTATGATAGATGTTTCCCGCGATTTTATCTTATTGGTGTTCATCGGTTTTTTTGTAAACATTTATGTGTAAGTATTAAAACCTGGTGACAAATGCTGCGGTAGCTGAATTTTTTTAAATGTTTTTTTTCGTATTTTGTAAAGCCATTTTTTGTGATTTTATGTTATATTAGTGGCTAATTTGGGGTTTCGTATGGGTGTTGGTGTATAATCGAATCAGATTTTTAATTTGACATGACCAACTGCTGTTTACTATAGTTTTGAGCTTGTACTTTAGAGTGTATTTGAATTTGAAGGCGAGTGCTGTTGGAGCCGATTTTTTTCAGCAGTGTTTAGTTTAAGTATGATAGATGTTTCCCGCGATTTTGTCTTAGTGGTTATCATTGGTTTTTTTGTAAACATTTGTGTGTATTAAAACCTGGTGACAAATGCTGCGGTAGCTGAAATTTTTTTAATGTTTTTTTTTTCGTATTTTGTAAAGCTATTTTTTGTGATTTTATGTTATATTAGTGGCTAATTTGAGGTTTCGTATGCGTGTTGGTGTATAATCGTATCAGATTTTTTTAATTTGACATGACCAACTGCTAGTTACCATAGATTTGAGCTTGTACTTTAGAGTGTATTTGAATTTTAAGGTGAGTGCTGTTGGAGCCGATTTTTTTCAGCAGTGTTTAGTTTAAGTATGATAGATGTTTCCCGCGATTTTGTCGTAGTGGTTATCATCGGTTTGTTTGTGAACCTTTGTGTGTAATCGAACTTGGTGCCAGATGCTGCGGTAGCTGAACATTTTTAATGAGTTTTTTTTGCGTATAAAGCTATTTTTTGTGATTTTTCTTAAAATCATTTTCCGTTTTTTCTTCTTTTTGGGAAAGAATTTTCCTATTTTCTTTCTTAGTGCACCTCTGCTCTATTAGAGGAACACACCTTCTAAGTTTCATGCTTCTGGGGCTAACGGTTTAGGCTGTGCGTTGATTTTTCTTTAAACCATTTTTCCCCGTTTTTCTCCTCTTTGGAAAATAATTTTCCATTTTCCTTTCTTAGCGGATGCCTACGTCATAACATCTACCTGCATGTCAAATTTTAGCCCGATCCGTCCAGTGGTTTGGGCTGTGCGTTGATAGATCACTATGTCAGTCAGTCACCTTTGAGTTTTATATATATAGATATAGATAGAATAAAAACAAATCCGTTCCACGGGATCCCTACATTTTACTGGGATACAAAGTGATGTGCTATTCCAGACTATCTCTGTGCCAAATTTCATCCAGATCTGTCAGTCGTCTGTCCGTCCAAACTTTCGCATTTATATATTAAGTTGAATGACTTTGCAAAACAAATTCTATACTTACTATTAGGTCGTTAAAAACGTGTTTTGATGGATCGAACCTGATTCAGCTTCATTTCTACGTAGGTATTATTTACACAATCTTCCCATCTATCGTTGGCACACCCATGTTGGCAGTCTACATAATATACATATAAACTAAACATCTATGTTTGCGTAAAAACCCCAGGGCTTTTGTTTTACTACCTTAGAGCAATTGATATAGGTACGCGAGTAAAGATATATTTTCACTCAATTCGACTGACTACGCAACATTCTTCCTACTCACCCCAAAATATATATCGACCCTGTAAAATCTTTTTATTTCTGCTCTACCTGAAGAAGGCCGTACCGCACCGCCGTAACAGCTTGCATTTATTTTGTAAGACTTGAGAGGACACGTAAGGAGTATAGGTACTCAGTAACATTAACTGATGAAAAATTTATGGATTCTATTTAGTTTCAGGATGTTTTAGTAAACTTAGGATGGGTTCTACCAATTTAGAGTTAAGGGCCTTAACACTATCGTAACGTGAGATTAATTACATTTTAGGCTTTGTTTTTGACAAGTCTACAATAGAGACTGTTAGATCGAATCTTTATCTGATGGATGGACGTTATCATGTTGGTAAAACCCGCCATTAAAAAACAAATAGGCCCTAGAACAACTAATAATACCCATGACAGATACTTATAACAATAAATAATATGTATTAGTTGTTCTAGGGCCTATTTGTTATTTTAATGTCAGGTTTTACCAACTTGATAACGTCACTAACCTTACCTTCCTACTACTCCAATTATGACATAATTTTAATTGTGTATTCACACAATATGAACAGAAAACGAAAGATTTTATGTCACATGGCAGCGAGGTTTTTAGCATATTCAGCCCAGTACCGGTCCTTTATGAAAATAAGTGAAAATTACAAACACCAGTCAGAGTGCACAGCCCCGGTTTAATGGGGTGTCTTTATAGTAATGTTTCTCTACCATCCATCAGTAGGATTACTCGAGGCGGGTTCTGTCGCTGCTACAGCCTTTTGGGAATGAAACACTGAAAGCGACCTTTGCGATCCGTTCAATTATTCTGTTAAAAACGAAGCGCTTCAGGAAAAATGAACTCAAAGAGACTTTTAAAATGCGAAGCGATTTATGCGATGAATACAGTAAATGCTGCACTGCGTTTTGAATTTATGTCATAGTGCCTTTTAAAGTTTCAACATTGTACAAACAATATTTTGATACAATTTACCTCGACTCTGACATGGAAAAAGGAAATTCCCTCATGATTTTAATCTCAAAATACGGTAAACATGTTTCTGTAGTATTTAGGTAAAAGGACATCAGAAAAAAACACAGGTAAATTTTATGTTTTATTTTATACATAAATTCTTTTTCATCAAACACTTTCTCATAATTTTTAAATAATTAGACAAAGACAATATTTTAATGGATATGCGAAATATCCATTAAAATTGATTTGAAATGCTCAGTACATAGCCAACATTTAAGCATTTGGTCGAATAGGTGTATTGTCTTGGGTTATATTCGTCCCATTTTAAATTACATTGTCCAAAAAATTCGAAAATGGATCTGCACTTAGCTATGCATATTACAAGATAGAACCATCAATTATGTATATATATTTTTAATCAGCAACAATATTTCCATTCTCAACTACCTACTTTTAGTATTTTACTAACATCTACGAATATTCAATTTAAGTATTTTTATTCTATGAACAGCATTAATAAATTTGGTTGAGAAACAATCTTACCTACTCACTAAACAATATTTTTAATTTTTGATTTATGCTATGAAGAACTCAAGAACAATAGAGTTCAAAATAAATATTTTAAGAAATAATGTTAGATTATTCTTGAACCTAATACCTGATGCGTGCCGTTTTGTTGATCGTAAACTGAAGTTTTCAGAAATATTATGAAATTAAAACTGGTTTAAGCATATAAGTACACAATCTCAATTCTTTCTTTTTACTACTAGGTAATCCTATTGTATAATCCTATTGTGACATAATTTATTCCCTTATTTGTGATAGACAAGTTTGGTATTCCAACATACCAAAATTATCCAATAGATCAGCATAAATTACCTGCTTTAGCTAAAAAATAATCGAACCAAAAACGAATATAAAGCTTTTAACTAAAATATTTATTGTTTTAACCTTTTTCATGACAAATTTATGTTTTAGAAATTTCAGTCGTAATCAATTGATAACTTCTAAATAATACGATACTTATACGAACTACCGTAACTTACACAAAGTATTTACACCTGCTTTAAGAACTTAAGAAAATCACAAAATGCACTTTCATAATTTTTAAGCGTTCATACCATTATTATATACAATTCTATAATAATTGATAGTTTTAAATATCGAGCAATCACTACACATAAATATTTAGTAGTAAAACATTGCAATACTTAGAAATATTTTTTCTTAAATTTAATATATTTGGTTGAAAACACACGGAACACTTAAGCATAGCATATTTACTCCAGTATACTATACTGTAATTAATAGTATGTGTATATAATATTTAAACTTTGTATGCAGTACTGGTTTATGGAAAGCTTTAATTTCCTCTTACACATCGTCGTGAGAAAAGTTGGGGCTTATTAAGCTTCACTTGTATTGCTAAACACGACGTTACAAAGCGTTAAAGTCAAATGCCGACTTCAAAACGTTCTAAACCAAATACTACATATTATATTGATATTTTTAGCGGCCGCTACATACATGTGCTATATTTTGGTATGTTTATTTATTTATTTTATTTAGTACAGAGTTAAGTATATTTTAACTTCAACAGTAGCTTATAAAGCCTAGGTGTGTCTAACTACTGGGTTCACAATACAACTTGATATCGTAGTTTATAATGAATGAATGTATGATTGTAACTTGGATGATACACCTAGTTGTAATACAATTTTATATCAATATTATTAAAATTTAACAACACCAAATACTTCTGAAACGATTTCATTCATAATTTTAATATAATTTTATTGTAATGTATTTTGACGTATGTAAATACAAAGTGGAATGTATTTGAATAAATATACTATCTTACGTAAGAATTGTAACGGAAATATAAATATTTTTATTCAAAGAAGGCACAAAGGATCAATTAATGTGAAAATAATTATCTCATATGTTTTTATTTTAAAAGTATATATACTAATATACGATAAAATTATTTGTTTCAAAACAGTTTATATTCAATATGAATTATTATTTATGCCTAAAGGGTAAGTTTTATATAAGGTACAATACCAAATTTTGTTGTTTAAATACCTTTCATTATCAAAGCAATAAGATTCATCTAACAATCATATAAATTTTCTTTATAAGTGATATATTTAAAAAACTTTATTGTTTTATTAAAAACATTAAAAATACTGGCAGTACATAGAGTCATAATCTCAGTGATAAGATACCAATAGCAATCTACACGTTCATTACACAACTATTAATAATAATAATAATGCTTTATTATGAACAAAAAACCAGTTTGTACATCATTAGTTTGCGGAAATACGATGATGTCTGCAGAAGTTAAAAAACTGTGTCGCAGACATCAACGCCCTCCTCCGTATTTAAGTAGGTAAATAAGTTCCATTCTATTGGATCTGATACTAAAAAATAATAATATATAATAATATATAATATATATTATAAACTTTCAAAAGCTAACTAGATTTTCCAAAAAGAGAGGGTAGTACAAAAGTGAAGAACATCACTACAAACTGCTACATTTAACTTAAATAAATAAATATACGGTAACAAACTGGAGAAACTTAAATTTACTTTGATACCGCCTTGCCTAGCCATAAGGCAAGGACTGTAGCATTTTATGGTAAGTAATTCAAATAAATCTCATTTGAAATAAAAAATAGTTAATTGACTCATAAAAATAAACTAATGGACGTTTAATTTTCTAGGATTCTTGCAAAAAGAAACGAGAGGAGTAGAACAAAGATACTGTCGGCGAAGTAAAGTTTTTCAGCGGAGCCGGTAGCCCTAATGTCACTTTCTAGGACAAAAGGTTCGTCAATGACGTGGATGATTCCGTTGGTGCACTCGACGTCAGGCCGGAACACATGGATCCAATGACCGTTCCATTCAACATAGTAATCTGCAATACATTTTAATGTTCGCATTAGCATTGCAGCGTGGCAAAGCTAGTATCAGTTGAGCTCTAGATCGTTTGTAACTTTTGGTTCTTGTGTATTTTGTAAATATTATGTTTTTTAATGTTTAAGTTCTTTCAATCTATTTTGCTCCAAACTATATTGTGAAAAAATAATGTTGTTATCACATTATTTTTTAATAAAATATTTATGTAACTGGGCTAGTAATATTTCAAAGGTTCAAAAAAATCTGAGTTCAATCAAAAGATAAGAGGCTACTCACTTTTATCTGACTCCTTGACTCGCAGACGGAGAGGGTCGCGTGACGTCGGCAACACGAAGGGATGTGTTTCATTTCCTAACAGCTTCAGATCGGACACAGTGTAGGCACGCCCGGCTCTGATCACGTGACGCTCCAGAATTTGCTTGGTCTGTGGAATAGATTTATAGAATAGATTGAAAAATCTTTTTTGTGCACCTTACAAACTAACTAAAAGTTTTTTACGCATAAATATTATTCAATAAATGTACAATGGACGGTCTCATTGCTATAGATACTTACTTATTAGATGTAGTTAAGTTAGTTGGTTTTTTTCAAAATGTGTGTTATATTTTACACCTATGGCGAATATGGATACGTAGTAGCGCTATTTTTCCTCAAGTAACCCAATACGTAACAAACAGTCATTTGAAGTCATTCAAAATGGTCCATAAACATACCAAGAATTTGTCACTCGTGAAAATATTAAACCACAAACCTTCAGTGCTAACATTCGTACAGTAGTACTTACCTACGACGTCAAATACCATTTCTCAAGCTTTAACACAAAAAATATTAGAACAGACAGTGGGAAAACAAAAATTTTTAGTAGCTTACAAAGTATCCGAAGTCCTCCTTGAAAAGTGCCTTGTATGCTGAAGGGTGCCTGATTTGGAACTTGAGCCAAGCGTGATCGCGCGGCACGAAGTACGTGTAGCGATGCTCCATGTCGTTCAGTTGCTGGTTGAACATCTCACGTTTACCGAGCTTGTAGGTAATGCTGGAAAAAAAACATCGTTACTGTGTATGCAAAATAGTTGAAATGAATTTTGCTTGAAGTATGGTTTTGTACAGGTCTTATAACTAATTAAATTCACACACTTCTTCGCTTAACTCAGCATGCAAAGAAGAAATAAACATAATTGGGTACTAATAAAAATTGAAAACAAATGATTGGAGGGCAATTTCAATAAAAAAAAATTATATTGGTATGTAAAGCTAAGCTAAAAAAATTGCCAGTAAAAATTAAACATGATTGAATTAGAAATTGAAATTAAAAAAAAATGCATATCATACATACCACATAATTACATAAATAATAGAAAATTATTCTTAGCCATAAACTCTCTGATACTGTAAAAAGAGTTTTCAGTTAGAAACTGTGTAAGTTTTATTTAAGTTTAGTTTTTTTATTTCATTGATTTGGATCAGTTGAGCTATCTCTAGATCGTTTGTAACGATCTGCAGATAGCTCAACTGTTTCTTGTGTATTTTGTACATTTTGTAAATATTTGTTTAATTGTAAGTTTCTTTGTGTAAATAAATAGTAATAAAATTTTTAAGTTTAGTTGTGATAAATGAAATGCATAATTTACCTGGTTTCCATAGTACAAGCTCTAGCTTAGTTTGGGGTTAAGATTAAAATGTAAATTGTTCAAGAATATTTATTTATAAATCCTACCTAATATTTTTTTGATAGCTACGCTAATATTCGAGGTTTTTAATTCAAAGTAAGATATTTAAAGATCACTATTGTGTTGTTAAGTTTGTGTTGTGTAAATGTAGAAGTATTTTTATGGCTATGGATAAATTATAAAGTAAAATAAAAGCTGGCTTATAAGTCAGTAACTTACTTCAGCATAGGATCAGTTTTCATTTTCTCATAAACCGTGGTGTAAGGTACTCCTAGCACTCTATCAATAATGTGTAGGAATCCGTTAGTAGCCGCGATGTTAGGCAGAGTCACGGTAGCGTTCACACCGCCACCTTCAACGGTCAAGGTCTGGTTTGCGTCGTGGTTCAGTACGTTGAAATAGAGGTATTTTCGGGGTGATGCCGTTGGGGCTTGGTAGATCTAGAATAGGATAATCAACTTTATACTTGTATCCAAAATTTGTATGAATCTATGGCCATTCGGAAATAAATCAAGCAATGTGTGAAACATACCTACTCATCTTAATTACTATTTAATTTCGATTTATATTATGTAGAAAAGACATAAACGCGCGCACTGTGCTACGCTATTGCTAAATTATATAATTATCGTTAGAACAAAATTAAATAATTTAAACACAACATTTCTTTTTACAACTTTTTTTTGTTCTTTTCCACAGGGCAAAAAGTAGTGACCAAATAAGACAGTCATGCTTGATCTTGAGAATCAATTAAATGTATGTTATCAACCATCACGAAACGGAACATGCTAATAAAAATCTACTTCTGTATGTAACTTTTAAGTACCCGACCACAGATACCACCATGCAATACAGGAAATGCTCATTAATAACCTGGCATCTGGTAATGATTGGAAAACAATAAATAAACCAAAATGACCCGACAATAAAACGGCGACGAGAATGAATAAAATCGAATTTAAAATTGGATTAACGTACAGTTCCTGGGAGCTGTTTCCACGAGCAGCAGCGAAATCAGAGCATTAAATCCAGTAGAACACGATATTAATATTAATCGAATATGCATAATCGAAAAATAAATTCACCACATTGTTTTCAATGAATATTTTATCATAAAAAGTGGAAATGGAGATTCCGTTATAATTTTAATGGAAGATAAATATTTACCTGATTCATGTTGTTGTGAATGATTGCGTCCTTAGGCAGCCTCTCTCGAACCAAATGAAGGTTCAGAATTTCCTTTAATTTCTGTTGGTTCCTTCAAATAGAATACAACTGTTTAGTTCCTTTATTTCGATACTTATGTTAATTTTACGCATTACGTGATTTATTAAAAATTTACTAAGGGGTATTTTTTTCAGAATAACGCCATGCGTTGAATAAAAAATTTCAGTCCTTGTTTTTAACATGCCTTAAAAAAGGATTGATATGTTTTTATTTGACGGATTTTATCAGTAGTTTGAAAAATTTGCTCTAAGTTTATTTATATGTTTGCGTTTGCATAGGTCACGGCAATGACGGCATATAATGCGGGGTTTACATGGGTCGATTTCGTCGGTCGAGATTCCCGCCATTTGCTGCAAATCGTCCATGTAAATAGCGAATATCAAACCCAACACTTTGACGGATTAGGTTAGTGCAGTCTCAAATCTTGATACACTCGATCGCACAACAAGAACGCCGTGGCAAGAAGTGGCGTATTAATTACGCTTTGTACCAACATATTTTACCTGATAATATTTTGTACACTGATATCATTCCAAGCTTCGTTAGAAGGTGCAAAGAGAGTGATGTCCTTAGCCAGCGTGAGCTCGTTAAGGAACTGGTTGTTAGCACCTAGATCCATTATCACCTCGTAGAATTTGCAAAGAGGACCGTCTTCCTTCTCCTGTTTAATACAAAAAGCAATTACTTTTAGAAAAATGAAAAATGTTCTTTGATATTGTCGGCGGGCAAATTATACCAGCCCGACTACAATTTCCATATCTTGCATCTAAAATGTTCAAGTTGGTCATGTCACTGGTTGGATTCCAAGATTAACCGCTCGAGATTTGCAAACGTTTATTAATGGAGCAGGGGGCTAATTCTCGGGCCGATCTCGATCATTTTGCAATTTTATTTTATTGCTTCTTTTCACAACCCCGCACTTTTTCTACGTTTTCCGTATATCGTAGCTGTTGGCGCTTTTATGATGAGGTTGTTGATGAATTACTCAAGGAAATCTGGTATTCTATCTTCGAAAAGAAGCAATAAAATAAAATTGCAAAATGATCGAGATCGGCCCGAGAATTAGCCCCCTGAATTGTACCGCTTTTCTAAATTTCCGAAAAAGCTATAATATGTTTTAGAACTACAATAGATATAAAAATATGTGTATCTTAATAAATAAATCGTGTAGGTACAGGTACATACTTCTGTTATAAATCGTTTTTATATCTACTTGAATTATATCAAATTATAGTCAACGGGAAGTCAACTTCGGTGCGATTTTAATTAAACACCGAAATTTACTTTTTCATATTCCTTCCTTTCAAAGCCTTTGTCTACTTTGAATAGATTAAGTAATTAATACTTCACCTCGGCACAAGAAGTTTGTAGAACAAAGAATATTAAATTATAAAAGTGTCTAGTATTAAAAGGATATAACAAGTTAGAGTCAAACCACTAAATTAGCATGGATCAGCACTTCATGTCCGCATGAAGTATTGAATATGAACAGAATATCGATAAATAAATACGTGACTCGAGTATCTATTAGTAGGCTAGTTATGTAACGACATTTTAAGCCGAAACTAATACCATGCGTGTAAATGTCGTTTGACCCTAAAAAACTATGCATGCAAAATGTAGGCAGTACTTACGATTCCCTATGTTTTCAAGGTCATGCAGGGTCCGACAGCGGAGTGGGTGGAAGGCACAAAACAAATGAAAGATACAATACTTTTACTGATGTGTTTCTAAATGTTTACTGTGGACTTATTATTTATATACTTGTGTTTATCTCTTTTGAATTTATTTAGTTAGTACGACGAAAGTTTGAAAATTTCGTCCTACGTACAAAAACAAAGCCTTAACTGTGTGTTTTTTAAAATTCCTACTCATGCCCTTATGTGTTTATTATGTGATAATGGTGTTCTATACCTACCATACAGAAATCCTTAAAGATCGCAGCGGAGGAGACCATTAGGTACCTAAATACGACGTGCCTAAATTAAAAATGTGAAAATTCAAAAAAATAAAAACGCATGTTATGGGAACTATGGAACTAATTATTTGTACTTCAAACTATATAAGTCAATAAGCTTACCATGATTACCTACACGTAATGTACGCACATAGTAAAAAATAAAGTAAACGTGCTTCAATCTCAATCAAGAGTAAAAGACACTCACAGGGATAAAATAAAAAGAATGAAATTAGTTAGGCACTTCATTTTACCTTCATTGCCTGGTTCCCATAAGAATGGAGCGAAAAGTCAATGTCACATTGTAATAAAATTCGTGTAAAAAGAACAAGCGAAAGAAAACAAGAAAGAAATTATTAATATCGCATCAACTGCGGCAAAAGTTTGTCAGGAACAATATTGATCATGGAAGATAAGAAAACTTCGTAATACCCAAATTGTTTGAACATTATAGGAACATACCTTGAGGAAGTCTATAACGGAAGTGTCAATGACCATGAGAGGTCGCTGGATGAGATGGACTACTCCGTTCTTGACGGGGATGTTAGCTCTGACGATGTCAGCTAAGACCACTCCACGGCTGTGCTTGGCATCACCGGCTACCGTATTGGATTTCACATACGCTGAAAATCAATTACTAATATGAACGAAAATAGTTTTTACTGCAAATTTAAATAAGCTAATAGCTCGACTATGCTGTACGGGAAACCCACCAGTATTTATTTATTTACATCATACCGTTGTAAGAGGAAAATATAAAAAATTGGTATGAAATTGGATTTGGAAATTCCACGGTTGCAGTGTTTCAATTAACTAGCAAAAACTGAAGAGTACAAATTCACAGAGCACCGATGGCCTGCAATAGATTATGCCTAGGTGGTAGCCGGGTGGTAGGCAAAACAGTGTGGTTTAATTAATGGAACTGAACCGGACTGTGTTCTTATCGGAATTGTAAATCTACAATCGTTTAATTTACTGTATCTCCAAATGGCAGATAGGCTTATTTGATGTATATCTGTTTTAATCAAAAAATCCAATATTTTGTCCAATTCTTTATAGAAAGTCGTTCGAACGTTTGATTTCAGATTCATAGAAAACTTACTGATTTCCTCCTTCCCATTCATAGAAGTGCTGAAAGATATGATGACCTTCACGTTGTCTCCGAAGGCAAGAGTCTCAAACTCTTTGATATCAGGTGTAGCTTGCGTGAACAACACATGGTGAGGTATGACGTGGCCATCGATCACCTTCTCATCTATCAGATCTGACCTAGTTGTAGGCTACAAAAATAATATACTTAAGTGATATAGGTAGTATAAATTTATAGGTGCAGTATTTGTGGTTCTTCCACGTGATTGGGACGGTAAAATGTGTAAAGTGAGCATTCTCAAGAAGGTATTTAAAATACAACAATAACCAACTGGATAAATAGAACACGGTGTATTGTCACTAATAAATAAACTCAACTTCAGCAAACCCGTCAGACATGTTTATTAAGTAAAGAGGGTGAAACCAATTAACATAGGTTTTTTGGGATCCTAAATTTACCTTAAATCCCTCATCCACAGGAATGAAGAACGTGTGCCTGCCATCAGCGTTGAACACCTTGTTCTTTTGGAGCTGGGTGACTTTCTGCCTGAACGACCTGCAAAAAATACACTTTTATGAAAGCATTCTAGATGCTTATGTACCATCCAGAAATTCTAACACCCAATCCCCAAACCCAATAGTCAGTAAAGATAAGCTTCTAAACATAACTGTATACTTTCGTTGCTTGTCAAACCTGAGTCTATGCTGTCCGATATTGAAAACATCAGAGTGCTCGAGGAATTGCATTGCATTGGGGTTGTAGACGGGGCCAGGAGAGCTGGAAGCACTAGTTCCGTGCGGTTGGAGAGGCTGCAGCACCTGGTCTATCACGTGAAGGATCTGGGACAAGTTAAACAAAATTAGCTGCTTGCCTGATTTAACTGGGAAATAAAAGTTCGCAGGCAAAAATAAGAAATTAAAAGTTGGTGACCACTAACTTGAAGATAATTAAAAATCCTTTATTCCATTGGGGAATAAATGTTTTGGAATGGCGACCACAAACCAGAATACAAAAAGTACCCACCCACCAGATAGACTGAAGTTGGTGGATGGAAAGAGCTCAGAATCGTTCTTCCTGGAAATATGTAGCGGAGTCCTATGTCCAACAATGGACTTCTTCAGGCCTCAAATAAAAAGAGTCAAGGCGGGTTTTCAAATTCACCATCATCATCATGAATTTGAAGATGAAACGCGAGACGTTCTGGATTAACAAACATCAAGCTATTGTTGATTTTACACCTTAGCCCACTTCGGAAACTTAACTAAAAGCTTTGATCCTATAATTACAGTGTAAATAATAATACAGGGTAAAATATAATTCAAACACTTGAGTAGAGGTTGGGTTTCAGAACAAGTTGATTTCGGAAAGTTTTCAGTATCTGTACATGAATTAATAAAGCTTTAAAATGAAGAAGAGACATTATTTTTTTGGAAGGGACTGTAATATAAATAGCTTATTGTTCTCACCTGCCGCTTATTGTTCCTGTTCACAGCCTGGTACGACCTTGAAATGTAGACCTTAGCATTATTGACATAGATGTCATCGTGCATTGTGCCCCGGCGTCTCGTCACCCACAGCGGCGGATTTCCGTCCAGCTCGGAAGAGATAGAGTAGTCTAAGTTTGTCAGGGTCGTCGCTAGATTTGCTGTGGAATAAATTATTTGGTTAATAGTGAGTTTGCTGCGAGAAAAAGCTTCGCACCATATAAGAACGGTTGCCGCTATTCCATATTGTTTATCGATTAGACTCTAATTTTATTTTATTAAGGGTCATTGTTTCATTAATCTTGCTAATTATGTTGGGGTTTTAAGGCTTTCATAAAAAGCAACTAGACTTTGTATAAAACGGCTTCAGTAATGATGAATTAAATTCAGCGAATTGTAAAAGTGCTGTTAACTTAAATTTTAAAACAAAAAACCAATCTCAAAACAACATTAGAATATCAAACTTGTCTCTTCTATAACAAGGTTCCCAGCTGGGAATTGGGAACCCAGATGTAACCGCAAGCTATTGGAACGCTCCAACAACGAACGATATGAGTGTTCAAGATTGGCACGCTTAGAAAGTTGTCCCACCGTCAAACTGGCACTGAGAGCAAACTGGGGTTAAACACAGGACACAGGGTAAAGTTAGACTCGAGTTACGACCGACGTGTCGTATCTAAGCCATCGAACTTCAAGTTCGTGCTTGTATCATTTTGGAGTGCGCTAAACCGCTAAAGCTGTGTTGGAAATTTATTCCTTACGCTAGATTCGTACATGAAATTGACGATAAAATATTGGAATGGTAACGTAAAGGTGTGGTTAAACTGGTGATGCGACCCAAAGTGACTGTAAGTACTGCGAACCGCTAATGTCAATCGTGCATCAATTTTATAATGTACAAGATATAAACCGAAAGACTATGACAGCATTCGACTTCGCGGCCGCGCTACGCTCGTTAGTTTAGAATCATGGACTATTCGCTTTGGCTATATATTATAGTCCGCACTAATCTTTGGTATTCGGATCAAAATTATATTTTTGCAGAAACTACATAGTTGTTATATAAAACTTACTTGATTGCAATTTTCATGACAGAAAATGAAATGTGCGAGCGACAAGCAGTTAAACGGTATTCAGCAGGCTCATAATATGACGTTTGAGATTAGAATTCAACTTACCCTCTTTAAATCGAAATCAACCTACAAGCATTACCTATCTTAGGTTTGAACATTGCTCAAAGTTGGTCCTGTCACTGTTTGTCATTACCCAGTGGTAAGAGAAGCAAACAGTGTAAGTACGGCCACAAATGTCAAGTTGCTGTTGGACATAGCGATTACGTCAATCTTAATTGCTACAGTGCAAACCCTCTGAGACAGTTTCGGCTTTGGAAATTCTCAGCTAAAGTTTATAGTCGAGCTAAGTGCCAGAGGATTATATAACTCAAGTGACATCCTTTTACAGTCGCCTGTACCACAAAATAAAGATTTCACTAAGAAACCTCGCCAAGGCCCGGAATTCAATATTTTACTTTCGAGAAAACACTTACCTGCTCTAGTTTCTTGTTTATCTAGTATTTTGTTCGGTGGAGTATGGCGCGCCTTTAGTCTGCCAGAATTTATTCTTCACTTTGCAGATATTGGTAACTCTTGAAAATGATTTACGACTTCAGCTATAAAAGCTCGTGTCTGTCTCCAGTTATATCAAAATAATTTAAGTTCTAGAACTGCCAGCTAGTCACGGAAAGTTAATTATGTTACTACCTAATTACTATTTCTTTTTAATAAGTGGTATGAAATGTATAACGTTGCATGTTTTAGTAGTTTTAATTGAAACTGGCAGTTTGCTTCTTTTTGTAAGCATAGTTGATATCGAAATTAATTAATGCCATTTTATCGCATGACCACTTTATTTAACTTCATGAGTAGGTATTCAGTGAATATTAAAACATAATTATGTATGTATGTCCGCTGAAAAGGTCTAGAAATACTTTCCTAACGGGGGAAATTTCTTTTTTTTAATTTAACATACACAACATTCATTTTGACTGAGTGGAGAAAGCATTAGCTATAGTATGTACTTACCTCCGTATTCAATACAATTTAAACAACGTGGCAATACTTGGGGCTGTCGTTTAACTCCGTGATGCGTTGGAAAGTTATCAAAACTCTAGTCACTAGAGTTTTGCAACACGCTGCATGAACCTATCGCACTATTATAGTCACCGCGTTACCAACTGAGTCGTTTTCATTGGTCCTTTTCAGGGCCACAATACTATCTACTATGTTTCTATCTGAGTTTATTCTTATTATATGTTTATAACCATCTTACGCACATCTCTATATGGCTCCATAAGACCCACAACTGCGAGCAAGATAGACATAGTGAAATGATTTATGACCGCACGACTCAGTTAGTAACGTGGTGATTACAGAGTCTAGTACGATAGGTGCATGCTGTGTGAAGACTTAATTCATTGTCCTCCTAAAAGGTGTAGCTGTCTCACCAGTGTGATAAAGCACAAGGTTGTCGTCCATGTCTCCATTGAATCGCTGGAATGCCTGGTTGGTGGGTGCGAACAGCGTCATCTGCCGGTAGTGAAGACTGGTGTTTGCGATCACATTGCGCTCCAACAGTGCCAAGAACTGGAACAATGGAATCAATGTTAACATAAGCCACATTGTGAACTTCTGCTTATTATTTTGGCTACAGAAACAAAATATTTTTCATTTTTTTTTTTTTTTTTTCATAAGCCATGCCAGAAAAATACTCGAAATGATTTGAGAATCAGAAGGAAGGTTTTTCATTCATGCTTGTTGAGCTTTGTTATAAATAATTAACATAAAACTTGGTAACCTGACTTCAAAGAACTTGCGACAATGCGACCACTTCGAAAGCGAAAAAAAGAGAATCACCAAATTCGACGGAGAAATTACAGTCGAACATAAAACCTCTTCCTTCTTTGAAGCTGGTTAAATAATGAGGCTTGGTGGGAGTGACTGAAGTTAGTCAAGTATTTCAAAGTTTTTACAGTCAGAAAACAGACTGCACAATTTGCTCTGATGAAAGTTTCTGAACTATTCTCACAGACAACTAAAATGTGCGAGTACAACAATATTTTGTTACGAAGAATTTCTGGCATCAGTTGTATGAAAATAATCATCTGCTCCTTTGTTCATATCATTTTCACAAATTCGTAATTCTTTATTGCACACAATACAAAACATAGGAAAATATCAAAAATAGAGGACATGTACAAAAACGAGATGAACCGAGGGCATAAACAAAGTGGCATTAAAATAAAATATTGTTTATGTTGCTGAAAGACCACAGAAATCGATTTTAAGTGAGACTTTGGTAAATAAGTCAATGTGTGAATAACGTCAGTAGACTTACACATAGAAAGAAAGGCGACAGATGTACAGAAATCACGTACCATTGCGCAGTGGCAAACAATAGGGACCCTGGAGACAATGCTGTTTATCTGCTATACACATATGTAAATCCTTGTACCTGAATGGCCTTTAATATGTACACCTTTGTTTGAATTTGGCACGACTGTTAGATTGTGGTGATATTAATCTCTGCAACCCAACTTTACCTACTGCCTAATAAATAGACCAGAAAACGTTAAGTTACGGGAATCTCACTTGTAAAAGTACTCTCTGGTAAGTAGTCACTTGTAAGTATTTAATAAATACCACACAAATTATGGAACAAGACAGTCTATTAAAGCAATAATCAGTATTCAGTATATTTATCGCTTCATATGCATGCAAATTTAATATTGCCACATTTTAGGACTAGTTTTTAGAATCAATACATAATTTACCCTGTAAGGTTGTTGCAATACAGAAGAAGCGGACCGATATTGTTAACGTGCAGGAGCCTAATTCTCGGCTCATCTCGGATCATTTTGCAATTTTATTTTATTGCTTCTTTTCGAAAAAAGAATGGCAGATTTCTTTGAGTCCGTATCAACGACCTCATCGTAGAAGCCGCGACAGGTACGATATACGGAAAACGTAGAAAAAGTGCGGGGTTGTGCAATGCAAATGTGTATTTGTAATGTCTTATTTGTCTTACTTATGTCAATTAAATGTATTTTCTTTCTTTCTTATTTAAGGGACATTGAAAATCTCGGTCGGCCCGAGAATTAGGCTCCAGATTGTAAGCAAATTAATAAAAAAAGATAACGTTTGAAACTATAATGGTTTTTAACACTATTCTGCCATGGTAAATATCCCATTGTTCATAAAAAGGTCTTTTTTATTCAACAGTGGGTTGTGAAAATATTAAATGAGTTCTTGTAAAAATGCAATTGTTTTCTGCTTTATGTTAAAATATATCAAGTAGACTGGAACAGTGATTAAACCTGAATGCATAAATCTCAATACGGACGAAATAATGGTTTACTGTCAAAGAGATTTGGCCTCTGCATTTACAAAATGAATGCCTGCTGATAAATGTTTTTTATAAATGTTGTAATGGACTATTTAATGGCTATTGCAGAGAGAGAGAACATTAAAAATATTGGGATATGGTTGATTATCAAGAGCCACGGTGTGATACTGATGCATATTTATTTAGTGTTCGTGTACCAACGGGTTTCGTCTGAAAACCAACGTTTTATTCCATCTCTGGATGGTAGCATTGTGCTGAAACGGGGTCTGTTTGTCGCGCTCGGCACATGGGAAACTTTTGCACCTATTTTGTCTTCTGTTTTAGTTTATTTTTAATTACTTATTGGGTTGTTATATGTTTGAGGTATGAGACAAATAAACGTATTTCTTTCTTTCTTTCTTTACAAGACATCCGAATAGCTCCATTTATATTATGTAAAATGTAAATAATTTTGCAAACACAACATCATTTTAAAGAACGGACGTGAGCCGTTGCTATTTTTGGACACTAAGTAGGTTCATCTGAGACAATTGTCGTAATGCGGTCGGAAGTCGGTCATTGTGACAAGTCCATACGCTCATCTTCACTGTCCCTTGAACTTTATTCATACTTCATACGAAATAACATCTAAACTGGTAAAACGCTCCATAAGCGGGTGTCTGGACTTAACAGGCTAAATGAGTGCAAAACGTAGGTCTAGCTAACTAGGTGTGAAGAGAAATGCGACTACAATGTGTAGATTGAGATTTTAGAACTGGCGGACAGTTTAATAGTGTTCAACTCTGGTAGCAAGATTGTTGCGTTTCTATGATGTTTCAGTTTATTTTAAACATAGCTCACCATACATGAGTTCATATTGCTCCAAACAGTCCAACATTGCCAATTCAATTGCTCCGAAAGGGTCCATTTTCCGTCTTTAGTGCGAAAATCGTAGTTTTATTTCGTCATAAAAATAAGTTAGCGGCCGTTCCGAAGACAACAAGAACAATGGAGCAACGTATTTCGTACAAAAAAATCTCGTTAAAACTTTCCAACATTTTGTTAAAGGTACACTTACGAGAAAAATAGTAACTATAATACCATAAAGGGACCAATAGATATTATTTCATGTGAATTCATACTTACCTTTTTAGGGTTCCGTAGCCAAATGGCAAAAACGGAACCCTTATAGATTCGTCATGTCTGTCTGTCTGTCTGTCTGTCTGTCTGTCTGTCCGGCTGTGTCACAGCCATTTTTCTCCGAAACCATAAGAGCTAGACTAATGAAACTTGGTGAGTAGATGTATTCTGTGAACCGCATTAAGGTTTTTACACAAAAATAGAAAAAAAACTATAAATTTTGGGGGTCCCCATACTTGAAACTGAAACTCAAAAAATTTTTTTTTATAGAACCCGTACGTGTGGGGTATCTATGGATAGGTCTTTGAAAATTATGTTGAGGTTTTTAATATAGTTTTTTTCTAAAACTATAAATTTTGGGGGTCCCCATACTTGAAACTGAAACTCAAAAATTTTTTTTTCATAGAACCCATACGTGTGGGGTATCTATGGATAGGTCTTCAAAAATGATGTTGAGGTTTCTAATATCGTTTTTTTCTAAACTGAATAGTTTGCGCGAGAGACACTTCCAAAGTGGAAAAAAGTTGGTCCCCCCCCCTCTAACTTCTAAAATAAGAGAATGATAAATCTAAAAAAAATATATGTTGTACATTACTATGCAAACTTCCAACGATTTTTGGTTTGAACGAGATCTAGTCAGTAGTTTTTTTTTTATACGTCATAAATCGTAAACCATAATTTACCTTTCGACGAACTACAAAAACCTTTATAATATGTTAATTGATGCTACGGAACCCTTCATGGGCGAGTCCGACTCGCACTTGGCTGCTTTTTTTACTTAACTTTTTATGTACCTAGCTTAAATCTTTGATTCGTTCCAAACTTACTTAGCCATGATAAAATATACTGCGGAAGAGCGAGACTCTCAAACACAGATATTTCCATACTTAAAAAAGAGTCCATGAAATTTACCATAGATTTAGTTATCTGCATAAATAATTTGTATTGTATTGTATTGTGCCAATAGTCTTGAGAATGCTGGAGGTATTTATATTTATTTTTATTTGAAACTAAAAATTAAATTAGTTGCTGTGCCCTAGCAGGGTTTATGTTTGAAACTATTGTGTATTTGAATTTTAATTGGAAAAAAACTGTGATACCTACCTCTTCTACAGTTTATTTAAATTAAAAAAAGTGCATAAACCTGAAAATTACTAACTTAACAAGACATTTCCAAATGTTTAATACGTATCCAACCTTTAGGTTATGTACTTATGTAATACTCGTATGTGTAGATATGTATGTTATTACAACAAAAGAAAATACACCATCATTTTAGCTTTTGATATATACGCAAAACCACGAAAAGCTAACATAATTTCCTTTTTTGTGACAATAATCAGCCAAGAGAGCCTTCCGAATGTGTGCAGCCGGTATGGTATGGACGAAAGGTCTAAAGAGATTTCAAGATATAACTGGCATGTGGGTGCTGTGAGAGCCAGCCTAAACCCTAATGGATGTGGAGACGACAATCCTTTCGGAGTGCCCTGAGGATTATGCTGTGCATGATCCCAAACAAGAAAGTGTTCATACACCAGGTCAAAGAGTTTTTTATCGAAAAGGGATACCGACGTTATTGGAACTCCGAACTATTTGTAATTCCATAGCCATATTTTGTTATTGGTACTGCATGATTGTTGAAATTAAATGTCGTACATAATAGGTAATGCAAAATAATCGTTGGTTTACTTTTATAATTAATTGCTGCATGACCATAGTTATTGGAACTTCTGCTAGGATCATATTAGGCATGGTTATTTTTCTATGACATCTATCCTTTTTTATTTTAACTTCAAATAAAAAAGGACGAGGTTCTCAATTCCATAGTATTTTTTTAATGTTTGTTACTGCCATGATATAGATACTTCTGAGGTTAATGAACCGATCTACTTATAAATAATAGAATTTACTAATAAATTCTTAATCTGGAAGTTTTGTAATTCAGTAATTTGGCCATAAAGTTGGGTTCTCACGTTTTTAGGGTTCCGTAGCCAAATGGCAAAAACAAAACCCTTATACATTCGTCATGTCTAGCTGTCTGTCTGTCTGTCCGTCCGTATGTCACAGCCATTTTTCTCCGAAACCGTAAGAGCTAGACTGATGAAACTTGGTAAGTAGATGTGTTCTGTGAACCGCATTATGATTTTGACACAAAAATAGAAAAAAAACTACCTATAAATTTTGGGGGTCCCCTTACTTACTATACTATACTTGAAACTGAAACTCAAATTTTTTTTTCATCGAACCCATACGTCTGGTGTATTTATGAATAGGTCTTCAAAAATGATGTTGAGGTTTTTAATATAGTTTTTTTTAAAACTGAATAGTTTGCGCGAGAGACACTTCCAAAGTGGTAAAAAGTTGGTCCCCCCCCTCTAACTTCTAAAATAGGAGAATGATAAAACTAATAAAAATATATTTTATTTATTTTATTTTATTTTATTTTATTTAGTATGTTGTACATTACTATGCAAACTTCCAACGATATTTAGTTTGAACGAGATCTAGTCAGTAGTTTTTTTTTATACGTCATAAATCGTAAACCACACTTTACCTTTCGACAAACTACAAGAACCTTTAAATTATATTACTTGATGCTACGGAACCCTTCATGGGCGAGTCCGACTCGCACTTGGCCGCTTTTTTTAAAGATTATATTATGCATTAAAAATAACTGGATTAAAACACAACTACATCATAAACTATACTTATTTTACTAAAAGCTATCTAAATTCAATGCCCCAGAGATAATAATTCATTATATATTATTCAGTTCTATATTGGAACAATAAGCCCTCATTAATAAATTATCACAGACTATCTACAATGACATTATTTGGAATAATATCATGAAGGTACACAGGACAAATGTAATTCATTTTGCGTGCACCTATTTTGGCTTTAATATTAATGATGTTTTTTCCCGTTTTTGCATTAATTTGCATTGATGCTCTGTTCCTATTTGTCGTAGCGAGATGTTATTATAGCCTATTGCCTTTCTCGATAGATGGACTATCCAACACAATATTTCTTGTAATTCGGACTATAGTCGGATTTTTAATTAGACGATACCGACTGACAGTAGCTCATGTCACTTTGTAAAATAATGTTGCCTTATTTAAAGTAATAGTGCTGCGTTCAGTTCTCGTTCAATCAGATGAATGAACAATGAGTGAATAGTTAATCATTTCAAACTATAAAATAATATTGAAATTTGTATAAAAAAATGTATAAAAGTGCTCTGATAATAATATAAGTTACTTGTAGTATGTAACTACAATCAGTTTTTTGACGGTTTATTACAAAGCGCGGGGTGGTGACTTGTGCCAACACCGATGAACGCCACGCGCGTCGGTCACCATTTTGTTTGTAACTCGGCTTCTAACCTCTGGTCTGATAGCACGAATGTTTTTCAGCGCTCACGCTGTTTAGTTATTGTTTTTGTAAAGTTTTTCGTTACGTTGTGTTTGTGGTAATTGTTGTGTATTTTGTTGCTTTATTGTTTCGGGCGAACGATATGGATACTCAACCAAGCACGTCAAGTCAAGTTCGGCACACTAACTATTCACTAGAAAAACGAGGCAATTTCATTCATTCAGGAGTTTTTTCAATCATTCACTTTTTCACAACACTATTTTTATTTCATCAAAAACTGACAACACAGTAAACGTCAGCTAGCTTCGTCTAATTAAAAATCCGAGTATAGCAGTTCTCGTTATTAGCGTATTCAACCAAACAAACCACAGAGCAGCCAACACGCTTTTGCTTACGCAAAACAATCAAACTCTTTAAGGTCTTATTAATAATCCTAGCGTAGCGTTGCGTTGGACTGGTTGATCCGTGTTTGTCTCTTGCATTGACATGCCAACTCGAACAAATGTGACAAAACACGATTTAACTACTCCAGCGGCGTTGCGCCAGGATTATTAATAACACCCTTAAGCTTTATAATATTATGCATAGATAATAATTTATGTATAGTTTTGGCAAGGTGTACTTTCTTACATAATTATATTATAATTTGAAGTGACACAAAAAAACCTTCACGACTAACTTCTTAAGTGTAAGGCATGTGTAAGGTTGTTATATTTCAAAAGTTTTTTTTGTCCCATAACAACTGGGGAGAGTAAATTACTTATTAATTGAAATATACCGTGACTTTATACGTAATACAAATTGTTGGTTTGGCATAACCACGTGTACCTACTTATTAATATTCTGTGACGACAACCATTAACAGCTTTTTAGTTCCGGTCTAGGTTTGGAAAATGGTCTCACTCCGGTCCCGTGTCTGTTCGTTATGTTTGCCGCCGTTATCGAATCTAAACTACCTACTTAATTAAAGGTATTCAATAAAACCACATTGATCAATTCGAGATCTATAAAGGCTAGGCCAAACCAACCACGTCGCGGTGGCGCGTGGCGCAGTTGTTGTGTATGAACTTGTAACGACGTGTTCACATCGATATTTTCTCTGTTTGGCCGTAGCATCCAGTGCAGCGGCGAAGGCGATCAAGCGCTGCACGCAGCTTTTATTTGTTGAGTTGTTGAGTATAAATTATATCTATTGTTTATGACGTCACTTAAACCTGGTGAACACTGGAACGAACGCGACGACGTGCCTTGCACACATCTAAGCGTTCTGCGGTGGGGATCAGTGAAACGCTGTCAAATATGACTGCGATATTTAACAGCATTTCACTGAACGCGGTGGCGATCAGTGTTAGTTTATGCACGCGCCTAGCCTGTAATACCAGTGGCTTGACATTTAAAATAGCTCGTTAGAATCCAAACTTCTACGAATCGTTCTCTCTTCTTGCTAATTATGGAATTATGAAATATTAATTGCAGAACGATTTGGAGATCTCTCCAATCAACTTTCCGCCTTATTTATTCCAGCGGCTGTCGGTTTTTAAACCTAAATATTAATAATCCTAGCGTAGCGTTGGACTAGTTGATCCGTGTTTTATCTCTTGCATTGACATGCAATTGTCAACTTGAACAAATGTGACAAAACACGATTTAACTACTCCATCGTTGCGCCAGGATTATTAATAACACCCAAAACGAACACGTAAAGGAAAGCCACGGTTAGGTACTCATCGCCTAATAAAATGAACGATTCGGGTGATTTTTAGGCTTCTTTCGGATAAACTGTAATATTTAGCAAACTAATCAGACTGTACGGCTGCTGGATTAGCGGTAATCCACGTGTCTCTGACGGATCGATACAACTGCACGTGTAATTTCGGCACCACTGAAAACCAGCGCCTTCGCTTTTATGGCAAATGCTGAGTGGAAGCCTTTTTGTCGTCAAAATCAAAGTCAAAATCAATAATTTTTTATTCAGTACGATGCAAGAATCACTTTGAAACGTCTTAAAGCTAGGTGAGTCTAGGTGCCAGTTCCACGCGACCAAGCGTAGAAGAACAGGCAACAAACTACGTCTCGGTTCCCACCGTTTTTTTATATGATCCTTTTACAAATCAAAAATAGTCTAAAATAATAGCAGTGAAGTTCCAGTGTGCCACTTCACTTAGTCAGACGTATACGTATGCAATGCAATAATACAAAAGCAAAAGTTTCAAAGACAGTACACGCTACGCTTCAAAGTTATACTATAGTATATAAACAGCTTATATAAAAATAAGATACAAAATAGTAGGTACATACATTGCAAATTGACATGTTAGCTTCCTATGGGTAGAGTGACCGGGAAATCGGGCCACGCAGTTTTATCATTCATATAGCTATCTAAAGTATACGCTTTCTTTATTAAATTATTCTTATCATAGGCTTTAAACTTCCGAATCGGAAGATTAGTTGCATTTTCCGGAAGTTTATTATAGAAGCGTACAGTGTTCCCCATAAAAGACCCATTTACCTTCTGCAGAAGAAATTTGGGAAAATAAAGTTTATTTTTATTTCTAGTGTTAATATTATGTGAATCACAATTTTTCTGAAAGCTACAGATGTGTTTGTGAGTGTCACCTATTGCTTGTGTATATTTTTTGTGTGTACCATGTTTTGTGACGTAAAATAAACATTTTCTATTTCTAATTTCCGGACGATTTATTATACATTAGATTATTTCCACATGAAGAGTCGACTGGGACAAGACGTACATAACATTTAGATGAAATATTGGGAAATTTGGGAAACGCCAAACATTCAGGCTGCCGTCGATGACCATATCATTCGTCACTTTGACCTTTTGGAAGATATAAAACCACTTAATCTTTTGCAGTTTCTTGTGTAGCCGTACCTTCCTGTATTCAGTGTTCTTCTTTTTCTGTTGTTTTTGAGCCAAATTAAAAGCAATTTATCTATCTCTAAATCTATTTATCTAACGCGAGAAGTTGTTACATGGTTTTCGTCGCTTCTCGCTTTGAGAGCCCTAATTATCATAACAAACTGTTCAATATTAGTTTGTATGGAACTATTTTGCTGTACAACTAAGCCACGTTAAGACGGGATCTGACTGTCTGTAACCCTTCATCAATAGCTATTAGCTATCGAAAGTACTTGACCTGTCCACTCACTCTTTCATTTGCGGAGTGAAAAGCTTATCTGTGAGTGTTCCAATACAATATGGCTCTTGAGATTACTTATAAGACTGTATACCTACTAGTAAAAGGTAACTATATACCAATACTAATTGCAATGGTGGTTTATAAAAACTACGGAAAATTTTAATGTTCAATGGAATCTCAATAGATATGATTGTTGAATGAATGCGTATATAATTAATCTAACATTAATTTTAATATCTTCGCATTTTACGTACACTGGAGGTACAGGCAAATAAGGCGTTAGAGGCCCACTTCAGGTCCTATTTTTTTAATTTGTTTTTTAACCGACTTCCAATCAAAAAGGAGGAGGTTCTCAATTCGGTTGTATGTTTTTTTTTTTTTTTTTTTTTTTTTTTAAATGTTTGTTACCGCATAACTTCGTCATTTGTGAGCCGATTTGAAAATTTATTTTTTTATCTGACAGGTACTGCTTCCAGATTGGTCCCATTTTAATTTTATTAAAATCGGTGTTGCCATTTTTTTAAAATAATTTTTTTAATGTTTGTAACTGCATGCTTCCGTCATTTATGAACCGATTTAGAAAATTATTTTTTTTATTTGGTTATTCTTACGTCCAGATTGTCCCAAACAAATTTGATTAAAATCGGTTTAGCCGTTTGACAATGAAGTCGGTTTCTCAAGTTTTTTAAACTTATAATTATTTATCAACCTATCCTGTCCCACTACTGGGCAAAAATCTTCCCCACTTTTCTCCACTCTCCGCGATCCTCGGTCAACTATTACAACATCTTATTGAAATGAAATGAAATGAAATGAAAAAAGTTTATTGAATGAACACAAATACAAAGAACAAACTAGAACTTAAATACAAACAAGGTATAGGTACAAGGTGAGTACTTATGAAAATTGGCTAACTACTAGGTAAAAATCCCGCGCACC
This sequence comes from Thera britannica, assembly GCA_939531255.2. NCBI lineage: Eukaryota > Metazoa > Arthropoda > Insecta > Lepidoptera > Geometridae > Thera > Thera britannica. The sequence goes on along the minus strand of OW618036.2, from coordinate 19,102,369 downwards.
CACCCATCCACCTAAATATAAATAAATTATTATATTAACAACTTGTATGTATGTATCAACTTTATTTCGGGTCCTTTATTGTGTATACAGGGTTATTCATTATTAGCTGCAAATACTCAGGAATTAGGTTCAACAAATAAAATAAAAAATATTTATGAAATGATTTTTTTTAAGTTTTGTTATGAAAATCCCGAGAAAATCGATAAAGGAATCATTGGCGCCTGACCTATTTTGACCTTTGATCCGCGCCCGCACGCCGTGAGTGACACTCTGCGTTCAGTCACCGCCTGGGTGGGTCATCGTCCTGTTCTCCGTGGCAATCTTTATGCAATAGCCGTAAAGAAATTAATAAAAATAAAATTTTGATACAAAAACTTGAAAAAAATTTTGATCAAATTTAAAAAAAATAATTTCATAAATATTTTTTATTCTATTTGTTGAACCTAATTCCTGAGTATTTGCAGTTAATAATGAATAACCCTGTATTTTGACCTTTAGTCTGCTTTGTTGTTTGCTTTGTAAAATACCATTTTTTTATGGTTAGATCGATCAACACTTTTTAAGGTGCGTTTAGAAGTGTAGTTTTACCAATTATGTAACTCATAAATCATCTTCTTGCCTTTGTCCCACACTAAGTGGGTCCTGCACAACAGGTTTTATTCTTCCACTTACCTCTATCATTCGTCATCTCAGTGTATACTTCTTTCTTGGTTCTTTGACTTTCTTGCTCATGTCATCTTTGACACAGTCTATCCATCCACATGTTCACCACTTGTTCTATAACCACCATCCACATTCATATCAACAATCTTTTCGTAATCATTGTATCAAAACTATGCAACTGCTCGCATTTTATCTATCTTATACCTTTAAACGAGAAAATCTTGTATATATATATGTATATATATATATATTTAGGATCTCAGAAACTGAGCCAACAATTTTCATGAAATTAAGTATACAGGGGTTTTCGGGGACGATAAAACGATCTAGCTAAGATCCTTTTTTCGAAAATGTCCCCTTAATCGTTAATTAAATAATCAACTTTATCATAAAATCATAACTCCTAGCGCCATCTGTTGATTAAGTCATGAGTTAGTGGGACGGAGAACGCCATCTATTGACAAGTAGTGGAGTTTATTATTATGTCGGTAAGATCGAAAAATATTAATATTTAATCAGTATTTAGGTAATTCGTATTTAAATATAATTTACAACAGTTTACAAAAAAAAAAATACCGAGCGAAGCTCGGGCACCAACTGCTAGTGATTATCTAAATCACGCTATTGTTGCGGTATTCCACATTTGGCAATAGTTTTCAATTCAAAACGCAATATTGTTTGGATTTCATGGAAATCAGGCTTCGTGCTACGTAATTGTGCGATTCTAGGTTTTCATTTGAATATGAAGCGTAATAATGCAATTAATTTGTGTATATTGCTAGGAATTTAGAGAGTACATTTCACCAAACACGAAATTATGTGTTGTGTTGAATACGATATGAACTTTAGGTCTACCACAAGCTCTCTCTGGCTCTGTATCTGGCTCTGGTTATTTGTGGGTAGTTTAATGACCCCATAGTTTGAAACTTTGCAACAAACATGCTCCACCAAGATTGGATCGAACACATCCACAGTTTTAGTTCTTTTGAACTGCGAAAACTCAGCCTCGTATAAATTAAGTAAATATTTAAACTGCTAGCCATGTTTAAGCATTTGCTTGGCTTGTCTGATATAAAACTGTCTTAGTACTAGGTAAGTATAAACGTTCTTTGTATACGAGTTCAACGACACCGAGCAGACGTTTTTCATGTAATTACTTTGGGGATGCTGACGCCCGTACTGTTGACACGACTGATTTAATGTGGCTCTCATCGCAAAGCTTGCCTGCCGAGATGAGCTACGTAAGGCCTTTCCAGCTGGGTTTATTTGGGTAGAGTTGTGATGCAAATTAGATGCAAATACATACTGTTTTTTCTATATTCACCGTATTTTTTTTTATTTTATTTGGATAAATAAACAGTAACACAATATAATTTTTTATTGATTTTATATATAGTGTTTACTACACTTAAGGAAATGACAAAGATTTTTATAATGTCCCAAAAGTTAAGTTAATGTTCCCAAAGGTCGCGGGTTCAAATCCCGCTCGGCTCTTAACTTTTGGGACATTATAAAAATCTTAGTAACACAATAGGTTTATGGCTAAAGTAAATATTATTTAATTGTTATGCCAGTACCATTTATCACAGATTATACACGAAGTTTTAAATATGAAAAGTTTGTAGTGCAATACCAAATTCTCTAGAATCATTTGTTTTTTTTTTGAAAATTCTAAGGCCCGTATTCCGAAACAGCGCTTGAGTCTGAGTCGAGCCTCAAGCATAGATTTTTGACACTTTTCAATGGAGAACTGTCATAAAATCTGTGCACTGTTTTGGAATACGGGCCTGAGACTCACTACCGTCGATATAGAGGCTAAAACGCTGGGTATGTGTTTTAAGGGAACTGAACATAAACTGCTGACGGATGCATGACGGGGATCCCTTGCTTTGAAAAGGTAGGTGACTAAACCGTAGTTTTCCAAGGACTTTCAGTTCCTTCTCACCGTTAGCAGCACATTGTGCTCCAATGGAACATTTATTTTTGGATCAAGATTTTTAAGCTATTGCATAGCTTCTATCGCGGGCTTTGAGCGTAGGGACCGAATCCAGAAATTCCGTAACGAAAAAAACCTAACACCCCCAATGACGTTTTTTCAATGACGTGTAAGTAACAGTTTTGGAGTTGCCATACGTAACAAAGTTCAAGTCAGTGTTCAAAAGACTTTGTTCCGTTCTTTAGGGAGATTTGCATATGAAGGTAGGGACAAACCGATTTATTAAAAAATAAAAAATACTTCATTAATAAAATAAATAAATAATTATAATTTCATAAGTTGATAAAAAATGCTAAGTAATAGCTTTACCGCGGCAGTCTCCGAGTGCCACACGTCTTTTTTTTTGAGTTGCTTCACTCGTGCTAGGATACTGCGACTGTCGGCTTCACAAACGACATGTGCCTTCGAGTACCAGTGCTCAGATTATTTATCACCACCATAATTTGCACAATGCAGACAATGCCTTTGTTCTTCCTCCTGAACAAGGCTCGGAGATCGCAGAGGCGATAGCTCCCGTTTCTAGTACTAAGTGAAACGTGGCGTGCCCCCCTAATTAGGAACTATACTCTAGCCAAACTCAAGATGCAATATTTACTAACATTCGAAATCAGCTGATTTTTAGGGTTGTCACCACGATATGGTTGAGGCTTATTGAATTACGATGATTTTGCCTATAAATTCTATGAAATTTGTTACAACTTTCATTAGTTACGTCAATTCCAATGCAAAATCTAACTACTTGTATTTACGAATCTTCAATGGGTTATCAAAAACGTAAATTAAAATCACCAGAGATTTTTATCTTTCTAGCAGTGCCAACCATAATGAATCTCAGCTTTAACGTCCTGGGTAGCAAACAATTGGTTACTTATTGACTATGATTCGGAATTAAGAATAGCACTACAAACTATAGGTACACCATTCATAGAATTAATATAATTTTAATTTAGTTTTTTACGTACGTTCAATGCATTGTACCTCTCTTTCTATGGTAATATCGTTCGTTTCGAATGTTCGAAACGGGGTGGTTGTATCGGTTACGATGTTTCGAAATCGTTTTCTTTAGTAGGCCTACTGATTTTGTTTCAATCATCTTATTTTACCTGCTGACATTTTGTAAAATAATGACATTTAATGTAATGATTTCCATCCAACATTAATTTTTAATGCAAAAAATTCAGCCAAAAAGTGCACTTAGTTTACGCAGTAAGCAGGCATTATGTAAAAGTGAAATATACTAGAGTCGTTAGATAAAGCAGTGAAGGCTGTAATCAAATCAAAATCAAATCATTTGCCCCATTTTTCTAACCGAGTTGGTAACACTACCTACGCCAATCTCACTTTCGCACTTTTTATAATATTAGTAGGATAGGATGGTAAAAACTGTTATTGATGATGATGATTATCTACATTACGAGCACAGCCCGAAAAATGTTTTTCACCCCTGCTATCAGCTGATTCACCTGTCAGTTCAATGTTAGTAAATATTGCATCTTGAGTTTGGCTAGAGTATAGTTACGGCTGCGCAGAGTGTGGTCACAAGTTGGTTGTAGGTACGAACCGCATTTTGAGAAGTGAGTTCTGCTCAGTTCAGTTCTTACAATGAATTATCTATCATTACGAGTTACTCAACTGTTTATATTTTATACATTATGTATGAAAAGAATACAGAGAAAGCAGTTGAGTTATTGGAAAACCGTTGCAAATGATCTAGATAGAGATAGCTCAACTGATTCAATTAATTGCCGATCGAAAGCGTCCCCGAGAAACTGGCTGCTTAGCCACGCTGAATGGCAGTGTTGATGGATAACGCATCAATAATTAATACCTATTTTTCTGAATACTACGGTTCAAGCAGCAAGTAAATAAGATATTTATAACGCTCCTCCTACGTAGGAACGTAAGCTGAGTTCCCTCTAAACGCCCACAACAGTGATACTCAGAAGGTATATCATAAGTCCCAAGAAGTGGGCCATCAAATACGAAGGTTTATTTAGGTCGAGTACGTACATTTTATGTACAATGATCTCAGTTAACTATTATCCATCAAGTCTCTTTGGCAGTCTATTTAAATAATAATTTATTTTTTATTAGCTAGAAAGTCAACTCATAAAATTTGGGATTCAGTTCATTTTATTGAGCTCATAAATAAAACACCGCAATCAAGTTTAAACGCCGCTAAAATTTTGCTGACTCGTGTAATGTAAATAGAACCTGTCGGCGCATTCATTTTTAACCGACAAAAAGCAAAAAGACGTGGAGACTCTAGTAGACGCTTGCATTTTTTAACCCTAACTCCAAGTGGTTTCCAAGTGATTTTATGTTTCAAGTGATTCTATTGAAAAGAGATCATTTGTTCGATTACAATTTTTTTTGTTTCTTTTCCGTTTTTAGTTTCAATTCCTGTAGAAAAAACTGTTACCGTATATATATATATATAGAAAAAGGGAATACAATTAATTTAGTCTCTACCTGTGGTCTTTACCTTATAAATTCAATTTATAAACTTCGTTGGTTGTTTGTTTGGCACCGACCCTAAATTGGTTAGATTATAAATTAAGGGCTTAGTTATGACGAAAAGGTTCCTTAATTTTATTATACTTTAATTTATTAATGTGTTTCATATTTCTAGTAAAATAAATAAAGATTTGTTTGCAAAAAACTGTTCTTATTTTATGGGATTGAAGTTTTTTGGCACTGTGAGCTGTAGGCCTACTATGAGCTCTGTCTGGCTCTGTCTCTGGTTCTGGTTTTGAGTCTGTGTGAGTGTTATCTAAATAAATCTTACGTCAAAACGTCACACAAACAGTATAATGCACTGCATGGTGAGCACTCACACAGACTCAAAACCAGAGCCAGAGACAGAGCTAGACAGAGCTCATGGTAGGCCTACTGTTGGTAATTGGCCGATACACACGATTCGAAAATAAATTTGAAAATGTATAGTAATAATTACAGTAACTATTCCATATTATTTGGAAATTCAAAGAACATGAAATTATTGAGAATTGAAAACCAATTCATGGGCTTAAATTCATGCTTGTTTCATTCAGAAATGCGAGTTTAGGTTACTTAGTTTACCTACTGGTCGGTGCCAATGTGCATGTGCATTTGCATTGCCTAAATAGAGACCGAGGGGCATAATTACGTGGCGATTAACAGCTACGTAAATTGGATAATTAATGTAATGCCCATTAGTCTTGCATAATTGGCTGTAAGCACTGTAGAGTACTGTTAAGCGCAAACCAATTGGACATGCAATTGGTTTTTCGTCGTAACTATCACTGGTTCTGTCTCTGTCATCCGTTGGTCAATGACACGATTGAGGTATGGTGAGAAGAAAAAAAGCTTGTGATCGATGGTGTTATTAAAAGTTTAAATTTGACCGTATTCAAAAATCGGTATCCAAATACAATCTTAACTTCATGTGAATTGAACCACTAATTCTTGTAGGTTCATAGGACAAGTAGATTTTGATTCAAGTAGGTATAATTTTATTCCTCATGTTGAACCAAACTGTCTATGAAAACTGCAAATATCGAGATTCACGTTCAATATTTGCTATAATATCAAGCTTCTATCCACCGGTCACTTACGCTAAAGGCATTGCCTAAAGTTCACTTACACACTAGTGGTAAACTGAAAAATCCAGACCTAACCTGCAGTGTTTATTTAGCCAGAGACTCTTTATACAGTCTCTATATAGGTTTATCATAATGCACTCTTATGAGCTAAAATTCTTAAATCTGGTCGCATTCACTTGTAGAAAAAGTGAAGGTTTACTAAAGCGTAGGTACTGATAGCAGCACAGACATCCCGTTAACGTGTTGGTGAACTTTAGACAGAGTGAGTCAGACTGTCGTTAAACAACCTGGGTGTTCCCTGTGTTCCCTTTTAAACGTGAGTTGCTATTATGGAATGGAATAATACATTACTGCCGCGGTCTGTTAACACTGTGTTGATGGTATTGGCCGTGAGTATTGCAGGTCCAGGACATCACAGCGTGGCCAGCGTAGCATCCATGGCATACCAAGGCTTTTATAGTGAGAGCAATTAAAAAAACCATAGCTTACTTCGTAAATAAGGTACCATTGAATTCAGTGGCGATTAAGTTTCAATCACTAATTTTGAATGTCCTTTTGAATGTCCGTGTGTTAAACACATTGAATTGGAGGGTTCGTTGCTTGAAAAGTTTATTTTTAGCATGATGGAAAACAATGGAAAATTGAAACTTTCACCGCGCAAAAAAACAAAAGCACGTTTGTTATTTTTTATTATGGCAATGGTGCTTGTATTGCCTACCTAAACAGCCAAAATATGAACAAAACCTTTTTGCATCCAACTATTGGGAATTGCTGGTGGCTAAAAGTCACTAGCAATTTCATACAACCTTATTAAAATACAAAATAGATTTCTGGTGTGAAAGCAATTTCCGAAATTCACAACCTTTAGTGATGCAGCAGGGTCCACAAAACGAAAGAAACTATAAATGGGCTATAAAATCATGCCTGCATTGATGCAGCTACAACAAAATGTGACTAATGAATGCAGGAATTCAGTTTGCTCTAATAACGTATCCGTATCGTATGTGGTACTTGACGTCAAAGTAAATAACCCTGAATAAGCACTGAAGAATGATTGCTTTAGTTTGGTAGGTCACACAATATGTGTTATGTAAACAAATATGGCCTAAAACTGGCCCCAAAACGGCGAATCAAGCTAGAAAAGATTTATCATTTCATTCATCTATATAACGGACGTTACATCAACGCTTTTATTGCAACTACTATTTACTTTCCGTATCATTATCCCTGTATAGGTAACGGTTCTACAAAATATCCTGGTCACTTTCATCACATCAACTAAAATAAATAGCAGAAAGCTATTGAGAAAGAAAAACTATTTATTTGATACACAAAAACACGCTCAGCGACCGATATAAATAAGAGAGGTCTAATGTTTTTCAGTTGTACAACATAAATTATGTATGATACAACGCACGAGCTTATATTATGCTTGTTGTGTTAGAGCCTGAGTTTAGGCTGGCTGTTCGCTTAATTATTCTGTGTGTTGAGGTCAAATCTGAGGTAAATTTTTAATGAAATGTAATGCTCAAGGCTGTAAGTAGACCTAACTAAGCTGTAATTTAACCGTTCAATGATATCGCTTTAACTGAAAGAAGATATTATTAAATCCCAAATAAACACATCCTAGTGAATACCTACATTAAAAAAAAAGTTGATCCTCGATCAAAATAACGACATAATATATTTGAACAATATATTATGAACGACTCTGGGGGCTTTTCAGAAACTTATAAAATCTACTAAACATGACATGATATAAACAATAAAAAGACTGCATCTGCCTTTTTAGCATCACAATAATAGCACAGCTTGTTCTCAAAGGTCAGTAATTCATCGATAAAATCTTATAAACCCAGCTCACCCTAATAACAACGTGTGAAATTATTCATTCAGACTCGGATTAAGCTCCCTTTGTTGACGACAGAATTTAAACGTAAAAAATTACAGTGTGACACCCCTAATCTTGATTAGAAAGCATTTTACAAAGCGCCGTACGAAGTACTAAAGTGTTAATCTGATTTAATTCAATGTGTTTACACAGCAGGAGAGCGGGATTTTTTACTTTATAAAGGGTCGTTATTTGAATAGAATTCCCGTTGCGAATTCATGTTGTGCCTTGCTCGTAATACATTACATTGTTGCTCCTAAGCTGATTATCGATTGACAGGTCTAGTTATAATAGCCGAAGTTTACATGACATTTGAAATCCTGACTGCTAACTAGAGCTTCTACCAGTACATGCTGCTAACTAAATACCTACGCATTGATTTGGATGACAGCTGTGCTGTAATCTGGTGCATGGTTAATGTGTGCCACCAAAAATTACATTTACATCATACATAATAAGTAGGATTTACTTTGGCGCAAAGAGGCTGTGTAAGTAGGCGTGTGCCGCTCAGTGCATTGTAAATGCGTTCCATTTTCAAATCACTTTACCGTCACACTATGCTTGATACGTTATGGTTCATTACAGTTGAAGCTATTCAAAAGGTGATGGATGACGTTGACACGCAGATGATTTTTCTGTAGTTTAGGCGTTTATTTTATAAGAAGATGTAAGTGCACCATTACTCAAACATTAACTTGTTTTTTACAAAAAAAATACAACTCACTCGGACTACTCGGGCTTACGGAAAAGTAATAATAGCTATTGGGAAGTTTCATTCCCTCTGACTTTGCTACGTCAACAGATAGTTATAGGGTCGTAAAGGTCACAGATTGAAACACAAAGTATCGGGTTAGCGAGCTAACAACAAATTGCTACGGATTCAATCTGAAAGTCAAATCATGACCGGGTGTCCACCTAAATGACTAGGGATTAGCTTTGAAAAGTACTCATTAAAATATTTATGAAGACTTCGCAAAAATGTGCTTCTGTTTTTACGAGACACAACAGAACGAGGTTTATAGACACAAGGGGAAATATACTTGTAGGGGTTAATATAAGTACATTTGCCTATACATCATATTGTGCAGAAAGGCCAGGGACAAGGCGGGTATATAAAAAGCTAACAAAAAGCAAAAGTTCATGACTTATTCTAACAATATAAGGCTTTATACTAATCTGTCTGACGCCTTACATATCTATAATACTTTTTTTATTTACAAGGTTATTTTATACTTGTATTGTTTCCATGTACCTATACTTGGTAGAAATAATTGTCTATACATTTATCTAGAGATTTTACTTTTGCATAGTTTCCTTCCATTGATCTTCGTAAACCTATGTTTTCAAAGATCATTTTATTCTGAGCCTTGAATTATCTCAACTACAGTTCAAATAAACAGTGGCTATTTGTATGCATCCAAAAGATATTACTGAATTTTCAAAATCGGCAACATTACCGTCGGCATAAAATCACTGATCGCAACATCTCTATAAAAAAAATCATAATGTTTTCCACACTTGCTGAAATAAAAAACAAATATTACTCGCGTCCTTAAAAAATAAATGAGTACCTAACATAAAAATTGTGAGGTACGTGAGCACTTATGCGTTGTCCTACAGCCTCTACGGTTCCACTCGTGTGGCTGTTTCAAAATATTTACACGTTTTTAACATTTTTCCTTATTTTTACTCTGCAATAACTTTTATCCGTGGCTTTTTCCGCATGGAGGTTAAATCGATTGATCATTTTCAGCGGGTGAGACTGAAGTTTTTTTTACGCTTATGAAAAGAAGCCCATAACGTAATGTAAGCTTAGTTAATGCCATTTTTTTAAAGATTAGTATAGGTACTTTTTTATTAAAACAGGATGGAATAATTAAAAATTTGCATTCTGCAATTAAATACAGCAACAAGACCTTATAAACTTGATAAGATTGTGTGTATTTTCCACCCAAAAACGCATGCTCCATCTGTTCATTCTTTTCGTTCATTCATCGTAAAGCCATGTCTTTTGCAGTGATAAAGCTTAGAGCTCGATACAAAAGCCAATTTATATTTTTCGTATTTGGCGAATCCATTCAATTCGTTTAGGTGAGTGCACCACGTATATTTATGTTACGAAAGTACGAGGAACAGTTAGGCCTACCACAAGCTTTGTCTGGATCTGTCTCTGGCTTTGGTTTTGAGTCTGTGTGAGTGTTGACTAAATAAATCCTAAGTCATCACTCACACAGACACAAAACCAGAGCCACGGATAGAGCCAGACAATGCTTGTGGTAGACCTACATTAGTTTTATTTAAAAATATTACATCGATAATCATTTATTCATTATTTTTTATGATTCTATGCATACTATATCATGTACCGTACGCAAAGTTACGAGAAGATTCGAAACCATCTGCACATGTTATAACACCTTTGTCAAAGCTGTCAGATTCAAAATATACATATTAATCTGAATTACAAAAATCCATTGTCACCCTTTACACATCGCAGCCATCACGCTTAGGTACCTGTAACAAGTAAAATGGAAATTTATCAACATGATACACGGCTTTGGCAAATTGTTGAATACGTATACAATCAAGGACTGCAAAATGTTAGTGAAATTCCTGAGCTACGGGAGGTATACAACGGGATAACTCTCGAAAGGAATTCCATCTTCAAATTACTTTAAAAAAACTCGTGATAGAATTCCTTGAGAACATTTCTAAGAAAATTTAGAGGTGAAAGCGTACTGTTATCGAGAATTTTTAAATAAACTCATTTTCATAGAAGGTACATAAAATAGTGCTAATAGAAGATTCAAAGAGTCAGCTTGATGATTTTCCGCTTAGTTTATTTTGCTCCACGAAGATTTCTCGGTTTTTTGTTTTTTTTTAGACGGAAAACACGGACGGTTTTTTTTTGAGAGGAACTCTTCATTTTAATACCGACGCAAGAGGTTGTATTGCAGAATGTAGGTATTATTAGTAATGAAATTTGTATCACACTTTTCAAATGTTTGCCAACAGTCGTCACTTTTGACGTGACAACGTCTTTATAATTCGATGGAGCCGGCTGCACGCACGAAAAACATGGCTCATGCGGCGTGACCTCGCTCTGAGGCGTTCCATAAGGCTTGAAGTGCAAGCGAGAGCGCGGAACGAGCACAATCGGCCTCCGCGTTCGGCAGCGTTCGACATCTGTGTATTTTCTTATGACGTTGTCACGTTCAACTATCGTCAGTAAATCGACTTTACAGCCACCGATTTTTTTTCCTAGTCAGCATGAATTTAATGCCATAGTCAAGTAACAAATTGCTAATTGCTCTTATTCGCAATGGCGCTCGAACCAACCAATTTTGCCTTTAAAGTAAGCAAAGCAACGCTGTAATAAATTATTATGCTCCATTAAAAAGAGAAACGAGCGGATATTTTCTGGCTTGTTAGCTTAATTTGCTTTAAGATTTCGACTCAGAATTTTTACATTATTAAATTATCGCAGAAATAATTAATGCATTAAATTCAAATGTCAGTTGTACTGCCAAGATGTTTATACTGAATTCATAAATGAATATACATTATTGTTTAGTTTGAATTATATTCGGACGTTATATTCATTAAATTACATCAACATTGCTGGTTATCCACAAAACAATATCTAGCCCCAAATTACGCTGAGCTTATACTGTGGGAACCAGATAGCTGATAATAATACAGTATTCATGCATATTTTTTTTAATATATACTATGAGTACAAGATAACACCCAGACAGAGAACAAACATCTGTGTTCACCACACAAAAATTTGTTCTCGGTGGGGATCGAACCCACGAACTACGGTACAGAAGGCAGAGGACAGAACTAAGCTAAGAGACCAGTCAGGTTGTATAAATTATATAGAAAGACGCAAAGTACATATGTACTTTATTTCAAAGGAAAGAACATAATCATTACAGCTTATACGCAAATAAGAATAACTTATTTACATTTCCCTTCCTTCAGTTTATTTTAATTTTGCTGGTTGAACCTCTAAAATTTTACTTACGATAAAAGTAAAATTTTCATTTACGCTTATTTGGGGCAAGCACATCGTTATTTTGAAAACCTCCCAAAACTTCTAGGCCTTAATAATCTCTAGAGCTGTAAAATTTGCATTTTTATTCGCTTTTAATAATGGAATCGTGTGGATGTTGCAGATAAGGCTATTTCACAATGGAGATCAACGCTCCTCGGTAGATTTATTCTCTGCACACAGAGCTGGCCTGTTTTCATCTGCACTTGACAAACACAAAGATACGTGGAATTTTTAAAATGTATCCTTTTGACCAGCGCAGGGCTGTAGATTCATTATTTATTCAACTTGAGACTTCAATATTCATGTCTCGAAGTGACAGGAGCATTACAATTTAATATAAGTACCCACGTACTACCAGCGAACTAGAATTTGAAGCACTATTTTTATTTTAAAATGTTGAGACTAGTGTTCGAAATAAAAAAATACGCCAATAACCTTCGCGACATTTTTGATAATAATCAAATAAGCTGGCTTATTGTATAATTAGTATACGAAATAATATGTAAGAACAAAGCTTAATGCTTCTGTTTTTACAAGTTTACTCGAGCTTTTTACTAATGACAGCTGTAACTTTATGAGATCGATGTAATTGTGATGTGATATGATTTTAGTAAGTGTTATTAATTTATCTTAAAACATTTTACTTATTTGATGTTTTGACTTTGAAAACAGTGTTCCTATACTTTACCTGACTAAGCCATTTTCTGAATAAGGCAAAAGTACCAGATGCAAATAAAAACAAGGCCTCACCTGTCGCTACAGTCGTTAAACAAATCACGGGAAGGCAAGTTCTTTTATTTGGGAGCTCGGTATCGGGCTCAATTGAGAAAGAACTACGTCGAGATTATACAACAGTACGAGGAAATGAGAAATGGGATGAAGAAAAGGGGTCGTTTTCCGAAATTACGGAAAATAATTTGCCTCATTCGATGCTTACGAAAGTGCCTTTATAGGCAGGTAAAGAGATGGGTATTTTATCGATAGAGGCTATCAGAGCTACGTGCCAATCGTTCGAATAGCGCTCAATCAGCCCATAAAACAAGATCACGAGACGAGGGAAGATACCTTAGAATCATTCAGGGATCGTAAGGATCACGGAGACTTACCATTTTATACTGCTATGAATTTGGCGTAATAAAATGCTTGAAAAACGTTTTGCAATTAGAAAACCTCAATTTGCTGTTGTTGATTATTATAAATTAATATGGACAAAAGTCAAGAAAAAATGTAAAAATGTGGAAAGTATTAACACAATTAAAAGAAACGTTACCCTTTCAAATCACAGTGTTATATTATTATTAAGCCACAAATAGGTAGGCTATAGGTTTTGTTGAAATCACCAACGTTTGATTATGCTGTATTTGCCTATCCGATTGGGAAATTCAATTTCACGTTGAACCTCCAGCGGAATACCTACAAGTCGGTATGTTATTCATGCAGCTTTGGCAAACTAGCATTTCAATTATACGCAACGCTGCCACCACTCACCTACCAAGTTATGCTTCGAGATTTCTACATTACCCTATGCCATCTCAGCGTTTGCGACTGCTGCAAAGTTGAAACCTCAGCAAAAACTCAGGCACTACTAGCAAATAGACTCATCTTAGCAAAGTGGATTGGCATCCAAATCTAGAGAAGTGCGAACGATCGATAGATAGCTTTACGATTGAAACATGCTCGGAGATAGGTATCCAATGGCGCATAAAATGAAATAAAGTAGAGATAAAAATGGGTTTGCTGGGCTGTTTATTTTATGATACACTTTTATGTAGTTTTGTATCTTTATTCACTTCTAAGTTCACTTCACGAGAGTTTATGCTGTTTTTATGTGTTGAAAACCACTTAATTGTCTTCATCAGGATTTCATTTCTTGCCTACTTTAAGCACACATCCATGCAGAAACCTGAAACTCATTCAGCAAGAAATTTTTCTAATACCTAAGTACCTATACCATAGCTAAATCCGAAAACACTGATATGTTAGCAGGTAAGTATTAAACAATATCCAAGTATTAATTTGGTAGACAGACACTAGACACCATGAAATAAACAGAAATAATGAGAGTATTCGGATATTTGCCGTAGAAGATTGGCGCCGAAGTGTCGCGCCAGTCCAGTCTCTATGGCGCCTGCAGAGACGCTGGCAGGATTAAACAGCTGTACCCGACTTTATGTCAACAGGGTCGGCGAACTCCATTGACCCTCAAATCGTATGAAATTACGCAATTAGGGTAAGTCAGCCCGCACAGACTGTCTAATAAAATTTAACAGTCGTGTGGTGTTACTTGAGTTTGAGGATTTATGATTCAACCCGCGTCATCAGCGTCAAAGCACCTTCCTTAAGGCGTACTAAGAAAGGTTTACATAACAAATGCCTCAAGGTGCTTTGTTGTTTGACCTACATAGGTTGAGACCTATGACCTTTGGTTGTGAGGAACCCAAAGCAAATTGCAGGTGAATTTATGTTTTTTAGGGTTCCGTAGCCAAATGGCAAAAACGGAACCCTTATAGATTCGTCATGTCTGTCTGTCTGTCTGTCTGTCTGTCTGTCCGACCGTGTCACAGCCATTTTTCTCCGAAACCATAAAAGCTAGACTGATGAAACTTGGTGAGTAGATGTATTCTGTGAACCGCATTAAGGTTTTTACATAAAAATAGAAAAAAAACTATAAATTTTGGGGGTCCCCGTACTTGAAACTGAAACTCAAAAATTTTTTTTTCATCGAACCCATACGTGTGGGGTATCTATGAATAGGTCTTTAAAAATGATGTTGAGGTTTCTAATATCGTTTTTTTCTAAACTGAATAGTTTGCGCGAGAGACACTTCCAAAGTGGAAAAAAGTTGGTCCCCCCCCCTCTAACTTCTAAAATAAGAGAATGATAAATCCAAAAAAAATATATGTTGTACATTACTATGCAAACTTTCAACGATATTTGGTTTGAACGAGATCTAGTCAGTAGTTTTTTTTTTTATACGTCATAAATCGTAAACCGCAATTTTTTTTTTCATCGAACCCATACGTGTGGGGTATCGATGGATAGGTCTTTAAAAATGATGTTGAGGTTTCTAATGTCGTTTTTTAGGGTTCCGTAGCCAAATGGCAAAAACGGAACCCTTATAGATTCGTCATGTCTGTCTGTCTGTCTGTCTGTCTGTCTGTCTGTCTGTCTGTCTGTCCGTCCGTATGTCACAGCCATTTTTCTCCGAAACCGTAAGAGCTAGACTGATGAAACTTGGCGAGTAGATGTATTCTGTGAACCGCATTAAGGTTTTTACACAAAAATCGAAAAAAAACTATTAATTTTGGGGGTCCCCATACTTGAAACTGAAACTCAAAAATTTTTTTTTCATCAAACCCATACGTGTGGGGTATCTATGAATAGGTCTTCAAAAATGATGTTGAGGTTTCTAATATCGTTTTTTTCTAAACTGAATAGTTTGCGAGAGAGACACTTCCAAAGTGGAAAAAAGTTGGTCCCCCCCCTCTAACTTCTAAAATAAGTGACTGATAAAGCTAAAAAAAATATATGTTGTACATTACTATGAAAACTTCCAACGATATTTGGTTTGAACGAGATCTAGTCAGTAGTTTTTTTTTTATACGTCATAAATCGTAAACAGCAATTTACCTTTCGACGAACTACTAGAACTTCTAGAACTCTATGTTATATTACTTACTGCTACGGAACCCTTCATGGGCGAGTCCGACTCGCACTTGGCCGCTTTTTTTCTAAACTGAATAGTTTGCGCGAGAGACACTTCCAAAGTGGAAAAAAGTTGGTCCCCCCCCTCTAACTTCTAAAATAAGAGAATGATAAATCCAAAAAAAATATATGTTGTACATTACTATGCAAACTTTCAACGATATTTGGTTTGAACGAGATCTAGTCAGTAGTTTTTTTTTTATACGTCATAAATCGTAAACCGCAATTTACCTTTCGACGAACTACAAAAACCTTTATATTATGTTAATTGATGCTACGGAACCCTTCATGGGCGAGTCCGACTCGCACTTGGCTGCTTTTTTTATAGTGCCGTCTCCTGGTGGCTTTACAAATGTGGCGGCGAGAATAAAAGTAATTTAGTACTGACATAAAATAATAAATCTGCCGCATGCAATCTGACTCATTACAAATTTCTCTTTGCGCTTAGGCAATGTATTCTTTTTACTCCCAACTTTGCTTCAGCTGACCTACCAAAAAAAGCATCTAACTAGTAAAGTAACAGAAGGGTCTAAGGTCTAATTTGAGTTTATCGTTTATCCACACACTGAGCTATTGAAAATTTAATTTTCAATATGCACAACAATGCAAGTCTTTATTGTCCTAAATCCTGGACGTTTGTGGCGTTGCTACTTCGTAGGGTGACGCACCCTCGGACTCACCAAATTATTAGGTTCTGATTAATTTTGTATGAACAATCATCCAACATCGCTCGCAGATGGACCTCTATCCGTGATGAATGAAACATTAGCTGGCCGTTGCTACCCGTGTCCTTTTATTTGCGTCCGTTACAAAATATGTGCACAATGTCCTACAGTCTCAAGTAGTACCTAACCAATTCAATGGAATTAATGCATACTTTATTACAGATGGCTTGTGTAGTGGACAAACAGTAGGCCTACTTACAAGCTCTGCCTGGCTCTGTCTCTGGCTCTGGTTTTGAGTCTGTGTGAGTGTTGACTAAATAAATCCTACGTCGAAATGACACACACACAGTAATAATACACTGGTGAGCACGAACACGGAATCAAAACCAGAGCCAGAGACAGAGCCAGACAGAGCTTGTGGTAGGCCTACAGAACATTTAATTGACTGAACTCAGTTTAGGTACTTGAGAAAAGAAGCCCTGAAACCTTCAGCAAATCTTAGCGTTCTGTGATGTTGGCTATCAGTGAAACGCTGAAATATGACAGCAATATTTGACAGCGTTTTACTGATTGCCATCGCAGAACAAAAAAAACATAGATCCACATAGTCCACATAAAACAAAACAAAAACTTAACATTTTACATTGCAAAGACAATGACAATGTAAAATGTTAAGTTTTTGTTTTGTTGTCATTGACATTGTCGGTTTGGATTTTCAAAGGCATTTTATTGGATGCCTTCTTACTTCAAGTTAAAAGTATTTCGCCAGAGTATAGTATTTTAATATTTTCGGTATCTCTCCAAATTAGTTAACCAAGGGAGTAAAGTGCCTAAGCGGACGGATCTGCGAAGCGGACGTGTGAACAATAGGAACCCGCATGCCACTGAACATTTTATTTATTAGTACATAATTGTTATGCATATGCTTATAATATTTAATTTCTTAACAGCTCCTAAGAACTATACGTCAAGTGTGATTAGGATCTGATAGCGCAGCCTGGTACAAAGGGGAACGTCGCGGGTTCAAATCCCGTTCCGATCTTAACTCTTGGGACATTATAAAAATCGTGTATTCAATCTATAAAATTATTGGATCAGTTGAGCTATCTCTAGATCGTTTGTAACGATCTGCAGATAGCTCAACTGTTTCTTGTGTATTTGGTACATTTTGTAAATATTTGTTTAATTGTAAGTTTCTTTGTGTAAATAAATGTATTTATCTATAAAATATATTTAATTTCGATAATAAGCCTGTTAGGTATAGACTATATTGTACTATAACTTTTCAATTTCAAATGATTTCTGATTATTTCTATAATAAGTTATTGCTTTCAACCGTATGTAAACTAACAAACCATTCCATGCAAATATTTTCCTTATATTCCTACAAGCAAACATTATCTCGGATGATTAAATGGTGCGAACATATTCGTAAATATTATGTCGAATCCTCGCTTACACGCGATAAATAAATTTAATGTACCGACTGAGAGAAAGCTTTTTACGAGTGAAGCAATGTTATCATACCGTATGGTACCTATAGCATGACTGCGTGGTATTTCGGCATATTGCAACGGTTTTCGCTACTCCTTTAAGGGGCCTGCGGAGGGCGAATTTTCATACAAACGTAATACGAAAATGATTACTAATTTAAGCAGATTTTCACTATATTATTGTAATAACTGTATTTTTATGGTATTTATCTAGGTTCCTGAACAGTATTTATTTTAAATTACATACCTCAAATGAAATTAACGCCAATCACATTGTGCAATATAAAAAATGTGTAAAATGCGATTGGTGTTTATTTAATTTGGGGTAAGTAATTTAAAATAAAAATAGTTCAGGAACCTAGATAAATACTGTACAAATACAGTTATTACAATAATAAAGTGAAAATCTGCCTAAACTAGTAGTAATTTTGGTATTACGTTTGTATGAAAATTCGCCGGCCTCTTAAGGGTCATGTAAATTGGATTTGAATTTACGATCAACTTGTACATACATTGAAAGCTATGTTTCAGTACCATACTATAAATACTCCCACGTTGCCTATTATTATTTATGTGCCCCAAAACCCCAAAAGTTTGATAAATGAGAATCTATTTCGCTCGACAGTACTTAATACATTTATGAGTACCGACCTTCTTTCGAGTTCAAAGGAACCGGAGGTTTCAGTGATTAGGTGTTTACCAAACTGGAAACTTCGAATAAATGAAATAGTCTGGACTTGGCCCAAAAGCTGAAATATTAACCAGTCGTCGTCGTTATGTTGTTGAGACGAGGGTTTTTATCGAAAGATTCGGCCAGTCTCATCTATGACTTTCTTCAATTTTAGGTCTCCAGAATATAATGTACATACTTCAAAAAATATACTGAAGTTGATATGGTGTGAATATCAGACCACCGAGTGAGAATTTCCTTACTGATCGAGCCCTTTTGATTTGCCGCTGACTGCACCGAGTGGCGCGCTTGGCTGCATTCAATATGAACCAGTGGAGGACAACGACACCATTGATACTGTCGGAAAGTGAAAGAACTTACTTTTTTCTCGTAGGTACTCTCGTCTACCAATACTATTATAATAAGCTATTCTTTCTAACTTAATTTATGAAATACAGCTTCCGTGCAGCTTTGCGTAAACCTTCCACATTTTGAGTCGAATGGGTGCAGCATTTAGGTTATTAAACAGAAAGGTGTTAAATAAAACAAGTAATGCTCATATTATATGCGTTAGCTCGCCCTCGCCTCGCCTCGCTAGAGTACCTAATGAAAATTAAACTACCACTTCTAAGGCTTTGTTTATGCACTCTTGAAACAAAGGTGAATAAAAATTAGATGGTTGTATATTTATGTGTGCTTTTACCTTCATTAATTCTCTCCTTTACTGATTGTGTAAATGCCTTGTATCGAACTATCCGTGTTCAAAATGATTGATTGTTTTTGGAACAAATTCGCACTCTTTTGTCACTTTTATCTTCGTTTTATCCAAAAGTTGTTTGAATGATATGTTTGCGAACATTTTATTGATGGTTTGATGGCAGCACGGCCATTTATTTACACTTGGACTCGAATAAATATCCCAACAGAGTTGGGAAAACTGTAATCATTCATTTCACTCGGTATTATTTATGACGGATACCTATTTCTGGAATTGAAATTATTGTTTGAATGCGAAGAATTTGTTGAGCGCTCGGATTTCATTTATGTAGTTGAACGAAACGAATAGATCATTTAAATTAAACAATTTTGCCTTAAGTCACGCCTATCTGATAACAAAATTAAATTCCATTTAACAGACACCAGTAGTGAGATGGTTTCAAAATTACATTTCTTTTTTATTCATGCTTGGAAATGTTTGTCATTAATTCTAGTAGATCTACCAGACAAGTTACAAAAATAATGACAGATCTACTTGAGATGAGCATAAAAACACTTGAATATAAGTGCAGGAGACGGTGATTTCTTGCGCAGTTATTTAATGACTAAAAAAACAAATAGAGCTGATCTGATACTATGACCAGCTACGCTTACGTACATATCTTTGGTCTTACTTATGGATCCATCAACACAAATCCCAGAATATAAAAATGAGTTATTTTTAACCAACATCCTGTGTAATGACCGCAGAGCATACGTAATATCCGATTCCACATGTATACTGAAAAAGCCTGCAAATGAGAACTCGCAAACAAAGAGGCGAAGTTTTTTTAAACTGGAAATGGGCTGCAATCTTAAATTTATGCTAAGTTAACGCTACAATTTCATTGTTGCTCTGAACAGAATACATGGCAACTTTTGCAACGTAAGCACAAAAGCTGAAAGCTTTAACCAGTTGTGTTTGACGCCGTTTTAATAGCTGTATGGAATCAAATTATGTTTAATAAAATAGTAAAGAATATTACTTTATTGTACACCAAAACAAAAAGTAAAGACAAAAAAATACTAATAAACTATAAAATGTACAACAGGTCTTATCTCTAAAAGCGATTTCTTCCTTTGGCTTTTATTTTATTTTAGTACATAATCAACGTCCCTTAAGATACTATACAAATACTTAAATTTTTAACATACAGCCAATAACAGGTTTAAATTTCTAACACACTAACAAAATTTAATCCCGTTTTACAGACTATATACCCTAGATATTAATATTTATGGCACGTGTATATGTTCAATGTTTTCGAATTTAAATATTGTGTATTTAGGTCTGTGTAGTTAAACATATAAATTCCAAACTGATTTTACAATACTTTGGCCTAACAAAAACATCTACTAGGCCCAAATCGTAAAATAGCATTTCATATAAATCGTTTCATGAAATTTCAATTTTAATTAACCCTCAAATTTTCGTAGTATTTTACAATTGGCGATTCACGATAATCATTAAAATTGTAGCTTAGCTACTAAATAATATATTATTTATATTATAGCTATGTGTGTAACGAGCTTAAATAGGTGATGTAAGAGTTGTGGTCGCCTTCCCGGCGGCGTGGTAAGAATCCTTAGCAACGCCACCAGCCAATTCGCTCGAAACCGGAACAGCACTCATTCGGCTTCTTTCAATTTACCTAGTTTTTTTACAAAACAACACACGTTGGAACCTTGTTCATATTACGTGCTTGCTTTGTGACTCAAATTTTGTTGCCTAGCAAAGGCTGCAAAAGGTATTGTTAGTTAGTGGATTCTACATTTTATTTTGCATCTGCTCGCACCTTCTGATTAACTTGTTTTTGCCAAGAACTAAGAACATAAAGCAAATGGGTAGTACCCGTTTGCTTTTTGATCTCAGTTCTTTACCTACCAATTGTATAGGTAGGGAAGGTATCTTTGAAAGCGCAATAATGTTTTTAACTTCGGTATTGAAAGGGGTACGTTTCCATACAAAATTATTTTACCATATAAAGGCGATGAGAGTATATGTACACTGAATTAACTATTAGTCTTTATTACAGCAAACGATATTAATGATAAAAACAAAATTTAAATTTTGTTTACTGAGATATAAGTTACAAAATAATGAAGTTTCCGCAAATAATATAATAATTATTTACGAGATAAATATAGTAGTAAATAGAAGTTATTAATTATGTAGAAATCCAACCGTATTTCTTCGCTTAACTTTCTCTAGACCGGTGTTATGAGCTTTATAAATCTAATAAAACTCTATAATATGAGCTCGTAAGTAATACCTATAGTGGATTAGATACTGTAGAGAATTTATACTGGATAAAAGTTTTTCACACAGGAGCAGCTGAATATTTCTATTTTTACACAACGAGTGTTCCGTTATTGCTCTGCCGAAACATAATAAGCTGATATTGAATGGGTGATATTTTATAAAGCGTCGATAATGCCCGCATATTCGATTATCTATCACAATAGACAACTATTCAGATGTAACGCTCAACAATGGCATGTTGGTACAACCATAATACTTTGTACCCCAAACAGGGGCACAAAAAACATGAAGATTATCAACAAAACCAGTCACTATGACAAATAACCTGTAGATTATGCACGTAATAGTGTATACAGACTCATGGCGAA
This sequence comes from Thera britannica, assembly GCA_939531255.2. NCBI lineage: Eukaryota > Metazoa > Arthropoda > Insecta > Lepidoptera > Geometridae > Thera > Thera britannica. The sequence continues at coordinate 19,080,255 of OW618036.2, read as the reverse complement.
GGGCCGCAAGCAAATATGGTATGCATTCATCATAAAATTAGCCCTGGCAAATTTATGACACAACGTAATTTACACTTTTCTCAAAAGAGAATCAGGCTAACTTTCAGCAATGTGTCAGCCTAAGTTTTTTTTTAATTATTTACTTAAGGCTCGAACACACCTAGTTCGCTGGCGGTAGCGATCAGTGAAACGCTGTCAAATATCGCTGTCAGATTTGAGATTTGACAGCGATATTTGACAGCGTTTCACTGTTTAATTGTACTTGGTAAGTTAAGTATTACATTATTTTGTAAAAAAAAGCATCTAAAGGCTCGAACACACCTAGTTCGCTGGCGGTAGCGATCAGTGAAACGCTGTCAAATATTCGCTGTCAAATCTCAAATCTGACAGCGATATTTGACAGCGTTTCACTGATCGCTACCGCCAGCGAACTAGGTGTGTTCGGGCCATAAGAGGGTTACGTTTAGCTACTGTTAGGGGGCGATATCTTTTTATTTTCTTTTTAATGATAGGTATTGAAAGCTCAATAAAAGCACAATTGTTTTGAATATGATTTATTTAGGCACGACACGTTTTACAAATTCGGGTCACGCAGACTGACTGGACCACCTCTTGAGGTCCTCAATACACACAATGAATAAAAACCACCAGTTTAGCATTTTTACTCTAACAGTCTGTAGAATAGTGATGGCGTTATCGGTAATGTTAGTCCAAAAGAGGCACTTTAGACTTAGTTCACCTGAAGTAATTCACCTAGGCGAATTAATCATACTATTTCGTAGACTGACATGTGTGTGTGTGTGACCTGTTTCTTTTTAACCGACTTCCAATCAAAAAGGAGGAGGTTCTCAATTCAGTTGTTTTTTTTTTTTTTTTATGTTTGTTACCGCATAACTTCGTCATTTGTGAGCCGATTTGAAAAAATATTTTTTTATCTGAAAGGTACTGCTTCCAGATTGGTCCCATTTTAATTTTATTAAAATCGGTGTTGCTATTTTTTTTAAATAATTTGTTTAATGTTTATAACTGCATGCATCCGTCATTTATGAACCGATTTAGAAATTTTTTTTTTTATTTGGAAGGTTATTCTTACTTCCAGATTGTCCCAAACAAATTTGATTAAAATCGGTTTAGCCGTTTGACAATGAAGTCGGTTTCTCAAGTTTTTTAAACTTATAATTATATACTTGTTAGCTCGTCGTCACTAAACATTCGGACAGACGATTTACTTGTCATGAATCTGTATCACTGTGTAGTAATCCTTGTGCTGTAATGTTCCTGCTGCTACGTTTAATAGTGTTCAATGATGGTAATTCGCTGGTAATCTGAGTATCAGTAATTTATGGTAACATCTGCCTTGTTTGCAAACTGCTTTCTAACTTTGTCTAGTTACGCGTTATAACTGGCGTAGGTTATAACTATAATGGCGGTTACAATGAATTGCTTGCCATTATTCTTTACGTAGGATATTATTGGCTAGGCTTATTATTATGTTATAACAAACTTTAGGTAGTATACAAATATGCCCATAAGAGCGGTTATGTTGCGTTTATCAGTAGATAGCGTATGATTTTTTTAACAATTGGCTATCTTCTAACATAACAGACTGATTCTCAGACGTGAGTTCGATCCCCACCGAGAACAAATATATGTGTGCTGTACACAGATCTTTGTTATTTGTCTGGGTGTTATATTGTATTCCAAGTATGTATAATTACAAACAAAAATGTGTATAAGCATTATATCAGCTATCTGGTTCCCATAATACAAGCTCTTCTTAATTTGGGGCTAGATAGTGTTGTGTGGATTGTCCACAATATTTATATGGTTTATGATTATTTATTTCTCATAAAATTTACAAATCACTTACTGAGAAACATAACTTATACTACAAAAGTATTTACAAATTAATTTATTTTTATAACCAACCGTAATGTTAGTGTGGCCATATTAACATTGCTTAATAGTGGAATCACTTACGAAGACTCAAATATACCGAGGTAGGAACAGATAGACTTATGGTTTGAAAACCACGGATAATGCTACTACCGTTTTCGTCAATTCAAATACAAATACAATACAAAAAAGTTTATTATCAAATAAAGAGACGACACATAAAAATAAGATACATTACATAAATTTGTCAGTTTGACAATAGGAGTAGGTTCAGCACTAATTCTGTGCAACATACTTAGATGACGCACATGTTGGTTTTCAGCATACCCCAATTATGTTCGACGCTGTATATAGGTGGTAGTCGAACCGGAAAAAATAAGTGAGAAGAGCAGGATTTAAAAACAAAGAAAAAGCATATTCTTTGCAGAAATAACTATTCTATGCAGATTTCAAAGGGAATCGCGACTTGATATCATCGACCTGTTTTATTTATCACTTTCTAAGGCACGGGAGATACTTTAGCAAGTTTATTCACTTGGAACCTCATTAATTTTGATCGTCAGCTTTCCAACAACGGCTCTGAATTGACTTCAAACCTTCAACTTCTAAGGGGAGAAGTTGAAAGCTTGGAAAAACTTTGACAGCGAAGACGATTCCTTTGCGTTAGATAAACTACTTACTAAAAAGTTCTTTACGCTTTGACGCCACTCTAAAAGTATGTCACGTTTTTCGGGGTCGATAAAGAGTACTCTGTAAATGTCCAAAGCCTTGCGCGTATCTAAGCGATCTGCGATGGCGATCAGTAAAAGGCTGTACAATATGACAACGTTTTACTGATCGCCCTCGCCATCGTCTAGATGTGAATAGATACGGTGTTACACAGAATTCTAACTTCCGGTTTTAAAATAACATCAACCTAATTTAACTATAATTTTTATTGTAAATATATATTTCATTATTATTATGTATAATGTTTGTATACCCACAAATCAGCTCAACCTCAAAACTCAATGATTGATATTAAAATGATTTTGGCTCATTTATTATCCTATTGTATCGTGTCGGAAGCCATTATATTTTTCCCATCACCTTGTCTATCCGCATGTCAATTCACAGGAACCGTTATTTTTGTCTTTGCTATTTACAAAATTAGAACTGAGCATTTTTTACTTACCTCAAAACATCCAAAACAGACGAGATTCAATATTATAGAAAATTTAATTTAACTCTCTATGAGTTTTTTTACATGGTACCTATAGTGGAACCTCGCGTAATTTAGGTCGCTTTTTAAACAATTTCAAGTGGTTTTCAATTCATTCGTATTTTTTAATGAATGTTATGGCATACCTAACTTCGTCATTTATGAGAGGATTTGAAAAATCTTTTTTTTTTATTTCCATAGAATGGGTCATGGGGGTCTTAGATAAATTTCATCAACATCGGTTTAGCAGTTTGGCCATGATGACGGCTTCTAAATTTTTTTCGAATTTATATTATGTAAAACAAACTTGAACCTTTGCTAATTCTTCATCATATTTATTTAAGTCTGTGGCTTCATTAATCTTATAAAAAAACATGCCAAGCGTGGTCAAGTGTTTTGCAATTGATTTTCACAAGATGCCTCTCTATTGCCACTTCAACCTGCTTGTGTAGAGTCTACGAGCCAAGACCCTTATTCATATTAGCCGTTTAACACTTAACTAGCTCAGATGGCCGCTTAGTCTGGCGTCATCTCTATTTATTGACATAAGAGTGACAGTGACAAGAGTATTAGAGAGCCGATATAAAGTGTCAGGAATTATGAATGAGGGCAAAGACATAGTAATAGGTTAGCACCAAGCAGGTAGATAAGCGACTATGTAGGTGTAACCACCACTGTAATTTAACGCCCGTTCAGATGGGATTTCCTTTGCGGTGTTGCATTTTTTTATGCGTCTTTAGGTCAATGCTTGACATTAAGATAGTGGTATATTGTGTAAGACTGTTTCGCGGATCACTAGTCGACAATTGAAATATTTGGCAGTAATTTATTTCAAAGATTTCAAGCGAAAATGAGAGTTAGACCACTGTCTTAGCAATACGTGAAACTAATCTCTCTTATTATAAACATGTTGTTCATTTAGCTATATGACAACCTAAACCTAGGTAAGAATCGAACCCAGAACTCAGCGCAAAGGTTACTGCTACCTGAGCCTGTCAGGCTTATTAAAATAAATGTATTCATTTCAATCAAATTTGGTACCGTGTTAGTATTTTAATTGGTTGCGAATATCGGTAGGCACATTGAAACGTTGTTAAATAGCAAAATAAGGATAACATAATGGTCCAATTTCAGTTCATTCTAAAAAAATAAATATAGAAATTGTGTTTTCCTACAAAATTAAGAAACACAAAACTTATACTTTTACTTCTACTAATTACTGTATCGCGGAACAGGAAGTAGTAAACTCGAAACATGTCCGAAAGGTTGGTGGAGTAACAACAAGAAACTTGGTAACAAGGATTTTCCAGCAACTCTAATCATCTTAAATTGATTAGGAGAACACACAGGATACAACCTATTACGTATATTACCTACTCCATAACCGCGTTATGACCCGTCTTAGATACGCCATAAGATTTTTTTTGTTCAGTCTCACACCTTGGAGCCAGTGTGGTAGCGCACAGATATTCTTTGATGTAGAAATTGTAAGGAGTGCTTGACTACGTTATATCTATTTGTAGATACTTTGTAAGGGCCTGTTATTCCAGAAATTGTTTACTTTGTACTTAATAATAATAAAACCCACGAATTTAAGTCCCATAGACAACACGTGTTGCAAAATCAATCATCTAATATACCAATATAAATTATCAAAGTTTAATATTTCATAGGAAATACGAGTAACATAGTGATTTACAGCTCTTGTAACCTAACAGACTGTTATGTCCCCTCGATGCACCAGGAAGCTTCAGTACACAGTAATACCAAGTTATTGCCCCATTGTGGAAGTTTTGGCATACAGATCACGGCTCATCGACTTTTATTGGAGGGGGCATCAGGACCGGGCCATAAATTGAAGACGATGACGTGTTTAATGGGCCATGCACGTTTTTTAAAATCAGTTTGTGAAAATGTAACTCAAACACACCCTACCTTTCCACGACGACGGTTACAAACGAGTGATTTTTGCTAGGAATAAATTGGCATTTATGAATAGCCCAGATTTGTCAAAGAACCGTTTTTTTATTAAAAATTACTTAAAAGGTTGCATGGTTCATTAAACACAATCCTTATAGAACCAAATTTTTTATAAAAAGAAAATACTCCTCATTGAACCATCATGAAAAGTAATTTAATTAAGGCAAAATGCTCTTTGTTAATAATACCTCCAGGGAAGGTACTTGACGTAAAATGAACACGCGTCGCAAGAAAGCTCTCATCCTGCTATAAGCGCGGCAACGACAATGATTCTCTTAATATAGTTGGTATGAAATAAGATATATCTAGTAAAGGCAGTAGCTGTCTGGATTTCTACTTTATCGTGTCGAATGGTACCTACACCGTCACCTTATAATTCCCTCGTGATGTCACGTTTTGCACAGCGAGCCACTTCGCACCTTGCACGACAAGTGGCGTTCGAATGGTGGCACAGAAATAATCAGCAGTAGTGTTACTCAAACTAATGCCATAAAACTCTAAAATGAGTGGACTTTTCTATTCATTCTCGTAGATAAATTCAAATGTTAAAACAATGCCTACTTTTAGAACTCAATCAAAATGCTTGGTTGGTTCATCGCTGCTCAAGACTTTGACTGACAAGCGAGCTGACCTAAAAGTTACGGAACGTAAATTTTGTTTTGGCATTAGGCATCTTTGAAAGTTAGTTAAATACAACTTTAAAAGCAAGAATAAATCATTATTCTGGTAACGGTGCTGACGGAAATATAAAAGAACGAAATGTTTAATTGACAAAACACGCACAATTTAATAAAAATAAAAATTCCGAGGCAAAACTTAGCACGAAATTAGTATAGATTTCACCCCAGTAGTACTACTGGGTACTGAATTTATATTACGCGCCGCTCGATGTGCGATGGTTATCACGGCTGGAGCGGATTTCAAGCGCACAGATTTTAAAATTCAGTGACTCACGAATGGCCGAGCTTTGGATTGCTGATGGCGTTTATTGATTGATAGTCGTTCCTCCTCCTTGTTTACACAAAAGAGTTTTGTGTGAAATATGGGCTTTCGAATTTGCCGGTTTATATTGGAACAAAAATAAATTATTTATCTTACTTTGACTATCATGTGAACATAATTTTTTAACCCACAGCGCCACCACATTTTTCTAAAAATGTAAAACAAATGAGTGTATATTTTTGGATTTTGAGCGGAGTGCCGACTTCTTATCATAATTGTCCTAACTTTGACTTCAAGATTTAATACATTCACTTGTAGTAGTCTCGCCTACGCTTCAACTCACTCGCACGTATTTCAGCTCCATAAGAAAGAAAGAGATAGCATACGCCATGCTACCCCGGCTCCAACCTTCATTCGTTTTCGTGCGCGCACGGCTACCGCACGTAGTACTTGACTAAAAATATATATACTCCGTATCTACTTATGATTTTCATCGTCATGTCTAGATGGAATACAGTTAGTGATAAAGAAGAAAGGTGTCGTAAAAAGATGTGACATGTGAAGTTAAGTGAATTCAACGGATTTTCTCAAGATGTACCCGCCTGAACGGAATTGTATTTTCTCAGATCTAATACGTGATATTAGACCGTAGAATTTTGAATGCTTCGAGTCAATACGAGATATTGACCAATAGCTATTTATGAAATGAGTTAATACGAGATATTGACCAATAGCTATTTATGAAATGAGTTAATACGGGATATTAACCCTTCTTTTTTTATTATCCTGGCTCCCGTCACCACCGGCACGATTGCTAGCACCTGTCATGAAAACAACGTGCATTCCCTTGGAAGCCCAAACACAATCCGTCTGGCCACGACAACACCACCTGTGGTGACAAGTCTAATTCAACCAGATGCCCGGCGCCCAGTGCGACAAATACAGTGACGGTAGTAGCTTAAGAGGCTAATGCTTTGCCTTTTGCTTTGTCAGAGCTTTCGCTTGCCTTCAAGACCTTTGAGGTCTAGACGAACGAGTGGGGTCCTCACACCTATAACCTAGAAACGATGAACCTTATGAGGGAACCTCCTACGGGATGGACTCAAAAAGAGGTAAAAGAGCATTTATTCAAGGAATACCTATTTCACGAAAACTGCCTTTTGAGAAATAAACTCAATGTTAACGATTGATGTTAAAGAGTCTGCTCAAAAATCCCATGAGCCTCAAAAATCATCAAAAAGCAAAATTGGCTATTAAGCCTGCTTGCTGTGCTTGATAAATGCTTTTGATACTTTTTCGATGCAACAAAAGTTAGAACATGTTTTCATTGATTGATGACCAACTGAGCTATCTCATTAGGTCTGCGTAGTAAACAGAAGATTTGAAAACTTATATACTTTCGTGAGTTTCTTCTGCAAGTAATTCAAACTCCAAAAGCGCCTGTTGGCCAATTGTTGAGTAACCGTGGTTCATGACACTGGAACCACGCGGTGACGGGCGGCGGCCGGCGGCAGGGCGGTGCGCCCCGCTGGTGCAGTATTGTCGCCGACCGATTGCATACCGGCCTTTATCCACCCGTGGGCAGCAAGCGTCGGCGCCATCACCAACAACGACGCATTGGTACAAGCAGTCGGGGATATCGAAGCAAAAGCAGTAACCTCGCAGGTACATGCAGTCACATGAAATATTTTCTAGTTTTTTCTAGAAGTACCTATAATTATCTGATGAGAAAATTTCTTATTAAGAAATTTCTTATTTAAGACTCAACATTTTATTCTGAGATCTTCGTCTTCAAAAAATGATGTTTATTATTTTAATTAAAAAGAAATAGCTCTATTAAATACCTTCTTTAGGCTATCCCTATGAAAACCGTTGGGGAGCCAAAGGGGCCAAAAGTAACCGTGGTGGCCTAAACTGCGCTTTATGGTTTTCACTACACTATTACGGTGTATGGTATTACGATAAGGTATTATTATAAATCTTATGCCTAAAGATGAAAGCTGTTTTTATGTAATACTTACTAAGATTGCTCAGAGCATGTTTAAAGCAGAAATTAAATTTTTTAAGCTTCCTGAGTAAAAAAAAAAAAAAAAACTTTGTTTATTTTGAGCATTTTAACTGCAGACTGTTCTGCTGTTGTCAAGGCTGAACACTTACACAACATCCATGGAGTGCGTTTGTGTAGCCCTTTGCTATATTAGTTTATTACATACCTTTATTACCAAAACTAAACTAATCCATGTGTATGCAATAAATATAATATTATTGAGTATTGAGTATTACGATTCAAAAATAAACGTTACCATTTTATATACACGATGGTATTTTTGTCGTCGGTAAATATTATTCTGACAACAGATTATTCTTACAGAAATTAAATTAATTTTGCTATTCCTATCGATTTTGATCTTGAAATATACCGATTTTATTCTATTGCCCAAGGCGCAACTTGTAAAAGAGACAAAATCTTTATCGAATATCTATAACACGTCTTTTTGGAACTTCTAGCAGCTGTAACAGCACTACAACTGCAGTTGCTGGCGCATACATATATCAGCAATACGGCAGCTACTGCCTTGCCTTAGTGATAAAATTATAACTCGAAAGATTACGTAACATTTATTTGTTCGTTACTTTTCTACAAATTTTGATTTTGAATACAATGCATCAAAAGCTTTAATAACAATAAACACAAATCAGAGATAGATCTATTCGCTTTGAGGTTAAACGACAAAGTCCTTAATATGTATATTCAAATCTGTCAAAGGATAAACAATGCCTAAACTATTGCCATCTTACAAATGAATGATGACAAACAGTGACATAGCTAATTTACAAGTATTTAAAAATTTGCGTTTATTACTATGGCAGTAGTAATAGTAATATTTTGAAAAAGAGATCATACTGTGTACAAGGTGTATGCATTTACAGTCAAGGGACCTGTATTTTTTCGTTTTTTATACAACGTGAGTTTGAATTCATATGTTATCCCGAAAGGGGGATAAGCTACTCCTGAATGCCAACAGCATTAGTTCTATGACTTTTCTGAATCAGGACTTTTTCATTCAACAAATGGTGTGTAAAGTTTACGCCATGATTTTGCTTAAAAGCATGTTAGGCAACCCTATAACCAGCTGATTAGGTACTTGACCTCTGTTGAACTATGTCTTATTTGACACCCAAAATCTGCCATTGGCAAGTCAAAAAGCAATAAAAATGTATTACCGCCTCCTTTGAATCGTCATCCTAATTTTATAAAAATGGGGTCTGTTGGGTTCCGTATAATATTTTTCATGGAATTTATGTTCAAGTATTTATTTTGTTTATTTGTTGTATGATTCAGAACGAAGAGGATGTGATGCAATGCCTACACTCATTAAAAATTATTTTATTTACACATTGTAAAAAAACTAGTGGTAGGTACTTTCGTACCAAAACATATGTAAGACAAGTTTTATTTGTGTGATTGAGTGATAAACAACAAGTGCATTTTGCGACTACCTACTTTATGAAAATCTCCGACTTTGGCATTGCTTTAAGATATGATACGAGAAACTTAAATAAAGTACGTACAGAGTAGGTACCTATTTACTTTAATTTAATTCGAATCGAGAGCTTACGAAGTCATCATACACACGACTTACTTAACCCAATATTGGGTTAAGTAAGTATTTCATAATGTTTGTTTCGCCGTTTTTTATTTCAATGAAAACGGGACGGGACCCTAAAATTATTCGGCACTGTCAAACTTAGACAATTTGGTTAAATTGTCTAAGCTGTCAAAGGAAACCGAACTCGAAAATCTAAAAATAAACTTAGGCATTTCAGTTATTTTCAGTATTTCGTGGACTATTTCGTTGCGAGCGCATGTTGAAAAGTTAAACTCAGTGTACAAAAATCATTTAATTGTCGTAGGTATGGCCTACCTAAGTGCTTGTGAATAATGTGTGCAAAACCTACCTGTACCTAGTACTCGTAGTAGTACCTACCTATGTAGCTACCCGTCTTCAGAACAGAGTGCTTATACCATGGAAAGCCAGTAAATTGATATGTACCTAGTTTGTAAGTTTTATTACTACTTACCTATTTACCAAATTAGCGCCGGCCCCGCCCAAGATGTAGGGTTTTCACACAAAATATTTTGTCAATTGATTATTTTTTTTGTATGGAAGATTTAGATTTCGTATTTCACAGAAATGTTTTCATAGCTTGTGCAAAACCATGGTCCCTATCACCACCTTTCGGGATAACATACGAATTCAAACTCACGTTGTATATATGCATTTTCCATGTATACGCAAAATTAAGGGTGTTACATAATTATGTTTTATCTAATCAGGTTACTGAAATAGTCTTGTTCCTTCATGCTTCTTATCTGATCTCATTCCACCTGATGGTTTTATTTTTTCGATTGTCTATAATGTTCTACCCTCTTCACCGACACCTTTCCCTGGTGCCGACGGTGTTACCCAGCAAGCCTTGGCCAGACAACAATTCCTTATACAGCAATTATTACGACTCTTGCATCTTTGTTCAATAGTACATACTAAGTCTCAATATACTATTCTAGCTTTAAACCATGGGGGGTACTGTGGAACTTAGCGTAGGTATAGGTTCATACCATATCAGGGTACTATATCAGGGTATTGTGACTTACTTAACTTCCTAGCAGTTTTTACGGAAGGGATCTTCGTATGGGTCAATAAATAAAGTTTTTCCACTTTATCCCTTATTTACTGAAATGAAGTAGTACAACATGAACGAGTTCAAACGTTTGTGGCGCTTGCAAAAAGTTTTAGTAATTCCAATAGTACTTTCGTCAGCCAGTGTCATTCCAAAACAGCTGTTTCTATCCTTGTCCCATTTAGATTTACCAAAAAATATGTACCTCATAAATAAAAAATATGCCTTATTACTAGGCAAAAGGCGGCAATTTTTAATACGTACAGAATTGTCAAAAAAAAAAAAAAGGAAATCTGCTGAGCTCCTCCATGAGTTGCACTTAGCTTAGTGTTGTGTACTTCAGTTAACACCGTTGTTTATTTTTCAGACACCGAGTAGTTAAAAAAAAAAAAAAACCCCAATAGGTATAATACATTTTGTGAATAGCCCCACAACACTATCTTGCCCCAAATTAAGCAGAGCTAGTATTATGGAAACCAGATAGCGGATGTTTCCTATGAATGAGTTCCTTCAAAATTAAACCCATCAGCTTTCATGACAATGACTCCACCTGTAACACAAGTGATGTGCTGATTACCAGGCCAACTTAGACTCAAACTTGTTGTTGTAACTCCTTGAGTTCCCTGACTCACGAAAAACCTAGTCGTTTTGTTGGCTGTTCCGTGGTTTTGTTTGGTCAAAGATGCCAACCATTATCATTGACTAGAATGAAACATATTAGGATAGTGGAAGAATAATTGTAATGTATGTATGTATATGCGTAGTGTTTAGGTAAGCTCAACCGAAGCTGATCTTTAACTATGGCGCCCTTGCATTCGTCCTGTAAGTACACTATGCATAGTATCCTTTATGCATAGCTATGATCTCGATAGATCAAGTAACAATGCAGGCCACATTGACGGTTAAAAAAAAAAAAATCCTCCAAGCAAGATACAACCATCCTGCTTGATCACAAACTTTAGGCGGTTGAATAAAAGAAATGCTAGCAAGTCGATGCCTCATCACGCTATCAGTGTGTTTAGTGCGCATAATACTCGTTACACAAATACTTCTGCTGCACAACGAACAGAAGGCGCCCGAGTAGATGTTATTATAAAAATACTAAACTACTGCTACCGCTCATTTCATTAGCAGACCATTAACTATGAATTTGATTCTAACTTAACAAACTAAATTTACTTTGATTAATTTTATTTTTATCTAAGTACTTAAAAAAAAAAAAAAAAAGCAAAAAAAAAAAAAAAAAGTCTTAATAACAATTGTTTTGTTTTTGAAAGAACTATTTTAATTATTTGTTTTTTTCTAATCAACACTAGATTTAAAAGATATCAATTTCTTTCATAACATTTAACATTTTATTTGATTTATTTTTCTCCAACATTTTTTCATTTTCTCTGAACATCCTACAAGTGAATGTATTAAATCTTGAAGTCAAAGTTTGGACAATTAAGTGATCAAACTAACTTACCAAGTGACGTTCGATCATAATTGTCCAAACTTTGACGAAGAGATTTAAGGTCCCTCCCATCCCTTAGGATACCCCAATGTGCAATGTTGGAGACCCTGTACGTGCTTATTCTCTGAACTAAATGAAGGTTGGAGCCGGGGTAGCATGGCGTATGCTATCTCTTTCTTTCTTATGGAGCTGAAATACGTGCGAGTGAGTTGAAGCGTAGGCGAGACTACTACAAGTGAATGTATTAAATCTCTTCGTCAAAGTTTGGACAATTATGATCGAACGTCACTTGGTAAGTTAGTTTGATCACTTAATAATATTGTCTTGGTGAAATCTTTTTTACTTTTCAATGCATATATTTTAAAAAGGGAATGTTTTTAACCAATCACTGCTGTGCATTTACCTAAAACATTTATTGAAATAATCCTTAATATTGTTTATGATTATTCATGGTAAAAAAAAATTTAGATCAGTGTTGGCTTATTTAACTAGCTAATTTCATTTTCATTTAAAGTAACAATAAAGTTTGTAAGATGTACTGTTGTACTTACATGGTCAACAAACTGGCACTTGCGGTTCCATACAAAGTTTTGAAAAAAGTCATACCTAGGAACTTACCTACTTAGAAAGCTGCTATTAATATTTTGAAACTTGGAGAAACGTCCGAACAACAGAGTTATAATCGTGCTGGGATTGTAATATGCAACTAAAACAACTTCGTAACCATTTTGCCAACTACAGTCATATTTTTCTTTGCAAACTGAAAGAAAATAACAAAACTGCAGTCAGCTAGCTAGCCAAGATAAAGCGACATATTGCCCGTTTAACTTTCACAAACAATACTTTTTCACATGAAATAAGAAATGTCTGTGACTTACGAATTCTAGAGAGGGTGCACTCAGAATAAGTAACGAGGCTGATAACATTATACTAACGTGTGAGTAATATAGTAACTCCACCCTCCACCAGTTATACTGGTGGAGGAGGTGGAGGAATCAAAAGCTACAAAATTGTCCAAACTTGATGCAGGTAGCACTTTTTAGAATTATGTTTTTTATAAAGTATGAGCACATGATTCCGTTTTCATGTGGGATGTGGGTATTATGTTGTATTATAAGTACATTATGTATTTACAAAAAAATTTATTCAAGTATTGTATCAGCTATCTGGTTCCCATAGTACAAGCTCTGCTTAGTTTGAGGCTAGATAAGGCCTGCGCACACCTAGTTCGCTGGCGGTAGCGAACAGTGAAACGCTGTCAAATATGGCTGTCAAATCTCAAATCTGACAGCGATATTTGACAGCGTTTCACTGATCACTACCGCCAGCGAACTAGGTGTGTTCGAGCCTTTAATTGTCCACATTCTTTTTTTTATGTCTCTGGAACTGCTAGAGTAAAAATGCCTCAAGAGGTGGTCAGTCTGTTCAGCTCGTGGCCCGAATTTTAAAGACGTGTCGTGCCTAATTATAATTACATCATATTTATAGCAATTTTGTTGTGCTTTTATTATAGTACCTTGGGTCCTAGAGCGGCTTAGCTGTAAACGACAGTTATACCTTTATAGACACAAAGGCAAGTTTATAATATTTGAACTATGCATCCTATGATGGAGTGATATTCTCTCAGGCAATGATTGAATGGAACTCTTAGCAAACACATGAATACTGTCTGTATTCATGTTTTTGCTAAGAGTTCCATTCAATCATTGCCGCTACGCGACTCCGCATTCACGGAGCAGGGCGGTTGTCGGTTAGCACCTCGCGAGTGCGTCTTGCATACAAATACGAGGTTATCTCTCAAAGCTAGAAGAAATCTGCATCCAAATCGTGACGGGAGCAAGAAATGTGCGTCTGAAGTTCTGAACCATCTGAATACAAACTTGTATTCATGCATATTATTTAGGTAAATAACTTATTATTTTAAAATGAAACCATAGACCCTAGGGCCAAGTGCCCTATAAAAATCGCTAAAATTCCTATTTATTTATTCGTATTTATTTGCTCCTTTCTCCATACAAATTTGGAAGTTTTTAGAGTCGTAAAATGAAAAATGCCTTGTTCCGAAATAATTATCTACTTTCCGTAATACAAGAATCCAAGCAACCAGTTATAAAAGAAATACTTTCTTACTTTACTTTAAAAATTAGCAGTGGACTTCTTCAGGCTAATGATGATGAAGATGATGAGAAAAGCCTACGCCTCGAGTGCTCAGACTTGAGCATTGTTTTAGAATAGCGACTTGAGTATTTACCTACCTACTGAAAGCTGCGTCAAAATCGTAATCAGACAAAAAAGTTAGCTGCTGTTTTACCAACCAAACATGGATCCGATCCATTAACGTCGTTTGTCAGAACGATTTTCCTACAGTTTTGTGCGCTTGTTTGCGTAACGCTGATGCTGCTTGCACATTTATATTTTTCCTAACCTGTGCTACTATTTTAGGATCTATATACCTGAATTACACTTACCTATAATAACTCATTGTTCTATATACATATGTTATAGTTAAATCTGGTGCTTATTATTTCGTCATTACTAATGACAACTATTACAAAGTGATATTGGCCGCAGATGGATGAGGGTAGCCCTAGATTGTGGTGAATAGCAAAAGCAAAGAGAGACCTAAGCCCAGCAGTGAGATAAGTTGGGCTGCGGATAATGGTTATAAAGGAAATTTAACAGGTACCTACTACTACTCTTTGTTAACAGAATCATTGGCTGAAATTGTAGTATCGAGAGTAAGAGTTAAATCGGGAACAACCCAACTTGCAACTTGTTCTTATCGCTTTTCAAATAAATTACCTGAACTGTGGTAACTGCCTAAGTTTAGATTTACACAAATAGCTTCTCTTGACAAAAGGGAAGTCCATTGGTTCAAATTATTTCAAAATTAAGAGCTATTTTAACCCTTCATCAAAATGAGGGGTGTTTTATGTGTTTTTACTTCTCTTGTGGTTTGGCTTTTGTAATTTAAACGATCGAAAAAAATTATTGACTTTGACCAGAGGTTTACAAAGAACGAATTTTATGAACTTACATTTCTGAAATGTTCGACATTTCTCACCCTTAAAAGCATTTTCATCGTAAAAACCCACGAGTAAACACGGTAAATAAATCTGTACAAGAGGTATCACTTAAGTGGATGTCACCCGCATCACTGTCAGCGCTGTCGGACCCGCCATTATTTGCATTGTGGTACATCCCACCGACGAGATGGAACCGACTTTATATTAAAACTGGTGTTTATCAGCTGACGCCTTCCCAGATCCCTATGAATATTGTACGAAAATACAAAAGTATACCAATAAGTATCGGCTAGACTAAACAACACTGTAGGTAGGTATGTTTTGAGAATACAACTTCTATACTCTGCATTCCATTTAGTCTAAGCTTTAATCAACGTAACTCGGCCCTAGAGTAGAACCTTTATTAAATATTACCGAGTTGTTAGGGACACGCCAAAGTAATAAGGTGACACTTCTTCGATGGACTCTACATTATAAATTCAAGCATATTTAGATTTTGGTGCTGATTTATGTATTTATTGTGTGCCCAGTGGTTCTTTTCCTCGTCTCTCGACTCTCGACTAGCTAATAGCTTCGCACGGATAATATCTAAAAAGAATATGAACCTATTTACCGACTTAAATTTTTTTTAACATAATTTTGATGTACAAAATTCATCCAAAAGTTTCTAGCGTTGTGGGTCGTAGATGGGTGAGGGAGTAACAGATCGAGTGAAATAGTAAGAGCAAAAATAGGTTCAGCAGTGGCTTAAGTCGAACTGCAGATAATGATGATGATAGTGTAAATGAAAACCTAGGTAGGTTTAGCAAAGCTGCCCTGTAATCAAGGTGTCTCCATCAGTAGCTGTTTAGTAATGATTGACAAAGGGACTAGGTAAGTAGTTTATACGCTCGGAATACACGCTTTCGCTGCAATTACACGTTATTTATTAGTGCTACCATATAACACCCCTAAACCGGTACTTAAAGTAATAACACTTGCTTTAATTCCTTCCAATATCGGTATCCAATTTAATGACGCAACCGCAATGTTGATTAACTATGTAAATACATTCCTCAGCACAGGAAATGAATCATAATTTAAATTCTATCGTCTGCCTCAGTTTCACGACTAGTTTTATGTTCAATTGTGACCGCCTGTTCCAACCGACATTGAGAGACGTTGAAAAACGTTTAGGCAGCTCATGTTAGGAATACATTAGGGACACATCTCAGGTGTCGTTCTGACGAGGGCAGAATACGAAAATGTAAGAAGGTGCGTCACGAACGCCTCGCGCCCGCATCAACAACACTATATTGAATTCCTCACCAATTGATACCACCAGGAACGCAGGAAGCGGCGGAGGATATTGTATGTACTTTAGTCATGAAACACTATGTACCTACCATTCAGTATCTACTTTTAGGAGACGTGAAAATGTGATATTCATATCAATCCTCCTACGTAACACAATATTCTTTATTAGGTTACCTACTTTTCTTCGTTCATGTATCTTCATTGAGTATTTGCGTTCACTTTCATGTTTGGAGACCAAAATAAACTTAATTTTTATTTAGGTGTTGCGGATCAAATCATTTCATAGTAATATGATGAAACATGTTTTTCTTCAGGCATCTATCTAAAATTCACTTCAAATAAAACTTAAGCTCTGTGCTGTGAAAACGTACAATTTTCAACGAATAAAATAAGCGAGAATACAAAGAGCCGATTGCTGCCGGCCAGCAGTTTGCTCCCAGAGCAAGGCAAACCTCAAAATTTCTATTGCGCTTTCATTGGAGTTGGAAGCGCTTTGAATTCGAGCGTTTTTCCCGATATAAAAGCCGATAACCCATTTGGGAAATAGGATTCACTTTACAACAACAGTTTTTGCAACGAGTGGCAAGCCGCAACGATTTCCGCACCCTTATCACTACTGCAACGCTTTGCATCGGTACCATGATATCCTAGCAGTTAATCGCGATTTCAATTACGTAGACTACGCCTTCAGAAAACCCGGCTTAGGAGGTTATAATACTAAATTCTGAATGAACCATGCAGAAGCTCAGTGCTTATTTTGCAAACTGTGATTAAGATATAAAATTGATGAAAACACGCGGCTTGTAGACGAGCGTAATTATTTCAAATGTAGTTTTTGTAAAATAGAAACACATGGACGAAATATACAGGAGGCTGGCAAGAAATGAAGGAGGCTAGATATATTCAGCAGTGAGATGCCGAGTTAAGATTGTGATGGATGATAAATAAAATACCTGTACCCCAAATCCGATATTATTTTAACACATTATTGGATAAAAATAATTTCGAGAATGCTCTACATTATACAGAGTTCGGTAAACAAGAAGATTATTGAAATACTTCAGATTTGGCGCAACGTGAAATGTTACAAGAATCCACCAAACCCACGATCATAACACGCAACAATTTTCATTAAAAAAGTTCTTTGAATTAATGAAATCTATGTCATTCAAGCCACCACACACACACCACCAATATGTTAGATTGTTAGATATTTATGTGTGCTGAAAAATATGACGCATTTTACTGCATAATTTAGGACAATAAAAGAGGGTTATTTCTTTTTACCAATTTAGGCAGAAATCACAGTAATTATTAAAACCCCGATTGCGTGAGCTCAATTTAAAGTAACCCAATATCAGCTAAGCAATCACAAAGGAAGCTCAAATAATATTAAACTGGCCGTTGATTGAAGGAACCCCTTGTCCACTGTAATTATCTGGAGGAAGTGGGTAAGATGAGCGCAATCATGTCATGGTGACGTGCACAAGAAGCTCATAAATCGTATATACCTAACCTACTCGTGTAACCTTGGTCACCTTACAAGTTGGCTATAACGAATGTTGAACATTCTTCTTTCACAAATTGGTACTGAAATACATTTTTAAATGATGGGTCATAAATTCATAATGTGACAGTTTATCTAATAAACGTCATAGTAAATTACTGGGAAGAAACAGATTTTAACATTTTTGCGTCAAGCCAATTGAAATGGCATATTTTAAGTAGTTAGGAACTTCTTTCTGCATGTATCTTTATTTTTAGTAGCAACATAATGTGCTTGTATTTTTATTGAATTGCTTGATTTTAAATAAAGCTTATCTTTATCTTATCTTAATAAGTTCTCTGAAAATATAAAAAATCTGATCAATTTTTCAAACGTAAAAGAAAAATAACCTAGCGATTTTAAAAAGTCCTCACAGTAGCCATTCTGGTTGCAACCTGATCATAAAACATTAGACTCATTAGAACAGGAAGTGGGTAGCCTACGCCCAGCGGAACAGAAAGCGGTCTCCCTGCTACTGAGCTAATACTCTGATGCATGCTAAGTCATTTCCGCTCAACTCAAGGCACGATAAAGCTCAGTTTACTTCGAGAACAATCGGCATAGCCATGTACGGAGAGCCATAGGATTTTTGAACTTCATAGAGTTCCATTTACGGACGAACTTTGGATTTTACACAGTATAAGCTCACGCTAATTACGAGTACATAGAAACCGCCCAATTTGATTACTAAAACAGCGTTATTATCCTATCTATATACCTACCTACTACTGTCTATAATCCTCAGTCTATCTCCATGGTCCACCCTGTACAGGGTCCATTTTATACTGACTTACCTGAGAACTGTGTACCTAAACTACACCAAGTGTATGTAATAAATTATATTTTCTCAAACTTTCTTAGCATCCTTCTTCGAATCCTAAAAGATATTGTGGCAACATTACTTCGAGAGTTCTAACAACCGTTGGCCAAATGGCTAGTCTTCTTACGTAATTCAAGTACGAGTCACTACACTAAGCTGCATCTTTGTCATAGCAGTTCTATTGTAACTTCGTCAAAGGACTGTTGGTTGTCGTCTATTAGCGCACGAAGTACTTACCTAACAGGCACTCACAGTAGTCGCGGAGTTACAGACTGGCTAGATTACGCTGGATTCATTGTTAGTTGGTAATTAAAAGCTTTATTGTGAAGCGAGTCGTCTAAAATATTAAGTGTTGCCAGCTTAAAGTTAGCTAGAAGTTCTTAGGTATGTAATAAATGGGATATTTTCTCCCAGTACCAATAACACATGTTGGGTTAGCTTTAGCTTACATACATGGACATGAATTTATCAGCTAATTCTGATTGTAAAGTAGGTTATTGTATCTACTTAATTAGATAAATTAAATTATGGTGAACGCATTTACCATCCATGATCAACCATTATTATTATTCATGTATTAATAGTATAGGTACTTCAAAAACAATGCTACACATGACCACAATTATATAGAGTCTGATAAAATATAAACCAAGTTTTAAATGGTAAGCTACGCCTTTTTTCCACTTCTCTTCGGCCATTGTTTGAAACAGTATAGTGTTTACTGTACCCCTGCTTCGGATGTCAGTAGCTAATGTGCATCCATGTTGAGAGTTTTAATCAAGTTGGAGTACATTTGCTCCATCCATCCAACAGCGTTGAGCATAATAAAAGTTTAAAAAACTTACGAAACTGTCTTCTTGGCCAAACTATTCAAACGATTTAGATGAGATTAAAACTTTTCAGATTAATAATAGATTATTGAAATCTTATCAAAAAAATACAACTGAATTGAGAACCTCCTCATTTTTAGGGTTCCGTAGCCAAATGGCAAAAACGGAACCCTTATAGATTCGTCATGTCTGTCTGTCTGTCTGTACGTCCGTATGTTAGCCATTTTTCTCCGAAACCGTAAGAGCTAGACTGATGAAACTTGGCGAGTAGATGTATTCTGTGAATCGCATTAAGATTTTTACACAAAAATAGAAAAAAAAACTATAAATTTGGTAACTTGGTACCAAAGAAGTAGTGACTAAATTATCTTAAACCGCTGTTGAATGGCCAGCTAACGACTTGTGACCTCGTCTTAAACTTGGCAAAAATCACTTTAGATTGACTACTGTAATAAAATTACTCAACCCCAATCTTTCTTCGATAAATTTCAAGTGATAAAATTAAATGCGAAGTCGGCAAATTAGAGTTAGCGATATCATCGACCAAGATAGTGGCTTGAAAGTAGAATGAAAGCTTATTGCGTGACCGTAAAATGTGTTGAACGTGGATTTTAATACGAGCAACTAAACAGAAATACCTGGAAAATTGGAAGAGTCAAACAAAACGGCGAACCCGACTTATTAAAAATCTTCTCTTGTAGAATTATTTTTTTATTAATCTGCTGCTCATATGTCACACTTAGGTACTTTACCCACAATATAGGTTGCGATTTTTTAATAGCGTGTATATTATATCCCGAATCCGAAGATCCCGAACGTCACGAATCGGAGGACGAAACGTAGGGCACCCACCCACCAGTTGGACCGACGACATTGTTAAGATCACGGGGAGTCGGTGGATGGCAAGAGCTCAGAATCCTTCTTCCTGGAAATGTGTAGGGGAGGGATGTCCAGCAGTAGACTTCTTCAAGCTGATGATGATGATATTATATCCGACAGTCACATAGCTTTCGCTCCCTACTTCTATCAAATCAAATCTAAGAGCTGAGCTTATTCAACCCGCAATCAATATCTAAGTTAGATAGAAGTTTTCCATGACCTTAGAAATCTCTTTCAAGCTTGCTCTACTGTCTATATTGACAATGGGCAGGCAACTAATTGGTATCCGCTAAAGAAAGGGCTACCTAATGTTAGTCATAGATTGAGTGTATATAGCTAGATGCCGTTTCTACTCTGAGATGGCGAAGGGTAAGGATGTGTTCAAAAGACATTTAAATTCCTGCAATGTTAAACCTGATTGTTGGGAGGAGCTTGCTTCACAAAGATCGTCTTGGCGTTCTACCATCCACCATAAAGTAAAAGCGTTTGAAAATAGCCGACTCGACGCGCTCGACATTAAACGCGAAATACGCAAGGGTAGACCTAAGTCCTCCTACACTTATGCATACAACACCGCGGGTCAACTGTATTGCTTTTCATGAGATCGGGTGTTTAAGAATAAGTTTGGCCTAGCGAGCCATATTATGGCTCACGCTAGGAAATTAATTTAGTTTAAATATTTGATTTAGGTTTAAGTTAGGTTTTATAGGATACTTATTAATTTTAGTTAGGGTCGCCGTCATTGAAATCAATGAGGAGGACTATATATATATTGACAATGGGCAGGCAACTAATTAGTTTCAATAATCAGCCGTGTGTAACCGAAGAAAGGGCTACCTAATGTTAGTCATAGAGTGAGTGTAGCCAGATGGCTGATTACGGCGATAATTTCGCAATAATTAAGCGCAGCTGTTATCGCGTTATGCAAGGAAACAATGACTCAAGAATTATAAATGTTACACAGAACTTGCATAAGGGTTTTATTATTATTATATTATGCGTCTGTTGTGCTGTATTTCAATAAATTGATGATTTTGCAACGAAAATACTAATAAGACTAGCTTATGTCCAGATTCACCTTTAGAGAACCTAATTTTTGACTTAATTTAAAGCGATTGAATGGAAGAAACGGGTATTTAACACGATTACCTTTATTATTTCCCCTATCTATTCTTTCTTTTTAATTAAAAAGTGCAAAATCATTATTTAAATTGTGATATAATCACGGAGAAGTTAACAATACTTATCTATAGGAATCAAATATGCATAAGGTATTTAAATGCATTCACATTACCTGCCTTCTATCAGCTCGAAGAAATACATCTGATATTTAAAAAAATACGATTAGGTAGGTACAGGTACCTATGCAATGTAATCGAAGACGAAATAGGCCTACCACCTGGGAGGTAGGGACATGTCTGTCATCCACATGGGATTAGACCAACAGTTGGAAATGTGCATGTGATTAGCCTACACTGCCATACACGAGTGTAACGAATTGCATACACCTGCCTAACCTACTAATGGAGGAGCTCTAATAGGCTTACAGATTATGACCCCTAACAAATGCTTATCGAGTAGGTCACTTATAGTATACCATGGTGCCTTTGTTGGCGCTGTAGGTAGATCATTATAAATAGGCAATGAAAGTACCTACGTTCTAAAAGTGTACAAAGAAATAAAGTTAGGAAACAGTCAATAATAAAAAATACAATATAAATACAAAATATAATCTAGATTGTACGTAAATTAACGTCCACATCGATAAAAATAAATAAATAAAGCGGAAAATCCACACAAATCTATCTAGACCCAAATAATTGAAAATCCAACTATGGATTTTATTAAATCCACGTAACCCTTTATTTTACTTTTGTAGCAAAACCAGTTAGCATGAGAGCAAACACGCAAAAACTTTGTACTTTTCTACCTGTTAAAGTTAATTTTTACTGGGCGTTTGAGACTTTTTACTTGAGTCCAGTTTGATACAAAGCGAAAGTAAAAGCTTTATTATCCAAAATCACCGTGATTAATTGGCTACCAGGCAAAATTATTAGATAAATAGGTAACCTGTATTATACCTTGCTTATTGAACAGTTTTTATAGAAATTTTAAAGTTTGTTACCTGTGACAAGTCAGCATCGTCTTGTATCTTCTCCCAAACGGTCAACTTCCTATCAGCGGCGGCTGCAACACCGAAGCACAACACTAACAACACCAGTGGCCCCATGGCACCACTTTTAGAACATCCAAAAAGTCCCGAAAACTCAGTAGAATTCACTTGCGAGGTTCATCAAGCTTGTTCGCTGGAACAGAAAGCGCGGAGCATAATGCCGGTACGGTGACTGAGACGCGGCGACTCGCTACTGACTCAGCGAGTCCTCTATCCCGCTCGCTCCCGCATGTCTCCTCGTGGCGTGGTCATCCTAGTCATCATGACAGTTGGACCGCAGATTATTTGGTAGTGTAAAGGCTTCTAATCGTGTTTGTAGAAGGCTGTTTATGTTTTTGTTCGTGATAGCGAAAGTTTGATCAAATAATAAAACAAGAGCATGGGCCTCTAGAGTTCATATAGGGCTTTGTTATCAATAAGTTTTAGAATTAATTAAACCTTAATACCTGTACTCAGTATATAAATACAAGCAGGGTTTGTATAAATTTAGAAAAAACACGAGTCTGTTCTGTAATAGTTAATTTTTGAATTGTTTCGGTTAGTCATACTTGATACGGGTTTTGACCTCAGACTGATCAAACCAATCAAGATGAATGAAATTATGAATAGAGCTTATTGCTCTGATAAGATGATTCATTCAACAAACACCACACGCATTGATGGAAGGGCGATATAGATACCTACGATTGCCACCTTCTCAGTAAGCATGCATTTCAAGCATAAGTACTAAATGCAACCGCTTGTAGATTACCTATTTATTTACATAATCTATTTTTGATTGCCTCGTAGTGGTTCTACATAACCCTCGACGTGTGAAGTTTTTAAAAAAGATCGGCCGTATCCATTGCAGCCGTAATTTTTCAACTTTTTGTAGTAGGTATGTGAGTTATATCATTCGCATTTAGTTTGGACTGGTAGAAAATCATCCTACTTTTTCAATGTTGTCCAAGTAAGTTTGAATAAAGGACATAACCTAAATTTTTCGCATTTAGTGTGGGCTGGTAGAAAATCATCCTACTTTTTAAATATTTCCAAGAAAGTCTTAACTGTGGACCTATTAACCTAAACCTAACTTATGCTTGCTTTTGTCACTCAATACACTCAACATTTCTAAGATGTGAAAATGACTCTCAATGTTTATTGATTTTAATAGCAGCAAAAATACTGTTGTGGCCTCTTAGGAAACCAGAGTAAAATAAATATTTGTGTTCATCCCAAGTGTCATAAAAACACAGTTGTTACCTGCTCGTGGTTAGATTATTCCGTCGTTTTGTCGAGACATGGCGGGAACCGATTATGCCCTATTGTTTCCATATCTATAGAGAATCGTGCTCACTTTCTCCGCTCTTTGGTTTTACTACCGCGCATTGTATGAGTTATCTCATTATTTTTCACGTAATTTTGTTGTCTTAAGTAAGTACGTAGGTACTTGTTTATTGACTCATTGTGACATGACGTTAATTTTTAATCATCTGCTATTTCATTGATATAGATTATTTTATATACCTACCACTGTTACCTGCTAATAAGCTCTTCCCAAACCTACTAAATATACCTACATATAAGGATATTGCAAAATTCAATCACTTATGCAGACGTACGGACCATACTGACGTATACGGATTTATACTGAATATTGAAGTACTTGATACTGAATTATCCCACTACTTCGAAATGTGATGCTCTTTTTTTTAATTTACCTACTATTTTTTTAACAACTTGTTATGTCTCTAAATTAACAATTTATATAAGATTCACATGTTTTATTTCAAATTGGAAAGGTATACGCCGTCGATTACAAAAATAATAATTTACCCATTAGTTCATACATTTTTTGGTTTTAATGAACATATTTATTTTCGCTTCTGGCTTGCGTTTGACCTCTATCTTACCTGCTGTTAAGAGATGATGTGGTGAACGGTGTAACACGCTTACCTAGAAGATACCTGTTCACTCTTGTCTTGATAACATCCAAGTCCTATTAGTTATATTAGAACAATTATGTAAAAAACGTTTCATTGAACGAACTATTTGAATCCAGAATGTTTTGGCCCATATTAAAGCACATATAGGTGTTATGATAGTTTCACGGTTAACTACATAAAAGGGCTTTTAAAATGAAACTCTTTCATCGAAACGAAGCGCTGAAATAATACAATTGGAATTGAAAATAATATTCATTTCCATAAAAACACACCAACTTAATAATGTTGTACAATGCATCCATTCACACACAAAAACTCCGATCGACGAATTAAAGTTGTCAATTTGCATCGTAAACGAAGTATTGGAGCGAATAAAGTGCATTTTCGTGTTTTTCAATTTTATTTTCCGCCAAAGGAAAAATGTGCCTTCAAACTGTCATATATCACCACTTTGTAAAGGCTACGCGGTACCAGCTCGCTGCCTACAGCCAATTTTGCATCTAAATCGCTATATAAAATCCTTGTCTATGATGTCGAGTGAGTCAGTCACATAAGTATATAGGTACCTATGGCACAGCTCGTATTTACATGCTACCACCGTTATTTTGATTTTTATAAGATACATTTATTAACACAAAGAAACTTACAATTAAACAAGCATTAAAAAAAATTACAAAATACAGAAGAAACAGTTGAACTATCTGTATCAACAAACGACCTATAGATGGCTTAAATTATCCAAATCAGTACCAGACAGAAGCGTCTTCAAGACTGAATTGCCACGCTGAATAGCATTAGCATTTTGCTTTTATTGATGTAATGCATTTGTAAGTGTAAGCTTATAGACAAGTGGTTTCATGTCACCCAAGATCGCTGAATCGCTACCGTTTTCGATCTGCTTCTTATCGTGTCACAGGTTATTTTAAACCAGTGTGGCGAAAGGATTTCAAGTACGCCCCAGAGAAGCTCCTTTCGTGCACTACACCGTATTCAATTATGAAGATGTATAAAATAAATTTCAACCCTTGAGCTTGGAACCCGAACGAAGTTGCGGGAGTGTCTAGTTTACAAGCAAATTGAGTCCTTGATATTGTATTCTGTCTGACTTTTGTATCCTTTATGTGTTTAATATTTTCCTTTATAACTTTTAGCTAAGCAAACTTTCTTGTTGCTTGCCTCGTGACACGGTAATTTCTCTGTCTTTGTCTTTGAAAATTCATAACTTCCGCTTTTTATTGGTAAGTTTTTTAACTAAGCAAATTGTAAGTTAGGCTCATCATGCTTCTTTTTATGTTGGTAAATTTATTTTTATTAATTAGACCCGTACCTTCGTCTACGCACGAGGTAAAATACTGTCAACGGCAATATAAAATTGCTATATAAATATATCTTGCTGATAACCTTATTAAATCAAGATTTATTCAATAAAACCACTGTGAAACAGAAACCTTTCCTTATCATAATAAACTTCTTAGGTAACCTTAAGTTAGTTCAAAGTTAACGTACCGATAGGCAAGTTGAAAATTCGTAATAACATACTGCTGTACATCATAGAAAGTTATATCATCAGTATTTCAGTCAAGTCCCCGCTCTAAGATGGTTTATTCTAACTTCTAAGTGAACTTTTCCTTTAAGTTGAAGCTCAAGTTGGTACGGCACTTCATGCCTCGTGCTTACACAAGACACGACAGGCGTTGATAAATGTCCAAGGTTTAGTTGAATTAATTCAAAGCACGTCTATATCCTAGCATACCTTAGCATAACCTAGACCTAAGACCTGCCCCCAGCTATAATATTATAGTCTTGTACGTCAATAAAATATTGCGTCGTTGCAAATTTAATATCTCTTATGTGTAAAATGTAACTAACCGAAAAAAACGATGAAAACTACCTACCTACCTTTTTTTTTTACAATAAAATCTTGAATTAACTTTATATCTCACTCAAACAATAAGATATTCACCTAAGAGTATTTGCAGACGGCCAAAAAAACGTAAAGTGATTTTCACCATGAGAGATTTTGAATTTGCAACGACGATTGTGGACAATCCACACAATACTACATAGCTTAAAAATAAGCAAGCCTATACAATGAGAACCAGATAGCTGATACTGATAATAACATTTTTTTTTTTGGAACATTAAAAATTTGTGATTTCCTTAAGTGTAGTAAACACTATAAAATTAATTAACAATTATGATACTGATAATGTTGAATAAACTTATATTCATATTTTTTTGATTTGATAATCATGTAGAAAACTATTTATTGCAATAAAAAAGTCGAAGAGGCAATCTGTTGATGGCATATGAACTTGATTGATAGAAGGCGGTTGAGTTATCTTCAGTTCAATTGTGTGGCAGAACAAAACAGAACATGCCCAATATTATATATATAATTATTATAAAGGTATCTATTTCATGCAAATTGGGATAACCGTGACCGGGCGTGATCGAGCAAAACTATTTCATTTTTAATATCAGTATAGGGTTTTATATTCATCATATTCCCTCTTCTGCGCAAACCCGTTGGTTTATTGCACAGAATATTTCAGTGCATAGCTTCATTAACAATGTAGGCTCATCTTTATCATCATCAGCGTGAAGAAGTCAGACATAACTATTTTATTGATTTTATAGTGTTTACTACACTTAGGAAATAACAAAGATTTTTTTTATGTCCCAAAAGCCCCATTAAAAGCCTGCTTGGCTCTCAACTTTTGGGACATAATATAATGAATATACATTTACAAATGAACGATTTATGAGCTTTCAATTTGACTCGATGTTGGCTGTTACGGATTGGTGCGTGGAGTGGTGAGATGCTGTGGGACTAAAAACACTTATTTAAAGAAGTTAAAAAGAATATTGGCTGAGTCCGCGCCAACAAGCTAGTATTAGTTGTAAGTTTCGGGGCAATAATCCAACGGTTTTGTCGCTGGGCGCTAGGCTTCGGTCTGATTAGACAAAGGTCTGCCTGGGTATTATATTGTATTCCAAAAATGTATCTAAAAAAAATGTATTGATACATTATTATCAGCTATCTGGTTCCCATTGTACAAGCTCTGCTTAGTTTGGGGCTAGATAGTATTATGTAAAAAAAAAAGTGATTGCAATACAATTCCTGTACCTACCTATATTCAACCTACACAATACACTAATTATAAATAATAGTTTGTTAATGTTTTCACTCTGCCATCATTTTATATTTTCTGATTCGCAAAGTGCGTCGCCTTCATTGACCTTCATTCCTGGTTTTATCACGTCGTGAAACTCCCAGCATACCTATCTTATTAGCATAGCTATCTATAATCATATTCAAAAGTGTCTTAGCTTTAGGTATACTCTACGTAATCCATCGTAGCTCCCCAAAGACTTCCCAAGTCTAAGGCTGAGATTCATAGACCGCACTTTGCTTTACAGCAAAGCAGTCTTCGCAATGTAAGCTTTGTTTATCGAAGTTTCCTATCAATATTTTGAATAAAGAAGAGCTTGACAGAACTATGAAATATAATTTTGGTTGAAAGTTGAACTTTCCATCAAAGTAAAGTCAAAGTTCGGTCTATGAATCTCGGCCTAAGCTCATTAATATTTGGAGTGCTTCGTTAGTTTGCAACTAATTAGTCCATCAGTGGTACCTTCCTAAATTGCTGAAAACTTTGGTTATCCGTTAATTAACGCTAAGGTTATAGGTTATGTATGGGTAAAGTAGAGTTCACAAACGGTAGGAGTCAAGCCGTATTTTGTTGCCCGCTTC
The DNA here is from genome assembly GCA_939531255.2 of Thera britannica. Lineage (NCBI taxonomy): Eukaryota > Metazoa > Arthropoda > Insecta > Lepidoptera > Geometridae > Thera > Thera britannica. The sequence continues at coordinate 19,051,845 of OW618036.2, read as the reverse complement.
TTCTAAGGCTTAGTTTCGTGGTACTGGCACTTAGACTCACCTAGCTTTATACGTTTCATAGTGTTCCTTGTGATATTACTGAATAAATATTTTTTTGTATATTAATTTGAATTCACAGCTTATGCAACTGCGTTTGGGCATCAATCTGACGTTTTGTTTTGTAGAGTGTTTAGTAGAGTTTTGTAGAGTGCCATACCTACTAGATACCTCAATAAATAAGCTCTGTGATGTAATGCAAATATTATTGCTATTAGCAAAGGAAACCACTTAACACCAGGTAGGGCCGCTTGAAGATTTCTCATAAAAAAGACCGCCTACATCTTTATACTAGAATGTCAACTATAGCTTCCTTATTTCAGTTGCTAAAATCCTTTCACCACACTTGGTTCGAAAGAATCAGTGACACTCTAAGAAGAAGAATTTCAGTTGCTACCCCGTTTTTGTGAGCCATCAAACATGGGCCACAGAAGATAACATTAAAAAGTATCCTTCATAATCTATTACCTAATTCAATAAAACAACTAGTTGCCAATCCTTACTTCTCATACTTTATTGCAAACATTTATCCGCATTCACTTGTGCTATTGTGTTTATTATCGCCACCATTTCTATATTAGCGTGATTTATAAGAGCATTTCGCTACCCAATAAGAGAAAGATGAGCAGCGTGACCACATTAGTAATCTCTATCTAGTAAACGTTTAATTTGACCTAATATGGCCTCAAACCCTGTGTTAACCCTGTGGTTTAGTGCTCCGCATAATCAGTCAAGTTAATTGGTCAATTATTTAGGCTTACGCGAATTCCTTTAGATCAATGCCTACTAAGTTTAGCACTTTGCGACTTGTAGAAGACATTTTTCAGGCTTTGCTTAGGACAGATTAAGTGTGTTTGACTATTATATTTCGTTTAAAAATATTATTATTCACAATATCCAGCTCACAAAAATGAATGGAAACCGAACCTGCATTGCGTTAAATGCAAGTTCATTTTGTGATTGGGAGATCAGTTTTTTTTATGTTTTCCGCCATTTGTCACGTGCTAGGTTATCTTGCGCGTAGTCTACGACTAATATTTAGAAGATAAGTTTCGATTGGATTAAGTCAAGTTTTCTGTGTTTGCATGTCGTCATACAAAACACCCGATAAATATCCATGTCGTATTCGACTCTCTTAGGTTTATGGTAAACTTGAACGTAGAAACTTTAAACGCTTTTCTAAGTAAAAGGTAGTACTTCTAAGATCTTTTAAAACTTTCTACAAATAATACGTCTAGTTCCTTTTCAAGAACACCTAAGCCATAACATTTACCAATAATGCGTTCAATTTAGAAACGTGGACGGACAAATTGAAGTCGTTTCAACCACCTATTGGAAATATCGGAATTGTGTTTGTAATTTCAAAACAGTTTGTATTATTGGAGAACATTGTGGTAAGTTCAATCCAATTACCTACTGTTTCAGATTCAAGAATGCTTTAATTTTTTTTATATTTTATATTATTATGTCCCGAATTTGTTCACTCACCTACACAAAAAAAATTTGCTACAGATTTGGATCAGTTGAGCTATTTCTAGATCGTTTGCACCGGTCAGTAGATAGCTCAACTGTTTATTTTTTTGTATGCGTTCTAATTCATATTCAATTGTATTCAGTTCAATCACACGGATCACTTTGGAACGTCTTAGAGCTATGAGAGTCTAGGTGTCCGTTCCACGAGACGAGACCAAGCAGATATGAACAGGCAACAAACTACGGCTTGGTTGGGTGCGTTGTTGTGTCAACTGTAAGTTACTTTTATAGTAAAAAAAGAACAATTACAATTTATAACATATTTTGAAAATAATTATTATTATTATTATGTGCCCTCCGGGTCCCACTGCTGGGCAAATGCCTCCCCCCATTCCTTCCATCTTGACAGAAAATAATTATGTAACAATTTCAAATAAATAGAAGTAGTTGAGCTCTTTGAAGGGCTCGTCTGGGGAAGTACTACCACCATGCCTATTTCTGCCGTGAAGCAGCATTGCTGTTTTTCGGTTTGAAGGGTGTGGGTGCCGGTGAAATTACTGGTACGTGAGGCTGAACTGTATGCCTCAAGCTGATGGACACAGAGCAGTGCATCGTAGGGCACGTTCCTGACGTGCGTGACCTACGAAGCAATGCTTTGTTTTAGTGGTTGGTTACCACTTAACATCAGGTGGGCCATTTGCTTGTTCCATCAGGAAGTTATATTAAAAAAAAAGCAGCCAAGTGCGAGTCAGACTCGCTCATGAAGGGTTCCGTAGCATCAAATAACATAATATAAAGGTTCTTGTAGTTCGTTGAAAGGTAAATTGCGGTTTACGATTTATGACGTATAAAAAAAAACTACTAGATCTCGTTCAAACCTAATATCGTTAAAAGTTTGCATACAACAACATGTACAACATATATTTTTTTTTGTTTTATCTTTCTCTTATTTTAGAAGTTAGAGGGGGGGGGGACCAACTTTTTTCCACTTTGGAAGTGTCTCTCGCGCAAACTATTAAGTTTAGAAAAAACGATCTAAGTAACCTCAACATCATTTTGAAGACCTATTCATAGATACACGTTTGGGTCCGATGAAAAAAAAAATTTTGAGTTTCAGTTTCAAGTATTACCACCAAAATTAATAGTTTTTTTCTATTTTTGTGTAAAAACCTTAATGCGGTTCACAGAATACATCTACTCGCCAAGTTTCATCAGTCTAGCTCTTACGGTTTCGGAGAAAAATGGCTGTGACATACGGACGGACAGACAGACAGACAGACAGACATGACGAATCTATAAGGGTTCCGTTTTTGCCATTTGGCTACGGAACCCTAAAAATAGTGTTATTTATATTACATAAATGTTGAATAGCTGATTAGTTGGCCAGGAATGTAAAATGTTCTATGTACTCGTAGGTCGCGAAATATATTTAATGATGAAGGTTCGTTTCCAATTAGATTTATTTGATCTGATATCTGTAATGTTCTGCCTACTATTGATCACAGGCATCAATACAAGAGGATTTTAATTGGATTTACATAATGACGATGTGATAAGCTGTGGTTTACCAAAAAGTGCTGCTGCTATTTGTCGAACCATATTTGGAATGATAAATCAAACCGTTTTTGAGCAATATGGAGTACGCTATATTATTACTACCTATATAATATCTGACACGATTATGACGGCTACCGTTTCTTAGGAGATCAAAGCTTAACGAGGGCGAGGATCAAAGAAAACCTCAAGTAGAGTTCATTATTTGCGCAGCTTTTTATTTACCATATACCGTATAAGTTCCGATTTTCACTTTGCTTCATAATAATTGCATAAATTCAAATAGTAACCTAACTATTTTCATGTATACCTACTTCCTGAATTTTATGGGCAATATTTAGGTAGGTAGATGAGTTCCTAGATAGAAACAGTGATTTATAAGGGTATGAAAAAAATTGGCATGCACCAACCATGTTCATATCTCATCGAAGTATGTTTTCTTTCGTGCACTTGACACATGGTTTTGAATCTATGAGCCCCTCTTAGACGCACTTAAAATCCTTTCACCATACTGTTTCTATAAGACCGAAGTATTCGACGTCACCCATAAAAAATGGAACATCAGCGCTAATTGCGACCGCGCTATGATAGACCAGCTAATGAAAATGTAACGCCAAAACTTGGCAAGTGAACTGTTGCTTATTTAGGTTCACGCGACACGAGGTAATGCATAACAAAGTTGTTAGTGAGCGCAGCGAGCCCTGGCCAGAAGCCAGAGCAGTTTGCGCTAGCGATAACTGTTCGATGATAAACTCTTTTGGGCAAAATACAACATGCTCTTCGCTACAGCTCCGTATGCTCTAAATAGCATCGCTCGACGTTAGCAGAGGCTAACTTACTTCTAGATAAGGTACTAAGCACAAGAGGGTTGTATTCTGCTTCAAAATACAAGAAAAAAGCAAATAAAACATGACTTTATTGGTTCAACCAGTATAGTCGACCGCTCGTAGCCAGGACAACAACGTAGAAACTTAAATTATATTCAACTCGCATCGTTAAAAGTTCGAACGTGAAGTCACCGCTACTTACTATTATTTATTCTAGGTAGGTTTGAAAAGGTCAGAAGTCGCATTTCTCGAGCCGGCCGTAGCGCAGGGCGGCGGGTCTTACAGCCTTACAAGAATGCTGCACAAATCGCCCAAGGCTCGTATATTTCTTGTCAACTTGAAGCGTCGGATTAGAGTGCTGTTCAAAAGATTTATGACGGCAATAGTCGATTCAAGACGTTAAGGCTTTTAGCACCATTTTTTAGCTCATATGGGATGAAGGAGAAATCCGGAAAACAGGTTCCAAGCCTTTAATCAAATGAAAATTATATTATAAACCAATTAAGTTGGTGGTTGAAGTAGAAAGTCCATACCTTTGATCTAAAAATTTGTTAATTGGTTTCACAACACATACCGTAGGTATATTTACAGATTTATTATAGGTTCTGTAGGCCTACCACAAGCTCTGTCTGGCTCTGTCTCTGGCTCTGGTTTTGAGTCTGTGTGAGTGTTGACACAGTATAGGTAACACACTGATGAGCACTCACACAGACTCAAAAACAGAGCCAGGTAGAGCTTGTGGTAGGCCTACTGATATAATGACAAACTACATGATTTATTCATACTCGTGCTGGTTTCGAGAACATAATTAAAATAATGAATTACTGACCTACTTATTTACTTTCAGATTTTCACACACCTTTTCAAGCCTGAACCTTAGCAATATTCTCGTTTAGTTACTATATCTACCTATTTATCTAAAGGTGTTAATAATTTTGGGGGTCAGAATGTTTATTTATAAGGCGTGCTTCCAGTCATGCGAGATCTGAAAGCTGACCAATTTTCCTTTCTAATGCACGGCCTGATCAAAGGACGAGCGTGGCCGTCGGTCTGAGGGATGACATAATGCCTCGACGGTTCATAAAATTCGTTATTCGCTACCCCAACCAGCCTCGTCGTCGCTGCAAACTTCGTAACATTCTCTTTATGACACTACCGGCTACTATATAACGTATAAAGGCTCATAAAATGTAAAGAATATGCTTTTTATTCTCGAGCCCCTAGAACAAATTTTTAAATTTGTCGACCAATGTTTCGGTTAGACTGCTAACGTAGACGTTCAATTTGTTCTTCATATCTTCAAAACTCAAGCCCATATAATGTTGGAACTCCTCCGTGGACACTCGCATAGGGTATTCAGGATGGATCATGAACGGTTCGGGAGATGGTTCATCACAGTCCAACCATGGATACCAGATGTAGTCGTGAGCTTTTGGATTAGCTCTTCGATCGAATAAAGGTTGTCTTCTAGCCTTAATGTTTGCCCACAAAAGACGAAAACGCAGAGTCATATTTTTTACAATTTCTGGTTTTTCATACCAAAGGTCTTTGGTTTCTGCTGGATCCGCAGTTATATTAAACAGACAGCCTTTAACTGAAAACATTAAAATTTAAACGACAGCTCCTTTATGGAGCCACTTCAACAAGTCAATAAAAATTGAAACAGGCAATTCACATTCCGCCTCACTTACCTGTTGTAGGTATGCAGAGTTGTGTGTTGTTAACTGTGGGTTTCAATTCCCTTAGACTGCATACATTTATTTTCCTCTGAACTTTACTTATGTTCAAATCTATGTATAACAGCTCTCTAAAGACGGTAGCAGTCACTGACTCAAGCACTGACTTCTCGTATAGCGGTTCTTCGTATCTGATCTCACTGAGCTCTTCGTTGTAATACTCACTACAACACTTGTCAACACTACCGACAATTAATTTAAAGTCTCCGTCTCTAAAAGCTCCCCAGCCAGCTAAATCGTCAACAGCTACTACGGCCTCCGTGCGGGGTTGTTTCTTATGTCTATTGACTATGGCACGCCACTGGTCGATTCCGTCAATCGGTTTTGATATGTTTCCTCCAGCAGCTGATATCAAAGTTGGCATCCAATCAGTGACGTGAAAAAGCCCTTTCCATATCTGAGGTTCTATATCGTTATGCCATAGAACAGCAGTTGTTCTTACGGCACCCTCCCAAGGTGTCCCTTTAGTACCACGTAATGGTAGATTGGAGCCAAAGTTCTGGTCATTTCCAACTACAGGAGCACCGTTATCAGATACGAACATGATGATGGTGTTGTTGATCATATCTGTTTCGGCGAGTGCTAATACAATTGCTCCCAAGCTCTCGTCAACACTAGCAATTAGGCCTGAAATAATCGTAAGGGATTACTTATTAGGTTCATTTTAGAAGTTAAGTGTGTACATTTTATCATGTAAAGGTTTTATTATACCAACAAAATATAAAACATGAGCAAAACTATAAGCTGCGAAATGCAGTCTTTGTTCAAAATACATAGTCTTAAAACTTGGCGCCACCTCGATCTCAAGTACTGAGTACCTAGGTAACCAAACTAAGGTAAGAAGCCCGTGCCAAGAACCAACACCACAAACAGGCATTATGAGGCACTTGCACCTTTAGCAAAGCCACGGGCCTGATGTACTTATGTGCTTACCAACGAGATTTTACCTACTAAAATATTATGTTCGAGTAACTTATATAATTAATTGGCTCTGATTTAGCAATCAGGAGCATTATGCTCGCTTTGACCGAGAAAATGTAATAATGAAGATTTCTCTGACACCAAAAACTCGTGACAACCACTTAGCTTTTGGCCAAAGTTGACGTTACCTCCATCGTGAGACTTTCTCGGCCAAATCGAGCCAAGCCCCTGCAGGGATTTTATTACTATTATTTAAAATTATTGAGAATAGCAATAATTGTACGCCCGAAATAGGTAGACTGTTGGAACAAAATTGCCTAATGTACATAAGATCTTTTTACTCAGTTTTACAATTAATAATTCTTATTCTTATTCTAGGGGTACAATACTTGCCTGCATAAGTTCTCCGAGCAGAGTGAGCGATGTGGTTATTTGCGGCTATAAGACTTTCAGGCGCTTGCAGATTAACCAGCCCTCCTCCAGTGTGTGCCGCGGCGTGCGCCACGTGTAAATATAACGGTAGCATTGTGTCATGGTCTTTTATTACTGAAAATATAGCTAATGTTACGGGAGCGTGGTTTCACTGATCTAGATTTAAGATGGTAGGTAGGCTGGTCAAACCTACTCCATCTAAAATTCTGTCCCAAGTACTTGGTACACAACCCCATTTAGTAAGGCTACTAATAAAAGCACTATCAATTTTTTTATCTTTAGCTACCACAAAGTTATACAGGGTTATTCATTATTAGCTGCAAATACTCAGGAATTAGGTTCAACAAATAAAATAAAAAATATTTACGAAATTATTTTTTTTAAATTTTGATTTAAGTTTTTGTATCAAAATTTTATTTTTATTAATTTCTTTACGGCTATTGCATAATGATTGCCATGAAGAACAGGACGATGACCCACCCAGGCTGTGACTGAACGCAGAGTGTCACTCACGGCGCGCGGGCGCGGTTCAAAGGTCAAAATAGGTCAGGCGCCAATGATTCCTTTATCGATTTTCTCGGGATTTTCATAACAAAACTTAAAAAAAATCATTTCATAAATATTTTTTATTTTATTTGTTGAACCTAATTCCTGAGTATTTGCAGCTAATAATGAATAACCCTGTATAGAGTTAGCCAGAAACGAAACGGGACTAATTTTCTAGACACAGTACTAGATACCTAATACTTCACAAGTCAACCTTGTGAATGATTTCAAAGAGGTTTACTTGTTTAGTATTTTGGGACCAATTTGTAAAATTTGTCCCGTTTTAGAAATAGACCAACCTTAATAACTTTGTGTTAGATAAAGATTAAAAAGTTCTGACATAATTTATAATAGCCTCTGCTGAAACAATCCTTATTTTTTCTGGTAGTTACAAAACAAGGGTGTATAGCATCCCGTGGGCATGAGTAAAAACAAAAGTTGCCCCTAACGTTATAATAAATCATGAACTAAGTATAAAAGATACAGATGTCTGCACCTATCTATAGTTTTACTATGGGCCATATCATAACTGTCAAAAGATTAATAATGGCTACTGCGTAATTTCATAATAACGTAAATGTTTACAAGCAATGAGCCATGCCTCCCCCATGCATTTCCGCGAGGAATTATTTCCATCCCCCGGCTTTCCGCGATCTTTCCAATGTCGTCTGTCTTTCGTTGTAGGTACCATGAGCTCTGTCTGGCTCTGTCTCTGGTTCTGGCTTTGAGTCTGTGTGAGTGTTGCCTAAATAAATCCTAACGTCAAAACGTCACACACACAGTATAATGCACTGTTGAGCACTCCCACAGACTCATAACCAGAGCCAGACAGAGCTCATAGTAGGCCTACAGAGGATCTGGGAAGTATTCCTACTTCCCAGATCCTCTGTGTCCCACCACTTATTATAAATAATATGCATATTTAGCATCCGCATCCATAGATGTTTTATAGAAAATAATGATTTGAACCAGGCTTGACAATGTACTCGTAGTTTATAAGTCAGTATTCAATAGTACATTGTTACCTGAGTGTTGAAAGTCGCGTTTTTTGAGTCCCGAGACGGGTTTGGCGCCAGAGCGTAAGCGAGGGCGCCAATGGAGCTTGAGGGACTTAAAAGACTTTCACCCGAGGTAAACACTGTGCTTTTCATTACGAATACAAGGAAAGTAAAAATAAAAACATGAAAGAAAAATTAGTGAAAATGAAGATTGAATTGCCGCTTCCCGGTTTTTTTTTTCTTTTTCTCTGGCGGGCCTTCGGCTACGGCTCGCCAGCATTATTCAGCCATTGTTTTCATTCTCATAATTTAAAAATGGTAAATTGTTTGCTCAAATCTATGTTATTTTAAATAAATAGTTGAAGCTATATATTAATCAAGTAATTTAGAAGATATATTATTTATTTAATACTATCTTTATGTTATTTAAATTTAAATTTTACATTGCGCTCTAATTAGACTTTTTAAACTTCTTACCGTTGTAATGGGTTTCCAACCTACTTGCTGAATAAAAAGTTGGAATTTGGTTCAACGACCTCTTTGCAGTCAGAAAGACTTTAGAAAGTTGGAACATGGTTGAATAAAATAGAACTTGTTTTTTTTTATAATTTGACAGCTGTCAGTAGAAAGCGATTCTCCCTAGGGCTGAAAGTTTTACTTTCAATTAGGCCCCTCAGGCAACTTCAGACCTACTTTCAGAGTATGAGTAATGAAAACTTACTTTTAACAGCTTGTTTGGTCAAAACCTCCGTAAGGTGTCCGGTTTCATACATCACAGGTTCAGAATTGTTAAAAAAATCCAATCCGAAAAATTTACTGTCATTACAACTCTGAAAACAAAATCTGCATTTTATTTATATTTTAGAAATTAGAGTAACAAAGGCAATTGTTAATTATAACTTTAATTACTTATTATTTTGTTTACTTTTTTATTTACCGATTCCAGTATTTTTACCAAACTTTCAATGTATAATAAGCTGGTAGCAAGTACAATGCATTTTTCAGTAAACTGAACCCGGTAATGTTTTAAAACAAGGAGGTAGTAAGACACACATCAGTTTTGGATAGATGCCAGGTTAATACCCTTTTAGAGCAAAGCCTCTTCTACTAGATACAAGTTTCAGTACTTCTGCCCACTCACCGCTACGTGATTATACGTGAAGTAATCGATACTACTGCCTAGGAAGCCGTAGAAAGTATCAAAACCTCTGTACGTCGGCAGGAAATGTTCACGGGATTTTCCGAGCTGCCATTTCCCCACCAAGTGTGTAACGTATCCTAGGTCCTGCAAGTATGCAGGGAGAAGTTTCTCTTCGACTGGAAGTCCTCTGTCTTCTGCCGCTCCGATTGATATACCTTGAGTTCCTATAAGAAAGTAGGTTGGTTACTTTAGTTTAGTTGGGATATAAAAATGAATTACCGCACAAACTTTGCCGAGTTGCGAAAGCAAAAGTTTCAATTGGTTTGCTGTCATTTTCTAAATTCGCTCAAGTTGGCACTTATTCATCTGAATAATCTTCACATCGGTCGTTCAGTTATAGGTTCGAAAATTCAAGAGGATTAACAACTTTGGGTCTTGTTTTACAAAACACTGAATTAATTGGTGTAGGGACTCATTCCTCTGTTTGGTAATTTCTTAGTATAACACGATTTTCCAGCATCATTTTATTTGATTTGGAATTGTATAGAAACTTACCCATGTTCATAGGGTATTTTCCTGTAAACATTGCACTTCTTGAAGGCGTTCCTTGGGCGTCTGTGTAGTAGTTTTGAATCACGACTCCATGATGGCCAAGCATATCAATGTTCGGCGTCATTATTTGATCAGAACCGTGTAAACTCACATCATTCCAGCCCTGAAATTTAAAAATGGAATGCAATTCTACGAGAAAAAGCTTATAAGTCTTCTATATATATAAAAGAAAGTCGTGTTAGTTACTCCACTTATAACTCAAGAACGGCTGAACCGATTTGGCTGAAAATTGGTTGGGAGGTAGCTTAGAACCAGGAGAAGGACATAGGATATGTATATACTTTTTATCCCGAAAAAGTAACGGGAACGGGGTGTTACGGAAAAGGGGGAGCGAGGCCGCGGGCGGCCACTAGTATATAATAAAATGTAATGCATACTAGGAATAATTACAATGGTGCGCAAGGTTTTTACTCACAATATCATCCCCTACAATAAAAACAATATTCGGCTGTTTGATTCCATGACACACGTGCACCGCAAAAATGAACAAAAAACTGAAACAAAAACAATTATAACATTTTGTCGGCTTTGGGAAATGGATATTGAATTAACTAACGAGTATTTTTAAATTTTGCCTCACTGAAGTAGTTTTGACGTCATGCTTGCAGCTGTTACAGCCCAGAAGACACTGAAACCAACGATCGACTCAACCTAAAGGCGAAGTAAAGAAATGTTTGCAGTGTACACACGTGTATTCGTTGTTTTTACTTTTACAGCGTTTCCGAAAAGGACCTGACACCAGGCGACAGCCTATATACTTAGCAGAATGTTGGTAAAATTTTCACGATTGTCGCTATTTTACGTTTGAAAAAAACTGTAGCTGCTGAAGTACCTAGTGCCTTGTATAATTTCAGAGTAAGTGGAATATCCGTAAATGCATCAAGAAGCGAGCGGAGCGGAAAATTGAGAGAGCGAAGAAAATGCTTCGAATCCTATTTCTGAAGAATGCTATCTTGAACTTGGTATGACAAAAAATTTAATATCTTGACGTGGCTTGGAAACCAGTGGTTCTAGGAAATGAAAAATAATTGTTTAAACACTGAGATTCTAGATTCAGTCTTTTCTTTTCATTCGATTTCTAGTTTATTCTGTACCTAGTGTACATCACTTATCATAAATTTATTTATGTAATTTTTGCATTGTTTCTACTAACATTTGTTTAGTAAGATTTTATTTTTGTGTTGTATTTTCATATCGGATAATCTGAAAATAAAAAGAAAAAAAAAGATGAATTGAATCTGTGTGAAAATAAATGTCCATCAAAGTTTTTTTTTAGGTTGTGTAAAAACGCTAATCGTATGACCAAATCCCCGATCGTATGTTATAACACCTGTTCAAACTTAACAAGATAATACTATAACAATGAAGGAGATGTATCACCCTCCAAAGTAGGTTGCGGCATTGTTGCAGAAATAATAATAATTGGCATCACTCCTAGAAAATTATGATTTATCACTCAGGCAACATACACGCGTTCAAATAAGAATTTTCGGAAATGATTAAACAAATAGAAAGAAAGAAATAGTATGTAAAGAGACGTTAAGTCTATAGGAGACCTACAGGTTCTTAATTCTTATGCTAATGAATCTGAATTTCTGTTGGTAATTGTGCAAAGTGAGGGAACTATTATAAACTTAGGTCCGTATTCAGAAACAGTGCTTGAGTCTGAGTCGAGATTGTTTGACAGTTCTCCTTTGAAAAATGACAAAAACCTGTGTTTGAGACTCGACTCAGACACGACTTAAAAAAAATATGTCTTAGGGAAGAGGAAAGTTAGGAAAAGTCCCACCAACAGTGATTTAAATTAAAAATGTACTTTCAACTTTTCAATCAACACGCGTAGTTTTATACCCTCTAAAAACATCGTAAAGTAAAGAAACAAAACAGCAGGTTTTCGAACTTCAGGCTGTAAAACAGCAATTTGCATGAACAATGAGAGAGAGCATCTGCTCCAAGGATCCGCTGTTCGGGAAATTGAATATAATTAGTAGGAAACTCGTGTCATAAATAGGTTAATTTTATGATCATGCCTTGAGATGATAAACATCGCAGGCACATTTTTTATTTATTTTTATTTAAGTTATCGTCCCTCATTACTGCTCAGCAAAGGTCTCCCCCAAAGTTCCACTTTATCTCTCTCTCGAGCTTGCTAGATCTTAAAATTATCTATTTTCATGGGTAGATCACACTTATTATCATTAAAAATATATCCTGTAAAAAAATATACTTTTTTTTATATAAGTATACCTAATACGCGATTGGAGCCGCGATACTGTTACTCAAAGTTGTTGTACCTTGAGTATTCATAAATATTATTATTTTACCTCGCATTGTATCTCCTGAAGAAATCACAATAAACCTTCTGGAATCCAACATTGTTCCCCAACTTCCCTAAAACAAACATTTATCAACAATCTTTGACAAAAGAGTTCGTCAGAGAAATACTCTTCAAGTAGAGTACTTATCTCCCCCAGTTCTTCCGTATAAAATACTATTTGCCACGGAAGCTCAAGTACATTACCACTCCCGTCTCGTATATTATAGCAATAAATCTGAAAAAACAGTGCAAATTCTGCTTATATTTTTTTTATCTTATTGAATATCTCAGCAGCCCCGTAGTGATTCAAGTTCGTATACAACGAAAAGAGTGTTTTTGAACCTATGTTTTAATAGTGATAACCAAATGCTCCTAAAAGCGGTTTGAACATTTCAAAGTACGCCATGCGACAGAATAAATATATTTTTTTGTTAAGTTTATGGTAGAAATGAATTTGATAGTCCCCTTTCTTATCAACGTTTCATAAAAGATGATCAGTCATTATGCAATTGCCATCTCTTACCACTAGATAATGACAAACAGTGGCAGGGCTAACTTTAAATAATGTCTGACACCTAAATTAAAGATGGCCGCTTAAACGTATGCAGTTAGTTAACAGAGTTTTTGAGTTAGACAAACTTACAATGACAACCTGTTTTCGTTTAGTGCTTTTCAAATATCTGATGAAATTCAGCCTTATTTTTATAACCGTAAGCAAGCATTCTAGTTACACATTCATATAATAGAAAAATATGACATTACCTATACATTACAAATAGTAGTTCAATTTGAACTACTCATAACAATTCAGGACTATAATGTTGAACATTTATAACCTGTTGCTCGGGTTATAAAATTATAATCTGCTTTTTGCTCTTGAAAACTTAAAAGTTTTGTAAGTTGAAAACATCAGATAAGTTTAAAAGCAACTTACAAAAGTCGCTTATTTAAATATGCTTAGGTTTGTTAGTAATTCTACGCCGTTATTCACATTTTTAACCTAAATCACGCTTGCACCTGTTAGGCTAAATGTGTATAACCTTATGCTACCTTCCTACGGTGCGTGGTTCTGCAGATCATCACGCACCGCGCACGATGACGCACGGCAACGCACACAGAAAATACTCCTGTGCTACCGCGCACCTCAGCGCTCGAGACCGTTCCCATGGTGTGTCGTGCGAGCTGGTGCGGGCTGGTGCGCGATATCACGCACCGGTGGGAAGGAGCTATTAGACAACCACGATTATAACAGACTAACTATGAGATTAATTGTTATAAATTGGGTTTCATCGTTGCCATGACTTTCACAAAGTAGCATCGTGCAATTTCCCGCGTGTAGGTACACGGTCCGAATTTAAATTCCACATATCTGGCGAGCGTGCAACAGCTGTCGACTGAATACCCATTTTCGAAAATCCCGTTATATTGCTGCATTTTTCAGAGCTCATTTCCCGTTTACACTTACCAACAAACCTTCTGTCCGTTCCACTGTGGATTTATGAAATTTTGTATTCGATATTAATTTAAGCATAGTTTGCCAACTTTGGAACATTGCGGTGGTTTCTTTTATAGCTAAACTTTTTCGTCCATCCAAATTGTTACCATAATGTATTGTATATATGCTATTATTATTCCCATAAATCTTACAAAAGAGTTTAGACGTACTTTTATCCACCCTGAACCCACAAACTTTACACTGTCATTGTAACCCAACGTTGCTCTGAACCTACTAATTTATTGATTGTAGGAGCTAAGCATTGCTGGGGGCAAGAACAAACAAGCGGAAGTCAAGAAGCCTTTAATGCTTCTTTGAGAGTTGTCGAACTAATTAAAAGTTTAGCACTTGTAGTTGCCACGGTTCGATCGCGTGCCCCACTAGCTCCAAATTAGTTTGGCACCCGGTTTTGGACCACTCTCTTGAAGAATGGGTTCATATTCCTATTAAATAGACAACTTTACCTACATTTTAAAATGATAGCCTTTTCGAAATAACAATATTAAATACAGCACTTCTTCATACTGGTGGAAGAAGGTGCATTTGGCGTTCGCTTGAACATATTGACATGGAATTGAAAATTTCTGGGATATTCCAATATGTAGGCATGTTTTAACTTTGCACCTGCTCTACCATCGTCAGCACGATTATATAAATCATCCAAAAAATATACCTACTAGGTATCATGGTTATATGGAGTTTAATACAATGCGCAATGGTTGGAAATTAATTAACCTTCATAATACATACAATTGTCCAAACACAACTGTTTTTCGTATAAAATTGTGAGTCAACCGAGCCAGCCGATTCCGGATCGGGTGCCCTGAACTGTATTGATTTATTTATTGAATTTTTCTTAGGAGTTCTATTGATAACTTACTGAAAGACCCTCCACATAAGCACGTTGCCATTGAAAAGAGTCTGGTCGGTCATTAGAGTGAGATTGGGGTTCAATTCTTGCTGTTGAACAGTCATATTCCTACGACTGAAATATCATCAATATTGGATGTTTTTGTACGTAGTTTTGAATTGAATTTATGCTAACCTCAAAGGAAGCCTGAATTGCTGACGCAATCGTGTATCCGGATGTGATTACATCTGAAACTTTCCAATTCCATTTGGGGCTTAGTTCTACAAGGCACACAGTGCTTAATCCTCCGAACAAAATACCGCGAACACTCATTATGCAGAGTTGTTTCACACTTTGTATTTTTCGCTCAATGAGCTTTTCTGTTCATTGAACTTTGTACGGATAATGTAGCTGCGAAAGTTCCCAACTACCCTTCCAGTTGAGTAAGCATGAGTTGACTCGTATTACCCGTGAATTAATAAATATAATGACATATTTTGGCACTGTAGTCGAACTGTACTGTAGGTTAGAACTATCGCAAGCGTTTAATATTTTTCGATATTTATTTTATACTACCTATGTTATAATAGCTAATGACCTCATGGATGAAATGGTAGGTATGACATGCATGTACTTGTACATGCCTTTGTACCATGTCCTCTATTTTTTGACTTTGTACTGTATATGCAGTGTGATAACAGTAAATTGGTCACAGTTATTATTCCGTGTAAAAAACAAATTAGGTACTCTGTATGCGAAAATGTATAATTAAAGTAAATTTCAACGCTAAGCTCTCAAATATTGATAGTAAAAGCTAAAATATTGGCATTCAAGTAGCAAGATAATTTCATTAACAGTTTGTGATTTGAGCAGTTATCGGTACATTTTGGCGACTCGTATCGTTCGTAAATGTACGTGGTACGTGAATTTATCCAATGTGTACAATATGCAAATGGACTTTATCGCTTTACCTGTACAGTATCGAAGTTAGGAAAGTCGCAGTCTCTGTGACCGGGACACTGGAATGCAATTTACGAAGTGTACTGTCACTACTATTAGCGGAGTACGAAACTGCATAGTCATTTGGGCCAAGGGAAAATGTTTCGAAGTAGATTTGTGTGTATCTCCGGAGTTCTTACTTCGGCGGGTGATAAATGTAGGCAGAACAAAGTTAGTTAGACTGGACTAAAAGGCATAGCATAGCAAGTTCTAACGTCAAGTGAGTGGAGGAACAGCGAGACGATAATATGGTGGTGGTGTGTGTCACTTTCAAAGTGATTCTTACATCGTACTGAATAAAAAACTATTGACTTTTTAGGGTTATAAAAAAACAATAAATTTTTGGGGATCCCAATACTTCGAACTGAAACTCAATTTCTTTTTTTATCAAACTGTTTTTTTCTAAACTGAACAGTTCGCGCGAGACACCTCAAAAGTGGTAAAATGTGTGCCCCCCCGCCCTGTAACTTCTAAAATAAGAGAATGATGAAACTAAAAAAAATATAATGATGTACAATAGTATGCGAACTTCCACCGAAAATGGGTTCGAACGAAATCTAGTAAGTAGTTTTTTTTTAATTCGTCATCAATCGCAAACCGCAATTCACCTTTTGACGAACTACAAGAGCTTATAGATTATGTTACTTGCTGCAGCGGAACCCTTCATGGGCGAGTCCGACTCGCACTTGGCCGCTTTTTTTAAGGCGAGGTTATCCAAGAACTTTAGGCATTTAGCGCTACCTCAGCCCCCGCCATGATAAGCGCGTGACGTAATTATTTACGCGCCCGGCAGGCCGTGCGCCACTGACCGCGTACGATAACTTAGTGCCACAGTATAGAAAACCAAGCAGTAGTTAGGTATGATATTTACTTACTAACTTCAGTTAGGTAGTATTGTAGATAGTATTGATAACATATTACCAGTATTTTTATTACATATTGTGTGTAGATATAGGTACAGTCACAAAGCTAAGTAATAAAAAAAAATAGAATTAGTCCAACTAAAAAGTACTTTGGTTTCGTGTGGCACATACAACACTTCGATCCAGCAACGAGAACATAGAGGTAAAAAATACAACTAGTACAAGTAACAAAATACAAAAATACAAATACAAAATCTTTATTTCAAACAATATTACAGTAACTTAGTGTAGTACCACTGTTTCCTGCGTTAGTTTACACTGTGTTGCAGAAAAACAGGTAGTAGCTGACCTAAAATTAGTCGGACTTAATAACACAAGGAATATATTATTTAAACAAAGAGTCCTGAACCTATACTCTACCCACTGTAATAATATAATATGAAACTGAAAGAAGATACATGAAGAGTATAAATATAGCCTTATGAATAAAGACATGCATGAATTTTAATTTAAACCTATAGGCATACGAACGAACATAGTAGGTATGGGAAATAAAATAAAATAAAATAAAATACCTACCCAGGTTGGTTACATTCAATCACTGAGTAGGTAGTGGAGGCACAGATTTGGTAGAAGTCTCCCCGCGTGTTTCGGCAAGCAGATTGATACTTGGCTACCACTATTTATAATGTGTCATTTACGCTATTGGACTGGCAACAAAAGTCTCAGTAACAATTATATTTATTTTGTAAAACGACACATACTTCTGCCTACAATACGTAAATTTTGAAAATGTTATTTTTATACTATATTATATAAAAAATATTTTTATTTCGTATGGCACATATCACTTTTTCATTGCACATACTCGGAAAGTAGGTCTGAAGTTGCCTGAGGGGCCTAATTGAAAGTAATACTTTCAGCCCTAGAGAGAATCGCTTTCTACTGACAGCTGTCAAATTATAAAAAAACAAGTTCTATTTTATTCAACCATGTTCCAACTTTCTAAAGCTATTTCTAACTGCAAGGAGGTTATTGAACTAAATTCTAACGTTTTATTCAGCAAGGAGGTTGGAAACCCATTACAACTAATAGAAGTTTAAAAAGTCTAATTAGTCCGCGATGTAAAATTTAAATTTAAATAACATAAAGATAGTGGGTATTAAATAAAGAATATATTTTCTAAATGACTTTATTATTATTTAGCTTCAACTATTTCTTTGAAATAACATAGATTTGCGAAAAAAAATAACCATTTTTTTAATTATGAAAATTAAAATAATGGTTGAATAATGCTGGCCAGCGAAGGCCCGCCAGAAGTCTCGGGACTCAAAAATGTGACTTTCTATCCTCAGGTAACAATGTACTATTTTATTCAGCAACGTGAATAATATACAATTTCGTAATCTTTGTGCATCGTTTTTCGTAAACTTTGTGCATCTATGGGTATGGGGGTACCCATAGATGCACAAAGTTTACGAAATTGTACATTTCTACAATTTGATGAATTTTAGTAGGTAGGTAGGTATACCTACCTACTAAAATTCATCAAATTGTAGCTGCCTAGGTTTGCATGGACCAAACTGACCACGAGGTTGGATTGGACTTTGAATTATATCCAATTGCTTACTTGGACCTGGCTGCATAGGTACGTCATTATTTTCGTCATTTTCTTTTAAAATTATATCACGTATTGGCATACCGCGAATTTGTCGCGGGTCTACAATCTCTGGCAAAAGGCATTTCATGTAAAAATCAATAACTTTTTTTTCTATTTCCACCTTCCAAAATTCGTCATCTCTAGGAATGTATTCGATTATGAGTGGATGATTTTCGCCGGACCAAATTCCAAAAATGCATTGGTTTCTCTCGGTAACATGGAGTTGACCCTGCACTTGGTAATACCAATTGCTCCTTTTATTAATGATTCGCGTACTGTTTTTTTTGACATATTTATATATTTGTATTTTGTTTTCTTTTATAGCAGTTTCTATTCCGGTCTTAAATGCCGTTATTGGACACTTTACTTCTATAATTTTATCGTGGTCAACTAAACCGTCGGGTGTAGCCCCAATAAATGGGTATTGTTTATCTATGAAAAGTCCACATGGTTCGATGACAATGTTTTCTTGTCTCTCCATTTGTTGTAGCGCTTGCTTTTCATTTTCTACACCATGAGCTACTGACATTACGTGGCCTATATTTTTTTTATACAGTAAATTTTTTACTGTATTCGCTGTGCTTTTGGACAATTTCCTTTTACAGATTGCGCCAAAATTTGAGGCCGTTATAAGGCTTTTTAGGGTTCCGTAGCCAAATGGCAAAAACGGAACCCTTATAGATTCGTCATGTCTGTCTGTCTGTCTGTCTGTCTGTCTGTCTGTCTGTCTGTCTGTCTGTCCGGCCGTGTCACAGCCATTTTTCTCCGAAACCATAAAAGCTGGACTGATGAAACTTGGTGAGTAGATGTATTCTGTGAACCGCATTAAGGTTTTTACACAAAAATAGAAAAAAAACTATAAATTTTGGGGGTCCCCATACTTGAAACTGAAACTCAAAAAATTTTTTTTCATCGAACCCATATGTGTGGGGTATCTATGGATAGGTCTTCAAAAATTATGTTGAGGTTTCTAATATTGTTTTTTTCTAAAACTATAAATTTGGGGGTCCCCATACTTGAAACTGAAACTCAAAATTTTTTTTTCATCAAACCCATACGTGTGGGGTATCTATGGATAGGTCTTCAAAAATGATGTTGAGGTTTCTAATATCGTTTTTTTTTAAACTGAATAGTTTGCGCGAGAGACACTTCCAAAGTAGAAAAAAGTTGGTCCCCCCCCCTCTAACTTCTAAAATAAGAGAATAATAAATCCAAAAAAAATATATGTTGTACATTACTATGTAAACTTCCAACGATATTTGGTTTGAACGAGATCTAGTCAGTAGTTTTTTTTTATACGTCATAAATCGTAAACCGCAATTTACCTTTCGACGAACTACAAAAACCTTTATATTATGTTAATTGATGCTACGGAACCCTTCATGGGCGAGTCCGACTCGCACTTGGCTGCTTTTTCTAATTTCCATCCACGCACTGCAATCCCTTTGTAACACTAATTACCAGTCACCTTATATTATAAGTAATAATAAATAACTAGCCCCGCGACTTCGTACGCGTGGACTATTACCTAGTTATAAAACATAACCTATGTGATAGGTGAAAACTAAAGCTACAGAATACTGAAATTCTCATCCAAAACCCTCCAGTAGTTTTCTAATCAAACAAAAATTACAAAAACCGCATCGGTAAGCGTAGTGCGGAAGCGCTGTAACAGCCATGAAAGAAAAGGAGACAGTGTTAGTGACATTAAAAAAAATGCAGCCAAGTGCGAGTCGGACTCGCCCATGAAGGGTTCCGTAGCATCAAGTAACATAATATAAAGGTTCTTGTAGTTCGTCGAAAGGTAAATTGCGGTTTACGATTTATAACGTTTAAAAAAAAACTACTGGCTAGATCTCGTTCAAACCAAATATCGTTGAAAGTTTGCATAAAAATCTTAATGCGGTTCACAGAATACATCTACTCGCCAAGTTTCATCAGTCTAGCTCTTATGGTTTCGGAGAAAAATGGCTGTGACACGGTCGGACAGACAGACGGACAGACAGACAGACAGACAAACATGACGAATCTATAAGGGTTCCGTTTTTGCCATTTGGCTACGGAACCCTAAAAACAATTGTAGGTAGGTAACTAGTTTTTTCGTGTGCGCGAGCTGCATGCAGCTCGCGTGTCGGTGTGCTACTCCCAGTTTTACATAACACTTGCACTTAAAAAACCCCAAAAAGTAGTAAAGAAAGTCCTAAGGAACCCTAAAAATGTTAACATTATCAAGCTCCTAGGTGTAGTTGAAACTCCAATCAAAGTACTAAGGAACCCTAAAAGTTGTTTATTTTATCAAGTTCCTCAATGTAGTAAAACCCCAATCAAAGTCCTAAGGAACCCTAAAAATGTTAACATTATCAAGCTCCTAAGTGTAGTTGAAACTCCAATTAAAGGCCTAAGGAACCCTAAAAGTTGTTTATTTTATCAAGTTCCTCAATGTAGTAAAACCCCAATAAAAGTCCTAAGGAACCCTAAAATTTTTTACATAATCAAGGTCCTAAGTGAAGTAAAGTTCCAATTAAAGGCCTAACGAACCCTAAAAGTTCTTTATTTTATCAAGTTCCTCAATGTAGTACAACCCCAATCAAAGTCCTAAGGAACCCAAAAATGTTTACATTATCAAGCTCCTAAGTGTAGTTGAAACTCCAATCAAAGTCCTAAGGAACCCTAAAAGTCGACCACTTCATCAAATTCTTCAATGTAGTAAAACCCCAATCAAAACCCTATACGGAACCCTAAATTTTACGTAAAGCCAAATCCTCAACGGGTCGGAACCGCTAGAAGGGACCTTGTCGCGCGACCTACAAGCAGGTCCAAAATGAAGTAAAACGGCAAACATAGGAGGAAAGGGTTCTGGGGGGCTAAGGGGGGTCACAGCACGGCTATCTTCGCTCGCCACGCTGTTCCCCGTGGTCGCGTGGCAGCTCGCTTCGCTCGCCGCGACGCTCCCCCCGGGTTCAGGAGGAGGGGGTTCTGGGGGGCTTAGGGGGGTAACAGCACGGCTCGCTTCACTCGCCACGCTGTTCCCCGTGATCGCGTGGCGGCTCGCTTCGCTCGCCGCGACGCTCCCCCCGGGTTTCGGAGGAGGGGGTTCTGGGGGGCTTAGGGGGGGTCACAGCACGGGGTTCCCCGTGGTCGCGTGGCAGCTCGCTTCGCTCGCTGCGACTCTTCCCTCGGGTTCAGGAGGAGGGGGTTCTGGGGGGCTTGGGGGGGGTCACAGCACGGCTCGCTTCGCTCGCCGCAATGCTCCACACGAAAATAAAAGGTCAAAAATAGGGCATTTTTAGGTTTTTTAAATAATAAAGGGGTCTAAAGGGAAGAGGGGGGCAAAATTTTTTTTGCTTTCAAAATAATCTCACCTTCCCTACATGACCCAAAAAAAAAAAATGTTGCAAGTCACTCCGCTTGGAAGATACGAAAGGGGGGGGAAAAAGTGGCAAGCGGGGGGGGAAGTTTTTTTTGTTCTTTCAATTCAGGAAGAAGCCCTCTATTCGAAACCCCAATCGAAACCTCCCTATCTTGACGGCATCCGGTAGCACTCTCAAAAGGGGGGGTCCTGGGGGGCAAGGGGGGCAAAATTTTTTATACAATCGAAATCACTCGTGACCCTTTTTACGTTCCCCATTAAAAAATTATGCAGGACCTCTCGGTTGCAGAGCCCCCCTGAGGGGGGGGGTTAAGGAGGGGCAAATCTCAAAAAGTCGGAATTTTCCCTAGGTCACTTTGACCCCCTCTATACGTTTCCGTAAAAAAAACCATACCTGCTTACTTATATTTCCGTAAAACAAAGTTAATTGTACTTACTGTTACAATTTTATACTGTGACGGCAAACAACAATAATAATTTATCGTATATTTTGCGGGGAACGTAGCGAGCTAGCAACAGCGCTTGGAGGAATTAGAAATGGAGGCGTGAACGTTTAAATCCACGAACAATATTTTCTGCCAAAATTGACGGGGGACGAGGTAAACACGCATGGCACACGCGCATAGCAAAATCCTATTCATGTAAACACACACATTGACAATCCCGCACACGATCTTAAAATTTGCACACAGATAAAAAATATAACGTAGTTACGCAGTGTCAAGACTCACATTAGGATACTCTCTAGTGATGGGCATTCAGTAAGACCGGTAAATTGAACGATGAATAAAATAATGAATGAAATGGGTTTTTAGGTACAGGTAATAGTGAGTGTTATGAATAAGTTATGCACAACAGGTTTCACATTTTGTAACAGTCAGAAAATAAAAGAACTGAATTTAAATAAATAAATAATAAATAAATATTGTGGACAATTCACACAACACTACCCAGCCCCAAACTAAGCAGAGCTTGTAATATGGGAACCAGATAGATGATATAATACTTGAATACATATTTTTTTTTGTAAATACATACTTAGAATACAATATAACACCCAGACAGAGAACAAACATTTATGTTCACCACACAAATATTTGTTCTCGGTGGGGATCGAACCCACGACCTATGGCGCAGAAGCCAGAGCTACTACCAACTGAGCTAGAGGCCAGTCGATTTAGTTGTTATGTTTTATTAATGGTTATAAGTTTGAATCAATAGTTCTTAACATGATAAAGCATAGTACACATAAGTTAAAGTCAAACCTATGATGAGACAGAAAACATTATTAATTTTGCATGCTAGTGTTATATTTTTATAAA
Source organism: Thera britannica (assembly GCA_939531255.2). Taxonomy (NCBI): domain Eukaryota; kingdom Metazoa; phylum Arthropoda; class Insecta; order Lepidoptera; family Geometridae; genus Thera; species Thera britannica. Next base: position 19,028,693 of record OW618036.2, on the reverse strand, counting down.
TCAATTTATTATTATTATCAGTTTTAAGAATTTTAGTTCTAAGATTTTAAGAAATACCTACTTCTGTATTTTAATATTTTATATATTTATTTCTTTTACTATTGTATTTAGTTTGTTATAAATTTTACACAATTTCACACTAAGAAGCTATCTTTAACCATTTATGCTAAATCGTTTAAAATATGTATTGTAAAGACCTGAGCAATCAATTTTTAAATATGTCGAAACAATAGTCTCCTCGATACAGGCTTAGCCTAGTGAGGGAACTAAGAGATATTCTGTAGGTTATTTTAAATTTGTCTGAGAAAATTATATGATTATGTCTACATATTTTTATATTCCTAGTTGTTACTCTTACTGTTTTTGATATTACCTTGTGTAGATGTAGTTTGTGTTTTCTCTGAAATAAACATTTTTATATATTTTTTTTATATTTTTTTAGTTTAGTCTTTTACTGAATAATTGAGAAATATATATAAAGTGAAATCACATTACATCGTCAGCCTTCACACCACAGCGAAGTTTGTAGTTCTGCCTTCTGCGCCGGAGGCGTTGGTTCGATTCCCACCGAGAACAAATATTTGTGTGGTGAACGCAGATGTTTGTTTGCCCGAGTTTGAGAACTTTCTGTAAAATGTTCCGAGCAAATCACACTCGTTCTTGTTGCATGCCAAGTTGTTTTTTGGGCAAAAAGTTTTGTCCACTCTTCAAGCAACAGGGTTTTTTGGAAACCTGCACAGGACGTAAAAGAAATATAAAATAGGCAAAAAAAATGTTTTCACTACGCCCACGACTTTATTTTTGAGTATGATGTCATGTCCTATTTTATACATTGATGAGTAGAGGGTTTGATGACTGGTACCTAGGATAACCATATTGTGGGATTTGTGAATAAATGTAATCCGATATTTCGTGGCGGCAGCCATCTCGGACCGATTTTCATCAAAAATAGCTAAGAACACTCCCGACTATTCACCTTTCAAACAAACAAAAAACTAAATTAAAATCGGTTGATTCGTTCGGGAACTACGATGGGACAGACAGACACACACACAGACACCGCAAACTCATAACATCCCGTCGTTTTTACGTCGGGGTTTAAAAACACCAAATACGTAATTAGACAACACATTATGTGATAATAGTTTAACGTTTATTTTATCATTCATTCATTCATCAATTTCATTCAACTTTTCCCAACACTATGCCTTCTACCAAGATATAATCTTTGACAATACTGTCGTAATACTGTCGCTAATCTGTCGCAACCGGTATATCTTTTGAACTAAAATTCTACAAAATTACAAACACAATTGACAAAATAATACTCCCTTGTGGTAGGAAATACCATGTTCCCGGAAGTTTGATGTCTCTGATCGTCTTTTACAAGAAACTACCATGCAATTCACCATTTTCGCGGAGCTCCACTTCGCGACATGAAACGACACACAATGGCTGCAGTTGCGAGTAAAACAGTTTTATTTAAAGGATATGATCGAGGTCGGTATATGACCAGCAGAGGGGAAAGCCCTGTATTGACATCTCCATTTCTAATTCCTCCAAGCAACAGCGACACAGGTCCTACCTCAAAGACGCCTGGCCGGCTACTGAAACGAAGCGCGCGGGCCGCATTATTATATAATATCTTGTTAAAAAAATAAAAAACTGTTTTGAGAAAAATGAACCGTAGAATATTCTTCGTAATTTCATTGCCTATTTTTTGACATGTTTTTCGGGAGTAAGCGTTGGGTCTACTTCAAGTACGACTTAAAAAAACGATCAAAAATTCGCGAAATAGGGAGTTTTCGCGATTTTTTTTGATCGAGCAATGTTGACAATATCGTGTTTTGAACCATAGAATAATCAAGAATATTTATTAAACTACAACATATATTTTTATCAGATCAAAACAAATAATATTTGATTGTTTAATGTTGAATCTAAAATAGGTCGATTCTGAGAGTCCTGGCCTTAATGTTAAAAGATACCTTCACTGCGCTGGTATAAGAGCTATTAGCAATCGCTTTTCAGAATTAAAAAGAAAAGAGTTTTCATATTCAACCCGTGGCGGGGTTGATTGACTTCCTATAAACAAGCGAAAATTGAAAAATTCACTGTGACGGGAAATGAGAAAAGTTATTCCTGACACCACCGAATATGACGTCACGGCAGTCAGCACACACAGCTTGCTGACTGATGTGATGACGCATAGAAGAAACAAATACAGACTATCGGTACCTACCTACATGACATCAGTATTAGGTCTTCCACAAGCTCTGTCTGACTCTGTCTCTGGCTCTGGTTTTGAGTCTGTGTGTGTGCTCTGCTCACCAGTGTATTATACTGTGTGTGTGACGTTGGATTTATTTAGTCAACACTCACGCTCACACTCACAGACTCAAAACCAGAAGCAGAGACAGAACCAGACAGAGCTTCCGGTAGGCCTACTTTCTTGTAGTGTGCAGTTTTAATAAATAAATGCTTTCCTTCTTTTTCTTTCGCAAGGTACATAAAAATCTGAAGAGACAATTTTGAGAGATTGGTCAATTCAAACATTCAAATACTTGTTCCATTTTGTCGTGTAGAATTCGGTGACGAAAGAAACGGCATCGAAAGCAATATAAATAGATTATTCTATGGGCAACGTGATGGCTGTCCACGATGACGTCACATCGCGGCTTTGTTACGGGAAACGCTGCCAAAACCACGCCTGAAATTAACGCTAGACTCGACTCTGTCGGAATAGATTTAGGTATTAATTAGGTAGGTACACTAAATACCTACTAACGAATTTATGTGATAACGACGATGCATTGCCAATATCACAGGCAATAAGTAGGTAGAATGACAGATTCAATATATTTTATCTAAGTTATAATTCTTGCGGTTCTTAGATAAAAGCATAATGCGTCAAACTGTAAATAAAATACGCAAAAATACATGTTTCGTGAATAATTGTCGATCACCGACTTAAGCCTAGCGTACATCTAGATCACCTGCGATGGCGATAAGTATATCGCTGTCAAATGCGGCAGTGTGTGCGGATGTATGCAAAACCCTATGTTGAATCTGTTCGCCATAGCTATCGTAGATTGCCTATTACGCAAGGCTTTAAGATTAGGTATAGCTATAACTCAAGTTAGTTGGCAAAGGTATTTTCTTTGTGTTTGATCTTTTGAAGTGCACTTAGAAGGTTTCTAGTGGGTGGGTAGATTACTTAAGTATCGCTTTGAAAACTTTGAGATAGGTTAACGAAATTTTCGGAATTTCGGAACTCTTTACAGTTCTTACAAGTGTTAGTTAAATTTATACAAGTTAGGGCAAATTACACAAGAAAACCAAAGTTTTTCATTTAAACAAAAAATACAGCAAAAAACATCGAGTGATTACTTATTTTACCCCACCAGATAGTTTTAGTTTTCTGTAATAAATTAAATTTATATTTCTCTCTTATGTATATTATCTTATACCTACATATACACACAGAAAAAAATGGGTCAACAAAGTCACAATAAATGCATTGTCAGAAATTTCCTGTCGGAGCAACTAAATACTCTGTTACTTTAGCAGAAAGAGCTTTGTTGAGTTCAGCTACTTTTTTATTGTCCGCTGATTTTCCTTCGTATAATGTGCAAGGAACAATTTAGCTTTGTCCTTACATCAAAGTTAATAAAACAGTTGAATATATAACAATAAAACGTTTTAGGTGTGTCAATGTGAACATTGTTGATAAATCTAACAAAGTAACTATAGTCGTAGCATTTAACTACTACTGACATGCAATAGATACGTTGCTGTAGTGAAAATGGAACGTTGCTAGCGTGTCAATGTGAACATTGGTAAAAAACGTAACAAAGTAACTATAGTTGTGGCATTTGAGTACTTTTTGTCATACAATAAGTATGTTGCTGAGGTGAAAATGAAACTGGCATGTGTGTCAATGCGAACATTTTTAATAAATCTAACAAAAGACCTATAGTCGTAGCATTTGACTACTCAAACTCATGCATATTATTTATTGCAATTATTATGTAACATGGTGAAGTTCTAAAGCTGAAAAGGGTGAATACATAATAGGCCCTTAAGTTTAGGGCATAGCAATATTTGGAGTAGAAGTGGGCCAGTGTTATACAATAAATATATTGGTGTGATGACAATGGAACGTTGCAAATGTGTAAATGTAAACATTGTAAATAAATTTAGCAAAATAACTAAGGAGTAAAATTCAACTACGTTTTGTCATGCAATAAGTAAGTCGTTGTGGTGACAATAGAACGTTGCTAGTGTATCAATGTAAACATTGTAAAACAACCTAGCAAAATAACTATAGTCGTAGTATTCAACTACCTTTTGTCATACAATAAATATGTCGCTGTGGTGACAATGGAACGTTGCAAGTGTGTCAATGTGAACATTGTTAGTAAAATAAATTAACAAAAAAGCTGCTTACTAAATTTAGAACTAGATGACGTGACTAAAATTGTAACGATCCTAGAACGCGCTGACGAAAACGCACGGCGTTTCCTTATATTGTAGAAGTGGTTTTATGAAATTGTATTCAACGGATTAATGAATCCGTTGAAGATTTGGTATGACTGGGAGTTGTTCCGATGAATGCATCGGATCAACTTCGGTATTATCAAATCTTCTTTTTTTTCCCTCACACTTGGGGTCTTTCGTACCTACTAGTTGTAAATTTTTAGTCCTTCGTTTTCGAAATTAGTTCCGCTGACAAAAGATACATTGTTGTAGTATCAAAACACGCCTTATTGATAAAATAGAAACATTGTTGAAATGACAATTTACTTCTTGACAATAGAAATATTGTTGTACTAACAACTTGATCCATGACAACAAAAACATTGACGCACGGACTATACACCATGGTGGGCTCTCCCCTGTTAAAGTTTTATTGTTGGAACCAACAATATTTTTTTCTGAGTGTATAAACGAGAAAATCTTGTTTATCTTATACCTAAAATTAATTTATTCAAAGAATTTGACCTAATTAGCTATTGGGTTTACCTACAGAGCGTTACAGATTGCTCTTGGAAATTTAATTATAAACTAATGGATCTTTAGATCATGCTTCTAATGGATACGTGAAATATTTGCTGTGTTTAACCAGACTGTTGAAGCATTCCAAGCATAATATTATTTCATTCGTGGTACATAACATACCTACTGAGATGTCTGAAGTCTGTACAATGTCCTTTTAGCAGGTTGGTATAAAATATTTTGTGCATAACAAGGTGTAGGTATTTTCATGGGTTTTTTATATTTATATATTCTTCTTATCGTGTCACTGATTCTTTCAAACCAAGTGTGGCGAAAGGATTTTAGTGCGTCTCAAAGAGTCTCCTTTCTTGCACTTGATACTTATTTTCGAACTTTTTAAGTTCTACGACGTGCTGGTTTTCTCACGATGTTTTCCTTCACCTTTTGAGAGCACTGGTATAGTGTTACATTTTTGGGCAGAAAAACTCATTGGTACACGACTGGATTTGAGCTCTTGTATTTATATATGTAGGTAGGAAGAGAACAACAGTTCCTTGTTGCATTACCTATAGAAATCCATAGTGTAACCTACCCTATGAAAATAATATAGATAGTGTATCTATGTCGCAGTGAAATAGTAAAATACACTGTTTAGTTTATTGGCTCATTATACGGTAGAAAACTGGTAGAACCAAGCCGTAGTTTGTTGCCTGGCCCTGCCTCTTCTAGGCAAGGTTGCGTGGAGCTGGCACCTAGACTCAACTAGCTTTAAGACGTTTCAAAGTGATCCTTGCGATTCAACTGTATCAAAAGTATATTTATTACACTTTTCATTTGATTTGAACCGCCGCCATTTCACTAACTGCCTAATTGATGGCTGAACGCTCAATGATTTGACAGTCAATTCCTTAAAAAATCTGGTGGTATTTAGGCTTTCTTTTCATCTTTTTGCGTTCCTAAGGGATTTTCAACACTCTGCTGGATACCAATAAGGCGGTTAGTGAAACGGCAGCTTTTGAAATGATTAGGCAGTTCCTTAAACGGCGGATTTTACTATTTGTCTGTGACATCTATGCTTTGTAATCTTGAATCCAATTTCATAGTGTTTGGCCAGGGTTTCCTACCTCACAGCTGTGCACGATCTTCATCAATTCTCTCGCAACAGTGACTGTTTTGATTAATTACCCAATGGTGTGGTAACCGTGCTTGAGTGAAGAACCTCCTCTGTAAATATTGTAATTTATCTATATTACTGCAAGTACCGAGTACTTAAGGCTGACAAATAGCGTACCTCTACAGTCATAATGATAATTAGGTGACAACTGAAGGAAAAATATTTTGAGGACCTAATTATTTATTTTAAAGTGGTATTTTTTTATATATAACTGACCCCCGAATACTGAAACGTAACTCAGATTTAAGCACGTCTCAAGCGACGAATATTTGACAGATTTTCATTGAAAACTGTCAAATATTCGTCGCTTGAGACGTGCTTAAATCTGAGTTGCGTTTCAGTATTCGGGGGTTAGCTGATTAAACAAGTTTAAGGCCTGATGCTAAGTGGCAAACATCACCTCTAACAAAACATCACGCACGTCAGGAACGTGCCTGACATGTGCTGCTCTGCGTCCATCAACTTCAGACTTATCTATACTAATATTATAAAGAGGAAAGATTTGTACCTATTTTTGTATGTTTGTAATGAATAGGCTCAAAAAGTACTGGGCCGATTTAAAAAATTCTTTCACCAATAGAATGCTATACATTCTTCCAATTTGACATAGGCTACATTTCATTTTGAAAAAAATTAGGGATCCTTGGTAAAATTTGAACAATATAACCGAAGGTGTAGAAAATGAGTCTTAAAATGTCTTTCGTCGAATGCGCTGCCGAAACTATTAGCGATAGAACAAAATAATGTACAACAATATTGTCTACCCCGTGCGAAGCCGGGGCGGGCTGCTAGTTATGTATATTGAGCGTCACGTTCCAGTAATTTCAAGCGAAGCGGTATATAGCGATATTATTTTTTACAGCTTAAATGAATTGTCTATGCCTGAGCAAAATAACCAACGTTTACCTATTTAGTAAAGGTAAACGTTGGTTTTTGTAACGGTGTGATAATACTTATTTTACGACTTCACCTTGCGATACGCCAGTACAACACGGACCCAAGAGGAATGTTAGTAAATGTAATATGAAATCTAACGAGCCAACACTCTACCCATACTAAGGTGCTTCTACACGAGACATTCACTTATAACTTTTAAGCAAAGCGCAACATGCCACACGTTTTGTGAAAACAATATTAGAAAATCGAAGTAAGGTACAAAACACGACGCAGCGAAAGCTACATCAATTGTATTTGGAAGCGAAATTTACATCAATTGTAGGATCAGTCACGAGAACTAGTAGCTTTTTTAAAATGTATCGGTATAGTGGTGTTTTGAGGCGAGACGGCTTTTAATTTCTAACAAACCCTCACACACTTATTTTTATAAGTAACTTTTTCACTTATTTGCTTTTTTCAATTTACAAAACTTTTCAAAAGCATAACACTATTTTTATAACACGAACATATCCAAAAGTTTCATTTTCAACATAATTATTATGTAATTTGTCGTCGTTTAATTTGGTTGGGTGATATTTTTTTAACTTTTTGATTGTGTAACCAGAATGCTTGCACAATCAAAAAGTAGACCTTAATAAAAATAAGGTTCAATTTCATCAGAAAGTTGAAAAGCACATAACGAAAAGTACTGGACATTGTAAGTTTGTCTAGATGCTTACTTAGAAAAGACTGCTTAATTTAATGCCTGTCGTTTAAACGGCCATCTTTAGTCATGTTGGAGTCTAGACATCGCATCATGCATAACAACAAATAAGTACGTTAGTAACGGCCTGAAGATAGTTCAACTGTTTCATATTACCTATATTTTGTAAATTCTTGTGTTTTGCAAATAAATATACACTATTGTTTCGTATTTAAATATTCGCAGCCAATATCGATATGCCAAATGAAGATGGTTACTATACAATACCTAAATATGTAGGTATATGATGCAATAGACCAAAAAAAATGCTAATGTATTAACTCCTTTATACGTGTAACGTATAACGTGTGACGCTTTGAAACATTCTGGTCGGTAATCTAGGGACTTGGATGTAAGGATGATACGGGTGTACGGATGCCAGAGTGCCAGAGTGGCGGCTGCTAATTATAATTACACGGCATCAAGAGAATCCGAAATGAGATCCTCACGTATGCACGATTGTTTGAAACGAACCATACCCTGATGGCCAAAGAGACTCGCAACTTTGGCAATTTGATTCGTTACTTGAATTAATTCGAATATGAATGTATCGTAAACCAAAAGTAGTATACAAACTATTCTCTCTAGGCGGTATCAGAACTTTTACAAAGCAACTGATTTGTTATTTTGATGCGTGGTCTTAGAAAGCTTGCTCAAGTAATTAATTAACTCCGAGATTGAAGAAGTTCTCAAACTATCCTTTTTCCCGAATTCTCTTACCGAACTTAGCAGCTAATTCACTTTGTATACCTATGTTTACTACGTATGTTTTACAAAACTCTCGAACGAGATACCAACAAAAACATATTTCCCTTTTGTTTCGTGTTTTTGTACTTTTTACATTGAGCAAAAGTATCCTTTTCTTCGTTTTTACAGGCAATCACAAATAATGATTCTAAATTACTGGTGTTTTTCATATCTCTTGGCAAGACAAACTATTCAAAATCATTATAGCTTTCTAGCTTTTCTTTTTCACTAAGAAATAATGATGTCCAAGTTACCTATATATTCCAAATGGATCACTATCATTCTAAAGACCTGACCAGATAAGCCGAAGCAAGAAAAAAAAATATTCTTGTGATTGGTCTCAAGACAAGGAACTAGCGTCATTGGAAATATGACTTTGGTTTAAATCAAGTTTGAGTAAAATTAGCAGCTGCAGTAAATGTGAAACTGTGAGTAATTGCTCTTTTCGGCCGAAAACTATTGAGTAGTTTTCATAGGAAAACAAATTTTCTGGGCACATTAGTTTTCTGGGTGACATTTCTGTCTACCCACAAAACGACTTTTATCCTAACCACGTTTGTTTACGGGTTTACGTTCAGCTTATGGGTGATAATACCTACTTACTCGTACATACCTACAGATTATCTAAAAGTGTACCTAACAGCAGTAACTTATGATTTGTAAGGTTTGATTTAAATAAATTTGTTCTTATTTATTCAAAATGAAAACAGAAAAATATGCACTATATTTGAAATTGTAACAGGCATATAAAAATAATATGGCTTAGACAAAAAGTATGACCCAGTTCGGCATAATACCTAAACATAAGTTGTATTTCTAGGTGAAAAGTGAAAAAGTAGATTAAGGATTAGGGGCATGGTTCAAAAAGGGTTGGAAAAACTTAATAAAGGTTTAGGTCGGAAACTCGGGATCAATATGCCAGGCGTGGATTGTAAATGTCAGCTTAACGTGACCTTACATTATTACACACTGGTAAAACATGAAGCAAAGCCTAATGATGCTATAATTTATAACTATATTACAAGGACCTATAGGTAGGTGAAGATGCCTTACTTGTAATAAACTATCATAAAATTGGCGTAGAACCTACGCATGACCCAGGGCGCATGATTATTCAGTGATGACTTGATGAGATGGACATAAGATCAGGATTGGAAAAAAATAAAAGCACAAGTTTGGATGACGAGGGGGTGAAATCTCTATCATTCAATAAGTAACTGAACTTACACCGTTTTAACTAGTTCGGGTGAATCTATATTGTGAAACCTATTTCAATAAACCTTACTTTATAATTATTTTGAATCATTTTATCAACAATGCATTAAAATATAGATATAATACGTAAAATAAGTGCACGAAAATATTCGATCTTTAGCTAGGTATTAGAGATTCCAGAAATAACGTGAATAACTTCCTTTCTTCTAAAAGCTACGTTCGTGACCTTCCCTTATAAAACGCAAAGGAATGGTAATGCCCTCCCAATGAGTCAGCCAGCCATCGAGCTCCGCTCACATTTACAATGAAACCTTCGGACAATGAAGAGAATTGCTTTCTCAGTTTTGAAAGGCGTTTTTCATATTTTAGCTTTCCATGAATCTGCAAATCCTTGAAATTCATTGGGACCATGCAGAGCGTGATTCTGCTTCATTTTCATAGGTTACTTCACCATGAATAATTCATAGATAACTACAGATTTATATCGGTAAAAAAACTACATCAAAAAACATCATCCACAAAAAAACTACATCAAAAAACCTTGCTGTTTTTCTGGACTAGTCCAGAAAAACAGCAAGAATTTTGAGAATCTAGATTCTCAAAATTTCTTCGAAAATAACACCATTGTATAGCTTGCCAATTGCTCTAGAGAAAACTATTGATGGATCACAGCCTTAACGACACCGAAAGACGTCCGAAAAGTCTGAACCCTATTGCCCCTTGCAGAGCCCACTATAGGCAATCCATCAAGCTGTCTGTCCAAGCGATGACCCATTGGGCTGGGCTGCGGCCCATCAACCATTTGCACATCATTCTACTAGACAGAACTCAACTTACTTATATTGCTTTTGTTTTAACGCTGCTAAATATATCTGAGCAAATGTCCTGACAAGCGAGTAAAGTAGAAACATATTATATTTTTATGCAGAAGAAGATTTTCCTTCTCATAAATAATAAAATCATACAATCCACACAACAGGAACAAACATCGGTGTTCACCACACAAATATCTATTCTCGGTGGGAATCGAACCCACGATCTACGGCCCAAAAGGCAGAGCTACTACCAACTAAGCTGAAAGACCAGTAAATGAGGTCAGTTGAGGAGGCTTTCTTTCAGATTATGAGATTACGAGGGACTCCGAAATACCTAACAATAATGTCTATATATTTCTTGATTAAACTGAAATACTGTACTAATAAATAAAATACAATAAAACAAATATTTTGACAACCCAAAAATATTTTCACGAGGCGTCGTCGTAGCGCGTAATAAAAACTTCGGGAGTGTTCAAACATCTATCTATGTGTGTAAGCTAACGCTAACATTTTTCTTAACTTTACTCAAAGTACCTTCAAAGCCATTAACAATGTGCAAATGTGGAATCCTCTTTGCTAAATTTAAGCAAATCGCGTCTACATTAACCTCATTATGTAGATAACTGCCTACATATTCCCTCGAGTATCGCATTTCCCGCAATTTGGTATGAAGCTGAAAAGGACGTTGAGATTCAAAAATAAGAAATTCAACACAACAGCGTCTTTCCAGGACCGCAGTCTGAATACAGATGAACAAAATAGAGAGTATCCCAAGATTATTCTAAATAGACACGGAAATGATGTCACAATTTTCTTTCTTTTAAATATTTACGAATGAAAGCAGCACAATACATTTCATGTTGTATAATGTGTTATTTTTCTAAGGATTATGTAAAAAATATTTTAACATGAAAAGGCATGAACTGTACCAAAATATCTCATTATTTAAAAAAAATTACGAATGCGAAACGTAAGGGACCTTTTGTGAAACCCACTTTGAAGTCTTATTTAGTTTACTTCTTACCGGAATTCTAATGAAGCCCGAGTCTTTTCGAGCAAGAGAAGATATTTAAAAAAAATTGCCGACTCTAAACTAACTACTCGAGTAGGTAACTACCAAAAACCTATTTGGTCGTTTAGACTTCGCAAAATTTTGAATGCATTTTAAAAGTGAAAATAATAATGCAGTAAAATTATTTAGCAAGAACAATAATATCACGTTTTGATTCATTTTATTTCAACCACATCAATGACTGCAAGTAATTTGTGGTGGTTAGCCTCGTCATAATCTAGACGTAAATACCACCTAACTTCTTCAGTTTGACAACAAAATACGTGCAAGCCTACCGTTGACATTGATTAATGATGGCTTGGCAGCCTACCTTTTAGCCTTTCAAGGTATCATTCAATTCGATAGCCTATGTTATGCTGAACTTACCAGTTAGGGTTGCCAAAAGTTTTTTCTAAGATAATACCGATCTTTACATGCTTAGGAGATACCGTATCTCTTTATTCATGTTTGGTTAAGTTTTATTTCAGAGTATTTCAACCATGTTTTGAAAATCATTTTGTATCATAAAACAGAGGTGTTGCAACCCTAAACTACCTAACAATAAAGCTTTATAATGGCTTACTATTATCCCTTCAATCACTCAAAGTTGCATTACTTATTTTAATTTTCTTGAACTCTATTCATTCCTGACGAGCAACCATAACAACACAACATGTCCGAAATAAATTTACAATTCGAAAGTGTTTTCAAAATTGCAGTGCGTTCCATGCGCATAAATGGATCATATCCTTCGGCAACTCGAAACATATTTTGGTTCATGCAGGCATTTTTTGTGTTATTAATGAATAGTATTTGTTTTTATCTGCTAAGCTATTCCGTTTTATTTCATGACATCCGATACGGTCATTTTGCAGAAGCCTGTAAGAATATAGCCATTCTAATAGTAAATATAAACACAACGATGAAATATGTGGCTTTGATATATTACAAAGAGTCTATCATGAGTCTCATTAAAATGGTTGAGGACGATTATGAGCTGGCCAAACACTCTTCACTGGAAGATCAAGACATCGTAAAACGATACGCTAAAGAAAGCCGCTTAGTTTGCCTATTTTGGTTCGTGTGTACCTCAACCGGCAGTAGTATATTTCCGTTAAAGGCTTTAGTGCTAACACTTCTCTCTTTTCGGGAAGGAAAAAACGAATTGATACCAATGTTTGATTTAACATTTCCTGGTGCGTTGGAGCAAAACAAGAATACTCTGGCCGTTTTTTATGGCTTTGGTGCCATATGTTTAATATTTGCCTTTCTTGCCTCGTTAATGTATGTTGGGTATGATCCTCTTATTCCAATTTTCACTATGCACACCTGCGGACAGCTAGATGTACTAAGTTTAAAAATTTCTACTGCACTCTCTGCTGATAATTTAAAAGAAAAGGAGAACAATATGAGAAAAGTTATTGTTAAAGTACAGCAGTTATACAGGTATTTGGCATTGGTTTTGGTTAGTACGACAACTTACAGAACAGAAAATAACAATACAAATACTGATGTTTTTATTTACAGCTTTGTCGATCGTGTCAAGACAGATTTCAAGGTCTTAAATGAATTCAATATGAAATCCACAACTATATTTGTTCCTCTCATCGCATTCCATATTGTCGAGGTAATATTTATTTCTAATACATGCTTAAATTATAAAAATTAGGCACGCACGACATAATTTAAATCTTTTAATAATTATTTGCATGCTTTATTTTTTCAATGCTATACTAACATTACGATCTAGCCAAGTAGGCTAATGAGCAATATTGCTAAGAATGTGTATCAACTTTTTCATACAGTCTCTATTAATAAGGGGACATTTTGTTCCTAAGTTCATTAAAAGTAGTGCTATTACTACACAATAAGTTTAATACTATACTAACTCAAAAGGTTTGGTTCTTTTGAGCCTTCTCACTTTGTCTGTGTTGTCAATGCTCCATATAATGTTTTTTGCAGGATTTTCGGAATCTTAACACACTGAACTTTGAGTTTATTATACTTGCGATCGGCGCTACCGTTCATTTTTTGATGCCTTGTTACTTCAGCGACAAGCTTATGGAAAGGGTATGAACTTTCATTATTTTGCTGCTGCGTGCGGCATGCTAAATGTAGAATGGAAAATCATGCATCGGTAATTTATATGAAGAAAAACTTTAAATTAAAAACAGAACTCATTTTGCTACTTCTAGTGTAAGCGTTTCTTCTAAAAGTACCTGTGTTTCTCATTACTTTCTCTATCGGTATAATATCGAGTCTTTTTTATAATAAATTGATTACTTACATGTTTATTTTGAAATGAAGAGTGAAGCGTTTCGTCAAGCGATCTACTCGTGTGGATGGGAGAAACACCCTGAGCGGCGTATTCGGCAAACAGTGCTGATAATGATTACCAGGGCTACGCGTCCGATGGGCATCAGCTCTGTTTTCTACGCCATAAGTCTGGACACTTTTGCTACTGTGAGTACCACGAAGATGGATTTCCAATGTTACTTTTTTTTTTAATATAATGGAAAGTGAGGATGCAGCCTAAAATGGAGCATGCTTAGCCATATCCACCTGTTCACTCTTGTCTTAAAAGTTCCCAAATTGTAACGTTCAATGTTTTTTAACTGGCACCTAGACTCACCTAGCTTTAAGACGTTTCAAAGTGATCCTTCTTCCTTTTGATTCCCTTTGATTCCTTAGAATCACTACTGAAAAAATACACTTTTGATTTTGATTTTGTTAATAATCATCACTAGCATTCGTTTTTTAATTATTAATACAATGTTAATCTATGAAGAATTTAAATAAAATGTCTTATTTTTCCATAATAAAGAACACCCACAAATGTTCTTCTAATGGTAAGAATTGTAAGGTTGACATACTCTTTTTTTACATGTTTTAATTTAGCGAAATAAGATTATAATCCTCTATAATAAAATTATAACATCTTTCCACATAATATAGCCTTTGTAGAGCGACTGACTCCTTGTTATACTTAGTCTTATGTAGGTACATTAATAATGTGAGGGTGTGTGGGTTGTCTGCTTCATGTAGAAATAGAGCTTAGAGCATGTAGTAATTGTAATGTTTTTATTTCAGATGACCCAGCAAGCGTACGGTCTATTCAATCTTATGAATGCCACTTGGCGACAATAAATGTATAAGAAGCGCTTTCTAAGTGATATTCGCATTATTTTGTTACGATTTGAAGAGCATGAGTGCCTTTGCAATTAAGTAGACCTACCATAAGCTCTGTCTGGCTCTGTATCCGGCTCTGGTTTTGAGTCTGTGTGAGTGCTCACCAGTACATTATACTGTGTGTGTGATGTGACGTTTTGACGAATTTAGTCAACACTCACACAGACTCGAAACCAGAACCAGAGACAGAGCCAGACAGAGCTTGTGATAGGCCTACAGGTATGGAACCTTTTAGGTACTTTTCAAAGTGATTATAGAGTTGTATTATTTAAATTTCAAATTATTTATTTTGATTCATTCCAATATTATATATACAATACCTAATAGGTATATACCCATCTAATTAGTGTTCCATATTGATTATTTAAACATTTAAATAATCAATATGTAACAGTTATAAACTAAGCTCATACAGACATCTGTATGAGCTAGTTTATAGAAAGGATAACAACCCTCAATATCTCTAATAATGGGACATTGTACCTGTAAATGTCTATTGTTTAACCAGCAATTTGAGCTCAATATCGATACGATGTGAATGAGTGTATGCGACGTTTCCAATTAAACAAGCAAACAATGGAATATCAGAAATATATACACATGTAATATTAGATGTATTCGCTACCTTGTGGAATCACACACGCTTTGTTATAGCCCTAAACGGGTTTAAATTATTTTATGTTCAACTAGTTTTCGCTCGCTTCTTTGCTTGCTTCGTACGTGTACCTGGATGTAAATCAAACTTAGCATAATATATTATACCGTGTATAAATTATTCTGGAGGTGAACATAAAGTATTCAGAATTTCACAAAAGTAGGTTTTACCGTTCGGTACGATCGTGTGCCAGGATCATGTTATAGTAGGTAATTTAATAAGTGAATAAAAAAACACCACAGGTTTTTTATTAGATCCTAATTAATAAGTGAACAAAAAAAATACCGCAGTTAATACTATTGTTCTATAGTTTTTTTTTCAGATCCTAAATAAATAAAATGACCAACAAACAACGGATAACTGAATATTTATTCAACCCCAAAAAGTCACTGTTTACGAGAGGCCGTAAAATGGAATAGGGGCGTGTTGAGGATACCTCATCTGATATCTGGACTGAATAAATATTTGAAGCCGTTACTGATTTAACTGCCATGTGCACCTACCTTAAACGCAGGTAGGTACACCTTTATATTAACATAAATTCTAGTAGAATCTCTGGCGACTGCATCCTTCATACTCCACTTGGGCTACGATTTTAAAACCGGCTTCAAATATAAAAGAGGTGTTTCTCAATTCGGTCGTATTATTTTAATGTCATTATATGAGCCGATTAGAATTTTTGAATACTTTCAGATCCGTTCCATTGAAATTTCATATCCATATGATGTTTCTTAAGTTTTTTAGCCTTATATTATTCAAAAATAAGTTTCATCAAAGCGTGTGTATATGAGGTATTGATCATCGATCCTATCGACAATACAATCATACCATTCAAGTAGACTAGAACAAGGTATGTACTTAAGCGACAAAGCCAATATCAGTCAGATGGCGAGCATGAGTGCCTATCTGCTCCAAGTAGTATTGCGTATAGGTATAGATATGTATCCGACATAGAGACTGCATTCAAGCTTTTATGTACAGTTAGCATGTAAAATTAATATGATAATAAATGGCGCGATGGTGGCTTAGTAGTAATGACCCCGCCTCCCGATCTTAAGGTCCCAGTAGTGCCAATGAATTTTACTGCCCAAAAAATTATGTCTATCTACTATCTCAAACTGTCAAGGAAAGCATCCTGAAGAAACCGGCATGTCGTAGAACATAAAAGTTAAATATGTGTCAAATACACGAAATGAGCCTCTTTGAGGTTTTTTATTCGACATGATAAATATTTCTGCATTACGTAATATGTAAATGATTATCCTATAAGTCTCTGGAGTGATCCGCACAAGAAATGCTAAGGTTTTAAGAAGTCTCAAAAGTTATCGAGTGACTCGAATATCTTTGTAACAGAACCTCTTTTTAGGTGTCTCTAAATTTTATGACGATGTATTTTGATCACTTCTCTTGACGTTAACTGTACAATCCATATACTTGCGTGGATGGAGTACTCGACAAACTGATTCGCACATTGTCAACATTATCTCGCTCCATGGTTTTGCCTATATGAGTACCAACGACATGACAATGAAGGTAAAACGCTTTGTTTCGGACTAAAACTAAAACCACAGCTTTAGGCCTTCATTATTCTATTCCTCTTTTGTTGTGTTGGCAAGATCAATTATTCTCTTGTCGCCAATTTAAGTGTATGCTGACTTACCATAAAATTTCCAACAGTATTTTTATTTTTTTCCGTTTAGGCAACAATAAATTTTGTGTCCCTAAAACTGGGAGTTGGGTAATTTTTTTGTTTTCTCGTTAGCAGTTGGTCTGACAATATTGGATAATTTTGTTTGAAAGTAAGTACTGTAGGATAATATCGGGCTAATGAAATTCTGTTGGTGTCGGGCCCCGGCTTCCCAACATTTTCCCGACACTCGGTGAAACTTCTTTGAACAAGCCCCATGCTTTGCAAATTAGCAAAGGATTTCCCTTATAACTCATTCGGCAAAATTGTGCTCGGCATGACTTTCATGTTATTATTTCGATTAGATGTTGCTTGTATACAATCCACATTAGCATAACTTTTGGAAAGGTGTAAACAGGTCTTTGCATCTATTATAGATTTATATAGCGCCTGCTGTTTTGTCTTATGCGCTATTTTTGGACGCTATATTGCATGGATCAGATGTTTTAGACGGAGTAGGCTTGCCCAGCACCTATACCATCCTGAAAGCTAAGTCGGCCTAATCTACAGGAAAGACATGATCAACGTACAGAACTGACTAAGCCGCGGGTTTCCTCACGATGTTTTTCTTCACTGTTTGAGAGCATTACGCACATACATTATTTGAAGAGATAACTCCATACTCGTAGGTGTGCTACTGATTTCGTGTGATTTTCGTGTTCGGTGGCTCGTAGCTAAGTAACTACTTGTATATAGTTGTTGTTCATTAATTACAATTCGATTATGTATCTAGTTACCTATTCTTCCTCATTTGAAGGAATCAAAGCTGAATATTTAACATTTTACTGAATAAAATATTTTATCAACGCCAAAACAAAACTTTACAAAAAGTAAGGTGTTGAGAAGCTCAAATAATAATTGATCACTGAACTGTAAAACCACTCACTGAATAAATTACAAAAAGGTGGCTCCTCGGATCGTTTGCGTGATTTTTTTTCTCATTTATCGGTTACAGTGTTTTTTATAAAATAAAACTAGATAGCTCGCGGTTTCACCCGAGTTACCGTAGTGATTGCTAATATCAATATTTAAGGCTTTTCGTCTTTTAGGTTGGTTTCTTTGTTCATTTTTTTATAAAAAAACGCCGATTACGAACTGTATCTACTCTAAGTTTCTGTAGGTATCCCGTAGCCACCTCGTAGCAGACTCTTAGGGATGGTGTAGCCATTCTGTAGATAACTGTTCCGTAGCTATTCCGTAGCTGTCCGGTAGGCATCCACGTAGTCATTCCGAAAGTAGTCCCGTAGGCATCACGAAGTTATTCCGATATCGTTGGGATATCGAAAGCGGTACGTAGCCATTCCGTAGCTTTCCCGTTGGCATCTTGTGGCATCACGTAGCCATTTCGTAGATCTCCTGTAGGCATCCCGCAGGTATCACTAATGGCCCGAACACACCTAGTTCGCTGGCGGTAGCGATCAGTGAAACGCTGTCAAATATCGCTGTCAGATTTGAGATTTGACAGCGAATATTTGACAGCATTTCACTGATCGCTACCGCCAGCGAACTAGGTGTGTTCGAGCCTTTACCCTTTCCGTAGCTAGCCCGTATATAGGTATCTCGTAGGCATCACGTAGCCACTATGTTGGCATGAAAACTGTTTATGATATTAAACTCTGTGCGGTAGTTTTGACTTTACTTTAGGTATTATTATAACAAGTAATACTCTCGTAATATTTTGTTTTTCTTTGTGTAACCTTACGCAATTTTGATAATTATAGAATAATTACATTAGGAGGTACTATTAAACAAATACATGGGTAGATAGATACGTAGCTTCAAGCAAGGTTTAACCTGAAGTGGGGTTATTAATATTTGAACAATCACGGCTGAGGCAACTCACTACCCTAAACTACGGGAATTATTTAGTATCACGTCGGTGCCTTCAACTTTATTGCATGATTTTATATATTGTTTTTTTATGACTGCAACTGAATTTTAATAAAAAGGGTTCTTTTGTATACTGTATTAGGTACATAATATATAAAAAACGGTAGAAACCAAGCCGTAGTTTGCTGCCTTTTTTCTTGGCTTGGTTGCATGGAACTGGCACCTAGACTCAAAAGCACAGAAAAGCAAAAACGCTTTTCCTTATTATTCTGTGCTCAAAAGTGATCCTTGTATACCATTGTAAAAATAAATTTAGCATTTTGATTTTTGACTATAGTATATATTATATAGAGTAGTTAGTTACCCGGTTAGCAAACTAAAGGTACTGTAGGCTAATAAAAACTAGAATTTATTTTAATTGCATACTACATGGAAGACAAAGGTTTATATTTTATGATAACCAGCTATTCCAAGTATGGTTATGTAGACTTGGAGCGGCCTTAGGGTCTTTGTAAGTCGGCTTGACCCTGGGCACTAACCTCTTCATTTCCTCCTTTAAACGAGCTTGAAGATTCAATACAACTTCTACATTTTCCATTGCAATATCTTTTGTTTCACACGGATCTGTCTTTATATTGTAAAGGCATATTGTTCCTGAAAAATAATAGAAATAAAATATAAGATATTTGAACCTTTTCTAGAAGGTAAACCAAAAACCAGAAACTTACCGTTTTGAGGAAAACAGATAGCACTCTGCTCTTTACTGCATTTAACTCTTAAATCGTTTCTCAAATTCGTAGTATTCATATTGAAAGGTTTGCCAATATTATTTAATACTGAATAAACAATGCTTTTCTCAATAGCTTTGCTATAAGAAGGGCTATGACCGATAACACCTCTAAAATCTTCTCCATAATAGTCACAGTAT
Source organism: Thera britannica (assembly GCA_939531255.2). NCBI lineage: Eukaryota > Metazoa > Arthropoda > Insecta > Lepidoptera > Geometridae > Thera > Thera britannica. The sequence goes on along the minus strand of OW618036.2, from coordinate 19,008,762 downwards.
TCAGAAGAAGCGTTCCCTGTGACAAGTTTAAAGTCTCCAAGAATAATAGAAGCAAACCCTGTATAATCATTTATTTCAAATAGTTCTTCTCTTTTCGATTCCTTATTCTCGATAATAGATTTCCATTGATCTATTCCATCGATATCTTTTGGGGGTTCAAAACCAGCAGCTCTTATTAAAGTTGGCAACCAGTCAATCATGTGCATGTAGCCGTTCCATAATTGATTTTGTTTGTTCATCTTTGTAGACCAAACTAGTCCAGCCACTCTGACACCTCCTTCAAATGGCGACATCTTCGTTCCTCTCAGCGGCCAGTTAGAAGCGTAATTTACTGACTTTCCGATTGTTATCCCTCCATTATCAGACGTGAAGACTATAATTGTATTTTCTAGAATACCTTTATTGTACAAAGCTTTTACAATATCCCCGACGCTATCGTCTAACTTTTTAACCATTGCTGCAATGAAATTATTAGGTTGGTAATTATTAATTCGGGGTAATGATGCGCTTTCGTGTTTGCATGCATGCATGAAAACCTCCGCAAACAGGGTGAACACATTGGTTTTGCGGTTAACTAATTTACAGTTGTATACATACGTAGTACCTAGGTAGAACGTGCGTGTCAGCTAGAGTCTGACATCGTCAGAAATTAAATGAAATAAAAATAAGGACTAAAATAACATTGTTGTTCTTTTTTAGATGTTATAAATTATTCAGAACTGAACAAGGTTTCTGAGCGCTCTCATGAGCGCAATATAAAACACAAAATTTAGCTAAGCAGAGAGATAAGTCTGTTGCCATCTCTTTTTGTTGACATGAAAGTGGCAATGACAAGAGTCTTTTAGCAAGCCGCTAAAAGGGTCTGTCATCATAAATGAAGGGGGTCGAATAAATAAACCTATCAAATTTTGTTCTTTCTAACAAATTGCTTATGTTGTTAGAAAGTCCTGTCCTGTAGAACAATTTTACCTGTGTATATTCTCCTATCAGGTGACTCTACATGCCTCATAGCCCGAACTTCTTCTGGAGGAGCTTGCAACAGTGAACCATCGTTCCCAGAATGGGGAGCATTGTGTGCCACCATCAAAAACAACGGGTTTGTGGTATCATGGTGCATAATAACTATAAAAAAAATTACGAACAATGTATCAGGATTTCAGTGCAATCTAGGTGATTAAATTATTCACTAATAAGTTTATTGTTTACATGCAACGCAATGGACCGTCACACGACCAATCAGCCTACTATTCAATCATGATATTTATTTAAAATGATGAGGCTGGTTCAGCTTGCTGTTTTGATTATTCATTGCTAATCAATATCACAGAGATATTAGAAGTTCCACTCTAGAAATGAAATTTGGAACATTATAAAATATGAATATTGAAAGATAAATAATATGAGTAGAAGTACGGTTGTTACAGGTAGGTGCATAATTTTACAAATAAAAAATAATATTGAATTTAATTCGAACCGTTTCTTTTGAGCATCAAGATTTTGAAATAAACATGGCAATGATCAATACAAAGTTTTGTAAAACGTGGAGTTCCGTGCACTACGGCAAATAGAGTAGGAATTTAAAATGGAACAGACCAATACTAAACTCACTCAGATAAGATAAATACGGCTTCGAAGCTTCAGACGCGTATTGTTGTCGCAACTTTAGATTTATCTATAACCCCAATTCTGTTAAAAGGATGCGGCTGACAACACTGTAGGGAACGTCTCTTGAGAATTTGTTGATTAGGGGACTACAAATTTATTTTTTTAAAGTCTTGCTCTTACTCGATTTGGCTTCTTGATTGTAGAGGTCTGTAATGTAACCCTCAGCGCCCCAGTCTGCCGTCATGTTTCTATATAAATCCAAACCAGAAACTTTTCCGGAAGACCACTGAAATAAAAATATTGGTGCAGTAAACTCTTTAGTGAATTGAACTATAAATCGTGATAAAATAATATATTTAACTGCTTTCTTAAAAAATAAAACATCAACAACAATAATATATAATATTATTAATAAATATAAGTCGGCCTTTTCTTGTTATACGTAGATAAAAATAATCTCATAGGTTACCTGCTTAAAACATAAACAAATATAGAGGAAAATCCACACGACACTATCTAGCCCCAAACTAAGCAGACCTTATACGTTGGAAAGCAGATAGCTGATTCTTCTTATCGTGTCACTGATTCTTTCGAACCAAGTGTGGTGAAAGGATTTTAAGTGCGCCTCGAAGAGGCTCCTTTCGTGCACTTGACACATATTTTCGAACTTTTTTGGTTCTACGATATGCCGGTTTCCTCACGATGTTTTCCTTCACCGTTTGAGAGCACTGGCATAGTGTACATAAATTTTTGGGCAGAAAAACTCATTGGTACACGACTGGATTCAAACCCACGACCTTAGGATCGGAAGGCGGGGCCGCTACCACTAGGCCACCAGCGCTCAGATAGCTGATAAAATGTAGGTATTGTAAGTAACTTACAATACCTACATTTTTATACTTAGAATACAATTCACCACACAAATATTTTGTTCTTGGCGGGGATCGATCCCACGGCCTACGACGCAGAAGGCAGAGTTACCACCAACTGAGGCATGCCACCCATGTAATGATGCATGCATAGTTTATTATTACCCATTGTTCTCTAAACATTTACACTCAAAATTCCAGATTTTACTCACAGTTTCTTGATTTGTATACTCGTAGTAGTCTACAAACCCTCCTCTATGTCCAAAGTGGCTATCAAAACCCCTGTTTGTCGGCAAATATTCTACCCTGGAATGACCAACATGCCACTTGCCAACCAAATGCGTAGCGTAACCCCGCTCCTTCAAATATTGGGGCAATATTTTTTCTGTTATCGGCAGGCCTCTATCCTCGCCATTTGTCAGGGGATAGCCTTGCATACCTGAGAAATATATTGCATTGCTTTTAATCGGATTTCAGAACGTAAGGTCATGAATATCAAATATTTAACGCATGAAGATATATTTGGCTTTCATGAAATATGTTCGAGGTTAGTTTACTCTTTGTGAATTCTTTGTGTTTATAGAACAATAGAAGAGAGAAATATGTTTCACTGCCTTCTCCTTTATTATGAATTCCTCTTCATGAATTGCGCCGAAAATTTCGAAATGATAGAGTAAATAAATAAATATACATTTTACGAGCTTTGAAAATTGTTTAGGCAGGTTGCCTCTGTTGTAAATATTTTTGTACCTAATATGTTAGTACTAACCAAGAGTATGCGCATATTTTCCAGTTAGCAATGCCGACCTTGAGGGAGTGCATATGCAATGGGCGTAATACCTTCCAAGAGCCACCCCAGTGTATGCCAGCAAGTCTATGTTAGGCGTCAATACCTGATCAGATCCATGAAAGCTTACATCGTCCCAACCCTGAAACAAATCTTATATCTTTCAAGTTTTAATTTACTAGCTCGCAAAATAATTTATTTTTAATTTAGCTCTTTCTGAGGAAATAACAATAGAAACTATAATACATCAATGATTAAAAATGTCTCATTATCATCAGCCTGAAGAAGTCTACTGCTGGATATAGGCCTCCCTTATACATTTCCTGGAAAAACGATTCTGACCACCAGAAATGTCTAATGACACCCTATTATTTTTAAAAATGTTGATTATGATTATTGCAGTTACAAGATAAAGCCCCGTGTGAGCAAAGCAGTTATGGACTGTGAAATTAATAACCACACCCAAGCCACAATGCAAATTTTTCAAATAACATACCAAGTCATCAGCAATTATTAATACAATGTTCGTTGTAGACTGATTTCCTTCAGCTATCACATTACCAGTAATTAACAACAAAACACACAAAATCAACATTATAACCGCACGATCCAAAAACTTTACTGAATTGATTTCAGAACGTTGAAAGTATTTTACACAGCCCAGAGGTAAGTGGCCTCTGTTTCCGGTGCTATGTTTAATAATTATCAATACGTCAGTGCTAACACGTGGTTGATAAGTAGGCCTACCATGAGCTCTGTCTGGCTCTGGTTTTGAGTCTGTGTGAGTGCATTATACTGTGTGTGTGGTGTGACGTTTTGACGTATTAGGATTTATTTAGACAACACTCACACAGACGCAAAACCAGAACCAGAGACAGAGCCAGGCAGAGCTCATGGTAGGCCTAAAGGTACCTACATTATGCATAATATATGTTAAAAAACATGAGAAACCGACTTCATGGCCAAACTAATAACCAATTTTTATGAAACTTCAATGGGACTAATCCGGAAGTATTACCAATCAGATAAAAAATAATTAAAAAAATTGGGTTATAAAAGATAGAGGTATGCAGTAACATACATTAAAACAATACAGAACCTATTTTGATGAAATTTCTATCGGACCAATCTGGAAATATGAATTTTCAGATAAAAAAGATTTTCAAATCAGCTCATAAATGACAAAATTATGCTATAACAAACATTAAAAACACAATTAAAACAAAACGGCTAAGCCGATTTTGTTGAAATTTAAATGGGACCAATTAAATCGGTTCATATGTGACAAAGTTTTGCTATAAAAAAAACACCTGAATTGATAACCTCCTCTTTTTAATTTGAAGTCGGTTAAAAATAAACGCATTGCATGGATATTCACATTAAGTTATACTTGGTATCGTAGGTTGATCTTTACTATAAATCCACATCCGAATAGAGTGTTCTGTATAACTACACACGCTAAAATGGTACGATACTTATAGTAACGTTTATATATATATGGAGCCTAACATAGATAGTTATAATATTATGTATATGGAGGTGCTGGACTGCCAAAAGAACCAAAGAGTCAGTACTCCATCAATTGAGTATCAAGAGACTGTCCACCATCTGTTATCGCTTATCAGAGAGTTCTTAGTTATTTCAGATTAGCCCGTAGACAGCCAGATAACCTAGAAAATCGAATTGTGGTTGGGAATATTAATGGGAAAAAACCATGCGGCAGACCACCAAGCCAGTCAGATGAAATGAAGGCTCTCACTGGCCTCCCTGTCACTGTCGCCCTGAGGTAGGCTGAAGATAAGACAGCTCAGAAAAAGCGCCGCTCAACGCCGCGGCTAAGGTGTTTCAAGACGGGCACCACCTTCAGTAATGAAGAAAACGACGAAGAAGATGTAAAGTACTAAAAACTGTAAAATAGTGAAAGGTGCATGAGTAAGTAGTACCAGTGCGATCAGTCATCTACGATAAAAAAATGTTTTCAAGCTAAATATCAGAATCACTGACAGTAAACAAAACCTGCAGCCTCCAGATCAGTGATCAGAACTCAATATAGTGGAAAGGTCACCTTGTAACCTATAGCTATCTCTTTTCGGTTATTGATAAATGTTGTGCGCCTATAGGTAAGCGTAGGTAGTGAGTTCTCGAATATACAGTTTGAGACTCAGAAAGGAAGGCGCATAAAGCTTTATTTATTTCTTCTCCTGATGCTGACGCTGAAAACCACGAAACAACTTCTCGCTCGCACACTTTGACCATTTGAAAGATGTAAAAATACTGAATTTATTTGTCAAAAATCACGATCGTGTTTGCAGTGTTTTTTATATCTTTCAAAGGTTTAAAGCCGTTTCAAAGAAACGTTTTATAAAACTTTTAAGCTCACACCTCTTTTTTCCTTCCAGCTTGGACCAACTTGTTCTACGCTAATTAATTTGTCCAATTTATATTACTGAGGAAATGGGTTTAGCGGATAGTGGTTTTTATACTCCTGCTGTTCCTTCCTTCGTTCAAAGCAATCTCAGTGGCGTTTGAGAAATACATTTGCATAAAATGTAATCAAATGATGAAAAGGAGGACATAAAAATTCGTTGATAGTTGATAAGATTACGACATTATATAATAATTATTACCTATATTCTATTCGAATAGTGACTCTCGCCTACCTTTATTAAAAAAATCCAATACAATAAAGAATTGCTACATAATTTGGACCTACCTATAAGATAATATGACATTGCAGGACAAAGCTTATCTACAGGGTTATTCATTATTAGCTGCAAATACTCAGGAATTAGGTTCAACAAATAAAATAAAAAGTATTTATGAAATTATTTTTTTAAAATTTTGATTAAAAAAAATTTAAGTTTTTGTATCAAAATTTTATTTTTATTAATTTCTTTACGGCTATTGCATAATGATTGCCATGGAGAACAGGACGATGACCCACCCAGGCGGTGACTGAACGCAGAGTGTCGCTCACGGCACGCGGGCGCGGATCAAAGGTCAAAATAGGTCAGGCGCCAATGATTCCTTTATCGATTTTCTCGGGATTTTCATAACAAAACTTAAAAAAAATCATTTCATAAATATTTTTTATTTTATTTGTTGAACCTTATTCCTGAGTATTTGCAGCTAATAATGAATAACCCGGTATAGTGGAACGTAGTATTGTGTTCAATATTAAACATTTTAATATAATAATTTGTACCGACTTTACCTAAATTCGTGATCAATTATTTTTAATTAGGTCATGATCAATACGTGCCAGAGCAAAACATTATGTAGAAACCACTGAAATACCAATTGGCAACTAGTGTAGGCTTAATTGTTTTGTCACGACGAAATATTACGACAGTGTGCAAGTAGGTAAGTAACTGCTGCAATGTAGATAAAGTTGCAGCATTAACTTACCTACTAAAGCTTTTTTTGATCCCTAAGTAGGTACATAAAAGCATTAAAAGTATAGATTGGCAAGTTCATCAGTTATTAAATTTCCTTTTTCTCCCGATTTGTCAAAGGTCATCTTAAGGTGGGATCAAATTATCGGACGCGGCTGACGGACGCGGCTGACAGCCGCGACTGATAAATATCTAGATAATGAATATACAGGGTGTCCCATAAGTCAACGTCCAGCCGGAAACGGGCAATAGGCCAAGTCATGACAGCTATCAGAAAAATATAAAAAAAAATATTTGTCTTGTAACTTTCGAGTTACGAGTATTTAAAAAAAAACAGGAAAAACTGACACCCTGTGATGATCTTTTAAGTCCTGTGACTACAAATATTAACTTTTCGGGAAACTTTTTTCTGCAATGTAAGCATGAATAACCCTTCTATAAATTACAATTCAAAATTAATCCATAACTGCCTCAGTTTGCAATAAAATTGTGGAGTTTTGGCCAACATTTCATTTCAGATAATTACATCACCCAACTTTAACCCTCTGTACCGCAAAAAAATGCACTACACTATCGTGGCATGTAACTTTAAAAGATGGCGCATTTACCCAGGATTCCAAAATAGTATAATACTTGCTAGGATACTTCTTAGTTTTGGAAATAAAAAATGTTTTTTCAACTAATCTGGATTTCCAATCAATTTTATTTCATTAGATAAAATGCTTGTACCCTTTAAATCATGGACTTAAAATGCCTATGCTGTGTTTTCATAATTTACAGGTAAATACCATTTCGACAATGTAAGTAAACAGATAGAGCCACCATTTTGTCGAAAGAGTAATAACCATGGGTTTTCAAGTAATTTGTTAGTTTTAGGTAACATTTTGAAATTAAATTCATAGGATTACTTCAATCGTGATTTTAATCTTATTCGAACGTGTTTTTTTGACGTGGCAACGTCTTATTACTCGATGGAGCCAACTGCACGCACGAAAAAACATGACTCATGTGGCGTTACATCGCTCTGAGGCGTTCCATTTAGTGCTTGAAGTGCAAGTGAGAGCGCGGAATGACCGTTTTTTTTAAGAAAATGTAGAGCTTACAGTACAGCTGAAGGCTAACAGTTTGAACATTTGCTGTAAATCCTTGATGTAGTTAAATTTAAATCACGATTGAAGTAATCCTATGAATTTTATTTCAAACTTTCACCTAAAACTAACAAATTACTTGAAAACCCATGGTTATTACTCTTTCGACAAGATGGTGGCTCTATCTGTTTACTTACATTGTCGAAGTGGTATTTACTTGTACCTGTGAATTGTGAGCGGCTCAAAAACACAGCGTAGGCATTTTAAGTCCATGATTTAAAGGGTACAAACATTTTATCTAATGAAATAAAATTGATTGGAAATCCGGATTAGTTGAAAAAACATTTTTTATTTCCAAAACTAAGAAGTATTCTAGCAAGTATCATACTATTTTGGAATCCTGGGTAAATGCAACATCTTTTAAAGTTACATGTCATGATAGTGTAGTGCATTTTTTTTGCGGTACAGACGGTTAAAGTTGGGTGATGTAATTATCTGAAATGAAATGTTGGCCAAAACTCCACAATTTAATTGCAAACTGAGGCAGTTATGGATTAATTTTGAATTGTAATTTACAGAAGGCTTATTCATGCTTACATTGCAGAAAAAAGTTTCCCGAAAAGTTAATATTTGTAGTCACAGGACTTAAAAGATCATCACAGGGTGCCAGTTTTTCCAATTTTTTTTAAATACTCGTAACTCAAAAGTTACAAGACAAATATTTTTTTTTATATTTTTCTGATAGCTGTCATGACTTGGCCTATCGCCCATTTTCGGCTGGACGTTGACTTATGGGACACCCTGTATACTGAATTGTGCGAACTATCGGATGTAAGCCGCGGACGTAATCTTGAGCGTTTGGACGTCTGACAGAAATCTGGCTTGCTAGATGTTTTTGACTGTGCACACTTATCAGTCGCGGCTGTTAGCCGTGTCCGATAATTTGTTCCCAGCTTTAGGTTTGCTATGAAGTGACAAAAAAATCTGATAAACAAAAAGACTTGGCGGAAGGATTTTGTAGACAAGCCAGCACAAAATTTTAAAAAAATTGCAATTGCTCATGGCGGATTTTTAAGGAGTTCGAAAATTCAATCACATAATGAGACTTCAAAAACCAAAAAAGACAATCTACTTTTGATGCTGACTTTACCTGAAGATACTTTAAATAGTCCTGACTTGCAAGTAGAACCATTACAACACAAAATCAACGAGCAACAAGCAGAACGTACGTTTACTTTCAAATGGTTGTATTTTAAAAATAAAAACCATTTGGCAAATTGAAAATGGTTTGTGCTTGCGGATTTTTATGACTCTTTATCCGAAAGAGATTAGTTAAACCTGTGGGTTAAACAGACTATATAATTTGAATGAGATTGCTTGAAGGCGTAAATATTCTGTAAAATAAGAATATTTTTTGCAAAAAAAAGAATTTCTCTCACGACTGAAATCGCAGAGCAGACATTTAACATCATCTCTAAGAATTTGCATGCTGAACACCAGGGTACAGGTAGGTACTTATCTAGCACACATATTATAAGTATATATATATAACTATATTTGTCTAAGAGCTGGTTTCATGGATATCTAATTGACAAATTTAACACTGACCAAAAAAAATTATAGAAAAAAATAAACAAAAAAGATGTATTGCCTCGAAACCTGCCCTTAATTGGTTAGAAAGGATGATTAAAAAATATTCAGAGTTCTCAGGGTTTATTAATCCAAAAAACTTAAACAAAACAATCGGTACAGTTTAGTTCACCCAAAATATCACAATTTCATCGGCTGTCTTCGTAACAAAATACATTCTGGTTAGGTACTTAATTATAGGTACTATAACAAACGTGGTGTAAGATTCCAATGTAGATTACCTTAAAAGTGGTGCCAAAGTAGATTAGCTTATACCTATCATTGGAAGCTTTAACCAACAATCAAAAAATACTAGTTGGCACTCAATTCCTATATTTCGCCGTTGAGTCGTGTCGTACAAGATTTATAAAGATTGATCAATCAAGATATCACTTTTGTTAATTTAAGCCAACTAGCATAACAACATTAAACTTAACCCATGTCACCTCATCTATAATGCCGGACACTTTTTCTTAATGACATTTCTGTCCATTTTGCCAATGTCAAGTGCTGATTTATTACATAAATAAAATAGTATTTAGTCAAGTCAATCAATAGACAAGTCGGCTGTCACTGGCTTTACGAAAAAGATGGCGGTTTTCTTCAAACCCATCGGAAACATTTTCGTTCTAATCAGGATACCTATCATAATAAGTATTGCACTTTTATTCCAACTGCTCACACTTTGTGCTAAGACCTCATATAATGTTGGTTAAATACCACCGAAATTACACAGTAGAACTCAAAACAACACCAGAAAACAATTAAAATGAAAAAGCTATGTGACTACAAAAAATGACAGAAAACGGATCCCGGACATTTTTTAACGGCTCGCACAAAGCCTCTTGTCTCTGTCACTTTCATGTCAACAGGCTCGGTATGCTAAGCTATAGGACCACTATGAATATACCCGATAATAAATTGGCTAGCTATTCGTAGTACATAAAGAAATCAACATAAAAATATAAAGAAAAGGTGTGCATAATATTCCGATTTAAACGTCAGGTGGTAATATTTTGCCCATACCTGTTACATTTTCTGCCAGTCTGTTTTTGAGATCCAGCAACTAGCAACTATCTTTTATCTATATGTGCGGAACTAACAAAGCCGCGAGTTTCCTGGGATGCTTCCCATCGTTTGAGAGCAGTAAAGTATTTTGTTAAATTTCTTAATAGACTCGCTCTAGCTAGACGTAGGTATATTGTCATTGGAAAAATGAAACTACCGGTTTAGGCCTTGCGCACACACATCTGATTCACATTCTGCGGTGGCAACCAGTTAAACGCTGTCAAATAGACAGCGATATTTGACACTATTTCACTGATCATCACCGCAGAAGGCTTACATGTGCGCAAGGTTTTAGTGGTTATACATTTATAAATTCGCAAGGATTTTTGCGGGATACGAGCATAGACGTCTAGAAGTGGGCTCGCTACTGTAAGATATGATCTAAAGATTCGGCCACACCGCGACTGTGAACTGCGATGGCGAACTAATCGTGTCAACGATCAAATTTGCCATCACAGTTCGCCGTGATGCGACCGATTCTCACGTGCTTACACTGCTAACAAAATCAAAAGACACTCCTCAAAATGCAAAAGAAGTTTCTAAGACCGGTCGTCCCGCTGCAATTAATAGGTGCAGCCTGAGTAGCCTTACTCCTCGTTTTACTCACATTGTAATTCAAGGAAAAGTTCAGAATATTAAGACTATTACCCTTGTCAATCTCATTGTCAGTTATAAAAGTATCCCATGTGTAGCCGAAGCTAGCTGGGTCAGATTCATTTCGAAGGTCTAGAGGACCTCGTCTTTGTTGCAAAGTCCAAAGACTTCTTAGTCGACTGGTAAGGACTGCAGCTATTTTGGAAGCGCGGTTCCAAAGGTCGTGGCTCTCCGAGGGATCGCGACGCACGTTGAATAGGCAGCCACGAGCTGAAAGAAATACACACAATGAATGATTGATGAAAAACAACACAAACTGATGAATGGAACCAGTTTCCAAATATAAAACATTTCAGTTCTATAGATATACTAGTAATTAAATGAATATCTGATTTGTCTGTGGTTACGAAAGAGTAGCGAATTCTTTCCTTGCTGTTTTTTTTAATCTTATATACTTACTTGGCGTGGGCACACAGGGTGTTGCGTCTCGCTCCGTGTCCTCCTGTCTGATTGTAGCTGCCACTCTCATAGCTTGCACATCATCAGCATTCAGATACATGCCTCTCTCCTCGAAGATCCTTGCCACTTCACACGACCTCAACGTAGGATAGTAATCTTGTGTAGGCCCCTTATTCGTCATAAATTCTGCTCCGTAATGACCATTGCTCAAACCAGTCACATTACCCACGACAACTTTGAAATCACCAGCTCTGTACGACGCATACAAGTTTGTGGCACTATCTTCAACTGCTAGCAAAACTTCTTTACGTTTAGATTCACCGTCTTGAACGATCGAATCCCATTGGTTGATTCCGTCTATAGCTTTATTTAAATAACCACTAGCGGCAGATATTAAAGTCGGCATCCAATCGGTGATGTGCATGAGACCGTTCCAAACTCTAGGCTTGAGTGAAGAATGCCAGATGAATGCTGGCACTCTGACTGCACCTTCCCAAGGCGTACTTTTTATTCCCCTAAGCGGCAGGTTCACTCCCCAGTTACTAAACATGCCAGTCGTTGGGGCTCCGTTGTCTGACATGAATACTATCATCGTGTCGTCCAAGAGATCTTTGTCTGCTAGTGCCTTTACAATCCGTCCAACGCTGCGGTCCAAATGGGTCACGACCTCTGAAAAAGTTCAGCAATAAATTTTTCAATAGGAAAGTGCCTAATACTTTACAAAGTGGGGATTTCGTCATTGTGCGACGGAGCATATTACTCATTCCTGGCGAGTTTTAAAGTAATAGCCCTCATTTATCCTTTCTCTCAACCTTTGCGAAACTGGTAGAAAGAGTTACCATAGCCCGAAGTGGTTTTTTACAATCGTTAGCCCTATTTTTAAAGTCCATTCACTTTGTAAACATTGAAACAAGGTGGACCACCCGTAAAAGTTTTGCTTTTAGGTAAATATTGTTAACACAATCGTTTGAGTGTATATTGTGTAAAGTCCTACTAGATTAGATACCTACAATATTACAATGTGTTATGCCACTATAATATTGATTTGAAAGTTTCGAACTGAGAGCAACAGTGTAGAGGAATGGACAAGTTTGCTTGCAAGATTGTAAATCAAATCAAATGAAACTCGATAGACTTATATGTTGATCATCATCAGCCTGAGGAGTTCATTGCCTTTCGTATAACATTCCTAGGACGGTTTTCCCCCTTTTGTATTTATAGACTTCCCATGACATTTACATTCGTAGGTATCGACAGATCAGCAAATCTGGATTGACCTTGGCTAAATGGCGCAGCCGGACGGATAATTTACAAAATAAAGTTAAAATTTCTGCCGCCAATCAGTCGTAACATCTACACGCCTCAATTGATGAACACAAGCCAGTATATTGTAGGATTCCTGCGAGGATTACCTCGCCATTTGCTTGTTTCATCAGGAAGTTGCATCAAAAAAAGATAGGTAGGTACCTACCTGCGTAGAGGCGTCGATCAGAGTTGGCAATGTGGCGGTTTTTGACGCTGGAGTACAGAGGCGGTTGTAATGCTGCGCCAGGGTTGCCAGCGTGAGGCGCGTTGTGCGTCACATGGAGGAAGAGAGGCTTAGATGTATTGTGGCGTTCGATTACTGAAATAAACATTGGATCTTAATATCAGCATAATTATTAATAAAAAAGGAAGTGTTTTTATAGCTAGTAGATGATAGTGTTTTAGGCTTGAGTAAAAAAATAAAGGCCATGCTACTTTCACTAGCGAAAACATTCATGTCTATATTAAGCTGAACTCTGAATTTAATTAAACCGGTACCCTCAATGATATACGATGCGAAATGTTATTTTGCTAGTTTCTTACTTTTTATTGATCGATCAGTGATTGCGTCAACAATGTACCGCTGTTCCTCGTTCTGCGGAATATCATTATCGAAGAGATCCAAGCCGTACATTAACCTTCCATTTGGCCACTGAAAAGAACAAGTCGAGAAGACAAGTTATTAACAAGGTTACCTACTGGCATCATTTTTTTTTATAATATTAATGTGAGAGTTTCTAAGGATGTATAAATATTTAAGGCCTGCGCACATCTAGGCGATGGCGATGGCGATCAGCTGAAACGCTGTCAAATATGAGAGCGATATTTGACAGCGTTTTAGCTGCTTGCCATCGCCATCGCCTAGATGTGCGCAGAACTTTTCATATTTTTTTTGATAACGTTTTTTTATTTACATCTTTTTAATTATTAATGAGGTAGGTAGGTAGGACAACATAGGCTTTTGCATTCAGACTCAACTTGATTTATCTTTGCGAACCACGACAACAAAACTGTAATTTGTTAATACCTACTTGATTCATACTTTTTAATTTATTTTCTCAACACGTAGTTATACCTAGTAGGTAATAAATATTCAGCAATTTTTTGGAGAAGTAGAAAAGGATGAGTGGAAATTATTCTAATATTTTTTTTTGTATTTATATATTATTTAAAAGCTGGTTTTAAATAAAACATAAATACAAAAAAAAACTTTTTATTGAAGACCTTGATCCAGGGGTTGATAACAGTTTTGCTTGATACTTACAGCTTCAACTTTGTTGTAAGTGTAATAGTCAATGAAGCCGCCTCTCATTCCATAATGCGTGTCGTATCCTCGCGAGGTCGGCAAGTACTCTCGACGAGACATGCCGACATGCCACTTTCCCACGAGGTGAGTCGAGTATCCCAGCTCCTTCAAGTATGAAGGCAGGAGACGTTCCGTAAGCGGAATGCCTCGATCCTCGGCATTGAAGAGCGGCATTCCTTGCATTCCTGGAATATAAAAGGTTCGTTCATTTGATGTGTCATTCTACGGACGCTTTTAAGTCGCTACAATTTAAAACAAACCATCATTGGTACAAAATAAACTTAATTGAGACTCAGGCTGGAATAGTACGAAATTATTGTCATTGTATGATTGTCAATTTTCAAAAACTGTGAATTTAAAAAGTCGGAAGCCAAATTATTAATTTAAAATTAAATATTTAAAGAAGACTTAACCTTCCCTGATTTATTAAAAAAGCCTTTTTATTTTAGTGTCAGCCTCTAAGAAATTCTTCTGCAAAGGACATAATGGTATAATTTCCCTGTCAATCATTTGACAGCAATTTATTCTGGTTACTGCTATAAAATTCTATGTTAGTTCGTTTTGCCGTTGATGTAAGTAATAAAATTATTCACGATGCATTTCTCAACTACAAAGAAAAGTAGGTGGACAATAAGAATAAATTAAATAAAATTATGGCGTCAAAGCCTTCAAACTGGCATAGGTATACAGGGCGTCCCACGGATAAGCCACATGATGAAGGTCCTTGAATATTGTAGATGGAACTTTTTACTGAAAGAAGTCATATTTAAACTGCATTCATAGTTTTTTTTTCTCATTTGATAAATAATCTGTATTGAAAATGTTTCAATTCATGGTTTTTCTTTTATTTCTGACACTATGTTATTAAGCAAAAAATTATCCTTATGATGAAGCCTTTCGACCGGTATGATAAAGCTACAAGGTGATTATCATCGTGTAGGTAATGGGCTCGATTCCCGGTTCAAACATGTAATTATTAAAATATCTGTGAATGCAGTTTAAATTGTTTTTTAAACTCAGATAATGTCTTCTTTCAGTCACATATTCAATCTACAATATTCAACGTACTTTCCCTCCATATGGCATATCCGTGGGACACCCTGTATTCGAAGGACAAAAAAAAAGTTTCACTAAAGGCGGCAAATGAGGTATTAAAAGGGATTTAAAATCGATTTATCGCTAAATTAATTAATAATTTCTTAGTACCAGTAGTAAATAAAGACCTTCATTGTTGGTTATACTTACATTACACTGTGCAATTATGTTTGCAATGATCACGCGATCTTTACCATCGTCCTAACAATCTTGCACCTAGGTCATTTAGATACCTAGGTCGTCGAATACTAAAAAGACAGTTGTACTCCTTATTGATAACTAATATACCCCTCGGCTTCACTTGACCTATGCATAACTTGTTATATTATGCCGGGTCGCGAAACTATGTAGGACTTATACTTATTCCAAGATTCTTATAATTCCATTCACTTCATCTCTATAAAGGTACGCAACAGAGATGACATTTTAAAATGTCGTTTTTATTGTTATTAAATTAGTACGCGTATATTATTATACGCTGCCTGTGTTTTGTAAAATGATGTCTAAATGAAAATTCTTATTTATATATTTATTGTATACATAATATACTATATTGATCATGAAATAAAAATCCAATATATTGTTTGAGTTTGATTGATCCATTATATTGCTCACGTTTGAATAAACTAGAACTTTACCACAGCAGAGATAGGTAATGTAGCTTTCTAATGGTGAAAGAATTTTTGAAATTGGCCTATCGGTTTATTAGTTCTTCTCATACAAACCATTCCTCTTAATTTTTAATAATAATGCAGACGTAAATAAAAACTGATGATACCTACATAATTTAAATAAGTTGCATGTAAATAATAATATAAGTCCGGCGAGAGATCGAGATAATAAATGCTAATACCTAGTTACGAGTAGATTGCTACATAACGTGACAAAAACGAAGGTTTGTTGGCAGCAAATTATTTTCAAGAGTCATGTAGTTACTCAAAAAAATAATTTGCGAATCGCGGTTTTGTCCTTCAACAAAATACCTCGTTTTAAATTATAATGAAAAGTCCGAGTTTGAGCCAAGCTAAAAATATTTTACATCTTTTTGTCGGTAACAACATGACTTTGATTATTTCAATTAGGCTTTTATTCGTACTTCACTAATACTGGTTAATGTTCCGTGTACTGGTTACCATAAAAAGCAAAGCTGGTACCACAGGTAATATAATACTATTATTTAGTACCTACTTATCATACATACTATACTTATATGTACAAATACCGTACAAAAATATTGGAGAAAGGTGGTCTAGTGGTTGCTACACCGATCGCGGGTTCGAATCCCGCCATTTAAGCTGTGAGAATAGAGAGGTCCACAAGACTACTCCATCTAAAGTCCTGTCCTAATCATTAATAGCATCCCGTAAATAGAGGCATATAAGTAAAAATTATGCCCCTGACGTTGTGTAGGTAAATCATATAAGAAAGACGCAAAGGCCTATTTACTATTCCGTGTAGGATTACTTTAAGTCTGTAATGAGCTTCTGTAACTAAAGTCCAAAACTAAAACTCCCGATTTGGTCTTATAACCACTCGAGCCACCCGCATCATTTGGTGGATTTGTGGTAAAGCAACCCGCTTAGACATTGTTTCATTCATCGTAGAATCAATTCTTGTACAACATTAAATTCTGTGAGAATTTTCCTCAGTTTTTGTTTGAAATATTTTCAGGCGCCAGCAAAAAAGAAGAATTATTTTGAATAATTAAAGACTCTGTCTTTGTGCGTTATCCCAGTTTTTTTTGCCAATTTTAATGAAGGTTAAATGAGCCGGTTCAGGGTTCAAGTATAGTCGTTTGTTTTTCTGCGATACAATCACTAATCTACGTCGTACAGTAGGTATGAAGATCGGTGGCTTTAAGGCCTGCGCACACCTAATTCGCTGGCGTTAGCGATCAGTGAAACGCTGTCAAATATCGCTGTCAGATTTCAGATTTGACAGCGATATTTGACAGCGTTTCACTGTTCGCTACCGCCAGCGAACTAGGTGTGCGCAGGCCATTAGTACCTACATACCTTTTTTAGGGTTCCGTAGCCAAATGGCAAAAACGGAACCCTTATAGATTCGTCATGTCTGTCTGTCTGTCTGTCTGTCTGTCCGTCCGTATGTCACAGCCATTTTTCTCCGAAACCGTAAGAGCTAGACTGATGAAACTTGGCAAGTAAATGTATTCTGTGAACCGCATTAAGATTTTTACAAAAAATAAAAAATAAACTATACATTTCGGGGGTCCCTATACTTGAAACTGAAACTAAAAATTTTTTTTTCATCGAACCCATACGTGTGGGGGGTATCTATGAATAGGTCTTTAAAAATGATGTTGAGGTTTCTAATATCGTTTTTTTCTAAACTGAATAGTTTGCGCGAGAGACACTTCCAAAGTGGAAAAAAGTTGGTCCCCCCCCCTCTAACTTCTAAAGTAAGAGAATGATAATACTAAAAAAAATATATGTTGTGCATTACTATGCAAACTTCCAACGATATTTGGTTTGAACGAGATCTAGCCAGTAGTTTTTTTTTTATACGTCATAAACCGTTATCCGCAATTTACCTTTCGACGAACTACAAGAACCTTAAGTTACATCAAGTAACATAATATAAAGGTTCTTGTAGTTCGTCGTGCTACGGAACCCTTCATGGGCGAGTCCGACTCGCACTTGGCTGCTTTTTTTTATACAGCGAAAGGTCTCAAATAAGAACAAAACCTAACGAACGACGACCGTAAAACCTTTTTCAGGTAATCCTTGTGGTTTTAGTGAATGAAGCTCTATTATCCTTTTTTTGGTTTAGTAAGTTCTCAAATGGTGTTGGGGAATAAAGGTTCTCGAATGGCGACCACGAACCGGAAGACGAAAAGTAAGGCGCCCACCCACCAGATGGACTGACGACATTGTTAAGATCGCAGGAAGTTGGTCAGGGGTCAGAATCGTTCTTCCTAGAAATGTGTAGGGGTGTTAGGCCTTTGTCCAACAGTGGATTTATTCAGGCTGATGATGATGATGATGAAGTTCTCAAATGATACTCTGTGCTCTAGCCGGCGTCTGGAGTGCTCTTTGTTACAAGTGTTAATGAGGCATGGTGCAGTGTAAAATCACGGTTGTTTTACTCCACAATGCTTGAATAAAACAAAGACGCATTAACGAATTACCTCCTCGTAGTATGTTAGGTAAGATCATGTATAGTAGAAGTAAGAATGAATCTAAGGATGTGTCTTCTTTTCTAGATTCAAAAATAACTAAATTAGAATTTTGCTTTTTTTCTAAATCTATTTTTTTTTTGTCGTTACGGTTTAAATTAGATCGATTCTGAGTTAGCTGGTATTAAATTATAGTTAAGTGCGTCGCTCACCCAATCTCATCGGATATTTTCCCGTGAGGAGTGCGGTTCGAGCTGGTGTGCATATGGCTTCGCTATAGTATTGCTGCAGAATTACCCCCTTGTAGGCCAATGCGTCGATGTTTGGCGTCATTATCTGGTCTGAACCGTGGAATGAGACGTCGTTCCAACCCTGTAAAATAAAGAAATTATGTTTTTACTTCTTTTGCTCATAAGGCCGTCATTGTGGTCAAAACTCTCAAAACTCTCTATAGCGGAAAAAGATTTTTTTTATTTTCTTTTGTCTAATGACAAAAGAAAATAAAAAAAATAAATTAGTCATAAGTAGAATAATCATGAATAAAGACTCGACTTATTGCTGTTTCATAAAAAAATAACATTTTATTTTTGACAATCGGTGATCTCTTTTGTAGAATGCATGCAATGCGTTGCGGCTACAAAAAAAAAGATATTGGCGCGAAATCTTTAGAACTTTTCTCAACTTTTAAAATTATATAATTGGATTGCCTTATTTTCTCCCAATCGTAGTGAAAAGAAGAGTGTAACAAACGGTGCTAAAAACCCATTAAAACTCGGTTTCTATTCTATTACCTAATTGGCTCGTAAACAATGTCATTCAAATTTAAATTCTAAATTCAGTCATTTAAATTTTTACCTCCTTTATATTTTGTATAGTAGAAAAAAGTTTTACCAATCTAATCACTCCCTAATACGAAACTGTCTGTACGCCTTGATTTACATTTCAGGCCTAGAGGGTGGCTCAGGGCACCTAAAATTCAATGCTACTTTTTGCGTTAATACGGTAGGTATTCACGCAAAAAGTAGAACGTCAAAATCCGTCCCAACCCAAATGCAGCCATGTACAACTACAGTGATCAAGCATCTTTATTTGGGAATAAGGTGGCTAAACACGTAGACATTGTCCTTCAGGTGATGTGCTAAGTTCATTCATTTGAACTCAACTCACGTTCACACTTACTAGAATATTTATCTACACACAATAGTTCTTGCCTCGGTCAAGGTCGCTAAACTGGACAGTTACCACAGTTACACAACAAGTTGCGTGTGAAACGTAAAACTAATAATCTACACAATAATAGTAAATTGAAAATCGTGCGACAAATATTACGGCAGGTTGTGTTTTTCTTTTTGATCAGAGCAGAGCAATAGTATCAGTATTATTCCTAATCTTCAATGTTAGGTACAATGCAAGACATGTGGGATTAGCTTGGTAACTCCAAAACCTTCTTAGCCATACCCATAGCACATCAGGAACATAGACAATAGACATATCGCCTAAAGAGGTGGACTGTAGCCTTGTGCATATCTAGCATAGGACTTATAGTCGGATTTTTAATTAGACGATACCGACTGACAGTAGCTAATGTCACTTTGTAAAATAATGTTGCTACATTTAAAGTAATAGTGCTGCGTTCAGTTCTCGTTCAATCAGATGAATGAACAATGAGTGAATAGTTAATCATTTCAAACTATAAAATAATATTGAAATTTGTAAAAAAATGTATAAAAGTGCTCTGATATAAGTTACTTGTAGTATGTAACTAGGTACAATCAGTTTTTTGACGGTTTATTACAAAGCGCGGCGTGGCGACTAGTGCCAACTGATGAACGCCACCATTTTGTTTGTAATTCGGCTTCTAACCTCTGGTCTGATAGCACGAATGCTTTTCTGCGCTCACGCTGTTTAGTTATGGTTTTTGTAAAGTTTTTAGTTACGTTGTGTTTGTGGTAATTGTTGTGTATTTTGTTGCTATATTGTTTCGCGCGAACGATATGGATCCTCAACCAAGCACGTCAAGTCAAGTTGGCACACTAACTATTCACTAGAAAAACGAGGCAATTTCATTCATTCAGGAGTTTTTTCAATCATTCACTTTGTCACAACACTATTTTTATTTCATCAAAAACTGACAACACAGTAAACGTCAGCTAGCTTCGTCTAATTAAAAATCCGAGTATAGCATCAAGGATATTTGCTTAGCATACATACACATTTGAAAAAGGAAGGTTCAAATACGTCATGGCATTGGCTGGGACTAAATGTATGAAAATTTTGATTTCTCATTTTTGTATCATTCGTGGGACTAACCCCCACAAACTGCTGCGAACGTTGACAGTGTGATATTTGTCAGCGATACACTGATCGCTATTGCAGGCGATCTAAATGTGCGCTAGACCTAAATAGGAACTTTCGGTAGGAAATCATCTTAGGAAAAGTTTTAATTTACAAGAAAGACACAAATACAACTTCATTTACTTATCAATAGGTACTATATAAAAGAAAAAAGTACACTTTTTAAAACACAAAAACGGCAGAACCGAATGGGCTGAAAATTGGTGGGGAAGTAGCTTAGAACCATGAGATAAAAGTATATCCCGAAAAAGTAACGCGAACGGGGCGAGCAAAGCCACGTGCGGCCGCTAGTTTAGACTTAAACTCAGCAAACAACTAGGATATAAATAAACATACTAGCTCCGCTAGCTTAATATTCAAATTGAAAGAAACCCAAAACCGGATCAGGAAAGGTTGTGAGAGGTTTAAAAGGATGTGAATCGAGAAAGTTACAACTTCCAATGTCTTTATATTCTCGTGAAACTGAACCGGTTAGTTACTAGGTTAATCAGGTAAAAATTTATGTCACATAAACCGCAGGATACAGCCAGCAACACGAACAATCTTAATTATTGACGATGGCAATACCAGCATGGGTAATTAGTTTTTTTAGATACTACGGGCTGTCTAAATGGTCTGAATACTTTTAAAATACCAGACCAACTTCATGATTTTGCAACAACTGAAAGTTCCTATTTAGGTCTAGCGCACATTTAGATCGCCTGCAATAGCGATTAGTGTATCGCTGACAAATATCACACTGTCAACGTTCGCAGCAGTTTGAGGGGGTTAGTCCCACGAATGATACAAATGAGAAATCAAAATTTTCATACATTTAGTCCCAGCCGATGCCATGACGTATTTGAACCTTCCTTTTTCAAATGTGTATGTATGCTAAGTCCTATGCTAGATATGCACAAGGCTACAGTACCTCTTTAGGCGATATGTCTATGTTCCTGATGTGCTATGGGTATGGCTAAGAAGGTTTTGGAGTAACCAAGCTAATCCCACATGTCTTGTATTGTACCTAACATTAAAGATTAGGAATAATACTGATACTATTGCTCTGCTCTGATCAAAAAGAAAAACACAACCTGCCGTAATATTTGTCGCACGATTTTCAATTTAGCATTATCAAATTTGTTTAAGTTTTCGCGTTTCTTTGACCATAAAATTAAGAACTAATTATAATACTTATAAGTTAATTATCTTTTTAATTTTAAATTATCACTCGCCAGGAAATTGAACAGTTTGTTTAAAGAAGATAAAAGACAAAATCCTTGATAACTTTGCACGCGAGTTTGTTATCGAAGTATTAATATCATTAATAACATTATTTTAAACCAAAATATCTAAATAGGTCACCATTATCATCAGTTTGAGAAGTCCTCTGTTGGAAATTAAGCCTCGATACAGTTCCGGGGAGAACAAATAAATAAATTGTATCATAAATATCATATTTCATTAAAATTCTTGTTGATAGAGTCCTCGCAAGATAACTCTGCGCGTGACAAATGGTGTAAAAGATGAAAAAAATGGACTGAAAATATATCTTCCGATCACAAAAATGAACGAGGAAATCAAACTAGAAGTTCATTTATGATTGGGAGATTATTAAGTCTTTTTTTTTACATTTTCAGCCATCTGTCACACGCTGTTTTGTTTTTTTAGTGTGTGTCGGCTGTCTGTGGCCAGGTAGCACAAAAAATCAAACACGCTATTATTCTGTGCCATCGGTAGCTTTTATTATTTTATATACTGTGACGTTGCTCCGAAACTAAAGTTCCTAGCCTAGCCTAGATTTAAGTAGAATACCATGGACATTTATTATAAATTTGACATCATTTCATCATGTATTTAATAAGCAATATAATTTTCCCTTCCCACTGGTGCGTGACATCGCGCACCAGCCCGCACCAGCACGCACGACACACCATGGGAATGGTCTCGTGCGCCAAGGTGCGCGGTAGCACAAGAGCATTTTCTGTGTGCGTTGCCGTGCGTCGTCGTGCGCGGTGTGGGCTGGTGCGTGATATCACGCACCGTAGGAAGGCGGCATAAAAGTATTTAACTTTTAATTTGACTAAAGTTCCGATTTAAAGGCAGCTTCAGCACTGTTGAGGCTGTGTCGAGTATAACAGCTATACAGGGTGTAATCGTTAAGTGTGCACAGGCGATTATTCCGTAACTATTGCAGATATCAAAAAACTTTAAACTGATATCGAAAGTACTTTACCTAATGAGTAAAATGACATTAATAACTTTATAAAAATAAAACGAGAAATATCCAAAAAAATTACATTAATCACTCCCATACATTTAGTATGAGATAGTAGAAAGGTTTTAGTTTCCTTATTTTAAGTGGAATAGTACCTACTCATTTTACCCTTGTCATTTTATAATTATGTACGATATGAAGGTATTAATGAATTTCAAGTAGATACACGTGTAGATTAATTATCTTACCACTTCAAATTTATAATAAACCTTGTTTCAATATTGTATTGATTTGAACTAGCTGAAAAGCAACATACTAAATAAAAACAAAAAGAAAGATACTCTTTGGTGTTCGTTCTAAATTCAAATTCTTTATCGCGGGTTCTCGTTCCCGCCAATTTATTGTATTTTACAGAATCGTGTACGTCGTGCAATTGCTTTAATTACTCCGCAAATGTTAAGGAAAGTTCATTTAGAAACTGTAAATAGAGCTCGTCGTTGTATTGGACAAGGAGGACGTCACTTCGAACATATGCTTTGAACACAAAATTTTGTACTTACTAAGAAATAAAATGTATGGGAGTGATTAATGTAATTTTTTTGGATATTTCTCGTTTTATTTTAAAAAAGTTATTAATGTCATTTTACTCATTAGGTAAAGTACTTTCGATATCAGTTTAAAGTTTTTTGATATCTGCAATAGTTACGCAATAATCGCCTGTGCACACTTAACGATTACACCCTGTATATCGGCTAAACGGAAATACATTAGCGGACCTTCAGTTTGAGCGTGGCGTCGGTCGGCATTGTATGTAGACAACCGGTCGCGGTTGGACTCAACGAACAGCGATTACGTTTTATTTTAAGCTATAAAATCGTATTTGCTGCCTACCTGATGTTAAGTGGTTACCATCGCCTATAAGAAAGCATTGCCCCGATAAGTCGCGCACGTCAAAAACGTGCCACATCGATACACTGCTCTGAGTCCATCAACTTGAGGCTAGATGTTCAGCCTGACGTGCCAGTAATATCTCCGGCACCCATATCCTTCAAACCGAAA
The DNA here is from genome assembly GCA_939531255.2 of Thera britannica. Taxonomy (NCBI): domain Eukaryota; kingdom Metazoa; phylum Arthropoda; class Insecta; order Lepidoptera; family Geometridae; genus Thera; species Thera britannica. The sequence continues at coordinate 18,984,815 of OW618036.2, read as the reverse complement.
CAGCAATGCTGCTTTGCGGCAAATAAAGGCTGGCGGTAGTACTTCCCCGACGAGTCCTTCACAAATAGCTCTACTACTTACTAGCTTGTGAAGGCTGATGATGATAATGTCAAATTTATATCATAATATAACGTACCTTTAATAAAAACTAGCGGTCGCCCCCGGCTTCGCTCGCACTGTTCCCGTTTCGCCCCGTTCCCGTTACTTTTTCGGGATACAAAGTATTATATACCCATCTCCTGGTTCTATAAGCTACCTCCCCATTAACTTTCAGACAAATCGGTTCAGCCATTCTTGAGTTAGGTATAGATAGTGTACTAACACGAATTTCTCTATCTAATAGACATAGATAACAAAAAAGGTAAAGATACTTAAAAAAATAAGAGATCTCTAAAATACCTTATCATAATTAGGAATCATAGAATAACAAAATAATGGCTTCGAGTGTTTAAAATATTCTGCGTAAAACTTGTTTTATAAATCTAAATATAGGAAACCCCTAGAACGTTCTAATAAAAGAGACTAATATGTCACAAAAGCGCGACTATTCAACAATTTTGTCGCTTTTTGACATATTTACTAAACAGGGCCCAGATAGCTGATTATATCCATTGTACAGGAAAAGTATAAAATTGGTAAGTTCGAAAAAAAGAATTAATTCTATCTGCTATTTAGTTTTCATAGTAATACCTACCAGTTTTGTATATTTTGGAGGTAGTTGTAGATGACATTGAGTGAAATGCTTATCAGCATTATCAAATTTGTTTAAGTTTTCGCGTTTCTTTGACTAATTATAATACTTATAAGTTAATTATCTTTTTTATTTAAAATTTTCACACGCCAGGAAGTTGAACAGTTTGTTTAAAAAGACTTAATGCTTGATAACGTGGCACGCGAGTTCGATATCTAAGTATTAATATCAGTTATTATTTTAAACCAAAATATCTAAATAGGTCACCATTATCATCAGTTTGAGAAGTCCTCTGTTGGAAATTAAGCCTCGAAACAGTTCCGGGGAGAACAAATAAATAAATTGTATCATAAATATAATATTTCATTAAAATTCTCGTTGATAGAGTCCTCGCAAGATAACTCTGCGCGTGACAAATGGTGTAAAAAATGAAAAAAAATGGACTGAAAATATATCTTCCGATCACAAAAATGAACGAGGAAATCAAACTAGAAGTTCATTTATGATTGGGAGATTATTAAGTCTTTTTTTTTACATTTTCAGCCATCTGTCACACGCTGTTTTGTTTTTTTAGTGTGTGTCGGCTGTCTGTGGCCAGGTAGCACAAAAAATCAAACACGCTATTATTCTGTGCCATCGGTAGCTTTTATTATTTTATATACTGTGACGTTGCTCCGAAACTAAAGTTCCTAGCCTAGCCTAGATTTAAGTAGAATACCATGGACATTTATTATAAATTTGACATCATTTCATCATGTATTTAATAAGCAATATAATTTTCCCTTCCCACTGGTGCGTGACATCGCGCACCAGCCCGCACCAGCACGCACGACACACCATGGGAACGGTCTCGTGCGCCGAGGTGCGCGGTAGCACAAAAGCATTTTCTGTGTGCGTTGCCGTGCGTCGTCGTGCGCGGTGCGGGCTGGTGCGTGATATCACGCACCGTAGGAAGGCGGCATAAAAGTATTTAACTTTTAATTTGACTATAGTTCCGATTTGAACGTGTTTTTTTAAGATGATAGTTATAAAATGGTTCTTAGCCATGTTTGGTAGAAATGGGAAAACAGGCATTTATTTATAAACCTTTTAAAAAGAAAGTCGTGTTATTTACACTATTTTTATCTCAAGAACGGCTGAACCGATTTGGATGAAAATTAGTTAGCTTAGAACCATGAGAAGGACATAAGGATACTTTTTATCCCGATAAAGGAATGGGGCAAGAAAAGCCGCGGGTGGCCGCTAGTTTTTTATAAAATTAATTTATTACCATGTCATCAACTATGATGAAGACGATGTTGGAGCGCTGCTGAGGATACGCAGAGGCTGACATTATTACTAAAACGGTCCACCATTGTTTCCTGAAAACAGAATATTATGACCAAGTTAATTTTATTGAAAAAAATATATATTACATAAACAAGAAATAGATAGATTAATAGATAGAAAATACTTTATTGTACACCACATAAAAATAACAAAGGGATACAGAAAAACATTAAAGTGGAATACAATGGGCGGTCTTATCACTAAAAGCGATATTTTCCTAAAACCCTGGGGATGAACTGGACTTGAAAAGAACGAAGTGAAACCATTAAGGTTTTTAGGGATATACCTAGATTCTGGAGATTCATAAGTCGATTATAAATATTGCAAAATATGTAGAACCCAAGAAAATTTTACCAATACCTTTCCACAATTTTATCAATTACTAGCGGCCGCCCACGGCTTCGCTCGCCCCGTAGCCGTTACGCCCGTTGATTTTTCTTTTAAAATTTTTTCCTCTTTTTCTCCGCTTAGGGAAATAATTTTCCAATTTCCTTTCATAATGCAACCCTATGCTTTAAAACGAACATACCCTCCAAGTTTCATGCTTCTAGGACTTACGGCTTAGGCTGTGCGTTGATTGTCAGTCAGTCAGTCAGTCAGTAACGTAAGAGTTTTATATATTTAGACTAGCTGTTACCCGCGACTTCGTCCGCGTGGATATTTGAGTTCGTTTTTTTTAGTTTGATATGAGCAACTGCTAGTTACCATTGTTTTGAGCTTGTACTTTAGAGTGTGTTTGAATTTGAAGGTCAGTGCTGTTGGAGCCGATTTTTTTCAGCAGTGTTTAGTTTAAGTATGATAGATGTTTCCCGCGATTTTGTCTTAGTGGTTATCATCGGTTTGTTTGTGAACCTTTGTGTGTAATCGAACCTGGTGCCAGATGCTGCGGTAGCTGAATTTTTTTTAATGGTTTTTTTGCGTATTTTGTAAAGCTATTTTTTGTGATTTTATGTTATACTAGCTGTTACCCGCGACTTCGTCCGCGTGGATATTTGAGTTCGTTTTTTTTAGTTTGATATGAGCAACTGCTAGTTACCATTGTTTTGAGCTTGTACTTTAGAGTGTGTTTGAATTTGAAGGTCAGTGCTGTTGGAGCCGATTTTTTTCAGCAGTGTTTAGTTTAAGTATGATAGATGTTTCCCGCGATTTTGTCTTAGTGGTTATCATCGGTTTTTTTGTGAACCTTTGTGTGTAATCGAACCTGGTGCCAGATGCTGCGGTAGCTGAATTTTTTTTAATGGTTTTGTTTGCGTATTTTGTAAAGCTATTTTTTGTGATTTTATGTTATATTAGTGGCTAATTTGGGGTTTCGTATGCGTGTTGGTGTACAATCGAATCAGATTTTTTTAATTTGACATGACCAACTGTGCTGGTTACTATATTTTTGAGCTTGTACTTTAGAGTGTATTTGAATTTGAAGGCGAGTGCTGTTGGAGCCGATTTTTTTCAGCAGTGTTTAGTTTAAGTATGATAGATGTTTCCCGCGATTTTGTCTTAGTGGTTATCATCGGTTTTTTTGTAAACATTTGTGTGTATTCAAACCTGGTGACAAATGCTGCGGTAGCTGAAATTTTTTTAATGTATTTTTTTGCGTATTTTTAAAGCTATTTTTGTTGATTTTATATTATACTAGCTGTTACCCGCGACTTCGTCCGCGTGGATATTTGAGTTCGTTTTTTTTAGTTTGATATGAGCAACTGCTAGTTACCATTGTTTTGAGCTTGTACTTTAGAGTGTGTTTGAATTTGAAGGTCAGTGCTGTTGGAGCCGATTTTCTTCAGCAGTGTTTGGTTTAAGTATGATAGATGTTTCCCGCGATTTTGTCTTAGTGGTTATCATCGGTTTTTTTGTGAACCTTTGTGTGTAATCGAACCTGGTGCCAGATGCTGCGGTAGCTGAATTTTTTTTAATGGTTTTTTTGCGTATTTTGTAAAGCTATTTTTTGTGATTTTATGTTATATTAGTGGCTAATTTGGGGTTTCGTATGCGTGTTGGTGTATAATCGAATCAGATTTTTTTAATTAGACATGACCAACTGCTGGTTACCTTAGTTTTGAACATGTACTTTAGGGTAGGTTTGAATGTGAAGGCGAGTGTTGTTGTGGTCGTTTTTGAAGCGGTGTTTAGTTTCGGTATGATAGGTGTTTTCCGCGATTTTGTCTTAGTGGTCACGTTGGGTTTTATGATTGTAATCTTTTGTGTGTATTCAAATTTGGTGACAGATGCTGCGGTAGCTGAATTTTTTTACTGTTTTTTTGTGTATTTTGTAAAGCATTTTTTTGTGATTTTTCTTTAAACTATTTTTCCCTTAATTCTTCTTTTAGGGATTTTTTTTTCCTATTTTCTTTCTTAATGCACCTTTGCTCTATAAGAGGAAACCATCTTCCAAGTTTCATGCTTCTAGGACTGATGGTTTAGGCTGTGTGTTGATTTTTCTTTAAAACATTTATCACTTTTTTCTCCTCTTCGGGAAAGAATTTTCCAATTTCCTTTCTTAGTACACCTCTACGCTATAAGAGGAACATACCCTCCAAGTTTCAAGCTTCTAGGACTAACGGTTTAGGCTGTGCGTTGATTGTCAGTCAGTCAGTCAGTCAGTCAGTCAGTAACGTAAGAGTTTTATATATTTAGATTATAAAATAACGGGTTCTTAGAACCTCTTTTTAACAAAAGTTGAGTAAAATTTATGAACATAGAATTTTTTAAATTAAGATTTCAAGTCGAAATCAAATTCTGTCCAGAATTTTAATCCACGACGATGATGACCTTAAATGTAGTAAACACTATAAAAAATAAATCAACCCTCTAGATCCCATGTTATCACCAGATAACATAAAAAAAGTTTTATATTAGGTACCATATCTACTTACCAAATTTTTTTTTTAGTTATTTAGATTAAAATATTTTTATGAGCCAATGAAATCTTCAAATATTTTGAAAATGAGACAACAGACTTCAGGAAATATTCAGGTTTCTAAATCATCAAAACTCGCTGTCTAGACCTACATGAGCCTTTAAAATTCGTACACTCACCAGTTAAATCCCAAAAGCAACATTTCGCACAATTTTGCGGCACTATTATGAACTTAGCTAATATTTTTTTCGAAATTTAAGTCACCACATTCGTCCTCAGAGCGGAGGCGGTTGTGTGTTGCGCGCGCGCAAGCCTCTGAAACGCACAAACTGAAATGAAATGCTCTTGAGTTCTGATCTGTGAAGGCCGCGACATTGAAGATTCTTAATTCAATAAGCGTCTAAGATGCGTGTTATTTTGATCTCATTTTACTATCTTATTTTGAAGAAATAATATGACCTACAAAAATTTAATTTTAAATACATACCTAATACAAAGAGGCTCACGATTCTAATTTTGTGAATTTATAAACTTTTTTATGATTTAAGCTCAAAATAAATGTATTTTGCCCCAAACTATACGGTGGGAACCAGATATACCTTACCTACTTAGCTATTAGCAATCACACATTTTTTTTTCTCTCTTTACGCAGGTGATTCGTATTTTTATGTAATTACATAAAAATACGAAACACCTGCGTAAAGAACAAACAACTATGTACATCGCCCCCGGCCCCGGCCTACAGCGCAGGAGTTAGATACCAATTGAGCTGTGAGGGTTGTCTAAGAATTTTGGAAATAAATCGATTTGATGAATGGAAACATCAAAACATTTCAGTCACTGCAATGCAGTTGCTTACCTAGTGAAGCTCCCGAGAAATTATACACCTACTAGGAACACATCCTACAAGTATGCCTACTGACGGTATTAGTTATCTGCATTCAGGTAAAGAGATATACCTACAGGGCGTCCCACGGATATGTCACATGGAGGGAAAGTACCTACGCTGAATTTTGTAGATGGAACACACACTACACTCATACATTTAAATTTAGTTACAACCAACCAACACTTACCTACCTACTTTGTTCTTTTTTAGTAAGCAATTTACCTATTTCTGTTTAGTGATAGTCGTTTTCTCATATCTGTTTTGCACGAAAAATGTAAATCCATTATTGGCTGTAAGTTATATTGTAAGATATGTTATTTAAAACTTAAGAGCTGTGGATTTTGTTAATAAATAAAATAAAATAAACATTTTACTGAAAGAAGACATTATTTATATTTAAAAAAACAATTTAAACTGCATTCATAGCTTTTTTTCTCATTTTGAGCATTCGTTAGGTAGGTAATTGTTTAATTTTGTATACAAATGAATTATATAAATTTGTATTAATTCATGGTCTTCCTTTTAGTTCTGACTATGTTATTTAGCAAGAACATATCCTTATGATGAAACCTTTCGATTGGTAATATGATAAAGCTTCAGCATGATTATTTTTCTCGTGTAACGGGTTCGATTCCCGGTTCAGCCATGTAATTATTTAAATATCTATTAATGTAGTTTAAATTGTTTTTTCAAATTCAAATTCAGTATTCAGTAAAATGTTCCATCTACAATATGGTATTTTCCCTTCATGTGGCATATTCGTGGGACGCCCTGTAGAGCTTGCTTACAATAGGATTGCAGCCTATAATGTCAATTTAAGTGGATGTCAGCAACATGCATAGCTGTAATAGGTGCTAATTGAATTATTTGCGAACCGTTACCACAGCAGTTACGTGGATAAAGAGATATTTATTGATGATAAAAAGCATTGTAACCAACCTTGAACTACAAACACTTTTAATTAAAATAAGAGATAGGAGCAACAAGAACAACTTATCAATAAAATGAATTTATATCTTGTTAATTTTGATGTGTTTTGTCATTACTGCGGATTTAATCTGAAATAAATGACTAGGTATACAATAATAGCAATCAAAACCCTCACAACTCAGTCATACATAAATAAATAAACATTGAGGACAATCCACACAACACTATCTAACCTCAAATTAAGCAGAGCTTGTGCTATGGGGACCAAATAGTTGATAATATATTAGATCTTTTTTTTGGCAGAGAACAAACATCGGTGGGTTCGATCCCCACCGAGAACAAATATTTGTGTGGTGAACATAAATGTTTGTTCTCTGTCTGGGTGTTATATTGTATTCTAAGTATGTATTTACAAAAAAAAATGTATTCAAGTATTATATCAGCTATCCGGTTCCCATATTACAAGCTCTGCTTAGTTTGGGGCTGGGTAGTGTTGTGTGAATTGTCCACAATATTTATTTATTTATTTATCTGTGTTCACCACACAAATATTTGTTCCCGGTGGGAATCGAACCCACGACCTACGGCGCAGAAGGCAGAGCTACTACCAACTGAGCTGAGAGGCCAGTCACACACTTTACATAATTTTATTGTGACTAGTTCGTTCTGCCCTCTGCACATCGCTGTAGGCTGAAAGTTTCAATCCACACCGAGAACAAACATTTACGTGATGAGCAATAGTACTAAGTAATACTATAACACAAACAACTAATACAATACTACATAATAGTAATAATACAAACTAACTTTAGTTTGTTCTCTTGTCTGAGTGTAAGTATACCTACCTACCTATATTATTTAAAAATAGTACAATTTAACCTGTTATAATAATAGATACTTAGTGGTTAACTGAGATACAATTAAATAATTCGTCTTACCTTTATGTGTCTATCGAAAATATAAAATCCATCTTCACATATTCCACAAAACACATCTAGCCCCAAAATTAAACAGTAGAGAGAGCTTGTAGAGAATGCAGATGCATTCCATGTAGATACCTAGCTGTGGTCAAGGCCGTCTTAAACTTGGCTGGGGCCCTTGGGCACACAAGAATTTGGGGCCCTTTTAAAAAGTAATAAAAGCTAGCTATAATAACATTTTTTTACTAAGCATAACCATTTATTATAGGTAATCAAATACAGTAGGCTGTAATGGCGTAGTATTGTGAAAAAAATGTAATGTGCCCGACAAAAATGTTTTGAGAATGAATGTGCAGAAATTGTCGGTCCTTCGGGGCCCCCTGAGAATGGGGGCCTTGGGCACGGGCCCCGTGTGCCCTTATGGTAAAGACGGAATAGGCTGTGGTATACTTTTTTTGTAAGTAGGTAAAACACTGAGAGCACTGGTGGTCTAGTGGTAGCGGCCCCGCCTTCCGATCCCAAGGTCGTGGGTTCGAATCCAGTCGTGTACCAATGAGTTTTTCTGTCAAAATATGTACTATGTGCACTGCCATTACTCTCAAAATAGTGGAGGAAAAAAATCGTGAGGAAACCGGCGTGTCGTAGAACCTAAAAAAGTTCGAGCAAGACGTGTCAAGCGTCACGCAAAAAGGGCCTGCCAGCGGCCTACTTGCGGAAATCCAGTCCGCACATCAAGTGCAGATGATGATTTTTTTACCCACCACAAATATTTTGTTCTCGGTGGGGATCGAGCCCACTACCTACGGCGCAGAAAGCAGAGCTACTACCAACTTAACTGAGGCCAGTCAAATTGTATTGAAAAACGATCACACGCTTGGATTTGAGCCCAGCGCCATTGCAATAAAAAATATTTCTTTTAAATAATTAATAATACGTGACCGCGATTTTCATTGAGATGGTAATTTGGTCATGGAGATACAGCCATTTTGCATTTATTGTTGCACAACCGATGCGCTTGGACGGTTGATGATGCTGAGTTGCAAAAGAAGATACATACATACCTAGATACATACATAGATGCCTGTTACAATCGACGTTGCAACATATATGTTGCATGTAACATATTATATCACGTGGGTGAGGTAATGAGATGAGAACTAAACTGAACCCCAAGTTTTTATCCATTGGCAATAAAAAAAATATTGTACGCGGTGTATGTCATAAAAGTACTTACTCTGATGTGCCTGAACGAAGATAGTTGACATACTTTGTCTTAGAGTCATATAGCCCCTTCCCACCGGTGTGTGATATCGCGCACGGAGGCGGATCAGCTCCCACGACACACCATGGGAACGGTCCCGTGCGCCGAGGTGCGCGGTAGCACAGAAGCCCTTTCTGTGTGCGTTGCCGTGCGTCGTCGTCGGCTGTGCGTGATGATCTGCAGAACCATGCACCGTAGGAAGGCAGCATTAGACTATAGCGATCCGGCTCCACACGGGTGGAAAAAATTCAAGGACAGTTTAACTCCTCATTTTTGCACCCATCACACCCTTGCAAGAGGGCGGGTCACTAGTTAAAAATATATCTCGGATAATGTAGGTTTCTAACAATAAAAGCAGTTTAAGTTTCGATACCTAATAATGTACTTAGAAAAATACAGCTCTTTTCTCTGGAAAATATTAGCAAGACGACGACGAATGCTTAGTAAAAATACACACATAAAAGCATTTATTTTTAGGAATGGTATAGGTGGGCCCTAAACCTTCTAGAGAAAAACCTTGCTGCTCAGAAGTCGGAAGCGATGAATGGTGCTCTTGTGTTCTTGCTGGTAGAGCCATGGAGTGCCTATAATGTGACACTACAATGACATTACCAAAAAAGCATAATCATTTCATCAAGTTGTTTTATTACCTTGGATTAAAAAAAACAATCACGTGATCCACAGAAACTTGCATGTCATCAAGCATAATTTTATAGGTACTTACTTAGGTAAATTCATAAATTAACATTAGATTTTTTTACGGATGGTTTCGTAAATAAAATTAACTATTAGATATCTTCAAAAAAAATATCATTTTATAAAATTTTAAGCATTATTTAGCATTACGTAGTTGGGTACATTATTGTTTGAAGTCGGTACTAGTTACACCACTAAAATGTATTTCATGTCGTGTGAACCCAAACGGCTTTCGCAAATTTACTACAGTTAATTTAGTGCAAGGTCAAAAAGTTACGCTGAATTACCTCACATTCATGAACCATTTGGAGAACTCCGTGAAAGGCGTGACAGGATCAGAAATTAGATTGATTTACTTATTTTACCATATACCTACCTAGGTAGTTAGGTATGTAGTAGGTATAGTAGGACCTAGTAAAAGTAGAAAAAAAGAACGTTAGGGCGCTTGTACACGCTAAGAAAATTTGCCGTTCCTGCGGCAGACAAGACAAATTCTTCGTGTAGACGACAAGAATTTTGTCTTTTCCACACACGGAAACTTTTCAACGTTCGCCGCGTCGTGTCTTGCGCAGATAAGATTTTTTTCGTGCACCGCTGCGAGCAGTGTACACAGTTATTTTCTAGTTACGACACGAATTCTTGGGTAGACCCGGCGTTTTTTCTTAGCGTGTACAAGCGCCCTTAGCGTTCGCAACGCAATTGTATAGGTATTTTTTTTATAAGTGCGGCTTCGAAATCTTCAAGCTTCGAAGGATTTTCACCTTTTACATAGGTAGGTACTATACTGGGCTAGGTTGGCTAACCTACTCACTTTTGATATTTTACTTAGAGCATGTCATTTACAGGATGGTAGATAAATAGGTAGATACAACTGTGGTATAGCTGCTTTGTAAAGAGCACGCTAAGGTCATTATGGCAGTACAATGGGGAAAAATATCGAGGTTTATAATCATTATTGCACCTCAAAAGGGCACAATAACAATATATTTTGTGCCTTCACGATTTGTTGCAAAATAACAGTTCACTCTGTAGCCATTATCTATTGGGTCATTCCCGTAGACCGCTCTACGGCGTAGCCTTATCGTAGAGGAGATGAGGCCGCTAATATGCACAGAAGATATTTTAAATCTTAATAGTCCCTGTATTATTAATTTAATAAAACCCGACATTTAATTTTGTTTTATGAATAAACTGATTAAATTGATTGCTGACTGATTGCATTGCAGTAGGTACTATACTATACTACCTCTTCCTAGAACCTTGCTATGCATTTACAAAAAAAATGCCGAATTAAAAAAAATGCGATGTTGCGGAGAGGTGATAATGTATGTTATTGTACACCCCGTTAATACGATACCAGTTAAGCCACATGTATTATCAATACTTATATTATCCTTTCCCTCCTTGATATTTTATAGGGCAGATCCAACATGAAAAGGTTAGGTTAGATTAGAACATACTAGCAGTTGGTAACCGAGCTTCGCTCGGAATTTTTTTCGTTAATTTGTATTTTTAAGAAATCATAAGAGTCATATTATCATCTTTACTGGTTTATTCTTACTGAATAACGCCATCTGCTGGACATGCTTCCAGTTAGTTGCTCACAATCGTCAATAGATGGCAGGAGCAGTCACATAATAAATTCAGTTTATGTTTAATTATTGAACTCGGAAAGAAATAATCATTTTCTTAAAATGAATCCTAGCTAGATCAATTTATCGCCTCCGAAAACCCCTGTAGGTATACTAAATTTCGTGAAAATCGTTGGTGCAGTTTCCAAGATCCTAAATATATATATATGTATATATATATATACAAGATTTTTTCGTTTAAAGGTATAAGATTGATAAACATTTATATATTACGCACAAGGCGAGCGAGCAAAGCGAGCGTGCCGCGGCAGCGGCCGCCCGTGGTGACAGAAAAGGATTTTTCCAATAACCTCATCTAAGGGGCTCTATCTTATCCTAGGGGCTATCCTTTAAAACAATTATCCATCACTAGAATTCAAAAAGAAGTAATAATGGAAATATTTATCTGCTACACACACACATGGGCCTTAACAATGTCACAGTGGAAAAAAGTGGATTCGTTTTAACTGGGTGTTCAATAACTCGCCGCACATTAATCGGACCCATTTTGTGGTTTTTGCTCAGCCGGCCGATCATGTAACTTTTGTTGCAATGGTCTTATCAAGGAATATAATGGAAGATGTACAACATGTTTTGCTGGAGTGTGTTCGAAATGATAGATTTAGATTAGGTTGTTTTGGAAGAAGATGTATGAATGTTGGTATGATAAATAGCATCTTGGCTTGTCCCTTGTCGGATCAAGCCAAGATGTTATATAAATTAGCAGAAATTGGTTTAGCTAGACAATAATAAGTTTGTATAAATTTAGATTAAGTTAAGTTTTATTTGTTGTGTTATTATAGGGCAGTGTGGTCGCATTGCGACAAAGCCCTTTAAATAAATTAAAAAAAAAAAAAAAAAAAGGAATATAATACTCTCTACGAGAGGGTCTTATTCTTAATAAATCCTATTGAAACTGTCAATTTTTGAACTAATACGTAATCGCAAATTGACAGTTTCAATAAGATTTTGATTGAAACCATTGCAACAAAAGTTACATGATCGGCCTGCTCAGGCCTTTGCTTCTATGGTTTGCTTCTATGGTGGCGCAACATGGGTCCGGTTAATGTACGGCGAGTACACCCAGTTAAAATGAATCCACTTTTTTATTTCTGCGATTGCGAAGCAAAATGACAGGGGAGCAGACGAGAATGTATGGCCCTTAGACTTTATCCTAGCCCTGGTGTCTGTCAATGCCAAAATAATAAAGTTATCAACGTCATGTAATAACTGTTAATGTCAGCCGGGAGTTTTGTTGCGAGAAATCGAAAATATCAATTAAAGATTCATCTCGAATCGAATCGCTGATTGTTTTTGTGATGAGAAGTAAGATAGATTGGTAAAACCAAGGCGAAGGTGCCAGATTTAGCAATGGCAGATGTTGTAAAAGCCCTGTTACACGCATCTGAAAAAGCCGCGACTATTGCACGATCTTGTTGCGTTTACAGTTCAGAAGCCCTAGTGGTGGCTGAAAAAGGTGATGGAGAAGCAAATACTCGCTTCGAAAAGGACTATAAAACCATTGCTGATGTTTTAGCTCAAGTTTGTGCTAAACACGAAATAGAGAAGCATTGCAAGCACCTGGCTGATAGTGTAAGTGGGGAAGAGTGCGCTGATATAGGTGGGGTTACAATAGAACTCAAAGAAACCGAAAAGGAAACTGCTGAATTATTAAGTACCCTTGTATCGCCGAATGCAGCAAAACGTATGGCAAAGGCTGCACATCGTAAAATAAACCTGAAAATTGGTAATATTGTACCATCAGATTTTTCTCACATAGATCCTTCAGATTTGGGAGTTTGGATTGATCCTATTGGTGAGTTTCAACATTATTATGCTGACTGACTTATGGCAAATCTTATCATCTACATAATCTCTTTTATAGGCTTGTAAAAAACAAGGACCATCATTTTTATTTGACAAATAGTGTTATTCCGTAGATGGAAAAATCTGTCCATAACTAATTCGTTTTTACAGTCTAATAGATATATCAAATGAACTGTATTGTTGTAATTTCAGATGCAACTGCAGAATTTATTGCTGGTGTGAATGGGCAAGCTGATGCTGATACAGGCCTCCCTTGTGTAACTGTTCTTATTGGTGCATATCTTAAGTCTACTGGAGAACCAATATTTGGAGTTATAAATCAGCCATTTTATGACAAGTAAGATTTTTTTCTAGAGTAAACAAGTAACTTCTACTATTTGAATTTAACATTCATAAAACTATAATGCAATGTAATTTTCAGTGGCCAATCACCACTAGGCCGAATAGTATGGGGCCTGTGCTACGGTGATTCTAGGAAATGGGGTGTGTCTGAAGTGAAGACTTACCAGAAAAGCAACACTTTCCTCATGAGTGCTGCTGAGAAACCTGAAGTGGTTGCACAGATCCAAGAACTAGGCTGGGATGTACAATCTGTGCCTGGTGCTGGTCACAAACTCATGAAAGTGGCATTAGGTAATATTAATTCATATTTATTGTGCTTACTAATTAAAAAAAAATCACTGGAGAAATTCTCCAACATGTCGAGCGCAAAGTCAGAAGACTGATTGCACATAAAAATGAAAAATCTGCTTAATTTATTGAATACCAAATAAAGATTTTTATAATGTCCCAAAAGTTAAGAGCTAAACACTATAAAATCAATAAAAAGAATACAAAATAGTTCCTATTTGTATCTACCTTAAATTCTCTCCCTATACCCACTTTCTGGGTTAATATTTTATAAAATTGCAGGTGAAGCAGCTGGTTACATTCTATCAAAAGGCACCACCTTCCGCTGGGACACCTGTGCTCCCCATGCTATACTCAAAGCCAAAGGCGGGGAGATTCTTGACTACACCTCTTTGCTTCCACTCACATACAATGACCCTAGAGATCAGGAACCACAAGCATATTGTAACTCTGGAGGACTCATAGCTTACAGTGATGATGCTGTGTTTGAGAAACTGAAAGTAATTTTTGGCAAATAGGTTACAGTTTAACTGCCTGAGAATGAATTTGACCAACAGTTGCATTATTTTTAAAAATAATACTTAATTTTTTAAGACATTCCACACATACAACGCACCAACGCAGCGCGCAGGCAACGCGCTTGTGATGCCTCTGGTATTGCAGGTGTCCATAGACTACGGTAACCGCTTCCCATCAGGTGGGCCGTATGCTTGTTTGTCAACTTAGTTGTATAAAAAAAAAAAAAAAAAACATACATTATACATTGTAGGAGTGTACTGTGCTCATTGTGATTAGTCAAACATGTTTTTTACATATTTTAATACAATATATTACTATTAGTTTTTTTAATTTCTGCCCTTCTCTTTTTATCATGTTATTACATACATAAACTTATTTATAATAGTTTTTTCATCTATTTATGTATTGTATGTTGTGTGCTAAGAAGCAAATAAATGAGTGGCTGTGTCTATGTCTATTAGTCAAAAATATATTTCTTAAAATATTTGATTATCATAATTATAAAAGTTATTGTTATTTGAGGTAGTGTACTCAAAAAAATTTTTTTTTTCTTTCTAGTCATTCCTATTTATTAAATATGTATTTTGTTATTCAAATAGTAGGTGTCTATATATTATAATAATAGTTAATGGTGAGAATTTTAGAAAATAAGTTAAATCTGATCTCAACTTGAATAAACAAAATGTTTTACCTAATTGTAAACACAAGCGTAATAAACACATTTTTTTAAATATAAAGTATTTTAATTTCTTATTTTAGGGTTTTACATACTCCATTATTCCTTAATAATAATCATTATCATCAGTCATCATTAGAACAAGAACCTGAACTTCTACTTCGCTTCTTCTTTTTCTTGTCTTTTTTCTTTTCTTTGCTCTTCTTTTTTTTCACTTTTGGCTCTCTTTTTACTTCTTTTTCCTGAAATAGGTAGTTATTATTTATAAAATTATGTAAGCTTAATTATTAAAAAAACTGTTTTGCAGTGTGGTGCCAAACCAACTTAGCTGAGAAGGTTTTATTTCAATTTATGATATTACCAACCTGCTTAACTATTGTTTCAGTAGGAGTAATAGTAGGGGCACAGCCTTCCATTCGTATAGATGCTGTTACCTCGTCTATCTTTGACATATCAGCATTTGGGGCTTTGTATTGTTCACAATGGTCCACTCTAACAGTTCTGCCTAAAATCTGGAATAAGAAAAAAAATAAGTGTAAATTATAATAAGCAGAGAACCTGTTCGATGTCTAACTGGCTATGTAAAAAAAAAAAAATTAGACTAAAGCTAGGTAAGAAAAAAACTTAGTGCCCTGCCCTATTTAAACTCCTTGGAAAATCTAGGTGCCCAACCCCTATTGAGTTTTTTGGCTGGTAAAGTTTTAACACATGCCAAAATTACCATTACTATCTCCATATTCATAATGGTTTTATAACAGTCATTTAGCTTAGCAGGGTGCTAAGCCTGTTCACCACTCTATTTGTTGGTATGAAAGTGACAGTGACAGAGACTTAAAGTGAGCCGCTAAAAAGTGGCAGGCTTTATGAATGAGGAGGTAAATATTTGCTTTGCTCCTGTTGCAAATGCTGAGTGGTGGCAGTTTTTTTACCACAGTTGCTACTGTTATGAAGGATTTCTAACCTTAGCTAATACTGTACACTATGGGTGTTATTAATAATCCTGGCGCAACGCTGGAGTAGCTAAATCGTGTTTTGTCACATTTGTTCGAGTTGACAATTGCATGTCAATGCAAGAGACAAAACACGGATCAACTAGTCCAACGCTACGCTAGGATTATTAATAAGACCCTAAGTTTATAATATAATAAACAATGAAAGATTTTGTTTGAACTTACTTTGATTCCATTTAAATTGTCCACTGCAAGAATAGTAGACCTTTGATCTTCATAGCATATGAATGTGAACCCCCTTGATTTGCCTGTTGCTTTATCTCTTACTAAGTTGATATTGACAATCTCACCATATCTGTGAAATATAACAATATTTAGAACATTAAGATTATTATGCCAAAGAATACAATACCAATACACAAATTACTCCGGTAACTGTTACAGGGGGATGTAGGTAATCAATATCTATTATCTCTATTTAAAAGAAAGTTGTGTTAGTTACACTATTTATCTTTCAAGAACAACAGAAGTTATTTGGCTGAAAATTGGTATGGAGGTAGCTTAGAACCAGAAGACGGGACATAAGATACTTATTATCTCAAATAAAATACGGGGCGAGCCTCAGGCGTCTGCTAGTATATTATAAAAAGCAGGTGTGTCCAGGGTTTTTCGGAACAAAATAGCTTATTGCGGTAGTAAACTTACTGAGAAAAAACACAAATAATATCTCCTTCTGTAAGATCATAGGGCAAGCCACCCACAAATACCCAAGCACTGTCCTTATACTGATCATGCCAAGAACTTTTAGAATTGTTAGAAAGTTCTCTTTCGCTTAACTTCAGCACGTTTTTGATATTTCTGTAACAAACCAAAATAAGTCACAAAAATCAAGTGAATTTTGGCTGCAGGTGGATAGTTTGGTTATCATGATAATTTTTCTATCCTCATTCCACATTAGTGGGGTCGACACAGCAGTCTTTCTAAAAGCTAGTGCCCTCAAATGGTAAAGGGTAACATCGTGATAAAAGCAGTATAGCTTAGCCAGCCTCGCAAGTATTGACCATGTTTTCAGTGAATTATGCTAAGCGGAGACGATAGTATTATGTGCTAGACAAGCCTATTTAATCAAAGCCCTGTCTCGGGCGCTGATTTGTCTCATTTATACAGGCGTGAGGGAACTTGGCCCTGACACTGCTAAATCATCATAGTTTATTGCAAAGACCTGTTTACTAGTTAATACTTACGTCATAGGATTCATGTTGGATTATCAAAGACGAAAACAAGACCAGAACATCGGCTTTCATACAATTTGAAAATATTTAACTGGTAATTCAGGTAGGTATTTAAATTTTCAAAAGATTTTCAGTGTTTGTTTTGTTTACAGTTTTTTTTCCGGCTACAAATAAACGGACAGACTATAAAATAGAGGCAACTTCAGCTCCACACGTCATATTTTGGCTGAGTCTATTAATACAGGTACTGTACGAACTACGAACAATTTATAATTATTAATACGGTTACCGTACGAACATGTTATAATTATTAATACGGGTACTGCGGGGGGAGGGGAGGGGGGCACCATTCTTGAAAAAAAGTAGTTAAAAAAAAAAAAAAAACCTAACAACCTATTGTTAGATAGATAGATAAAAACTTTATTTGCCTAGATTTAACACACACAAAATAAAATAAAAACATACAGAGATATATTATACAAAACAAGAACTTAACAAGAAAATAAAAAACTAGCTACAAAAATTAAGATAGCGTGTGTGTTGCATTCCAGACAAAAAGGTAATAGCTCAGCGCATATATTGCACAAGTGCAAACACTGATTTTCAGCTATTACCTTTTTATGCGACAAGTTGAGATGCCAAACGACGGAACCAGTGTTTGTGAATGACGGAGAACTTAAAAGATTGTGTATGGGTGTGTATATGTGTGTATGGGTGCATGTGGGTGTGTGCGAATGGTTGAGTGTGTAGTGTTGTGCGTTTCGTGAGTAGGCTTCCATGTTACTTTTGTGACTTAAGTCGGAGTGCCTCGAGTTTGAATCTGGATTTTTAAAACACTTAACAGTCGCATAAAAGGCGTAGTAAAGTTAAAATTTGGGTTGGCTTTAGTATTGTTAGGGAGGAGGAAGGACGGGGGAGGGGTCCTCTCTGCACTGACATGCACCATTCTTGAAATTAAGTAGGTACCTATAAAAAAAAAAACCTAACAACCTACTGTTACTTTTGTGACATATGTCGGGGTGCCCCGAGTTTGAATAATATCCGTACGAATATATATAATTTATTCATCCAGCACCCGTACAAATAGTCACTTCCTCATAATTTAGGCACGAGCTTGGGGCACGAGGTAGCAAGTAGCAAGGCAAGATTAACCGTCGAAATGACAGACGAACTGGCTGGCTGATACTGACAATTGACATTGACGCCTTGTAAAAAATGAGTGGCAAAGTCGGTCAAGCATGTCATCGGGTCCGGTCGGTCCGGTTAATATACATCCAGTTATTGTGCAGCATGTTATTGTACACCCTGTTAAAATGAAACCTTTTATTGGTTTTTGGATCTTTTTATCCTGCCGTACAATAACTGGGTGCACAAAATTGTCACGTGATGTTATTGTACAGCATGTTAATTGGATGCTATTAGAGCCCGTGCACACTGAGGCAATTCAATTATTTCTTAATTTTTGTAGGCAATGGATACTGCTTCTAAAGAGAATAGCCCCTTTGAAGTAAATGTAACAAAACATTTTACATCATACATGCTCAGTAAATAGGATTTTCTTTAGCGCAAAGAGGCTGTGTAAGTAGGCGTGTGCAGCCCAGTGCATTGTAAATGCGTTCCATTTTCAAATCACTTTTACCGTCACACTATGCTTGATACGTAATGGTTCATTACAGTTCAAGAGCTATGCAAACCTCCTTGGTGAAACAATCTCTTTTCTTACAAACGATATGAAAACTTTTTACTGAAAAGATATAGTAGCTCACAGATGTGTGCATAAGTGTGCGTCTACGACTGTTTTAGCAGATACCTACCGGTACAAATATTTTACTATTAATTTTAATAAAATTAATACCTAGTATAATTATAATAATACTTATATTATTATTGTAATTGTATTTTTCTCAAATTAAAATTACCTACATTTTGTCATACCCGTATAAATGTTGTGTTATTGTTGTATTGTAAGCCTATTTCTGCCGAATAGCAGCATTGCTGTGTTTCGAGTTGAAGGGTATGGGTGCCGGTGAAATCACTGACACGTGAGGCTGAACATAGGCCTGCCAACACTTGAGGCCGTATGCCTCAAGTTGATGGTCGTAGGGCAGTGCATTGTAGGGCAGTGCATTGTTGGGCACGTTCCTGACGTGCTTGACCTACGAGGCAATGCTTTGCTATAGGCAATGGTTACCACTTAACATCAGGTGGGCCATATGTTTGTTCCACCAGCTAGTTAAAAATTTACCTCGCATGAATGATGTAAAGTAGAATGCTTACCTCGGTCATAAGTAGCTATTGCACCCTCGAACTATATTTGCCCTCGCTCGCTTTGCTCGCTCGGGCATCTAAATATCTCGGGTGCACTCGATCCATTAGCGCCCTTTGCGAGCTGCGCTCGCACGGGCGCCAAAAAGGATCTTGTTCTGCAAAAGCTCACTTACTGCCCTTGTATAACAATCTACTATTCTGGCACTGTGGCGGCCGCTGCCGCGGCACGCTCACTTTGCTCGCTCGCCTTGCGTTATTTATATGTTCTAACATAACTTACCTATCCAAGTCAGATCCACCCTATAAAGTACCTAAGAACTATGTATGTACCTAAACTAAACCATGTTTATGCAATAAATGTATTGAGTATTGAGTATTGAGTCTCAAGGACAAGTACAAGTATCCACTACCAGAACAAAACAGCAAAAATCAATTATTGAATTGCTACAGTGTGCACGAGGCTTAGCTGGTATCGTAATAACCTGCTGTACATTATCCTGCTGTGCATTAATTGTACGGCATGTTATTTCGTGACCTTTTATTGTAAGCCCCGTTATTCCAAACCCTGGCATCGTAATAACGGTGTGTACATTAACCTGCTATACATTATCCTGCTGTGCATTAACAGTAAATCCATGCATTAACAGGTGTACATTATTGCCTCCCATGTCATCAAACAATTATTTTTTGTTTGTGCTTCTTGTAAAATAGCTTTGGTTGGAGTTTGTTTGTACTGAAAATAAGTGTAAAATAATTACGGTATATGTACGTACACCTGCCAAACACAAATAGTCTTTGTTTTTTACATTCTTCGTCTCGTCATTGTCTAACCAAGTTCAGGAAACCTTGGACCATTATTTTAATTTTATTCATATTCCCTCTTTATCAACAAAACCACCTATGCTAGATTAGTCTATCATGGTTTGTTTGTTTAATTTCAGTTTGGAACGGAATCAGAATAGCAGCAGCGTTTAACCATTTATACCATGACTACTCCTACTCCTGAAAATCCAGAAAACTTTGAGCAGGTTAGAGAAAATAGAAATACTCACAACCTCTATTTATAGTAATTTGGCATATACCAGCCGATCTTGGCGAGTCTTCCGTCAATCATTGGCCATTTTCACACAACTTATTTTCAGTTCAGTTCAGACGTACAAAGATTCCCCTGCTGAACCAACATTATTTACTTTATTTGTAGAATGAAATAGATGATGATGAAACAGAACAACAGCTTGGTGCAACAGCTTCTGGACGGAAGAGGCTCTTTAGCAAAGAACTAAGGTGCATGATGTATGGCTTTGGAGATGACCAAAACCCATACACTGAGAGTGTTGATTTCTTAGAAGATTTGGTCATGGAATTTATTACTGAAACAACGCACAGGTATAGTTTCACTCAAGTTTCTTCTATTATTTATATATAGTTTTTTTTTACGATTTTTCACTTTAAATTTACTTATTCGTTAGTGCCAATCAAAAGAGCATGTTAGAAATGTTAATGTGACATCAATCACCGCAAAAGTAGTTATGCCAAATTCATCTTGAATTTTTTTAATTACTATCTAACTTTCCAGAGCCATGGAAGTGGGCAGAACAGGCAGAGTTCAAGTTGAAGATATAATTTTCTTAGTCAGAAAGGATCCAAGAAAATATGCCAGGGTAAAAGACCTCCTCACTATGAATGAAGAGTTAAAGAAAGCAAGAAAAGCTTTTGATGAAGTTAAATATGTTGGTAAGTAAAATGTTCTCAGAAATTAACTGGCTTTGAATGATATTAAAACTGTCTTGACTTTTAAAATTACCGAATGTATTGTATGTATCATGTTTTTTGTTAACTTATAGAAGATCAACAATAACCTTGGTGGCTGCCCAACAGCGCCATGCTTCTAAAGAGTGATGCAAGTAACATATAGATTCTAAACTCACATTGTTGTATTTGTGTGCTCGACTTATCAATGTGCTAAACAAAATTTATTTTAAATATGTGCCCAATAACGGCAATAACACAAGTAATAATATTGTTGTAATCTCGAATAACCCCCCGGACTTATGTTGCTAAAAGTTCATCAAGTGACAGATTTAAACCTACATGCCAATAGAGAAACAAATCATATTACATGTGCTAATCTAAACCTGTCACAGGTATGAGTGTAAGATAATGGGTGAGAAGTTATAATTAGTGCAGCTATTTCAGATATTTTATTAGTTAAGCCCTAAGCTCTCTGTCTCTTATGACTTGTCAGTATGGTTTGGTGGGGAAGCTTTTTTGTTGTCGTTTTTAAGCTGTACTAATATTCTCTATTCAGTCTTTCCTATGTTGTGTTCTTTCCTGAATCCTGCACCTCTATTTAGAAAGGCAACTAAACTACACTGTACTTAAACTTTTCTGTAGTTCCTATTACTCACTCATTACTCATTGTAGGGGTGGAATGTAAATGTTACTGTTATAAAAAGCAATTAATAGTTTTAAAATTGGTTTTAGGTACAGAATAAACCTATATGATGCTTGTTATGGAGTCTTTAAAACATTGAAGAGGATAAATATTTGCAAACTCAAAATGATAATGATTTATCAACATTCCCAGCTCATTGCTGACTATTCTTTGATAGTATATAAAATATAATTTTATATTGGAAGTCCATGTTTGTGTTAAGAAGAGACAATAAAATACTTTTTATTATAACTGTTGTTTTACATACATAGTTTTATAAAGAAGGTAAGTAGGTATAGTAAATTATAAAATTAGGTAAGATTTGAGAATCGTTTATTTGTGCTTGGTGATACAAAATAATGCTGAAAATGCAAGCTAATACAAAATATTATGTGGTATTTAAAATAGGCAAACAATGCTAAGCAAAAATAAACTTAATAAAGGTACTTAAATTTACGATACAGACAAACACTAACAAAATAATAAACATTATTCTGCAATAAATCAACATGATAAAACTTTGTGAATCAACAACACCAGTGTAACTTATTCTATTTTATGTAGAATATAAATATTTATATGCTTACTTATTTCACAATTTAGGCGACTAGACCAAGGTTGTCAAAAAACAGCCAAAAGTCTAAACTTTGGTTTTTATTTCACAACTGATTGATCTAAATATCATAATAATTTAATTTCTATATAAATAGGCCATTTATGGCAGTGAGTTAACAGTGTATAAATATTGTTAGATTGAACTAACTTTTAATTCTAAGGTACTTTCTAAGCTCCAATAGATAGACCAAGGAATGATTCTACAGCCATTATTTTACAATGGGGTAACTTACAACTTTAATCGTCTTGAAAATTGGCAGATCATTGGCCTTTTATCAGGAAGACAAATTGAGCTAGGTTGTTTTTTTTTATCTTGTAAATGATTTTGTTTAATCATCACGACGACTAAAATCTTTTTACACCACATCTGGATCCCAAATTGTCTAATTTCTTAACGGGCTTGGTCGCGGGAGCCTTGATAAATTATAAGAATAATTATTAGGTAGGTATACATACATTATTTAAAAATAGGCACTATCAATAAAATATAATTATTACATAAGTATTCTAGTTTCATGTAAATAAGTGTTACTCGAATACACAACTATAATAAACATTGGTTGCAAGTGTAACAGCCGATTATAAGGCAAGTCTTGAATAAGTTAGTCTTGTCAATTAGATAAAAATGTTAACCATGACTGGTCGAAAATAAGTTTTATTAGAACCTGAACCGTTAGACCTAAAAGTCAAAATTGAGTAAATATTTGAACAGTTTTCTACCTTATTTTAAGATTGATAAACATGAAATAGAATAATAGTATAAATATTATTGTTATAATTACGAGAAATTGAGTACCTATACAATATGGAACATGTACGTCTCAGAACACTTGTGTAGTGATTTTCTATAAAAACATCAATGTCATGTAACCAAGTTTTCTACAGAATCAAATTCAAAAAAATATTCAGTTGTATCTCAAGGATAACTTTAAAACATTTTAAAGCTAGGTGAGTCTAGGTGCCAGTTTCAAAGCAGCCACTGTTCAGCTTATGGTATTTAGAGGCCAAATAAAAAAAAAATCACGACACTGTTCATTGATAAAATACAAAGTCTAAATTTAATTTGTGTGAAGTGAAGTCTAGTTTAAATATTTAATGGCAGTATCTATGGTTATTTAGTCTGTAGGTGGGTCCATGGCCGATACTATGGCCTTCATAACAGCTGCTGCTGCTAAAGCCGCGTGAGGCTGCCAATCTTTGCCCCGGGTTCCATCGCGGTAGTCGGCAATACCTGAAAAAAGTAAGTACTTGTGAATATAATGTTCTCATCAAAATGAGAACAAATATTATACTAAGATCATAAAACACCGTTCTTAGCAGAACCGACTCGAGGGCACTCGGACAATCGTTCATGAGTTCAAATCCAGTTGTTTACCAATAACTTTTCTATCCTAAAATATATTTACACTATGCCGGTACATTAAAACGGTGTAGGAAAACATAGTGAGGAAACCGGAATGTCGTAGAACTTAAAAAGGTCGAAAACGAGCACGAAAGGAGCCTCTTTGAGGCGCACTTAAAATCCTTTCACCACATTGGTTTGAGATAACTAGTGACATGACAAGAAGAAGCAGAACCAACCGAACAGGACAACGCTCTGTTGAAAATTAAACTAGCGGTCACTCGTCCAAACGTGGCTCATTTTAGTTTGCCTATTTTTTTATACAAATTTTATGCAACAAGCAATATGAATGACCCATCATATTATATGAAGATTAAAAAGGTCTACAAAACTATCCATGATATTCTAGAAATGTAGGTATTTGAAAAGTCGAAAATCACCTTTGAATGATTCGCATACACGTAAAAGGACATACCTCCATTTACCTACCAACGACGTAAAGGGAAAATATATACGTACATTCGTACGTCAGTATAGGAACAAGTACCGTAGTAGTTCAGATCAGAGCCCGAAGTCCCAGTGCATTTACAACATTTCGTTACCAAATGTTGTTTTCGTTTGGTCAATTTGTCTCTGTCTATTGTATGGAGAAAAGATGAGACAACAACTCTAACTACGTAACGTATTTTTGCCGTCTCATATTTTCTCCATACAATAGAGAGAGACAAATAGGCGAAACGAAAACAACATTTGGTAACGAAATGTGGTAGCAAAACTCCGACTTCGGGTACTGACCGTATTTGACCAATATCATGTTTATGTGTACGGTACGCACTTGTTGCTACGTACCTATACAACACACAGTGACGTTCCATTACCTAACAGCAAGTCATTAAGGATGTGTAGTGTAGATCAATACCTGTATGACTCCACGACCTACACGACCTTATGTGGTATTGAATGAAAGATAATAGGAGTGGGTTGGAACAGGTAAAATAAGAAACCTGTTCCGCCTGTTCCAGTTCCAGTAAAATAACAGTTCCAAAAACCTGTTCCAAAATAACAGCTGGTTGTGTTGCATGCAACATAGTATTTTCCGAACGCAACACCTGTTCGCTGCTTGTAACAGGCTATCTCGTTCTAACAAAGGTAAGATGCGTAAGCTAGAATAGAGAAGAGCATGTTCCGTGCGTGGCGTCTCCTTCTAACAAAAGTAATCTCCATAAGCTAGAATAAAGAGACGCATGTTTCGGCAGATTCGGGCTGTTGTGGAATGGAACTGGAACTGGAACAGGCAGGGAACAGGCTCTCATTGGTTTAGACAACAGTTCTAAGCTGTTATTTTGTTATCTGTTCCGATATATATGCCTCACATGTTCCGTGCGTGGCGTCTCCTTCTAACAAAAGTAATCTCCATAAGCTAGAATAAAGAGACGCATGTTTCGGCAGATTCGGGCTGTTGTGGAATGGAACTGGAACAGGCTCTCATTGGTTTAGACAACAGTTCCAAGCTGTTATTTTAAAATACCTGTTATTTTTACCTGTTCCGATATATATGCCTCACTCCTAAAAGATAACGCATTATTAGACATCAGAATATCCTTATGTATTCTATTCTCCTAACAAGCGTGTTTTTACGGCTAACCTCTCAAATGCTAGATATTGTTGGAAATATACGGAATAGGCTTATGTTTAGAAACTCTTCAGATGAGGAAGTTAGGTTCCCTAGTTAGGCCCCCTTAATTCTTACGTGGTGTAAGGATTTAGGACTTGGTTGAAAATAACCAATGACACGATGAAGTTAGACAAGAATTATTCACTACGATGTTGCCAAGAAGTTAGTAAGTCATAGGAACTTTTCCGATCGCCAAAGATGAGCGAGATTGCGAGTAGCGAAAAGTATGTGTGAGTTGTATAGTTTTGGAGCTGGGCTAGCTAGCTTATCTCTTGCTCGCATACGCCCACTATTATAGCTGGTGCGACAAACAAAAACAAGCCATACGATTCAGAGAACTTTTTTGTCGCCACCAAGCACGGTCACGTAGCATTCGTTCTCAAAAGACGTTTATTACCTCTGACAGACAGCAAGTCCTTCCTGTTCCCCACGACGCTGTCTAGCACGGCGTCCAGCTCGCAGTCGTATGCCTTAGCGCACTCATAACATACTCGCGCCATTAGCACGGGCACGAAGCGTTACTTGTTTGATGTGACGTGTGTTACCTTTGACAGACACGAAGCAGTCCTTCCTGTTGCCCACGACGCTGTCTAGCACGGCGTCCAGCTCGCAGTCGTATGCCTTAGCGCGCTCATAACATACTCGCGCCATTAGCACGGGCACGAAGCGTTACTTGTTTGACGTGACGTGTGTTACCTCTGACAGACACGAAGCAGTCCTTCCTGTTCCCCATGACGCTGTCTAGCACGGCGTCCAGCTCGCAGTCGTATGCCTTAGCGCGCTCATAACATACTCGCGCCATTAGCACGGGCACGAAGCGTTACTTGTTTGACGTGACGTGTGTTACCTCTGACAGACACGAAGCAGTCCTTCCTGTTCCCCACGACGCTGTCTAGCACGGCGTCCAGCTCGCAGTCGTATGCCTTAGCGCGCTCATAACATACTCGCGCCATTAGCACGGGCACGAAGCGTTACTTGTTTGATGTGACGTGTGTTACCTCTGACAGACACGAAGCAGTCCTTCCTGTTCCCCACGACGCTGTCTAGCACGGCGTCCAGCTCGCAGTCGTACGCCTTAGGGCGCTCATAACATACTCGCGCCATTAGCACGGGCACGAAGCAGTCTTTCCTGTTCCCCACGACGCTGTCTAGCACGGCGTCCAGCTCGCAGTCGTACGCCTTAGCGCGCTCATAACATACTCGCGCCATTAGCACGGGCACGAAGCGTTACTTGTTTGACGTGACGTGTGTTACCTCTGACAGACACGAAGCAGTCCTTCCTGTTCCCCATGACGCTGTCTAGCACGGCGTCCAGCTCGCAGTCGTACGCCTTAGCGCGCTCATAACATACTCGCGCCATTAGCACGGGCACGAAGCGTTACTTGTTTGATGTGACGTTTATTACCTCTGACAGACACGAAGCAGTCCTTTCTGTTCCCCACGACGCTGTCTAGCACGGCGTCCAGCTCGCAGTCGTACGCCTTAGTGCGCTCATAACATACTCGCGCCATTAGCACGGGCACGAAGCGTTACTTGTTTGATGTGACGTTTATTACCTCTGACAGACACGAAGCAGTCCTTTCTGTTCCCCACGACGCTGTCTAGCACGGCGTCCAGCTCGCAGTCGTACGCCTTAGTGCGCTCATAACATACTCGCGCCATTAGCACGGGCACGAAGCAGTCTTTCCTGTTCCCCACGACGCTGTCTAGCACGGCGTCCAGCTCGCAGTCGTACGCCTTAGCGCGCTCATAACATACTCGCGCCATTAGCACGGGCACGAAGCGTTACTTGTTTGACGTGACGTGTGTTACCTCTGACAGACACGAAGCAGTCCTTCCTGTTCCCCATGACGCTGTCTAGCACGGCGTCCAGCTCGCAGTCGTACGCCTTAGCGCGCTCATAACATACTCGCGCCATTAGCACGGGCACGAAGCGTTACTTGTTTGATGTGACGTTTATTACCTCTGACAGACACGAAGCAGTCCTTTCTGTTCCCCACGACGCTGTCTAGCACGGCGTCCAGCTCGCAGTCGTACGCCTTAGTGCGCTCATAACATACTCGCGCCATTAGCACGGGCACGAAGCGTTACTTGTTTGATGTGACGTTTATTACCTCTGACAGACACGAAGCAGTCCTTTCTGTTCCCCACGACGCTGTCTAGCACGGCGTCCAGCTCGCAGTCGTACGCCTTAGCCCGCACGTGAGAAGCGAAGGCGGCGCGTGCTTCCCCCGCGCAGGCCACAGCGCGTCCGCCCGCCACCGGCGCGCAATGCACGCGCAAACCACCTGCGCTGTCACTGAAACAATGAATTAATACATAATTAATCACACAGGCGCATTCGTTTCTCTTACGCGTCTCTCTCTTTTCTCTAGTATGTCGCAGGACTAAGTGCTGACTCTTTGATAATTCAGACTAATCACAAGGGTCTTTAGTCCTAGCCTTAAAAAATCTGTTATAGCGGAGAATTCCTTTTTCGAATAAACATGGCAAGGCTCAGGAGTCAAACCAATGTGAGTCATTTATCCTTTCGCTGGAATTCTAAATAAGAAGATTCACCAAATTACCATTCTGTAGATTTCCATTCATTACTTAGAAAATACAAGTTCGATTTCATCTCAATTTAACGCAAAGGTCACATACCATAAAGTTTACCTACAATAGTTTTGGGTACAACAATGGTTAATGCCATAAACCATTGTTGTCCCCAAAACTATTGGTACATATACTAAACTGTAAAACCCATGACGCGAAAATAAACTACAATAGGTATCTAAGTACGTAATACTAATACGCATTTAAGTAGGTACATAATATATTATACTTGAAGATTAATGAAGTAAATCCCAGTTAATTATTGTATTCGCGGTATTATGCTATATTTCATTTAGCTTTCTGGATTCATTCATAAATCAGTTTCCTTTTAAATCAGTTATTAATAAAAGCGAAGTAGGTAATTATAGAGCATCAGTTTTGTAATTCTTTTAATAGTAGATATAATTAAATTTACTATGGACTATTTTTTTTATTAATTAAATTTAGATAAAAATATAACAGGGTTATTCATTATTAGGTACACAAACTGACAGGGCCTAATTTTTGGGTCGTGAATATTGGTTTGGTCGAATCAATTTAATTCCTAAACTGATTTAAGTTTTTGTATCAAAATTTTATTTTTATTAATTTCTTTGCGGCTATTGCATAATGATTGCCACGGAGAACAGGACGATGACCCACCCAGGCGGTGACTGAACGTAGAGTGTCGCTCACGGAGCGTGTGGACGCGGATCAAAGGTCCAAAATAGGTCAGGCGCCAATGATTCCAAAGGATATTCATTATCGATTTTTTCGGGATTTTCATGATAAAAACTTTAAAAAATCATTTCATAAATATTTTTTATTTTATTTGTTGAATCTAATTCCTGAGTATTTGCAGCTAATAATGAATAACCCTGTATAAATATCTTGTTTAGGCTTGACAAAAACAAGGACTGAATTATTTTATTCTACGAATAGCGTTATTACGTCGATGAAAAATGATGCACTTATTGGGGAAGGTAAATGATGCATGCTATTTATACGAGGACATAATAATACGTCTTAGCCAGAAACCGTTATCCCGAATGGCGGCAAATGCCGCTGTATTTTACGCCCGCTGGATGTAGAACTCTTTCGCAAAGATTTTGAACCTTATCTATCCATCCAATCACTTCACAATATCGTCGGTCATCGGCTGAGAAGTCAGCCAACGCTCACTCTACCATTCTTGCCTATCAGACTTATATTATAAAGAGGAAAGATTTGTACTTTGTAACAAACAAACTCACAACTGCGGGCCGAATTTAAAAATTATTTCAACATATATGCTACAGTATCGCTGAGTTACATAGGGCTATATTTATTACTAGTGATACGCCCCGGCTTCACACGGGTGTAATAGAAAAAAATACAACCGAATTGAGAACCTTCTTCTTTTTTATTTAGAGGTCGGTTAAATAATTTGGATCCGAACACGTTTACCCACTATTAAAGCTACTTATGTACGAAAACCTAATACGGATCTTTTTATAGGAAAACGTGTTAGTTTTTTTTTAGCTAGACTGCATAATATATTATTATCAGAGATAGAATGAGATTGAGCAACAAAGTTGCTCTGATTTTAAAGATTAAAAAAGGTTGTTCGATTCCGATACAAACTGAATTTACACAACTATGGGCAAACAAAATATAAATGTACACTGAAATAGCTGTAATAGAATTTTACAGTGGTCTTTATTGCCGGCCAGTTATATAAAGTTGGAGAAAACTGTAGGATAACAGAAATATTAATAAAAAACCAAAATAGTAATTTTTTCGTCATTCTTTCTAACGGGTACTCGGCATTGAATACGTGAATGAGCTTAAAACATATGTCTCAAAATAGTCGTAAAAGTCTGTTAGTTTTTTTTCTGAAGCCTCGACTGCCACGACCAACGGCTAACACTCCAACTTTATATAACTGGCCGGTAATAAGGACCACTGTAAAAGCCTATTACAGCTATTTCAGTGTACATTAATACTTTATTCGCCCATAGTTGTGTAAATTATGTTTGTATGGAAATCGTACCCCAAAGTGTCAACCGTGACGCTTACCTATAGACGCGTTACACATAGAACACTAAAAATGATTTGTGTTGGGGGTTAAAAAAATAAGTTCATACATCTGATCCCCTTTAGGAGCGGGGTGCGACACTTCAATGTAAGCGCCCTCTCCAACTTCCATACAAAGCCGGTCCATGGCTCCTTCAGGCTGCTCCCAGCGGCCAGGAACGTCTCTTAGGCGATTTAGACCTAGAAAACAATAATAATAAATCAGCCTCACATTTTTTCATGCCCGTGCATAGGAAATTTATACAGGTTGTTACAAAACTATCCGTAAAGCCGAAAATAGATTAAATGGTATAAAAGAGTACATTCACAGTTTTTTTTAAATTGATAATATAATTTTTTATTGCGATTTATGAATGAAAAATATAAAAACTATTAAAGTAGACAATTATTAGGTATACTGTTAAATAATCTGGTTCCCCGACATGACAGCTTACTAGGGTTTTGGGTTTGATAATTATTTATATATTTTTATGGGGTATTTTGCAACACGTTGTATATTCTATATACAATCTATTCTATCAGATTTCAAACCTTCAGATTGATCTATTTTAGAGACATCAGTATCAATATTTACGATTAAAATTCCGAGACAGTGACGACAGCCTTGCTATTTGGAATACAATGAAGCAATATAACTACAGTATAGCAATAACCCCTAAAATAATAAAAAAATAATAGTTTTTGTTATAACTCATAAATAAACAGCAGAAACTTTGTTGTCTATTCCCATAGGCGCCATTTTTATGAGACGAACGTGTATTATCAGTCGTCTGCCGCGTCTTATGTTTGCGCTAAGTATCAAACTCAAGAACGGATTTTATTCATTTCGATAATACTAGAAATCTTGAAATAAAAATGGCTATTAATAAGTTGCTCCTGTTGCCAACAAGGTGTCTTCGGCAAATTTTTATCATCCGCACTTGATGTGTGGGAAGTAGGCCGCTGGCAGGCCTTTTTTGCGTGACCCTTGACACGTGTTGTTCGAACTTTATTAGGTTCTCGCCGGTTTCCTCACGATCTTTTCCTTCACCGTTTTGAGAGTACTGGCATAGTGCACATACATTTTTGACAGAAAAACTCATTGTTACACGACTGGATTTGAACCCACGACCTTGGGATCGGAAGGCGGGCCGCTACCTCTAGACCACCAGTGCTTTCAAAACAAGGTGTCTTTCAGGGTATTCAATAAGACAGAAAGTCATCAGTTTCACGTATTAAATTTTTTCTCGTCACTGAGCTAAAATAATTCTTAATCCAAGCCACATATAGCATATTTCACAATTGTAACGTTGATACTAAGGTAATTTGGGAGGGCAGCCTATTTTCTGTAAGGCCGTGTATAGTCCATTTACTGAATGTATCAAAGGCTTTATTGAGATCAACAAGCACTATGAACCAGGGTGTTTTTTGGTCACCTAAATTATTTGCAATAGATGTTACAGGTCCAATGATGATGATGATGATGATGAAAGTTGATACAAAATGTGAAGAATTTGTGATTACCTTCACTGACGTAGGAGTCCCAAAGCGCCTTAGAATTGGTCAGCCGAATGGCGATGTCCTGAAGCATAGGGTCGACCGGCTTGTAAGGCTTTACTTCATAATCCCAGCCACCTTTGCTGTTCCGCTCGGCTTTCTCGCAAAAAACATATACTGATCTGAAAAATAAAAAAATTACAATTCGCTAAAAATCAAAAGAGTCCTTATGCACTTTTCCGACCTTGAACGAGAAGCGAGTTGGCGATAGCGAGAAGCGATTATGTAGTTCCATTAGTTTTGTCTCAGCTATTAAAACTATAAGAATAAGAAAAACGTTTATTTCCCAAACAAACAGACATACAGTTATTTGTACCTATTACTATACTAATGCCAATTTTATTGCCTTTTATTTCCAGAATCTGCATGTGAACCTGGAAATAATAGGCAACTCCAGGCGATAGGCACATACTGTGGTTTGGAGCTTTACCTTCCGTGCTAGTTAAAAAAACTGTGTTACGGCAAGGTAAGCTTCACACCCCAAACGGTACAGGTTACTACAAAAGCTTTAGAAGTAATATAATTAATATATATATAATATATATATTATATTTGTTTGCTTATTAATTATATATATATATATATAATATAATTAATAAGCAAACAAAGATAAAGGAGAATAAGGAAAATTTGTTATAAGTACCGTGTATTGAGTAATTCAATTCATACTCGGAGCTCTTGAAGCTAATAGAATCCAAAGCATTTATTAATTAGATCAACCACTCTGACCTTTGATGTATGTGACGTACTCTAGACTACAGAACAAGCATGATTTTCAAGCAGGCCGTTAAGTCTGTTGCTCTCTCTATTAATTGTCATAAACGTGACAGAGACAAAAGATTTTTAGCGACGCGCTAAAAAGAGGGGCTACCAAAAATCTAACGAATTCACTCTGTGTTTACTGACTTCCCGCAAGCCCATAATTATGCTATTTTAGGTGACAAACTATAAGACTTTTGTGATTGAGTCACATAGTTACAACTAAATATTCGCACTAGTGTATTATCTGGACCAAATTTCATCCAGGGCATTGATCGGTACGGTATTTCATTTATAAATACACTTTACTTGATGGTTTCTCTTATTGCATTCGCCGTCGACCCGTTCGTTTAACTTCTTTTTTTTCATTTCAAATATCCATGTGTACTGCATGCCATTATCGTGACGCCTGAACAGCCAAGGCAACAGCCAAGCCAAGGAACAATCGATAAGAAACTTACTTGTTCTAAAATGATAATTTGAAAACATGTCACAACTCACAATGCACGAACAACATCTATACAAGAACACACTATCCTTTAAGATCATGTGGTTTTTTCTCAAAGCAATTTACCTGTGGTGACTAAGATGAAAACATCTAGAATACATACTTGTCGGGTAGATCTGTCGCCGGAGTTGATACGACCACGTCTCCCAGACGGACATGCCTCGCGTAGTCGGTGTAATGAGGCACTCCGCCACCTACGCCGACCAGAAACACGTACTCTACCTGTGGGAGAAACAATGGTATAGCAATCGTTGAGTGAAACCATGTCGTATACTTTCCGATATCTTGCAAATAAACCTGAAATTCACACCACAGAAGCTACCAGAAGTTTGGAGCCATTGTATACGCATAACGAAATTTTAAGTTAAGTTTTGAGAAATGCATTTAAGGGAACAAATTACAAATTAAACTTAGGGAACTCCTTGCTGGGGTTTCCAACCTCCTTGGAATGAACAATTTTAAAATGTATTAATCATCCACTGATCTGAAGAAGTTTTTGTTGAATGCTTCTTACATTAATAGCTTTGACTGAACCGTAGACAACAAGCTCAGAAAATACCTATAGTCTTAGCCCATCAGTAGAAAAACCATTATGCAAAAAAGGCGTCTGTCAGCGATGTGCATTCTTACACACGTTGCATAACATTTAACCCATGTTGTGTGAGCAGAGCATCATGCAAAGACATTTTAAGTTAGCTGCGGCTAGGTTTTTACAAAAAAGTACTCGATGTAAGACGCAAGTCGGGTATTCCTATGAATAAAGCTAAGTGATCGTTGTAGGTACTAGATTTACGGCACATGAGTCTGAGTAATTCATACTTATACCCAGTAAAACAGATCATAAGTATTTTAAGATTGGTCTGCGTTATGTCTTTGCATGATAGCGACGATTGGAAATAACGTTTGTGCTTTCAGAACAATACTGGTTCCATCCACAAAGACCACATACAATGGGTCACAGGACTAGTTCAATTACTATTTCAAACGCAAATTAAACTCGTGCATAGCCCCGAATTTAGATCCAACCGCGATCTAAATTCCTATAAAACCTTCCTTTCCTTATTCTTTTTTCTATAAAATATTGAGAGTTCACAATACATTGGCAAGTTTTAATATTTACCTCGCATTGCAAAAAAAAAATCATCTAATTATACAGATCGGATTTACGATTCGACAAATTATGTTCGGACAGAAATATACAACAAAATCTTCGCTTGCTCTGTTATTATTCTGACATAGAGGTTTCTCTTGTAAGCCTATTCAGTGGTCGATTAATGCATTATTTACGGGTTTTCTCTTTAACCATAATATCCTTATTACAAAATAATATAGACTTTAATATAGGATTTCCTAGTACGATAATTAAGCAGCTCTCATCAGACAGTACATAATTAAGTATCTACCAAGTAAGCAACATTTCGAAATAGAAGAACATGTTTTGTGCAAAAACGTATAGCGACACGCACATTGACTTAGGGTTTGCAAACCCAAAAGGTATACAGTGAGTTTATGACTTTGTCGAACTTCTGAAATTACTTACTTCTTTCATAGACCGTAATTAGGTTTTCTTTGAATGCCACTTTTAACTTATTCGGCTTTACTTAAAAACGTTTCTTAGGTGTCAGACATTGCTTAAAGTTAGCCATGTCAGTGTTTGTCATTAACTAGATAGATAGACAACTCTTTATTGATTACTATGACACATAATATAGGAATACAGTATTTAGCTTAAAAATAAAAATTCACAGTAAGGGCGCTTGTACACGCTAAGAAAATTTGCCGTTCCTGCGGCAGACAAGACAAATTCTTCGTGTAGACGACAAGAATTTTGTCTTTTCCACACACGAAAACGCAACAACGTTCGCCGCGTCGTGTCTTGCGCAGATAAGATTTTTTTCGTGCACCGCTGCGAGCAGTGTACACAGTTATTTTCTAGTTACGACACGAATTCTTGGGTAGACCCGGCGTTTTTTCTTAGCGTGTACAAGCGCCCTAAAACAATGGGCGGCCTGTTGACTAGTTGCAAGAGATAGCAGTTGCACTGATTATGTTTTAAGAAATCCTTGTAAGTAAGGGTGATTATGTTCACTTTTCAATCATAGTTTTAAAATATAACATGAAATTATGCTTACCTATTTTATTTACAAACACTTTGAACTATTGATTTTGACTGTACACTGTAGCGCTAGAATGTTTTGTTCAATATTGTACGCATTTAGCTCAATGATATTGAAATAGTTTTGATGCCAGTTCAAATGTTATTGGCAGATGTTAAACTAACATTAGACACGTTGCAATATTCGCAAATAACCGATGTACGCTATGATTAGTAAGAATCATTACCTGAGTAGATAGTTATTTTATTACCTGCACGTTTTAGGTCTCAATCACGTTTACCTGGATTAAATATTGAAACAGAAAAATAAAATAATGCATAAACATTTATTATGAGTAAATGTTTACGCATTATTTGATTAATAAATAAACGCATTATTTTATTTTAATCAAAACGTTTCTATGAGCAACATAAACGAATGAAGTGCCTCTTTGAAAATGTAAGATTTTAAACCTAAGAGATCAATTTTGGTGATTTTGAATTAGTCCTCGTAATTAAGTAGCCTACTACTAAATTACTACTAAATTATGTTTAAGCCTATTCTGTTAGTTTGTGCGTATGATGAATAAATAACATTGAGTTATTGTGTAAACCATAATATAACGGCTATTTCTATATCCGTAGCACATGAGGCACGAAGTCATGGCTATTTCACGCATGGATACAATAACGGAACAGGCATAACAGCATCTCAAGGGCGGCCCGACTGTATCGTTCAAATTTATAGCACTATGTGAAACCAATGCCAAAAATACTTCGATCTATTAGCGCTATGCGGTTTTTACATTAGAATGTAATTCCTAACAGCAAAAATCTTTTTTATAACGCTCGTTTTTTATTGTTTTTATATTCTTCTTCTTCCTGCCCTTATCCCACTTTAAGTGGGGTCCGCATCATTCAAAATTCAAATTCAATAAACTTTCATTCAATACGATACAAGAATCACTTTGAAACGTCTTAAAGCTAGGTGAGTCTAGGTGCCAGTTTCACGCGACCAAGCGTAGAAAAACAGGCAACAAACTACGGCTCGGTTCCTACCATAACAACGTTATTTTCCACCATTCTCCTTCATCAGCCGTCATTTCTGTATTTACTCTTTTCTTTTCCATACCATCTTTCAACCTATGTTTATCTTAATACTTGATAGCTAAAACTGACTCTGACGAGTGTCCCACGAGTCCCGAGTCGTTTCATTTTAAAGAATGTGGCGACAAATTACATAAATCATGCCTGTTCGAAGGTTATTATTAATGTCACGCTGTTTCGACCACATTTTTGACTAACATACCCGTCACTACTAGTCATCTTCGCGTAAGTAATAAAATATAATTCCCACATAGTCATACTGAATTCACCTATGAAACTCGACCGCGATTACGTCAATTGAGGTGTATGAACTACTCGGTTGAAAGTCATAGTATTTTCCATCTAAAAGAACAAAGTAACAAAGCTAAGAGGTATAATAGAGTAGGTTCAGTGCGTAGAGCTCTTTGCGTGTAGCTCGTCCGGGGATGTAACTACCACCATGACTATTTCTGCCGTGAAGCAGCATCGCTGTGTTTCGGTTTGAAGGGTGTGAGTGCCGGTTAAATTACTGGCACGTGAGGCTGAACATGTTCATGCCTCAAGTTGACGGGCGCAGGGCAGTGCATTTTTGGGTACGTTCCTGACGTTTGTGACCAACGAGGTAATGCTTTGCTATAGGCGATGGTTAACACTTATAATCAGATGGCCCATATGCGTGTTTCATCAACCAGTTGTTTGTGTTAAAAAAGGTACAACAAATTAACCTCACTCAATACTATATTAATATTAATACCAAATACGTTTATGTCTTCTGAAGAACTCCATGGACCATGAACAAATAAGAAAGCATAATAAGTTAGAAACCTCCGAGTTGAGCCTACACTGATATAAATCGAAAGATTTAGTAAATCAGCTCGATCAAAAGTCCTGTCGAAGGAATGCCCTATACCTATGTTTTAAAATAGGTATAGGGGAATATATAAATATTTATGAATGATGTTACATACCTTCTGGAAGATCCCTAGAAGCCTGGTGGTAGTGTTGCCAGCAGCTGTCATTGCTTCCCGAGTGCGGCCCACAGAAGGTAGCTTCGTAGTAACCACGCGATGAGCGCCAATGGTTCCCAGTGTGTAGACATTTGATTCACCTGTTGAACGATTGATTCTTTAGATAAGAGTATTAGTGAAAATACACATTTTTATATGCCCACTGCTGGATATAGGCCTTCCCTATACAATCCCAGGAAGAACGATTTTGAATCCTATCAATCCACCTTCCCGCGATCTTAACAATGTCGTCAGTCCATCAGGTGAGTGGGCGTCCTACGTTTCGCTTTCCGGTTCGTGGTCGCCACTTGAGAACCTTTATTCCACAATGCTTGGATACATATAAAGCATGCACGCAAATAAATTAAATTAGTGTTCTTTAATACGCATTTTAACTACGTAGCATGGTCTTAACACAAAAAAGGAAAAGCACCTGATAAAAGCATAATAATTTGAAACCAACAAGTCGAATAAACCATTGATGCATAAATATGACACTGTACAGTAGGTAAGGTATTACCATCCTATTTGAATTATGCTACGTGATAAAACTTTGTCCATATAAGGCAAATTTGGAATAACCTCCCTGATAGATCGCACATTGCGTCCTAGTGACGTATTAACATACTGCTCTTCGGTCAAAAAAGTTAAATGATTCACTATAACGCTTTACATATAACTATATAAACGTATTCATCTCTCACAATTATTGTTAAGCAACTGTTGGTATAGTCCCACTAAGGACGACCAATCAAATTTAATTTAAATTAATTAAATTAATTGTTACTTTCACCAACTGTCACCAAAATCAAAATCGAAACGACATATTTTAATATATATAACATAAGCTCCAATCCGTACAGTATTACATCAAACATGGAATTAGTAGTGTTACTTTCTGTGTTCGCGATAACATTAACTCAAGTGATCGCACGTTCAATTGATACTAAAGAACATTCCACAACAAAAGGCGGGTAAGTACTTACATTTAAATAATATCTACGTAATAATAAATTTAAATTTTAACAAAAGAATATAGAGACACTTAAGAATGTATATCATAATATTATTATATCAGTTATAAAAAAAATCGGATCAAACTATTGCCATCTCACGTTATTAAAACTATATTATTATAGTTTATTATTATAATATATTCTTAAATGTGTGTAAATATTATGTGTTCTTTCTGTAACGACGGAGAGTATCTCGGAAGACCAGCGCTATAGTAGCACACGCTACTTATAGCATTTAAGCCAAGTGGCAGCTAATTTTAATGTCATTATTCCTTATTATTGTTAACACCTGTTTATTTTATTCTTATGTGACGTCAAATAAATTACTTTTGATTTTGATTTGACATTATAAATAGGTAAATTACTATTTACACGTGACATCTTAAACTGAAATTTATCGTAACATTTCAGATTCATTGGCATAACGGATGATGTTAAAGGGTTGAAATTCAAGCTGCCAACACAACTACAACACGAATTGAAGATATCCATTACTGGAATACTCAATATAACGGACGAAAAGTAAGGTTAAACTTAAAGCAAAAATGTTTGTGTCTGCGTATTAAAACATTTGTACCATTTATTTTAATTTCGCTATTTTTGTTTTAGCTTCACTGCCGTATTTCCGATTGAAAGCGATGCAAGTCAAGCGTGTACGATAAACTTCAACTACAAATCGAATTCAATAATCGAAGCTTTTTCAGATCTTAAACAGGCGGAAAATTATGAAATAATATTCGAAGGAAATCAAGGTAAATAAATTATAGATTATATTCCTTGCCCGTCCAAAATAATAACGAGTTATGTGCTAAACTATAAATCTATTATGGAGATATAAAATTTTGTTAAAACTTTATTTTATTTTTTCAGAACCAAAATTTATCTTAGAACTGGAAGCGAGAGTCAATGGCAATAGCAATGAACTGGAGATATCACTTAACGGCAATGACAGTGGTCCAAGTCCAGTAATATCTTGCAAGATCAAAAGCTTTGAAGAGTTAGACCACATTCATTTTAAGGAAGGCGTGAAGCATATAAACAGCATTTTGTTTCAGTTTTAGGTCGAAATAAGGTTTTACTCAGACTAAGCCCACATTAATAATTTAAGGCATAGAAAAACCTAAATTCATTAGATAGAATAAACTGTTTTACAGTTTCATTTTGATTTAGGTATTAAGGCATAGGAAAACCTAAATTTATTAGATAGAATAAACTGTTTTACAGTTTCATTTTGATTTAGGTATTAAGGCATAGGAAAACCTAACTTCATTAGATAGATTAACTGTTTTACAGTTTCATTTTGATTTAGGTATTAAGGCATAGGAAAACCTAAATTCATTAGATAGAATAAACTGTTTTACAGTTTCATTTTGATAAAGGTTCATAAAAACTATGTACCAGCAAAGATTTTTTTATTATCCAATATTATAGTCTAGTTGGAACACTGACAGAACTTGGATTAGTATAGAAAATCT
The DNA here is from genome assembly GCA_939531255.2 of Thera britannica. Lineage (NCBI taxonomy): Eukaryota > Metazoa > Arthropoda > Insecta > Lepidoptera > Geometridae > Thera > Thera britannica. Next base: position 18,945,314 of record OW618036.2, on the reverse strand, counting down.
TTGCGATTCTCTTATGCGTAAAAATAATTAAATATATGTGTCTCTATTTATAATGTCTAGTCTTCGGTTTATGATAATGCGGCTGGTACCGCTTATTTAATTTAATAATAAAGAACATGTAATTAAATACCTAAATACAAACATGGCATTTTTATTTTCTATTACCTAAGAATTTTGATAGGAAATCATGAAAGACTTTCCCAGTAGCAGCGGTGGGATATGGAATGCTCATGATTTAAAAGCATAATCAACTTGAATACATTTCGAGGTAGGATAAAATTTTTCCATTTATTGAGTTAATATTATTATAGCCTATAACACTTACAAATAACCTGGCTAACTATTGGTAAAATATTTTTTAAAATCGGTTCAGTAGATCTAGAGCAGGAATTCCCAAAGTGGTCGATATCGTAGATATCCTAGGGGTCAACATAAACGAAAACTGATTTTGGGGGTCAACGAGGTCTAAAAATCGACCCCTATTAAATTAACACAAGTTCTTATTTCAAACTTTCAAGATAGGTAGGTAGGTACTGTATTGTTTATGTTGTGTTACGTGTACTAAGAATAATTAATATTTTTGTAGGAAATAGCATTGTTGTAGTAATGTCTCAAGTTCGTAGTTGTATACGAACTTGAGACATTACAACGTACGTTGGTACGTTTATTTTGTTAAATTTTGAAGAGACAATGAAGTCAACTTTACTCACTTAACCAAGTGCAAAGTTTTCTATACCTTTTCTGTACCTAGGTATTTTGTATCAATGGGAAAAAACTAAAGATAAGCACCCTTATTCATAATAGGCTAACTTAAAGCATTGCTAATTCTCACTGTCTTCTTCTATTCAAGGTCTGCTTAATTTGGGGCTAGATAGTGTTGTGTGGATTGTCCGCATTATTTATTTATTGACCTACACTGAGAAAAATGGATTTCTGGCCTAAGATGAATTCCACCTTTGACGGCTGAATTGTAATGACGCGAGGCGATTTTGAAACGCTTACGGTTAATTTGACTTTACTATTCGTTTGCGATAAACTGGTACGTCTCATATGTTAAACACGAACCGTCGCAAATGACTTACCGTAAGGTAGTCTTGGAATCCAACTTAACACTGTTAATACAACAGTAATGGACTATTGAAAGCGTTTTAAATTTACGACGTTGAATATGTGGTGAATATCACCGTAATTAAGGCAAAATTTGACTTAAGTTAAGGTGATAATATATGCTTTAATAAAAACAAAACAAACTTAAACCTAAGTCATAAACAAACTTTCGAAAGTGGCATAAATAATCTTAAGCATGACAATATTCACCTTACAATAAGGCAGAATATACTTTAGTCAGAAAAAATTGAACGTAAACTCAAAGTCTTTCAGCGGCGTATGAATTCGGCAACATGAAGGTATAATGTGGCCACATTTGCCCTTTTATAAGGCGAAATATTCTCAGGGTACGACGAATTAAATGGTAACATAAGGTCATATAACGGCATACATATTTGACCAATTTAACCGTAAATTTAGCAATATTTACCTTATCATAAGGCGATATAATGCTCAAGTATCAACTGATTGAACGGTAACATTACGTCATAGAACGACGTGCATACTTGGTCAATATAACCGTAAATTTGGTGATATTAGTCTTATCATCAGGCGAAATACGATCAAGTTACGACTAATCAAACGGTGAATGACGTCATAAAACTATTTACTTATTCGGTTAATTAAATCGTAGATAAGACAACAATCACCTTATGGTAAGGCGGATGATACTTTAGTTACTATTTAATCAAACGTTTAAAAAGTCTAATAACGCCATACATATTTGGCCAATTTAACCGTAAATTTGGCAATATTTACCGTATCATAAGGCGAAATACGATCGAGTTAAGACTAACCAAACGGTGAAATAACTTCATTTAACGACTTTCATATTCAGTAAATGAAACCGTAGATATAACAATATTCACCTTTAGATAGGGTGGATGATACTTGACATATTATATAGTCAAACTTTAAAAAGCCTAATAACGGCATACATATTTGGCTAATATAACCGTAAATTTAGCAATATTTGCCTTAACATAAACGCTCAATAATGCTCAAGTTATGACTGATCAAATGGTGAAATAACGTCATCTAGCGACTTACTTATTCTGTGAACGAAATCGTAGATATGGCAATGTTCGACGGATAATACTTTCGTAAATATTTATACAAACGTTTAAAACCTACTACATAAGTACGATCCTAGGTAATTTGGCAAGGTTCAACTTCTTAGTTATCCTACCATAATAATATTAGGTATTGTATCGGTAGGTAAAATAGAATGAGTATATTTTTATTGACGCACAAACAGACGACGTATCTGTACAGCACACAGTAAATAAATAAAGCATTTACAAATCTAACCCTAAACCTGCCTAGCTAAATATCTACCCAACCCATACAAGGTACCTAATAAGCATAAGCAAGCATATAGGTAGGTACATAGAAGTGGCAAGATAGTTAGTGCTGCCGATTTATTTCTCTGAGCAACCCTGGCCGTGGGTCAAATGGATCTCAAATGGGGGCACATTTTAGTTAAGAAGGTAGGTAGGCAGATTTGTACATTACCTACCTAAATACTTAAGTAGGTACTCTACCCACTTATGTGTTTCATTGTGTTTTACTAGGGAGGTTTCTATTGAATCATAGCGCTGTTTAATAAACCATTCCTATTAATAGCTGTTCCATTGAAAAACATTTGCTACGCTCTATGACTCCTTGTTGCTATTCAAAGGCAGAACCCTTGCTTCTACACATAAGCCCTGTTCTCCTGTAGGTAGGTATCTACTTAGATCAAGCGAAGAACCCAAACCAGTGTCTACAAAAATTTGATACCTATTTAGGTAATATAGGTCTCAGCTACCTGTTTCCCATATTACCAAGTTTTGCTTAGTTTACGGCTAGATTGTGTTGCGTGGAATGTCCGCAAATATTTGTAGATAATTTGGTGGAAGAAAAGTCTATTTTACTCAGTTTTATTATTTTAACGACTTTCAGTCAATTGGTGGGTCAAGTTTAAAAAAACTCTCTAGTTACTGCGAGATACACCTTTGTAAGGCACTTGTCGTAGGTACAACGAAAATCTCAATAATGCTGCCAGCTACAAGGCAAATAACCTTGGTTCGTATAACTGTATGAGAGAGAGTATATAAACTTGAAAACCCAACGTCAAAACTGCTGAACCGATTATGATGAAATTTCTATGGGACTAATCTGAAAGTAAAGTTAAGATATAATTTTTCAAATTAGTTTACGAGTTACGTGGTAACAAAAAAAAAACAAATAAATCAAATATCCGTGAAAACACCCATTTAGAATCTTTCCCTGAGTTTACTTACTTTTTGGTTGGAACCCTGACGAACGAGATTCAATACCTACCTACTTTTGCTTTGTGCTGTGTGCTAACTACACGAACTATGCTTGGAGCATAGGCCAATCGACACACACATGACACAGGCAGTTAGTAATGCAGTACAGTTTTGACTTAAAGACTACGTATAGCATATTTTTGATTGGCCTCTCGGCTCAGTTGGTAGGATCTCTGTCTTCTGCGCTGTAGGTCGTGGGTTTGATCCCCACCGAGAACAAATATTTGTGGTGAACACAGTTGTTTTTTCTCTGTTGGGGCATTACAGGGTTATTCATTATTAGCTGCAAATACTCAGGAATTAGGTTCAACAAATAAAATAAAAAATATTTATGAAATGATTTTTTTTAAGTTTTGTTATGAAAATCCCGAGAAAATCGATAAAGGAATCATTGGCGCCTGACCTATTTTGACCTTTGATCCGCGCCCGCGCGCCGTGAGTGACACTCTGCGTTCAGTCACCGCCTGGGTGGGTCATCGTCCTGTTCTCCGTGGCAATCATTATGCAATAGCCGTAAAAAAATTAATAAAAAAAAAATTTTGATACAAAAACTTGAAAAAAATTTTGATCAAATTTAAAAAAAATAATTTCATAAATATTTTTTATTCTATTTGTTGAACCTAATTCCTGAGTATTTGCAGTTAATAATGAATAACCCTGTATATTGTATTCTATGTATTTACATAAAAAATGTGTGTAAGTATTATATCAGCCATCTGGTTCCCATAGTACAAGCTCTGCTTAGTTTGGGACTAGATAGTGTTGAGTAGATTGTCTTGAATATCTATTTATTTTTATTTTGTTATTTTTAACACCCACCACTAGCATAATCTGCAGTAGTCGAGTTGGCAGCACTGCCCACGAGGCCACGAGCACGTACGTAACGACTTGTTTCATTCGTCAGTTTGGTTTGACTTTGGACGGAGTGTTTGGTTTAATTCTAAGTCATTCAAAGTTTATTTTGCAGGTTTTTTTTATTATCCCTCATTTTCTGAACGCTGCTGGCTGTGTCAGTGTATGGAAGCACAGACAAACAGATGTAGAGAGGTCCAAGACAGACCTATCAGCAGCAACCAACCAGTCAAAAATCTTCGTGCTTTGAACGTGGCAGACTCTGAATCTGAATCCCACAGATTTATTAACAAAATGGGGCACACACCTGATTGATACGTCATTTTGATGTAAGTAGAGTACCTGTATCAAACTCAGTTATTCCATAATGTTTTTGAACCTAATCATGTTTTGTATTTGATAAGTTTAGGTACCTACTCCCTAGATTCTGGTTGTGTTGGAAACATGAACGAAATATGATTTATAAAAATATGTCTAAGTACATATTCATGTTTTCAGTTTTGAACTTTTGCATTTAATTTTGTATATTGGTACAAAGGAGTTTTTAAACTTAGGAAAATTAATTGTTTATTTTTTTCAGATAAGGTGTACTTTACATAATACGCAAAGAGGACGGGCTACTTAACAGGCTGGCTGGCTTTGGCTTCCTGGATTCCAAACAAAGAAAATAATTGGCGCATTTGTTATTGGACTCTGGGCTAGAAGTAAATCCAAACACCAAACATCATTGGAGTGATTTCAACATGGCCACGCGGTATTGGAGAACCATTTAAAAAGGATTATAGCTGTAAGTACTTGTCATTTGCTATCAGTGATTCAAACGATCTCTCTGACTTAGAACCTGCAATGCCAGGCCGACCTGTCCTTTAATAAACCTGTGGTCATAGTTTGGTTAGATAAACATAATACCTACTTGTACTAATTACCATCATAGAATGCTCTACTTTGTTTGCGATAACTATTTCGTAAAAAATACATTATTTTATTTCAGGTATTGTAATCCAGTTGAGGAGGCTTCACTTGCAATAACGGTTGCCGAGGAAGGAGCTACGCCATGAGAGGAGCTAGCCTGTGGGCAATAACAGCAAATGCGTGCCTACAAAAGCTTTACAACGAAAAGGGCATTCTCCAAGACGATTTTATCTTGTTTTAAGTATTTAAAAAGTTAATTACTTATCTAAATTGATTTTTTAATACAGATTTATAGATTTTTATTGAATGGTTTTATTGCAATACCACTATTATTTATATAAGATGCAAAAGCTATCGGCTTATTTATTAGGCTAGGTTGAGGTTAAACTGTTGGGTTGAGAAAATTCTAGTCTATCTAGTACATTATCTTTGGTAACCAAAGATAATCAGTTATTATTGAAGTGCTTTATAAATTTTTGTTCTATTAATTTCAGAAGCTTACAAAGACTGGGAGAACAGCTTTCTGAGGCAGCAGGCTACGCTGTTCACTGAAGGCATGTTTGGCTGATCTATTATCATAAAGTTCATGTGAAGGATATTGGCCCGCGTTACCTAAGAGTGAACTTTGAGCGGCCCAATGCCCTTAATATGAACTAAATGATAGTAAAGCAAGTCAATCATGCCCTTAGGGAGCAGCGTTACTAGCCGTTAAAAGGCTTTTTTCCGGTCTTCATAAAACGTTTCTGCTCGTAAAGAAAGCAAAAATTACCATACGATACGGCTAGCCTAATCGTATGAAACATTCTAAAATAACTTTTTGAAGGCAAATACGACTAAGTAAATGTTGAAAACGCTTTATGCTTAGGTTAAACCCATAGTAAGTAAAGACGTAAAACACCTTACTAGAAGAAAATTACGACTTAAAAAAACATCAATATCGGTTAATGAACAGGTTAAACTACAGTAAGGTAAGACGTACGACGTCTTACTAGAAGTCTATTATGCCTTAGTAAACAGCTTGAACTACAGTAAGGTAAGACGTACGACGCCTTACAAAAAGTCGATTACGACTTAGTAACCTTTGAAATCGCTTAATGAACAGATTAAACTACAGTAAGATAAGACGTACAACGCCTTGCTAGAAGTCGATTACGACTTAGTAAACGTTGACAACGCTTAGTGGACAGGTTAAACCCACAGTAGGTAAAGACTTAAAACGCCATTCTAGAAGCGAATTACGATTTATGAAACGTTCAAAACTTTTAGCGGATCGGTTAAATCGCAGCGAATAAAGGTATAAAACACCTTACTAAAAGTCTATTATGACTTAGGAAGCAGTCAATAAATATTCAAAACACTTTGTGAACAAATTAAACCTCAGTAGGAAAAGGCGTAAAACGCCTTACTAGAAGTTAATTGGGGCGTAATGATACGTCGGATATTACTCTAGGAAAGATTTACGTGTGTGACCCGAGCACCTTCTTTACCTTTTATATCGCCTTACCGGAAGTTAAATCCCATCGTCAGTTCGTCGATCCTATCTCACTTACCACGTTAATAGCTTTTTATTTAAGGCTAATCTGTAAAGAAATACGTCTAAAACACACATTAGAGAGTATAATGCTGCTTATTTGTTGCGCCTCACGCTTAAGGCGTAAAACGCCTCCAACCTAGGAAGGCGTTTTTCGTCCAAGTACGCTTGGTCGTTTTTTCGCCTTCATTACGAATAAATCCATCTTAATTACGAACTTTTCAGCCTTACATTTTTCTCAGTGTAAGTCGAGAGAGACCTATGAACGGGACCCCCAAAATTTATGTTTTTAGGGTTCCGTAGCCAAATGGCAAAAACGGAACCCTTATAGATTCGTCATGTCTGTCTGTCTGTCTGTCTGTCTGTCTGTCTGTCTGTCTGTCTGTCTGTCTGTCTGTCTGTCCGTCCGTATGTCACAGCCATTTTTCTCCGTAACCGTAAGAGCTAGACTGATGAAACTTGGCGAGTAGATGTATTCTGTGAACCGCATTAAGATTTTAACATAAAAATAAAAATAAAACTATAAATTTCGGGGGTCCCCATACTTGAAACTGAAACTCAAAAATGTTTTTTTCATTGAACCCATACGTGTGGGGTATCTATGAATAGGTCTTTAAAATGATGTTGAGGTTTCTAATATCGTTTTTTTCTAAACTGAATAGTTTGCGCGAGAGACACTTCCAAAGTGGAAAAAAGTTGGTCCCCCCCCTCTAACTTCTAAAGTAAGAGAATGATAATACTAAAAAAAATATATGTTGTACATTACTAAGTAAACTTCCAACGATTTTTGGTTTGAACGAGATCTAGTCAGTAGTTTTTTTTTTATACGTCATAAACCGTAAACCGTAATTTACCTTTCGACGAACTACAAGAACCTTATTATGTTACATCAAGTAACATAATATAAAGGTTCTTGTAGTTCGTCGTGCTACGGAACCCTTCATGGGCGAGTCCGACTCGCACTTGGCTGCTTTTTAGGGTTCCGTAGCCAAATGGCAAAAACGGAACCCTTATAGATTCGTCATGTCTGTCTGTCTGTCTGTCTGTCTGTCTGTCTGTCTGTCTGTCTGTCTGTCCGACTGTATCACAGCCATTTTTCTCCGAAACCATAAGAGCTACACTGACGAAACTTGGTGAGTAGATGTATTCTGTAAACCGCATTAAGATTTTTACACAAAAATAGAAAAAAAACTATAAATTTTGGGGGTCCCCATACTTCAAACTGCAACTCAAAAAATTTTTTTTCGTCGAACCCATACGTGTGGGGTATCTATGAATAGGTCTTCAAAAATGATGTTGAGGTTTCTAATATCGTTTTTTTCTAAACTGAATAGTTTGCGCGAGAGACACTTCCAAAGTTGAAAAAAGTTGGTCCCCCCCCCTCTAACTTCTAAAATAAGAGAATGATAAAACTAAAAAAAATATATGTTGTACATTACTATGCAAACTTTCAACGATATTTGGTTTGAACGAGATCTAGCCAGTAGTTTTTTTTTTATACGTCATAAATCGTAAACCGCAATTTACCTTTCGACGAACTACTAGAACTTCTAGAACTCTATGTTATATTACTTACTGCTACGGAACCCTTCATGGGCGAGTCCGACTCGCACTTGGCTGCTTTTTTTTCTATTTTTGTGTAAAATCTTAATTCGGTTTAAAGAAAACATCTACTCGCCAAGTTTCATTAGCCTAGCTCTTACAGTTCCAGAGAAAAATTGACATACGGATGGACAGACAGACAGACAGACATGACGAATCTATAAGGGTTCCGTTTTTGCCATTTGGCTACGGAACCCTAAAAAGAACTACACATTTTTTTAATAATATGTGCCTTTAAATTTGTGGAAATGGAACCAGTCGACTCGCACTTGTCTAGTTTTTTTTTGGAGGGAGTGGCCCTTGAATTAAAAATCCCCGACGACAAAAAAAACTATACCTATCAAATCATATTATTATATGAATGTTTGTTCTCTACCAGGTTGTTAATATTGTATTCTAAGTGTGTACCTTCATATTTACAAAAAAGTAGTATTATATCAGTTATATGGTTCCCATCGTACAAGCTCTGCTTAGTTTGGGCATTGATAGTGTTGTGTTTATGCGAGAACAGCCACACAGCAGGATAAAACGCCCGTGAGCCGTGATTACTCAAAATTCGTACGTAGTTTCCCTATGACTTTACATACAGTGACGAAGGTGTAGGGACTTGAATCACGTTTTGTATAAACGGCATCTAATAAATAGCATCTACGACTGGTTAAGCTCGTTAGTTCCAATTCAACCATAACCATATTAATTAGTGTTCCGATTAATTAAATTGTTTAAATTTTCAATTACATCACACTCTGAATATTAAGTGTATTTGTAATTCGAAAATAGGGATAAATAGTTTTTATATTCAAAATGAAATTGGCAGTGCTCATTAGTGTGTTCGCGGCCACATGTTCTTCAATATCCTGCAAATCTCTCAGAATGCAGGAAAGGTACGAATCAGGAAGGTTTATATAATTATTGGCCTATTAAATATTTAGGCTTTATGATAAATCTGTAGGTATATCACTGTTGTTACCAGAATAAAAAAATATGACTCTAAACAGTAGTAAGTAGCCCGATTGACCGACGAAATTGGTAAGATGTGGCTTAGAATCGTTCTTCCTGGAAATGTATACAGAAGATCCTCTACCACGAGCACTTCTGCTCACTGATGATGACTCTAAGTAGGCTGACATGTCATTGAAAACTTGCAAGCGAATAAAAACCTACACTTTTTATTAACTTATTTGTTTATTAAACCATTTTTATTTCAGCATTTTCAAGGATATTGGAAAGATTAAATTACCAACCGCGATAAAGGATAATTTTGAAATACAAATAAATGGGACCCTAAATACCGAGAGCAATGCGTAAGTTTTATTAAAATGCCATTGAGTTATCAAACCAAATAGATTTACATGGTTTGGCTATTCGGCTATTACTTAGTGTATAATTTGTGAGTGTTTTTGTGTGTTTCTTACCATTCGTATCCGTAAATGAAATACAAGACGATTCATTTTTTGTTAATTTTTGTTTTTCATTTGGCAGCTTTCACTCGAAATGAAGCGTGTGAACACCGAATGAAAGAATAGTGCCAAATGAATTCATTAATGAACCGATCCAACGATGTTGGATGATTTCATACGGCATCTTTCACTTGCATTCCGATTCCGAATGAACCATAAATGAATTCATTAGGCACTATTATTTTATTCTCAGTTCATTTCGAGTGAAAGGCAAAAATAAACAAAAAATAAATCGTCTGATATCACCACGGATTCGAATGAAACTTACACAAATACATAGTTCTTGACCTCAACTCCTTCTCGTTCTTCTACTTCTTGTTCTTGATTGATAGTGTGTCTGTGTAAGTTTGTGTACCTACGTATTTGGTTTGTTTTGTATCTGAGAAATTGAATCTATAAACTTTTGTTATTTGAATAAGTACTATTTATACTACTATTCCACGAGTGGGGCGGGGCCTTGCTCGTATAGTGCCTAAATTGCTAGCAATCTTAAATTTATTTAGGTGCTAATCTAGTGATTTTTTCTAGATTTACTGTATCGCTCCCGGAATCTGGGCACTCTGAAAATTGCCGAATCACGCATCAATTTGACCAAAATAAAATATACGTTACGCCAACACCAAAAGACACATATCCGTGGCAAGCTTATGAAATTGAAACAGACACTGACGGTAAACATAATTATTAGTAAATTATGAATGAAATAAAAATATCTTATTTTGTCTATAAATACCAACTAGAGTTAAAAAGTGAAAACGTGTAGCGGCACACCATGCTCTAATGACTTATCAAACAAAATCCACAGCCCTTAAAAGTGGTACAATACGTTCTTAAATGGTAATAAACGTAAACGCTTTAACTTATATTCTTTTTTATAAAAGCGAATATCAAGAATCAGAACCTACCTAGGTTACGCTAGGTTAATCTACTTACCTTATGTAGTTTTTTTTTAAATACACCTTAACCCAACACCAATAAAACACCAATTTATTTTTTTATTTCAGTGAACGAGTTTATATTAACATTACACGCCAGATCAGTGAACAACAGTGAATTTTTAGAAGTGACATATGAAATAATTGGAAATGGTGAAGTTCTAGACCTCCGTTGCTACGTACATTTCCATGATTTGCGTGTTTTGTTGTTTGAGGAAGGCCTGCTGAGCCTCCACAGCATTATGTTCAAGTTTCTATAACTTGTGGAGACTACGTTATGAATATACAAGGTGTATCTAAATATGTGTACTATGCGAAGGTGGGGGGTTTCAGACCACAATGGTGATCAGTTGTGGGGGGGAGATAATTAAAAGTTCCTATTTTCAGTTTCCCATACAAAAATATTTAATTTCATAATGCCTAAATAAATTGACAACCCTATCCTTGTAACCCCTTGACCCCTTGACCTACTACCTCTGTAGGTCTACTACTACTACCTACTACCTCTGTAGCTGAGTTTAGGGTTGTCACTTTGTATAAAGTCAGCTGTTCATGTTGAAACTTCGTTGCAGTTTTTTCAGAGATACCAATCGAAGTTCGAAAAGTCGTTGAACAAAAGTTGTTCCCCGGGGGGTGGAAATTCACCCCCCTTCAGGATAGTACACATATTTTGATACACGTTGTATAGGTAATATAAATCTGAAAGTTCGGATTAATAAGTAGTTAACTTAATTTATTTATTGTTTATAACTAAATCTACCATGTTTGGGGGAGGCCTTTGCCCAGCAGTGGTACAAAGTAGGCTGAAAAAAAAAATCTACCATAAAAAAATACAAGGATAGCTATTCTGCCTTAAAACTAATTTTTTACTAGTTTATTTTAGTAAGTAATAGGGTTTGTGTAAACCGTAAATGTATATAATATTTAAGGTGTTACAAGGAACTAGTCCCTATTTTCAACAGTATTGGTAATTAGGTAGGTAAATAGCAACGGATGGTTCCGTTTTATACGTCAGTTATGAATAAAATTATTTAATTTTTTTTTGAAGTTTATTTTAGTTGCGATAAGATATTAGAAATAAGTTTATGAAATGTCCGTCAATTATGAATAAAATAATTTTAATTACTTTTGAAGTTTATTTTAGTTGCGATAAGATATAAGAAAAAAGTATTCTTAGGTAATGTTATCTCTTATCTAACAAAGTTGAAATAAAGGTCATCAGGCAAGGTCTTTTGGAGAAGGAAACAGTAGGTATAGTACCGTCAAACGATCAGGGCGTCAATTCCAGCAACACGGTTCGATTGAGTGATCGTCGAGTGATTTCTGAATCCGCGTTCTATTTTCAAATTTTTCTAACAAAAATTGACAACTCACATCGATTTACGCGATCGCTTGAGTGATTTGTGTCTTTGGAATCGACACCCAGGTCAATAGCCTGATTGGAACGCAAGAAATAACGATAAACGGTATATAGACTAGACGACTAGACTGCCATATTACGGCCGTCATAATATCTGGTCGAGAACCTAGGGCACAGTGTAAAACAAGAATTACGGAACAGATATAGAACAGCATTATGGCCTTGAAAGGAAATTCAGTTTGAAATCTGATAAAATAGTTTATGACTTTAACTTTATCAGTCTTATCATAATATATCGAGCATTGCATTTGACGGTTATCAAATAGGTACTATTATTCAGTCAGTCTCATACTGCAATATGTGAAGTTAACCTACGTTTGTGTGTCGCACAAATGGCCTACGCATTTTCTTTTATTATCTCAATGTCACAATCCTTCAGAAAAATAAACGAGTAAGAAAAGGAGGGGAATATATGAGTTCATTGACCTGGCAGTTGAACTTTTGTGAATTATGTAGAGATATATCTATGCCTATTACGATGGATATCACCTTGGTGTTTGAAAATATTGGCCAAAGGATCTTAGTTTCTTGGTAAGTTATTCTTATTAATACCTAGGTAAGAAGTTGGAATGCAGAGTTTATAATAAGCAGATTCTAGTTATTCTACTTTAGTTTATCATACTTGCTGGATAGATACCTACTTGTGATTGAAAGAACCTATTATCAACGTTATTCTATCTATATCACGATGCCTATAATATTAGAAATCTTTAAGGTAGAGCTCGTTTCAGAGAGGTCATCCTATTCGCACTAAATAAATAAACACAGACAGACTAGTAGGTACTGAATAGTTTAAAACCAGCTCAGAACTATAATAATAGGTAGGTATTCCACCAGACCAGACGGTAAACTTCATTCATAAACCAGCTGTTCACTTGCTCAGTAGGCGTAACATTTCTTGTTTTCTTGGAGAGTGGAAAGGTAGGTACTTAATCAAATTGTTAATGAATCATGCAGTGTGTCATAATTTTAAAGGATCGTCCTCAGTGTTGAGTTTTATTTCAAACTGTTCTCACGTCATTCTCTCTCAGCTCAGCTTTAAAAACTGGCTAGTGGCTGGCTACTATCTTACTACGCAAAGGTAACCGCTAACCGTAAACTTCAAGGTGTGTGAGCGCATAGCATTAGCGTGTTTGTTTTCATCTTACGTCATTCCTACCAATCTGAACCTCCATCTTACGATCGAAATGCCTTTAGTCGACGAGGCGCGTTTGTCGTGCGGACCGCTAGTATCGGTAGCGCCACGTTCGAAGTTTATGTGCATCAAAATAATCGAAAATGCTGAAAGCTTGTTGGGATTGTATAGCAGGGTACGATTTGATTAGGTTAGATTTTATAGTTTTAATGTAACACATGATATTTTTAATCTTACATCATTCGTGAATAATTAAAATTACTTGTAAAATGTGTACACATGGGTAGGTATTACTTCTACATTATTACAAACGTAACACGTTGGTAAACAAGTAAAGCCTGCCAACCTTTATTATCTTTTTTATTTGTTCGAGTTGGGTTGAATAAAAAATGGGAAAGGAATGGTGTGCCCAGATCCCAGATGTGCCAAACTACCTAGCGTGTGAACGAATGAACTTCAACTTTGGTGGGTTTTATTGTGTCAATGTCATTGCCAAGGAGTTGCCAAGACGACGGTGACAGTAGTATTCCCGTAACTTTGGTTGGCTGTAGATTAGTAAATGTCACTATGTCACCAAACAATATAATTTTGGAAAATCGAAACACAGATTTCGTGAATTGAGGAGAAATTATGAATTAAACAAGCCAAAATGACCAGATACTTGAAGTAGTTTCGAACGTAAGTAAATCTCAAACACAAATAGCCGTGGTATCGTGATTCTAGCGAGCGTGTTTTCTAGTGAAACTATTGGGACCCCTATCAATATTTTGTTTAGGTGTAGTGTTTTGTTTTGAACTATCAGGTACATATTTCATTAGCATTTCATATTTTTAAACTCGTTTTTGAACCATTATTATTTAAGCTATTACGATATCCTGCCTATTTTAATTATCTTACGATGTCACTGATAAAACATTTAATTAATGTTTTAGTATTGATTTAAGTACTGACGTGCTTGTTTCCCTTTAAGTATTTGACCACAAAATGTATTTTTTTAATGGAATTAATAGCTGATCGAACAATAATGATTTGACTAGCAAAAATATATAAGGTGCTATTTACAGGTAAGATAACTTATTACGGGCCGATTTTACGGATAAATAATCCACCGAACAAATTTTTAGCAGCTGCTAAGCAACTGTCAAAAATATTAAAATTACCAAATTGTTTAAAAAAAATAGTCAGGCAGAATTAGTCGAGTGAGATTGTAGTTGTTGCCTTTTTCCTTAATCTTACGTTCATAGTAATTTCCATTACCGTACATTTTAATTCTCCAGTACCTACTTTCCTTACCTACATGAACATGAGTAAGTATAATATACCTATACCTACAGTTCTATGATACATGATACGATACACCCGTATGACACCAGTCAAACCATATTATCAAATAAATGAGTAATATCTTTAAAAATTAATAAAATAATTAGGCATATTTATGGTTGCTGAATGGCAAATATACACGTAGGTCTACATTAAAAACGAATTAAATTAGACAATTAATTATTCAATCAAAAAACAATGAAAATAATTAATTTTAACATCTTTTGTGAAGCCCAATAAAGAAGATAAAGAAAGAAAGAAATTATGAGCAAACGATATATTCGAGGTTAAATAGGTACCTACCTACTTACGCCTACACAGCTTTCAAATTTTAATTTGGGGCTAGATAGTGTTGTGTGGGGTTGTCCACAATATTTGTTTGTATTGAATTTATATTATAACAAGTGGCCCGCGGCTTCGCTCGCCCCGTTCCTGTTCATTTTTCGGGATAAAAAGTATCCAATGTTCGTCTCCTGGATTTAAGCTACCTCTCCACCGATTTTCAGCCAAATCTGCTCAGCCTTTCTTGAGTTATAATATAAACACGACTTTCTCTTATACATTATGATTAAAAACAAATATTTCCCAAGGGGAACATATATTTTACCGGGTTAAAAGTAGCCTACGTGCTATTCCAGACCATAATCTATATCTGTGCCAAATTTCATCCAAATCCGTTCAGTCGTTCTAGAGTTATTGAGTAACAAACATCCATCCATCCATCCATACTTACGAACTTTCGCGTTTATAATATTAGTTAGATTTTTTCATCATCAAATCATTGTCTATGCCTAAATCACACACGTAGAATTAAACAAGCTTTGTTTCCAGAGATCAGCAAGGCCGTAACGAGGATCCCCACAGTGGTGTACACCTGAACGGGACACAACAAGGTGCGCCTTGGCAGTCACTTAGTAACGGCAACATGTTTCCAACGCCGGCATTGAGAGCGGGGAACCAAATTATTATCAAAGGTCAACTGGCAAACGACAGGAGGTAATTTGATGATTTTTTGTGATTCTCATCTACTTGAATTGTTACTTTTATTAAAAAAAGTACACTCTGTCCTATCCGTCAGATAAACAAATATAAAGTAGATGCGGAAATCTTTTAATGTGATGTACGCCGTACCCACATAAAAATATTTCCGTTTCTGTGACCCGTAATGTAATGTAAAGTAATGAATGCTCCAATTGTATTGTACATTATAATTGGAGCATTCATTAAGGGTCACAGACGGTAAGGCCTAAAACTATAACACCCCAAGAAGTATACTGTCTCTGTATACTGTGTAGATAACATTTTTTTCTACATTCTCTACATTTGTCAATACAAACATTTTGAATATTAAGCCTTGTATTCATGGTAAACATTTTTTCGCAACAATTGAGCAACATTGTTGATGAACGGCAAGAATGCTGCTGGAAACACAGCATTCACACACAGCGCTGCCAGCAACATGTTGACAGCAACGCCGCAACACGTTGATACAACTTTGTTGCGAAACAAAATGTTTACCATGAATACGAGGCTTTAGTTTATTAAATTCTAATGGTGAGGGTAAATAAATTTCTATATTTCAGATTAAACCTTACCATTGCAACAAGCTATAGCACTGTGTTAGAAATAAAAGTGGCAAATCGTCCGGCCGATAGTGAAGATTCCGTACAAATAATAAGTCATGGAGAAGCTGTACATTCGAGCATGGCAAGCGACTTATTCCTCGACGGTAAGAGTTTAACAGGTATATCAATTTATGTTTTTATGGAGTGCTATTTCATCATGAAGACTCGTTTTACAACCCATAACAACATAACCAAATCATCAAATTCAATTTGACATGAAGTGATTTTAAAGATTAGGAAAAATTTTGCACATTGCGTAACGTGTCTTCATTGTGAGAAATGTTCATAAATTTTAATTTATAATTTATTTATTTTGATTAATTACGCTCCCCGCTGACACAGCAGAATAAATAATAGTAGGCGTTGCAGTGACATATTTCAGGAGTAGGAAGAAGATGACTCGTTCGGGATGTACAAGCATGCTTATTTCTGACGTAGGACACAGAGCAGAGCATCATATGGCACGTTTTTAACGTGCATGGCCTGCGAGGCAATGCTCTATTGGGCTTTCTGCCAGTTCTACCAGAAAGTGGTTTAAAACCTTATGTCAGTAATGTAACTATTTATTTCATCTAAAATCCTGTTCCAGGCATTATAGCGTCCAAATTAGGGCTTGAGTAATCAGCAGTTGCCCCTTATGCTATACAAATCATCTACAATAGATATATAAAAAGCCCTAAAAACTATTTATTTAGACATAATGTATAGTAGCTAAATTAGTACTGTTTTGCAGGCACTCAATACATTTTCCGATTTGAAGTGAACAGCAATGGCAGCTTGATAGACGTTTTCGCGGGCATTGATGAAGATGGGAGTGATGCATTTTTGGAGTCTGTAGCAGCCGATGTAGGCAATATAAGAACGATATCAGCAACTGGCGAAGTCGAGAAACTTACATTCATATTCAAATAACGTAAGCTAGTGTTTTTATGGCATTTCGATGTTTGCTTTTTCCAGGCTGGAACGCAAACGAAACAAAACAGTAATGTGCCTTAGCGTTGTTCAGCTTTTAACTAGTACCATTTTCGTATTATTTTATACAGCAAGTTAAAATAGGCCGTTTCTATTCAGTATTGTGATTTAGTATATTGAGTGGGAGTATGAAGCATTTAAAGAATTCCTCCAGTATTTGTAAAGCGTTTGGTACATACTTGTACATGGTGTACAAATATAGTCAACGCAAACTGAAGGGGGCCTTCAGTTCTTCTACGTAAGCAGGTTTCGTAACCAGCTTTGTTGAAGGATTCTTTCTTAGTTCGTAACTGACATGAATTACCTATTACCTGTACAACAAGACAAATATTCAATTATTCCAATCTGCATTATTTAGTTTATTATCAATAAGTATTTACAGGAGATGGAAAATCATAGCTTTTGACCAATTTTTTTTTTTTTTTCGATGGTATCTCGAACCGAGGTCTGACTAAATATGCCATGGACCCGTTATAAGTTTTCGAGAACAATATTTTACATTTTGTATGATATCTTTTTCAGAGCAAGATTATGAACCAAGTTTTCTATACTATACTTCTTTTAGACATATTATGTACCACAAACAGGACCAATAATATTATAAGAATAAGATATACCATTATTAAAGAAGTAAACGCAGCTTTTCGTAGTTCCTTTGCTATTATTATATTATAATAGGTCAATAAACTACACATACACTAATATAATATACAATAGATTTTTGTTATATTTTTTTGCATTGTATCCCACCATGAACCAAGTGATAATATCAGCTAAAGAGTAAATATGTATTCAATTACGTAAGACATCACAGAAAAACGTGTTATATTTTTATTCGAATATTAAAGTTAAGTTAAAATTATTTCATTAATAAAGTGTTTTATTGTTTTTATACTTTTATTTTTAAACCCGATCAGCTTTTGCCAGCATGTTTTTTAAAAGTATTACTAGTAAAGGCACATTTTTGCATAATTAATAGGTACTAGTTAGTACCCACACTAGTGTGTGGGTGGTCGTGGGCCATCACGAAACCCGTTTTTAAACATTTAGGACCTTATTCTTCGATACGAAAAAGGTATAGAGAATAAATATTCTCTAACAGTCAAACAAACAGTCTGTTGCATTCTTTTCGTTGACATCTTCTTCTTCTCATCGTGTCACCGGTCCCTTGGAACCAGGGTGTAGTGAAAGGTTTTTAAGTGAGCCTCAAAGCGGCTCCTTTCTTGCACTTGACACATGTTCTCATACTTTTTAGGTTCTACAACATGCCGGTTTCCTCACGATGTTTTACTTCGCCGTTTGAAAGTGCTGGCGTAGTACATATTAATATTTGGACAGAAAAATTGGTACCTGGCACCTTGGTACTTTTAGAGCTCCTTCTCTGACATCTCATAAAATAGTATAAAATAGACATCAGGTGGGCCATATGCTGGTTCTATCAGCTAGTTACATAAAAAAAAAAAAGTAATAAATATTTTGGACAATCCACACAAAACACTATCCAGCCCCAAATTAAGCAGAGCTTGTACTATGGGAGCCAGATACCTGATATAGTACTTACATATTTTTTTGTAAATACATATTTACAATACAATGTAACAACCAGACAGAGAACAAACATCTGTATTCACCACACAAATATTTGTTCTCGGTGGGGATCGAACCCACGACCTACGGCAGAAGGCAGAGCTTAATTTTAAGAAGGCTTTGTAACTAAGATTTTTAGCACTTATTAAATAAACGCGATCGTTATGCATTTCCAATTCTGAAGACCAAGTAAGGGTAGTTGCAACTGCGACTGCCACCGCTTCTCGACGGTAAGTCCAATGAACTCCAGTCTGCCTGTGACCACGGTTGTTGCAACACAGTCGAAACGTCGGGAGATAATAAAGGTAATCGCGATAAATACCCGTGTTTTCCAGACTAAGATTGTTTAGATTTTGCTTATACGCCTAGAAAGGCTTGTAAGTAAGGGCGATATTATAGTGTGAAAGGTACTAACCGACAGTTGTATACCGCACGTAGGTTTCTTGATTGTCCATCATGGCGTCCACAGCTTGTTTCTCGCAGTACAGAGCCGTTATAACTGCGATGCTCGGTTGTCGAGATGAACACAATGTAGGCATTTGCTTGACGACCTAGAAAATCATATGGTGTTAATTTCGAAACACACTAGCTTAGCTTGAGATTTCTAGAAATGTACAAAAGCATAAACAAACAGAAATTAATATGACTCAAACATACATATTTTTATTGCAGTTCTCTATTCATTTTCTTATCGTGTCACCGGTTCTTTCGAACAAAATGTGGTGAAAGGAATTTAAGTGCACCTCAAAGAGGCTCCTTCCGAGCACTCGACACATTATGTTTTCGAACTTTTTAGATTCTGCGACATGCTGGTTTCCTCATGATGTTTTACTGAAGGTAAACATTTGAGAGCATTAGCATTGTGTAATAGGTATACATTTTTGGGCAATGTTTAAGTTCTCAATCAAGTATAACTAAGTATAAATAATACTTTCTTTTCGTCTTCCTTGATTCAGTACGAGTTGAGATCATCTTGCCATGTCTATAGTTTAATAGTAAGATGGAAGGATTTTCAGCACACTAATTCTAAAGACACTCTTTCGAGTTCAAAGTATTTTTTGGAGCTTTTGACACATGTTTTCGAAAATTTTAGGTTTAACGACGTGCCGGTTTCCTAACTTATTCTTCATCGTTTAAGAGTACTTACATAGCAGTAGCACAATATTTTAGCCATAAAACCTAATTGGTGCTTGACCGGCTTTGAAGTTTGAATCCATAACCTTAGGTCCAATTTCACCGTTGAAATTGAACGCGTTCTACTGACGTTTAAACTCGTTTAAGCATTCAGTTGGTACATTTTTCTCTAAACGCGCTTAAAGACCTGTCAATGTCGTTGCATTTCTTTTGTGTACGTACATATAAACGAGTTTAGTTAAACGCGTTTAACGGTGAAATTGGACCTTAGGATCGGAAGGCAATGCCGCTATCAACTCAAGGGAACTTTTAAAACGAGCCTACAGGTTTTTGGCTGAAATTCGTGACTAACACTAATTTAAAAGTTACCTATAGAAGTAATTACCTGTGTATCAACACTGTGTTGCCTGACGTAAATACCTTCTGACATGGCTCGAGTCAGGCCTTTCTCTTCCAACGCTTCTAAAGCATCTTTCACGTCTGCCTTCGACCATTTTCCAGCACTAAAAGTAATAAATGAATGTAGTGAAAACTATAATCCTTGTCTTGCAAAAGTATGGTAATAGAAGTATCAGTGTACGTCGAGACTGAGCGATAAAAAATGATCATAACAATGAATTATTGGATCCATATAGATTTGCTTTTGTACTTACGAGACGAAATCTTCTACATTCATTGGGTTAGGATAAGCCATTTCTATCAAGTCCAACACTCTTTGTTCCGATATTATCATAGTCTGATTTAATATGCTATCGTCAATATAAGCTGAAATAAAAGAAAATTCTGTCAGTCAAATACACAAATAAAATCCTGGTTTGTGTGATTACTGATTACTAGTGTTGTCATACTGTGCTACTTTACAGGAAATGGTACTTTAAGATGTGCTTTACAGGAAATTTCAGAAACATTTTAAAACCATAATGTATCAACTACAACAAACCACAACTCATTTAAAGGCGAAAGGTATAGCTAAATGACATGTTAAGTATGGTGTTTTGTTGAGTTTTCATTTAGTTATAAAAATGGAAATAATACTTTTCATACCAAAAAAGAAGCAATTTTAAATCTAGTTTTTTAGGAGGAAAAAACGTTGAGTAAATTGTCAAAGTTAGCCGGGATATTTTTTTTTATAAGCTTTTATACCAATTATATTGAGCATTTCTAGGCCGTACCCTACGCCTTAGTTGAGCAGAAAAATGTGAATCAGTCAGAGCTTGAACAAATGCTAGTTTAAAATTAGACATGCCTTTTTCATACGTCATATTAAATTACAACCAATCAGTTATTAAATTGCAGAAAGGTGATTGGTTAAGAAAATGAAAATTCAGAGATTAAGGCCCATATTCTCAAGCAGAGATTTTTGACATTTTTCAAAGGATAACTATCAAAAAATCTATGCTTAAGAATGAGAGTGTTAAGGCTCGACTCAGACTCAAGCACTGTTTCTGAATACGGGCCTAAGTATTGAAAACAATAAACTGATAGAGCAAACATTCTAAATGATCAATACACAAAATTCAATATGTACAGATATATAAACAAAAAAACTTTCACAAAATATTAGCATGCACAAATATAATACATACTATTTTATAATATACATACACCCATTATGATAGTTGTATATAATGCTCTTATTGAGAACGCCATTCGAGTCTGTATAATAAAATATAAAAAATACTTAAAATACCATAAAGTTTCACTAAATTAAGGCTCAGTATTTCCTAGTAAAAGGCTTCATTTTATTTTTCATTAAAATGTTGAAGTTGCTGCCTTTTTCTACGCTTTTTGAGGCTTTTTTCGTGCACTTGACACGTTATTTTCGAACTTTTTAGGTTAACGACACATACCGGTTTCCTCACGATGTTTTCCTTCACAGTTTAATAGCACTTTTCTTCGCTAGGACTTTTTATAGTTTCAGCAGCATTGATAAAGGACTTAAGTTACATTCTATCTGCATGTCATACCAAAACATCGGCACTTTTTTTTCGAGAATTAAAGGAGTAAAATAGTTTTTTTTTACCTGGAGGAGGCGGCCCTGTTCCATCTTGTCTCAATTCGATTTCTAACAATTTTAACTGATGATATTTATTTTGCATCAATTTGATTATCTTCTTGATGAATCCCACGTAATCTGTAATGAAACAAATGCATCATTTAATATGGAGCAATTAGTAAAAGACAAAATAAGCTCTTTATAATAAAAATAGTTACACCATCGCACAAACAAATATTGAAAAAAAAAAACGAGCATCTACTACATGTAGTTCAAAATATATAAAAGTTAAACTTGTTTGCTGACTACATATTATATTACTTTTGAACCGCGATCATGGTGCATGCAACTGTGACGAAATATCTGAAGTCAAAACTCACAAAAATCATGGTAAAGATCCCGTTCATAAAAATAGTCACATATTATATTGTACTCATATACACCGTCATTTCATCTGTCTACCATGCCTAGATAAAGTTATGAGTCACATAACTTTGTCGATAATCGAGTCATATCTTAAAAGTTTAACTTTTTTTAATATAGAGTAGATGCAATTTGTTTTTTTTTAATTTGCTTCTGCGTTATTGTAATTATTTTCACATGTGTTTTTTATCCCGGTAAAGAAAATTTACTATTCTTAGAATTGGATGACATCGTCAGTGTCAGAAAGTTTACTTATTTATAGGTTTTAGGGTGCTTTCGTGACATCGCTAAGTAATCATACGAACAGGCACTAATGGGAATACTACCTTGATAGTTTAAAAGCGCCGACCCTTGACCTAAATTAATGTTTACCATTACTGCCCACACCTTTGTTTAAGTGTTACTATTTATTACCTAAACTATCCCAACCGAAGGGCCGACGATACTGTTTATATCGCCGGAAGTCGGTGGATAGATTTTGATGTACAGCAGTGGTCTTTTTCAGGCCGATAAATACATTTTTTTTTATAATTATCAATAAAATATCAGGTGCATCAGGCGAGTGTGAATGGAACTGCTGGAAGGGGAAGACCTCGGCGCATGTATCTCGATCAGATAGCAGACGTTTTAGAGAAAGGCCAGGTTAGGAGTACCTACCCTAAACCGACGAGCATGAACGAAGATTGTTATGTGAGTGAATGAAGCGAAAATGATTTGTCAGGATCGTAGAAGGTGTATTCATAAAATATTCACCTTTAGGAAAGTCCTGTGGACTAACTAGCTCCCTAAAGAAGGACTGGGCGTCGTGAAAACGCTCATCCGGAGGCACTTGCGGCTTGAACCAGAATCTGAGAGCCCTTGCTTCCCGAGTGTGAGACCCTGTCACTGCTGATACCAAAAATACGCAGAACTCCAGTTGGGCGTGACACGGCTCCGTGACGCCATTTTCTGTAAAAATAATAATAAGAAATGATTTTCAATGCAAAAGTTTATCACTAACCAAATTCCGGTTCCGGCGAAACAATTTGTTCTTGATTTGGATGAAACATTAATGTACCAGAAATAACAAAATAAATAGGTATTTGCATAAAGCTTGTAACATGTAAACTATGTTCTCAGTGACATCATCGACATTTAGCAATAGGACCTTGTTGTCACTTTAAAAACTAGCCCCCTCATTCATGAAACCCAACACTTTTTAGCGGCTTGCTAAGTCTCTTTAGTTTTTGCCACTTTCATGTCAGTCATTTATGTTTGATGAGTTACGATAATAATCAGGTTAAAATCTTCATTTTCTATGATTAGTCACCTTCTTAACCCCAATTGGCTTTAATTTATATTCAGAGCAACATCCTATAGGGCAATGCTCTCATTAGCTTATCTTATTAACTAACCATTACAAAGTAGGAGATAGATTAAATCATCACAAGTATGGTGGACAATGACCATTGTAGTTTATTGATTTGATTACTCATGTATCATTCACAGTTAATTTTAGAATTAAACCTTCTTACCTGCCAGCAATATTTATGTTCCAGACATTGCTCAAAGTCAACCCTAGTGGTAAGAGATGACAATTGTTTTCAGAAACTGTTGTAAGACCAATAATGTGCGGTTTTTATCATATACAGGGTAGTTTTTTGAGAAGAGCCACCACCACCACCCTTCTAAAATAATTGCCTATAAAACCTTACCATAAACATTTTCTTTATTGATAATAATTCCAGTGTGGTCACCACCAGCCACATGGATTTTATCACTGGCTTCAGGCTCCACAGCTTTTCTTTCCACCACCAGAGTTGTGGATGTAGCAGTTTTAGATTTAGGGGTCATGACAACCTTCTCTTCAACATTCTCAGCCATTGTTATTATGTGTACTGGAAAAACAAATCAGAGTGAATAAGGAGTATTAACTGCTATGAGTCATAGAAGCAACACAATCTTTTATTAAACGTGAGCTAAGAACAAATAACAGCTAAATGTTAGATCGATAAATTCGCCCAACTTGAACTGTGCGATTCCAAAGCTAAGGTACAGTAAATATGCGTGACACAGGCTAATAATCCTGATAACCTTCACCTGGTCTCCTTTTAGTAGGTTGCAGTTTCTTTGATTCACTGCCAGCCGCAGTAGGATTTATCTAAGCAGACGTAGGTTCTACCTAATGTTTTCACGGCAACAGGGTTGAAACCTTTTATAGTGTTGTTTGTTTATTTACCTATTTCGGTTCGTTCTGAGATCGGTGGATCACCGAGACGGGAAGCGCACTAATTATAAATTTATAATTTTTAAAACTTTTAGAAACAAGTCGCTCTCAACTTCAACTTCATTTCATAAATTATGGTTTTCTTCTTCTTGCGTGTGGGTTTGCTCGCTTCTTCCTCTTTTAAAAATAAAATGTCTTTGAATCTGTCATTTTTGACTTAATCATTAATTTGTAACTAACAAAATAGTCAAGTCGAAATGACAGACGAGTTTCACGAATGATAAAAAGAGGAAGAAGAAAACAAGACACGCGGCAGTGATTCCAACTAGGATAATTTAAAGCTAGTTCTAGCAATTTTAACTTCCACATTAGTTCAAAAATAATAAAAAAATACTAAAGGGTTATGTTGAATTAAGCTCAGAGAAATTCTTACATAAACTATGTCATATTACAAATACGACCTGATGAAACTGGTTGCGTGCAGTTGCGTGCGTGCGTTCGTTAATCATTTAGCGATATAAAGGTTTAGAAGTTATTTTTGCAGTCCTTGGCTCATAGATAAAATTTGACTAACTTTATTAAGGTCAACTGGGATTTTTTTCAGCTTGGTCTAAGTAAGCTATCAATTTGAAAGATGATTTATTAGTTATATATTAAGCCCTGATTATTTAAGACCTTTATTTTAAGTTACCTATTTGTATCCCTCTCTCTGCTTAAAGTAGCTTGGAAGTTCCATAATTTAGAGAATCCTAAGTTCAATCAAACACGAATTATGCACGAAGGATTGTCAAAACTAACATAGAAGCCAAGTAGACATCTTATGCAAAACCTTATAATATAAAAAGCTAACAAGAAGGTTCACGATAATTAGCTAAAGCCCCCATAATGTTTAATTATAGGTTTTCATTTCACCTTTTTTAGGTTTACGAGTTGGCAGCACTGCTCCTGAAGCGGGTCCGGCGGGCGGCTTTCATTCTAATAAATTTCTTTCATGTTTATTTATTTAATAAATGAGCCAGAAATATCTAAGAACTAATTTTGATTTGGCTGTAATTAGTTATCTACAGTTATTATAATGTTGCTACAAGCTCAATGTTTTTTATTACTATTGCTTTGCGCGGTTCTAAAAGCCGACACTTCGCCTGTGAAAAGTGTAAGCGACGACGATTTACTTGAACTAATAAGAACAAAAGAAAAACTTATTGTATTGTTCTGTAAGTATAATATAAAACAGTATGGAATACCTTACCCAGAAACTGAACAATCTTTCTGATTGAAATTGGTATTTTGAACAATCTCTTTGATTTGTAACTTAATCAAACAACATTTTGATCTACCCCGTTCTATCCTGTGTCTGTACTACCTAGTATGTTACAAAGGTGTTGTATTAAAACTTTGGTATCATTGTAGTTATTTTAGTTAAGTTTTTAATTTATTTTATAGCTAAAGAAAACTGCAAGCCATGCGATGAACTGGAAAAACATGTTGAAAGCTTGCAAGCAGACTTCCAGAAGCACATGAATGCGTTATCTGTTAAAGTTTCTAACAGTCACATGGCTCGGCTCTATAACCCAGCTAAAGAACCTGCACTTGTGTTTTTCCGACATGGTGTGCCACTGTTGTTCAGCGGTAAGAAATATTTTTTTTATATCTAAGTCAACTCTTCTATCATTCCTGTGTGTTTCCTGTGCCACCATCTCAGTACTGTGCTGCACAAGCCTACTTCTAAAACATGAACATTTTGGTAGCAATCTGAGAATTGCTACCCTACAATTTATTCTTTATTTTACACACATACCTAATTGACATAATAAATAAATAAATATTGTGGCCAATTCACACAACACTAACCAGCTCCAAACTAAGCAGAGCTTGTAATATGGGAACCAGATAGCTGATATAATACTTGAATACATTTTTTTTGTAAATACATACTTAGAATACAGTATAACACCCAGACAGAGAACAAACATTTATGTTCACCACACAAATATTTGTTCTCGGTGGGGATCGAACCCACGACCCGCGCAGAAGGCAGAGCTACCAACTGAGCTAGAGGCCAGTCGAAACCACATAATAAACCTTGTAAAAAGGTCAACTATAAAGGCTTGGATGATTGGTTGTAGTGATGGGTAGGGGTAGTGGGTAGGGTGTAGAAAAATATGACACAAAATTTTCTTTTTTTTCAGGAGAGTCTGATGAAAATGATATCTACGGGTTCTTTGAGAAGAATCAATCTCCAGCTGTTAAAGAACTGACCGACAAGATATTTGAACATATCACTCAAGCAGCCACGGGTGCAACTACTGGGGACTGGTTTGTTATGTTGTAAGTATCCAAGTTCCAGCTATGGGAGTACTAGTAGTCTAGTGGTAGCAGTCCCGCCTTCCGATCCTAAGGTAGTCTGTTCTAATTCAGTTGTGTAGCATTGAGTTTTTCAAAGATGGAAAACATAATGAGGAAACCGGCGTGTCGTAGATCCTAAAAAAGTTTGAACAACACGTGTCAAGTGACACGCAAAATCGGGCCCGCTAGTGGCCTACTTGCGGAACTTAGTCAGCACAAAGTGCGGGTGTATTCGCCAAGTTTCAGCTAAGTCAACTTCTTAATCCAGATCAGAGGCTCCTGAAAAATCACAGAAAAACCATTACCCTACACAATTTTTTTGTTACTATTGGCTACCTAACGCTTGACTACAATGTCGCCTGATTTTAAGTGGTCAAACTGTTGACGGTATAGTGTGCTTGCATAGAATATACGATACCTTTTTTTATATAACTAAGCTAGCAAACAAGCATACAGCTCACGTGATAGAAAGCACTTACCATAGCCTAGCCTACGTTTGCAATCACTTGTGCGATGCATAATTAAGAATCACCATTAAATATTTTAAATAGCCCTTTTTGTAGTCTCTAGAGAAAACCTCAGCAGGAAGAGCGCGTTCCTCAAGCTTAGCATGCGCGGGAGAAAGTTCCTCTGAAATTGTGTGTTCCTCAAATCACAGTGTGAGTTCATGCAGGCTTGGTTCTTGAGCACCATACCTATTCACTCCTCTCATGAAAATATCCAAATTATATCTAGGTGTTCTGAAAAAACGTAGACGAAAAACGAAAACCGAAAACAAAACATAGGTCGCCCACCCACCAGATGGACGGAAGACATTGTTACGATCGCGGGAAGTTGGTGGATGGAAAGAGCTCAGAATCGTTCTTCCTGGAAACGTGTTAAGGGAGGCCTATGTCCAGCTGTGGACTTCTTCAGACTGATGATGATTCTGAAAAAAAAAGACTCCAGCAACAAGTTCCACTTTTTAGCTCTCCCAATATTAACCTGATGATGACAAAACATATTATATCTTGCAGTTACGGCGCATCCTGTGTAGAATGCCAAAGGCTACACGGCGTGTGGGAAGGCGTAGGCGCCACAGTACGCGGACGCATCAATGTCGCGCGTATGGACGCTAACCTGGGCGGTATCAACACAGCTAAACGGTTCCACGTCACTAAGCTGCCGGCATTCTTATTGTACGTATCTATAGGTAGCGGCACATAACTTTAGCGCTGACCGTTATTGCGCAGAAGTCAAAAATAAGGTACCTGAGGAGGATAGCGGAATGAAGGGCGGGCGTGCGTAGCGTTGATTGGCTCTCCAGTCGCACTCCGCTCTCTGAACCAATTAGAAACTCTGCACACACACATCCACACATCCAGTGTGCGTGACATGCGCATACTACGACGCATGCGCAGCTATCGTCTCCGCGTATCGCTCAGCGCTAGAGTTGTGTGCCGCTAGATAGACTAAGTTCTTATATCTTATACCCGTAGGTCGTGGGTTCTCTGTCTGGGTTTTATTATAAGTATTACATCAGCTATCTGGATCCCTTTGCACAAGCTCTGAATAATTTGGGACTAATAGTGTTGTGTTTTTCCTTAAGCAGAAAACTGTCCACAATATTTATATTCATAAGAGTGATAGCAGGAAGTTGGTGGATTAAGACTCTTTCTTCCTGGAAATGTGTAAGGGAGGCTTATGTTCAGTAGACTTCTTCAGGCTGATGATTATGATTATCTTATGAGAAAGTGGCCTGGTGATGGAATTTAAGCACTGCACACAGTTTCAAACTGCACTAAAGAAGGTTAAATGACAGCTCAAAATAATATATTACACCCCATAACTTGTGTAATATCAATTTTTGGATCAGTCAGACTAATTTTGTCAGACCAAAAACTATGCTTTGCCGTGATACGCCTATCAAATCAAGTAAAATATTTATTTATTTAATGGATGACTTTGAAATGTGCTATAGGTAGGTGAGTCTAGGTGCTAGCTACACGATCAAGTTATGTACTAACTTTCATTAACTTTCATTATGTACTTAATAAGGTTTTTCTGTTGCAGCTTTCGACTTGGAAAAGTCTACAGGTATAACTTACCAAAGGCTGATGTCAAATCATTTGTAACATTTGCTCAGGATTGGTACAAGAACTCGAAAGGAGAACCAGTTCCTCTACTTGAATCACCATTGTAAGTACCTATTAATACTTGTAATTTCGTCTAAATAATATATTTCAACTTGGACTAGCATCTGACTACCTTCCTTACATGCACAAGAGAGCACTGGTAGTCTAGTGGTAGCGGCCCCGCCTTCCGATCCTAAAGTCGTGGTTCAAATCCAGTCGTGTACCACTGAGTTTTTCTGTGTATGTGCACTATGCCAGTGCTCTCAAACGGTGAAGGAAAACATCGTGAGGAAATCGGAGTGTCGTAGAACGTAAAAAAGTTCGAACAACACGTGTCAAGCGTCACGCAAAAAGTGCCCACCAGCGGAGTACTTGCGGAAACCAGTCCGCACACCAAGTGTGGATGATGAATTTGCCATTTTTGCCGATATCAGCAATGTCATCGCAATTTTACGGGTATTCCGCGTAAATAATCAATTGCTTAAATTTTCAAGCATCTGAGACTTACTATTTATTTATACGAAAGATAATTTAAACAATGATTGCCAAGACAAGAATGAAATTTATATACAATGTCTCTTTCATTCGTGCTAGGCTCTTCTTGGTCATGTTTCAAAATGACGTATATCTTTGAATAATGCATTTTCATAACTCTTTTTTTCAGTGACGATATTGTCGATTGGTGCGTGGCTACCCTTAAAATTGTTGTGGCCTATGGACTAGAAATACTCGCACAGCACCCTTGGATCTGGCAAATAGGCGTGGCTGGCTTTGGGCTAGTGGCGATCACAGCTCTAATAGCCCTTGTGAAGGCAGGCAGGTCAAAGCCAGTAAAAGAAGCGAAAAAAGAAAAGAAACGAAAATGAATCATTCTTTTCTGAGGGTTGTAATTAGTTACTAAGCATAGCATTCCCTGTGAATTTTCTATTTTTGTCTTGAAAAGATGACATAACACAATTTATGTCATATATAAATTGTCAAAAAACTAAGTACATTAAGTACCAACGACTGCTAGTATATTTTCACTTTTGCATGTTATACAACAATATTTTTTAATAATTACCTAATTAAGTACTTACATTATTTCTGTGATAGTTAACCTAATTCTCTCCATATTTTTCATAATTTCGTCCCTTTTATAATGGTTGTAGAGAAAGTTTTAATAAAAAAGTTTATTTAATTAATAAATTATTTTTATTTGCACATGTATAAAGTTAGCTAGCATAATATTGCCTAGACCCTCATTTCATAAAGCATTGAACAATGAATAATGTAAGAAAAAACATGCTGTGCTGTTGCTATAAAAAATAAAATAACACTAGTAGTGAGACAAATTCACACATAAACACCACACCTTATCCATAATTTTTTCATGATTTGTGACTAGTCAAAGCACATCTGAAAAGGACCCTACTTATTTGAATGAAATTCTAGGAATGTTACCAATTTATTATGTAAAAAGAATAAATATATGAAGCAAGAAACAAGTAAAATTAGATATTTACGAGATTATTATAAAAAATGGATTATATAATTACTAAAAAGGTGTTAAAATTAATTGTGCTAGAGTAGTAGTAAGTAGTCCTTTCTAATATACAAAAAAATATCAATACATGTGTTACATTAGGTACCTTATAGTAAAAATACAAGCACAACTAACTAAGAAGAGATCTGTGACCATAGGTAAAAATATTTAAATTAATTTAACAGGTTAGCTGTCCCGAAGCAAGTTTCGATCTTCTTTGTACACGTCCTCGTAGTAAATAATGACATATCTACATCATTGGCCATGAGGCACATATGCCTCATGGACGTACCAGTGTAATCACCCATGAGGCACATGTGCCTCATCGGACAGCTAACCTGTTAATCACCATAATTTGTGGTAATGTTACTTTAAACTTTATTTTTGGATTTGAATATTTCTGTTATTGTATCATACAGTATCAACTTCAATATTTATTCTAAAAACTGATGCAGGATCAGCTAATTCTGTTACAATTAGGTTTCTAAACTTTTCAAAAATATGGGAAAAGTCCATCATGTCCTGTGGTTTTGATTCAATCCACAATCTATCAAACTCAAAAAACAGATAGCAGTAAAATCTATGAAACAGTTTGAGATTTGGTAGGGATTTTGCATTAAACATGTATGTTTTAGCTGAGCCATCTTTTAGAAGGTTGTAGGCCATTGCAGTCAAATTGATACCAACAATTGCATAAGTGTAGCCATATCGAGGATGGTGAGAATGACTTAAGACGTGACTTGATGCTTGAGGATACTCCGTAGCAAAAAACAATAAGTTATCTAATCCGAGTAGTCCCATTCCTCGAAAGTCTGTTTTAGGATCATCACCCTGGAAATAATAAAAATAACTTTAGGTTAATAGGTAAGTTACAGTTCCACCTTTTCAGGCAAATTGGCAAATGGCAAACATTTAATATTCAAGCAAAGGTCCCAAAACTTGAGAATTTTACATAAAAAGTTGCAAGACATTCTCACCTGAAATCCAATATATTGCCATTGCTTGGTGATCCTGCTCTCAAGATCTTCATTAGGCACCAACACTTTCCAAAGTTTCAGAAGCTTCTCTTCATGTTCTACATTGTCCGAGTCAAACTGTGTCTTCCGTAAATCTTCTACTTCATCAATCAAATTTTTATAGCTCCAAATCTGCTCTATGCATTTTTTAAATGAAATAATGAAAGCACCGTGACAGTTCGGGTTGATTTGTTTTGCTCTGAGTATTATTGCAATAGCAGGACTCACAATATCTCGAAAGTTCAATGGAGTGAATCTTCTTTCATAAACAACTGTATCTAGGAATGAGACCACTTCTTTCACATCCCTGGTCCGTGATAACACCAATGACTTCTCTACATTGCAGGTTCTAGCAGCTCCAGGTTTATCACCATAGCATATTCTCTGCAACTCACAAAGTCGCGTAGTTTTTCTCAAAAACCATTTGATCAATGGTCTTAGATACCACTGTACAACAGACCATAGGTCGAACACTATCATTTCAGACAGTTTATTTTCATTTGTAGTAAACTAGAGGAACAAGCAAAGCTTCATGAATTTCATGAAAAGAAATCGTTGTCATCTCGTTGTCATGGTCACCAATTTTCACCTTGAATTGAACAAAGTCTGGGAAAAAAAAATGACAAGACAAAGGTCATCTGAGTTCACTCTACGGAGTTCACTCACCAATGTCAGTGACAGCTGACAGTTACCATTGTCTGTGATATACTTCATGTCATTTTGTCACAGATAATAGAATCTTTTTTTTTTTTTTTTTAATTTATTTAGAGGGCTTTGTCGCAATGCGACCACACTGCCCTATAATAACACAACAACTAAAGCGTTACGCACGCGTCCGAAACGTCAGAAAACGTCGCTTCCGGAAGCTTGCGCATGCCCGAATTAATGCCAAAGAAACTAAAAAGTCTTTTTCCCAACAAAAAACTACTTTGTTTACCTTATTTCAGTCACTTCCTATTAGAAAAGAGTATGGGTATCATGTAGAACATTTTTTTCCGACAAGAAATCATTTAACAGCGGCGGGTAGCATTTTAAAACGATTTTTTTCGCTACCTTGCAATTTTTGAGATTTTGTCGGCTATTCTTATTGTTACGAAAAACTTTTTAGATCACCATCAAGCCTGATTTCCAAGGAAAAAATACATGCATCACAATCCCAAAACAACCCTCAATTAATTTATTATAAACAAAAACAAAACAAAGAAAATTCACGAAATTGCGCTTGCGCAGCCATTTTTCGCACGGAAAATTTTCACTTTTTTACAAATTTAATCATTCTAAAATATTTTTTCACTGGCAACACGTCGTTTTATGGCTGCAGTCCATGGAGGCAGGTGTCAGGCCAGTTAATGTACAACCAGAAATTCGAAAAGTTCATTTTGAAATTTTTGGGTACTATAGTACCACGGACGCTTGGCGGCCGAGCAAATCGTGGCACTGTAGTGACACGATTTTTCTCGGACGCGTGACCGGAAACAAGTTCGTGGCACTAAAGTTCCACGTAACGCGTGCATGTAACTTAACTTAATCTAAATTTATACAAACTTATTATTGATAATAGAATCCCTTCATGACTTGAAGCAAGAATTCATGAAAATCGTGAGTTGATTCGTTTACTTTTGTCATTTTGGGATGTAGTCAGCTTTTTCATTTTAATTGTTTTTCTGTGGTGTAATTATGAGTTCTGTTGTTTCAGATGGTTTTGGAAAAAACGGCCATCTTTTGTTTTGAAAGCCAATTATGGTAGGGCCGACTTGTCTATGACTGACTTGACTTGACGAAAAAGTATTTTATTGTACCTAATTTATCCTCACTACTCGATACTGGCAAAATTGATTAGAAATGGACAGAGACCATTCATTAAGAAGAAGAAAAAGAAGCTATAGTTTAATGCTAGCTGTAGATGGCGCTATGTATTACAAGGAATAAACCTCATCAGCCGTTAGCCGTGTCGGTATGCCGATAGATGGCATTACCGTGGTTTGGTAGGCGGCATTGCGCACAAAATGTGTGCTAGTGCTAGGTAGTTAACTATCTATGTTATATAGGTACCTAGTAGTTAAGCATCAGCTTAAGAAAATGTATGTACATATTTTTCTAGCTGATAAACGAAAATAAAGATTTTTTTTTGAAAAAAAGGCAGGCTTTCAAGGTAGGATATAGCAAGACAAAATGTTTTAGATAGAATTTGTGTTTTATTTGATGAAAATTGTAATCAATAAATTTAAAATTATTTACAATGCCATAACAATTAAATAACTCGAACGGGAGGCGGCCAACAAACTGACAACTATTATTGTATTTACAGAGGCAAAACCAGGGTAAAATAAGTGTATAATTTATCTCACACAAATGACGGTAGGCACTGCCAAGCTATTTCGAGCTTAATGATTCAATATTGTGGCAATTCAAAGCCTGCATTACCTTACAAATATACCTACCTTCGTTCCGTTATATGTAACGACGCAACTATATCCTACCTAATCAGTGCAAGTGCTAGCTTTCATTTACCTATTTAGGTACATACGGTACGATCTTTTAAATAATTGCTCTACCCACCAACCACTCAATGCATGTTGGCGTACCTACAGTTTATCTTTATTTAATCACTTCAATTACAAATGGTACTTATCAACTCCACTTTCTCACCTGTGTTCCTAAGTTCCTATGTAGGAAAGTAGAGTTTGGGTTCGTTGTTACCTATACCTTATGATCACTTAGCTCAAAAATAAGTAACTACGATGCGTTTGGTATCTAATTTATTCGAATTTAAACATTCTAGTAGGGAATGGATTAGCTTGTAAGTAGGTACGCAACACTATGAAAGAGAAGCAGGGCTGGTAGGTAAGTATTTTTTAAAAAAGGTGACGTACATATCTATATTTTTATGAACCTATGTGTTCTATTATCGTTCTTATCATATTATAACTAAAAATAATGTGGGAGCACCATAATTTTCTTTTAGTTGAATTTTAATACACATCGCGTAGGTAGTGAATAGGTACTTTTTCAGCTTAATATTTTATTTCGTCTCCTTTTCTAGAGAAAATAGGTAGGTACATAAAAGTGCGTGCAATATTATTTAATGAATTAACGTATTATCTCACTAATGTCTTTGCTTTGTCATTTTGACAGTACTTAACACTAATTTAAGCTAATTAATTTATGTTACAGGATGTGCTGTGTAGAGGTTTGGGTAACATCCAAAACCCTTTAAATTCCTACAAAAAATTGGTAGGAAAAGTATTGAATATGCCGTCCCGTAGTTTTAGCAAGAGTTACTTAAATAAATCTATTTTAAAAGAAGACAGTACTTGATTTTCGTAAGTATTATGTATATAATCACAAGCAAATTAGCTCACGAAACCATACTTACTAGTTTTTCGTATGAGACCTGCCATATTATTCTCTCCTCATAAAAAGTGGTCTTGTCATTGAAAACTAGTGTATTGTGAAATAGTACATTTTATTGTAGTTATTTTATTTACAATAGAATAGGAAACATGATGACATTAAAACCTACCAAGGCATGTGACTTCAACAACTTTGAAGCAATAGGCATAGCTAGAATAAACATAGTAGTATTAGTACAAAATATGTTCATATTAAAATAATTACAGATTCTTAAGGAAATATAAAAAGTTGTAACAATTTTATATATTATTATAGGTATATGCAACGGAGAATAAATATAATTTAACTATAATATTATAGACAGATACAATCTTATAAAGCGAATGATATGTTGATTTCACCTTACAGGTACTTTAATTTGTATAATTTTATAGAATCCATGATTACAAAACAAATTATTAATGGTAGGTATCACTTTGTCTGTGTAAGTCAAACTCTTGAAATTATCACACATAAAGTAACTTAGGTACAACGTTTTTAAACTCTTCAAAAGTTACCTAACGTATATTAAACTCAAACATCATTCAACATAGAGAGATCATTAACAGTAATAATCAACAAGATGATTCATTATTTACCTTTAGGTTTTGGCTAGCTTTTAGGTAATAATTATTTTTATAAATCTAGGTACAGAAACGGAAAAATCTACCTCGTAAAAGTAAAAACAATTCACTATCAAAGTGACCTAAAATAAGTATACATTTCTAAATTAAAATAATTTAGGTAAGAAAATTAACAAAATAATATTATACAACCACGCTTTGCCGACAGCTTTTGCATGAAAGCGATGTTTGCATCCGCTTAGCACCGCGCTACCGCGTAGCGCTACAGCGTAGGCGCGTAGAGGCACTACGGTTTTAGTTGTAGCATTCGAAACTTACCTACTTCTCAACAATCTCCTCCTCGTGTTTTAGTTCAAACTAATTTGTAAACAGTAAAAATTGTAATTTGTCAGGCATACCTACAGAAATATCATTAAAAGACAATTTCGAGTAAAAGCACAGCCGAAACGTATTTCTTATAAATATTTTTATTAAAAAACCTATTTTCCAAATCAGTTGACTCATTGGTCCGCTCATTTAATAAGCAAAAGGCAAAGATCGATGGTGTAGAAACATTGAATGATATTAACTACCTATACATTTTTAGATTATTTGCAATGGTGGACGTTTTAGGTTTCGTTTATCTGAAAAATATGAATTTCGTGATTGACTGAAAAAGCAAAACATTTTTAAACACGGCTTAGGCTCATGTTCATCAGCACTACGACTTATGGCTACAATAAAGAAATCAATTACTACAGCGAATGTACGAAACATATTTATGACAACGAATGACAAAAGTAACTAATAATAACCACCACCGCCAGTTAAATTATTATTTGGTGAACGCAGAACTAGCTTGCATAATATTATATTGCTTGTAACTGCTAATCTCTACGGGTGACTTCATACACTAAGAGTCAATAAGAAATTCCTTAGTGAACAATCTAAATTATGCAAAATATTTAGTGATGATACTTAATTATGGTCTCACAGCACAATATATTATTATAAGGTACTACTTGTCTTAAACCTATTCATACGTAGATGCGCATACGCACTAATGGGTAATTTTAAATTAGATTTGACGTTCCCTTACGTATTGACAGGTGTTTCTAATAGTAATATTTACAGCCTGTGTTAAATCCTTGATAAATTAATTAAATACTATGCCCGATTCCTTTTTTTTT
This sequence comes from Thera britannica, assembly GCA_939531255.2. Lineage (NCBI taxonomy): Eukaryota > Metazoa > Arthropoda > Insecta > Lepidoptera > Geometridae > Thera > Thera britannica. The sequence continues at coordinate 18,908,632 of OW618036.2, read as the reverse complement.
GAGCGTCAGTAGGAATAACTTTTAAGTAAAATAATTAATTTGAGAATCGACGCATGTCAGTGGCCAATATAACAGTGACAAAACACTATCCAATGAGATTCATAGGTTTCTGGTATAGACTATCCTTATAGGACAGACGCTCGAATAAGAAAGGGGCAGACGAAGGTAGTCAAAATAACAAATAATGTAAGATGGCATGTTCACGGCCCACACTCGAAAGAAAAAATAATTTCGGTACTATGAACATGGTTTGAATTTCAGCAAGACTGTGATTAAATAAAGTGTTTCCTATGATTAAAATATTAATAACTTGAGCTTTATCTATGCTACTTGAACCTACTTCCCATCTCCATTCACATTGTTATTTAAAAATAAGGAGATGGCTTGACTTTTTGTTTAGCATTAGAAAGCAGCAGGACAGATAAATACTATCTATATCTAATTTATCACTCATGTTTATGCATTGTCGTGTGGATAGTATAAAGTACTAGCTAAAGTGATTGATACCTATGATTCTACTTACAAATATAAATGTATTCATGTCTTTTTGCTATCTTAAAATTTAGACACAATAATTAATCATTAAACTTAAAAGCAAATATCTTGGACTGGTCTTTAGGTTTGAAATAGATTTCTTTATCTAGAAAAGATCATTTCCCGTTCAAGATCCCAACTCTTCCGCAGCTCTGGTGCAAAGCCCGCCACACAACTACAAGACATAAGTTACATATTTTATGTAATTGATCCCTCTTTTTATCATAAGTATTTTTGCATATTTACACAATTATGTAAAGATTACTCGCGGTATCATACAATCGACCTATTCAAGAACATTCCTCGAAAACTATTTCAAAACCCGTAGAAAATTCACATTCTATCTTATAATTAACGAAAGCTGCAACATTAGCTTTCTGCCTGCGCTCAAGGTGCGTCAGCTTTCTTATGACCTAAGATTTCTGAACGACGGTATGATCACAATTGCCAAAAGTCAGGCGTCGTAGTTTTTTCATAGAAGTGACGAGAAAAGGAACACATTATAGTCCGTTTATATGAAGCAACCAGCAGCCAGCAGCAGCGGGCGTAGAGGCACCATTAAGAGAAGGCCTTGTAGTGAATGAAGAAGAATATGAGAAAGACGGCATACGCAGTCGGGAAGGTGATCCGAGCGATGACATCGATGGTCTTCGCGACTCGGATAGGGTGCGGCGGTTCTTTTTTGCGAACCTGGACGAAACAGGGCTGAAAGAAATTATTATGTACATGAATTATTATACCATTAGCACATACTCTGCGGTGACACTGCGTACAGGGCGTCCCACGGATATGCCACATGGAGAGAAGTACCTTGAATATTGCAGATGGAACATTTTACTGAGAGAAGATATTATCAATTAGAGCTGCATTCATAGATATTTAAAAAATATCTTCTACAATATTCAAGGTACTTTCCCTCCATGTGTGATGATGATGATCCGTGGGACGCCCAAGTATGCTAAAACTCAAGTAATTACAAATAGAAGTAAAACCCTTTTCAAATTGTGTGATAGCACCCTTTCTACAACAAATATATTTATAAAGTTTCTATCTTCAAGTATGACTTCAAGGCAAATGAGTCATTGTGACCTAGTTGTGCTAATGCAGACTCGACTGCACTCAAGCTGAATTAAGACTCAAGCAGGCTATATATAAACTATCCGTGATATAGTCAGCAAAATCTTTACTAGCGATATTTATAATTTAGTTGCTGGTGAATTTTTTTTTTGGTGCCCCTCAAAGTGGCTCTTTTCGTGACTTGGCACATTTTAGAACTTTCTAGGATCCAACATCCGGTTTCCTTACGATGTTTTCCTTCACCGTTCGAGAGTACTACGGCATAGTGCACATACATTTTTAAACAGAAAAACTCTTTGGTACACGGCTGGATTTAGAATTTGATTGGACATAGGTATGGATGTAAGTGTACTAAAATGTAAGCAGTGGTAGTTACCTCATTGACACCGCCGTTGTTAGCCGTGTGAGTACACGACCCAGGCGGTCCGGTACACGTTGTGCAAGTGACTAAATCTGCGGCACCTCCTGTTGACTCCCGCTTCTTATCCCCCTAGAAACATGTAGAATTAACTACTCAACAAATAGTACAACGCCTTTAAAATGAAATGTCTGTTTCTATTTGGAAATTGTCGGAACTTGCTGCGGCTTTATATTAGTTCAGATACCGTTATGCATGCTAGTAAGATTCTGCTTGTATACTGTTTTGCTAACTGTCTAACTACTTGGCGTAGACTTATGTGCTAAGCATAATTATCTCAGGCCCAGATTCATAGACCGCACTTTGCTCTACAGCAAAGGAGTCTTCGTAAAGTAAGCTTTGTTTATCGTGTTTACCTTCAACATTTTGAATAAAGAAGAGCTTGACAGAACTATGAAATATATTTTTGGTTGAAAGTTGAACTTTACATCAAAGTAAAGTCAAAAGGAAGTAATTCTAATCAAGTAAACCAAATAGCAAAAGTTTTCATTTATCTATTTGATAATAGTTTTGGACGATAGGCTGTTTTAAAAAACATATAACAATTCGGTGATTAAAATGCACAAAATCAAGATTTATAAAATCATATCATGCATTCACCTGGTCTGCATAATGTAGGGTTATACTCTGGCTAGATGAAGATGTATTGGTATAAGGCATGAATGACTGAAATACCTAATGAAGAAGTGAACTAACCTAAACAAAAAGAATATCGTTAAATAATTAAAACATTCGTTTTCCTAGTGCTTGCCTAAATATTGAGTTTGTATAAGTTTAGAGACCTTATACTTACAAAACATTGTGTTCGGATACTCACAGGCTGTATAGATCCAAGCAGCGTTAAAAACAGAAAATGCGTTAGTTTTCGTGATTTCACATTCAGAAATGATGATGATGGGGCAAAGATGTTCTCAGTGTCAGATCACTTACAGCACCGCTACTAGCCGCCTGTGGCGTCTCTGATTTAGCCCATTGAAGGAAAGCAACCGCCTCCTAAGTAAATGCAAACATTTAGCAAAAGCATGACAACTAAAAGAAAAAGAAATTATAGTTTATGGAAGCTGATCTTAAAGTTTTGTCCGTTGGTTCTTATGCTAAAGCATTTTGCTTATAAAAAGTATTTTATAAAGCCATAGTAAGAAGCATTGGTTTGAGCCTCTCTCTTTGGTAAGTCTATACTATAAATATAATATCAGAAAACATAAAAGTCCCGTCATATAATGGCTTTTTTGTTAATGTCGACGGCGAACGTGTGATAAAAAAAACTGGAATATCATGTACCTATAGCAAATATAAGAAAGTCTTGATGTTATACAATACAATAGATTACTAAATTATTTGATTACGCCGGTCACAGATATACACAAATGTACTTCAAAATTTGGTTGCCACTTAGTATTATTTTTGTTTTTTTTTGCAAACGATAGACAAACGGGCTTATGGCCCACCAGATGGTTTAGCGGTCACCGTCGCCCATAGACACTAACAACACCAAGGGTGCTGTCAGATTGTTTCAGAAAAGTAGCCTGTTCTACATGCTTTCAAAGCAATCATCCGATGTGGGTCATGCAGGCAGTGTTGTTTACTGAAGTATATACGTAACTATATTCAAGCAAATAATGTATTAATTTAGTATCGAGGATCTGGTCGGTAATCGAAAAATGTTTTAAAAGCATTTCTAGATTAAGTTTACACTCGACATGCGATGTCACGAAGCTAGGGGTAGGTGCTCTAATAAAACCACAGATAAAGTACTATAAAACTATGGATAATTTAAACCTATAATATTTCTTTTTATTGTGAATACTTTAATTTAAGGATTAAACTTAAAAATGTTGTTGATGTATTAAGGGTCCAAAAAATTACTGCTAATTTGGTATTCGATAACACAGAACACAAAAGAGACTTTTATTTCCTTGTAAATATAATTTGTAATAGATCGCAGCTTCAAAAGAAATATGATAAGTGACGATGTTCAGAAAGTGCCAATGGAATGCGGCGAACGTTCTTACCAAGGGGCTGGCCAGTATAATGCCAATTCTGCTCAGGACAGCGGGCAGTCGCTGTGAACACATCACACACAGATTTTGTTCACTCGTGATTGATGAACTGACTTTGTGCAGTGAACGTAGACTAAGTTGTTGTGGCCACTCGTAAACACAAAAGACTCGTCAGTGTATCAGAACTTATTAATCTGAATCATCTTTGCAATGTTTTCTTTGAAACAGTACTCATAGGTACAAAAGCATTGAAATAGGAAATTAATCATTATCAATGAGAATTAAAGGAACAAACATAATTGAACGATGGTGTAATGGCCACACAAAATAGTCTCATTATTTCTGTGGAGTGACGTGAATACCAATGGAAACGTGATTAATGTAAGTAATGTTGGAATTTGGACGACATACCTACATGCAGGATAAAAGTGAGGCATGCTGTATAAGAAGAAATCAACAACATGACACTGCCGACGTGTTATAAACTTATCTAGTTGAAAAAATCAATAGGTGTACCAATATAGTGTTTTAATTCTATGAAATGTGTATCATGCTATGTCCTGTTGTTTATATAAAAGAAAACATTGCAAAGAAGAGTATAAGAAACTGTATTCACGAAGGAGTGCAGTGAATTTTAAATAATTTGTATAATAAGGAAAACAGTTTGTACCTTTGGTGAATTTTATACACCAAAGGTACACTTTCCGTTGTCTGTCTAATAAATGTGAGAAAGAAATAACTAGAGCCAAACATTTTGCATAAATTAAATCCTTCTTGAATGCATTTTTATAATGCTGTAGGCATAGGGGCCTTAGAAACTGGATTAGGACCAAAACAAGAATAAAATATTGATTGTTAGCAAGGTCAATAAAAGTAACACAGTGATGTGTATTTACAAGTAGAAGTTGAGATTATTTTTAGTTTATCCGTAAAAACGTGTGCATTGACAAAAATGTGGCGCTACACACGACACTGATCACATAACAATTATTATCTATTTGCACCTTTTATTTATAGACACAATCAAAAACACGCTAGATCTAGCAAGTGCGTTGTAGTTTTATATACGGTTATACCTATCATATTGAAATCTCACAGCGCAGTCTTGAGAAGCATTTCTCTACAACGCACTTGCTCCAACACATAAAAACAAAAGCTCCACGATTTTAAAAAAAAGCATGATTATATTCACCTGAGTGACTGGATTCTCTCCAGGTCTGTAGACCACGTTATGAAGAGGCCTTTTTCTGCCCACGTAGTTCACACACACGAACTCTAGAAGTGATGCGTAGATGAAACACATGCACACCCCATCCCACACGTTCATAGCCGTAAGATTCGACACAACAGGCAGAGTTGATCGAAATCCGTTCGATGTTGTGAAAAAATTCAACATTGTTGTTACACCTGCACCCAAAAAAAACACGTTAAACAATATCGTGATACGAAGAGCTTATAGTTAGTTTTTGTTGAGACAAAGAAAAGCTTCTGTTATTGAAAAGGATATTGAATAGATAAAAAACAACAAAGTTAATGATTGAAGCACAAATTAAAATAAGCGCAGTGTCCGAGCTTAATATATTCATGCGGTAGCAGATATAGTTTATACGTACTACATAAATCTGCTAAACATAATTTAATATTTAAAAATAAAGCGCAAGATCTTCTTAAATGATCTATATCTACAGACATACTCACACAGTTTGCCAATTAATTCCAACAAGTTTGGCTTAAAAATGTTAATTAAAAACAAACCCACAGTAACTGTTTAAAGCACTTTAGCAAACAAACAATAAAACTAACCTATCATTACTCTAGCAGGCACTGCATTCCATTCCAGCCAAAAAGTAATGAACGATGACGTCACCAAAATGATCCCCGGAATGAAAACGGTTGTGAAGTAAAATGATCTATCCCGCGTGAAGATGAGATCCACCTTAAGGCAGCTGTAATTACCTAAAAATCAAGCAAAATCTAATAATAGTAATAAAATTATATTGCTTTTGTTAGATACAGTGAGACTCGTAAGGGCCGACAAGATTAATAAGGTTATTTACGAAATAATGCCATTCAAGCGAAACCTGCAAAAACATTTAGATAGCGTGTTTATTTTTAGCAGCCCCAGCCATATCTACGGAGATAAAGAGAGAAAGAGATGCCATACGCAAGACCGAGACCGATTCCAGCCATATTTTACCTATCATGGAACGGGCTGGTACAGCGTTCCATTCCAGCCAAAAGGTGATGAACGAAGAGGTCACCAGAATAATCCCAGGTATAAATACAGTGGTAAAGTAGAAGGCTCGGTCTCTAGTAAATATTAAGTCGACCTTTAAACAGCTGTAGTTACCTGCGAAGGGAATCATTAAGTATAATTTGAACACCGTTAAACAGTAGTATTTTGTTGTGTAAAGAATGTCAGATCTCGGTTAAAATAAAAAAAAACTGGAGTTTTTGATGTGAATGCGTGGTTATAAAAATTCCAAGTAACTCCATTCAGAGGCCTTGTCATATTTATTTAAAAGTCATAGCAGCAAAAACAAGATCGTCTAATTATCTAACTACATCTTATATGTATGAGTAATGCGTGTTGTGTCATAGTGTTCATGAACATAAACCGTAGCACATGATGTTCATCAAACAAGAACATAAGGTACTTATCTACAATTCACACGTGCTCACACAAAATAATCTCATGCATGGTAAAGATGAAAAGATGACAGTTTTATCGGCAGAAGACATGGACATGGTTCGTGAACATGGATCTTCAGCGGACCGGGATACCTTTTCGGGGACAAAATTCCTCAAATCGAATATTGTAATGTTTATAACACAATGACGCATTTACTCACACATAAGCGGAAAATATATGAATAAGGTCGACACCGGACGATACGGTCCCGCGTCCCGCGTCCGGCGCACTAAGTACCTTGCTCCTCAAAGCGTCTCTGGCAAAGATTACATGTCAGCTCTTCATCTTCCTCGTAAAGTGAATTACCCTCAGCTGCTTGCAAAGACGTTAATAAATTCTTACATTCTACGGTTATGTTAACAATCTAACTTTTGCGAGTCTTTTGATGAGTGAGTTTTGCTATTTTAATGCTATAGCAAACTCTATTGTTCAACTATTGGTAGCTAAATTGTTTCTAGGGTTTTTAAGTGACCACGATAATGATCAACAAACTAATGAACGAGCATGCCTTACCGCAAGCCAATCGATAACACGATAACTAACTCACACAGACAACTACAAAGCAGGCTACTCTGTTTAACGACTTTTAACATAAAACGAGAAACGTAATTTATCTTAGAGAAACCAAGACCAAGCTGAAAAGAGTTAATCAGAATTTCAATTATAAATCATTGATCTCTGGTGCAACGTATAGGGATGTGCTTGAAAACAAAATAAAAGGACTTCCGGGTTCTAAGCTACTTGATTTTCCTTTTGTAGATCACAAAATAAAAACGATATTGTTTTGTAAAATGCTTCAATAAGCGATGTTGGTTTAATGTTTAAGGTGTGATCGGCTGTAAAATAATTGTTTACCTCTCCAACTAGCCTTGATAGGGCAAGGTATTGTCTGGTTCTGGATGAGATAGGCATTCAATGTTGTCAATGAAGGGGACTTCCTAAGCGTATCCTCATCGTTCTTCCATACATAAGTGATGGCTGATTGTTCGTAAGATACTGAAAATATTAATTCGAACGTTACAAACCAGAACTTAATAAGGCATAAATAATGAAGACTTCTACTTATAAAAAAACTAGAACTATCTAAAACTAGGCTAAACAAATGTTTACTTACTACTTTCTAAGGCAAATGAACACAATGGGTCATCAAATGGGAATATGTTGAGCCGTCCTTGGCAGGATAGAATAAGATGCCGCCGCATCAAGTAATTAATAGTACCGTTGCGATAAATACGCAACGCGAAATGCATCGGTATGATTGGATCCTGAAATGTAACAACTACATTACTGATAAAAATACTATTTTACGAATTTGGCTCAATAAAGCATCTACAAGGTAGGCTTACTAACTTCCTGAGAAAATGTCTATCAACGTGCCAACTCTACACCCAATATTTGCGAATTGCAATCGTCTTGTGAACCCCTGGACCAGCAAAGAAGTGAAACGTTTTACTGAAAGTCTTAGAAGTTAAGAACGCGTAAAGTAATGAGGCGAGTAAAAGAACAGTGCCAGCTATTAAAACTGTATTATATACAATACGGTCCATTGAGGTTCAAGAAGCATTGTATATAATTCGATAAATACCGATGAGTGTTCGGCAAACTCCTTCAGACGAAAGCATGGTGGGAATAATCAGGAATACAATTAAATATTACCGTTGACATAGAGCGCAGATTGTGGTGGGTTGAAATGGGCACTGACCTTAAAGTCCCCGTGCATGATGAAGTAGGTGTCCGGTAGCCAGATGTCTTCGTGGTGGTGGATTGCGTTTAGAAAGTCGTAGTGAGACTGGTTGGAATATCGTAACCGTGGATCGTACCACTGTTGTTGAAGTAAAAATTCCACTTCGTATTTCTGCAAGAAGTGATTTATGAGTATGCATTTATCAGCATTTAAATATTTCAATAAGTGATATAGAAAGAAAGAAACTTACAAGACTAGATTCATCAGGAGATGCTAAGCTAAGAAGTAGCACGCTAACATTTACGGTGAGGACACCTGAAAATTGATACAGCCATGATATGGATCATTTCCATGATATCACAATGTACATACTTAAAAACTAAAGAGAGAACACACAATACAACGATAACACAATCATGCTTTATACAGTTGTGCCAGTTTTAGCGTATATAATAGCCATACATTTATCTATTATCAATACGAAGGGGGTGTTAATGTATTACTAATTTGTTTCTAAACATTTTATGTATATCTGGATTATTTTATAAATAATTTCAGGTGTATTTATTAGCTATGCTTAGAAATGTCATGATTGAAATAAAAGTAAAATTGCAAAATCACAAGTCTATGCAAAAAAGAATGTACTGGTAAAAGATAAGGCAGATCCAGATTTCGTTTGAAAAGATGAAAGGAAATGGCGTCTATGAAAATATTTTGTTTGATGTTTGTGAAAAGAGAAAATCATTTCTGTTGAAAAGCATTTAAAAACGTATTTATAATGAGGAAATATTACTCTTACGAATGATTATTTATGTAATTTGTTTTTAAATAAGGTAGAGATGTGAAAGGTATTTTTTAGGTTTACAATTGAACTGAACAATGATTATGTTTTAGCAAATCAATTGATAATCACGCAGTTTTCCTAAGCCGAGTCGTGGGATAAAACTTCTTTGGTAGCTATAGGAATTCTAAGAACGGTGCTTTTCTAAATTTAGCATGTATATAGAACTAAAACATCAATAATTAATATAGACACGATTTACATAGTGCTGTTTATATAGATAGATATAATTCTAAAGCATAGGAGTTATAATATAGATAGGTGTCTACATTTGCGTGTGGTAGAACGTAAATTAGGTTGCGTGCAAATACTTGGTTGCAGTGGAACATAAACTGAAAAATTCTACGGTATACATAAAATGCAAGAAAAATTTCTCTTTTCATAAACATTGAACGCAACGCACCCCGGTTGTGCGAACGAGGCCGTAGCGACGAGAACCCGACCTTATTATGTGCCAAAGAATCGTTCGGCGATGTTAGACCACAACAGAATTCGGGATCTGCAATATACCAATATTTAATGACCCCAATGAAAGAACCCTACTACATCACCACAGAACATGCTACTAACAGCATGAACAATATTTCAGATGACGTTAATTAATTCGTTAGTATATTATAGTATAGAAAATGAAAGTAACTTACCATCTACTGGTGGAAGCAGTCTTTTGTCATAACGGGAGTTTTTCAGAAGATTGTCCAATATCTCTTTGTCCGACTTTCCCGCTGCAAAACTAAAAAAGTACATGTTACGTGAGCAAGCTTACAAGTTAATCGTTAAACCCTCAGTTCCGTTTGTGTAATGGACCGTATTTTCCAAGAAACCTCGAGCATTTAGAGCATTAAATCGCATATCATAGCAAATTAAGCGTGTGGTACGGTGAAAAGTAGGCCTGTGGATATTGATTTTACATTACCGCTTATTACCTTGAATATCAACCTACGTTTCAAACTCTAAATGGTACCTACATTACTTTTATGTAAGTACAATTGCTTCTCCAAGTAATTGAATTCACAGGGTTCTATAACCATCAGTTATAAGACATTTAGAAGGACGTTCGTCGAACTGCAAATAACATAACACGACCCAAAAACACGAGAAATGGATTCAAAGTTATCGCGACTTGAATTAAATTACTTACCTACACCTAATTTCGAGAAGTTGAGGCTTCATTGATTACGTTACGCAAAGATTCAAAGCGTACTTCACTTTGAACAAACCCAACCTGACAAATTGTTTGATAATGTAGTTGTGTTTAGTTTGCAATCAAGCTGATTTTTAGATTGGAAGTAAAAGTCATAGTTTTTCTGGGATTAGTTTATATAACATCTGATAGCTGTTCCAGGTCATAAACTGAGGTAGGAACCTAAGAATTCGGCGTCACTGAAAAAAAAAACTGAATGGACGCCTTTTTTTCGTCACTTATTTTTCGTTGCTTGTTTTTATATTTTTGTTTGTTCATGTTTTGTGACTTAAAATATTTTCTATTTCTATTTCTAATTCAAATCGTAAAATATTTTTCTTTACTCTATAATGCCTTCGTTTTGATACAAAGCACAATTTATTCATAGAAAAATAGACTTTTATCGTGTTTTTAGGTTATCTCAAAACAAGGTCTCTAACTGTTCAAGTATAATATGGTGGTAACTTACATACGTAGTACCTAAATAGAGATTTATTGCCTGAACTACGCTCGAGCGACTGCGGCTAAAAGTGATAAATGAACCCCTGTTGATAATGTGCTGGAAGCATACTTAGCCCTCGTTTACATTTTCCACAATATTCGTCAGAGGCAGGGATGTAGCTAGTATACGACGATCGAGAAAAGGGCATTGCACAATATTTCTCAAGCCATTTAAAAATACAGTCAAATTTCGAATAATTATGTAAATGTCAGTTTACATTAATACTTTGCGATATTATTATATATTTCAGTTCATTCATGATGGTCCTAAAGTAGTAATTTAGTTTACAGATAAGCCTGTTGCCATCTCTATTTATTGATATGAAAGTGACAATGACCAAAGACTTTTATTAGCAAGCCGCTAAAAAAGTCAGGCTTGTGAATGAAGGGGTTACTCTCTTCTGAATTGATCTACAACGTATCTCGGGTTTTCACTTTTATCTTCATTAGGTTTTTTTAAATATAGTTTATAATATTTCCTATGCGTTAAAAGGGGTAATAAACTGGGTACGGTCCTCGCAGGTTCTATAAGCGGGACCGTGGTTCACAGTTCACTGCTCACTGCGCCACAACCACCGAGCGAGCGAGTTACTTGCGCTTCGTCGCTTGCACGGCGCGAGACAAGCTCACTTAAAGCTTTGATGGTTCTAAACCAAGTTCTAAACCGAACAACAATTTGAGATTTTAAGTTAAAAAATCTAGCGATATGATCAAGACTCTAATAGGCTTTCAGTGACCGGTTTCAAATATATTATGTTAATCATCAAGATTCTATAAAATAATAATTCATGAAAAAATGTTATTTCATACGAGCTATAGATGTAAAAGTGAAGCAGTGAAACAACACCATTGGTAAAAAGCAATGTATAAACCTCATCACATCCTTTTTTGACTAAAACTTATTTCAGTGAATTATTCGGACAACTTTAGATTTCTAGCCACTCTAAAATTCATCATCATCACCATCATCAGCCTGAAGAAGTCCGCTGCTGAAACCAGGCCTCCGCTATACATTTCCAGGAAGAACAGCCTTCTGAGCCTTCTCGATCCACCGAGTTCTCGCGATCTTAATGCAAACAGTAGATTTTTATCATTTTCTATTTTATGGCTCTTTAGAATTAGGTGAGTATTAGTATCTAACTATTTTTCTATTTATCATAGGACATTTGATCTCTTTTGTTATTATTTTTCAAGATTTTATTATTTTGTTTTATGTAGGTCTCCTACATACATAAGTAAATTTTATATATTTTTATGTGTACATAGCTTTAAGTAACGTATTGGATATGTCTGTAATGTTACCTAAGATTTTTTGCAATAAACTAAACTTAACTAAACTAAACTTAATAATGTCGTCAGTCCATCGGGTGGGTGCGGGCATCCTACTATTTGTTTCTCGGCGTTCTAACACTAGTCCGTTCAAATTTCAAATTGAGATCATGCAAAGTCAGTGTTAGGTTAGATCAATGGTACGATAGTTATACTTACATGTCGGATGTGAGAGCAGATACTGCAGTGAGCATTAGGAAAAAGGCCCCGGCGCGTGCCACGGCGCATGACCAACCCATATTAGGACATCTGAAATTAGTGGAGAAACGTATTTTTGTGAGCAAACATATTTTTTACATCAAACCAATAAAAAATAAATTTGCAGGAAGGGCAACTTTTAACACTATACATATAAATATTTATAAAATGTAGGAAGATGATGATGATGTACATGCGCCTAGGGGAAGACCTAGGCGCATGTATCTCGATCGATCGCAGACGTTTTAGAGAAAGGTCAGGTTAGGAGCACCCTAAACCGACGAGCATGTATGAAGAATGTTATGAGAGTGAATGAAGCGAAAGAGGTGTGTCAGGATCGTAGCAAGTGGAAATCCGTGATCTCTGCCTACCCCCATGGGAATAAGGCGTGATTTTATGCATGTATGTATGCATAAAATGTTTAGGATCAAATATGTTTTATAGTTTGAATAAATATTTCGAACGATACAATTTCAAGTTTTATGCATAATTTAGTGTGTCTGTAGATAATGTTTTAACATTAAATCCCTTAAAAAAAAGAATAATGTAGGAGTGCACAATGAAAGTAGTACGTAGAATATTCAAGTGCTGTGAACCTCTTAAATGCAGATAGCTACGCTTGATAACATAAGCCGCGGGGATCCAGATAATCTTTTCCAGAGATAGAATTTTACATGTAGCGGGTAAGCCCGTGAACATCGTTTTCAGCAGGAAAGCAAATCCACTGGTGTGCTCTACTTTCTAATCTTATTAAGAGGATACGGCGTTGCATGTGTATTGTTGTTTTACGCTAGTATTTGAATGGTTAATCCAATCTTTGTTGTAGAAATAGAGTGAATATATATAAATATTTTAGACACAACACTATCTGGCCCCAAACTAAGCATAGCTTTTATAGGGACCGGATAGCTAGAATACTTATATAATAATTTTTTATAAATTCATACTCAGAATACAATATTACACCCAGACAGAGTACAAACATCTGTGTTCTCCACACAAATATATGTTCTCGGTGGGGATCGAGCACACGACCTATGGCGCAGAAGGCAGAACTACTACCAATTTAGCTGAGAGGCCAGTTGTATAATTTTATTGATAAGGTACATATTTTTGGTGAATTGTGCTCAAAAAAGGAAAATGTTTTGTTTTCGTTTTATATCTGTGTTGACTGACATTTTTGTGAATATTTTGAAAAAATAACTCTGTTAATAATTTAAGAACCTGATTGAAGTTATTTGAGTTATTATTTTGATTGTTTCTACTCTGTTTAATGAACCTGAAATTATTGTGTCCCCTCCATTGAAGTGTGAACTTAGATCCTATTAGACACTGTTTGATGAATATAATCGATGGCAATTTAAGTGGCTTTAAATTGCCTATTAATTAATCATAGTTATTGGCGAACAGCTGGCTTGAGTGTAAATTACAGTCAGGAAATAGCGACTATAGTATTAATACACTAGTCTAACCTAGTAACAAACGTTACTAGGTTATTTACACGACAAAACTTTGATGTATACAAGGTCTGTTATACATTGTACTTTGCGCAGTGCACCTATACAGTTCATATCATAAAAAGTATGACAAACTAATGATTCTTAGGCATTAGATCAAATGCTATTAACCCCGTTGATGTTGATTATTTTATTATTATGATTGTGTTTTTATTAATCTCAATTAACTTTATTTAGTTATGTAAATGCATTTTTTATTGTTTACTATGGTATAGTAGTAAGTTCCTACCAGGTACTAAGGATAGTCAATCTAAAACTTAAAAATACCTCTAAACTACGTTGTGGTCTGTTTTCACCCTGTACGTTTACTAGCTGTGCTGAAATTGCTTTCCCGAAGAAACTTTTATCTTTCTGAGAAAAAGAAAACTCTTGACACCTGTCCGGGGCTTCCAGTGCTCGTAGCTAACCGCAGCGGAATTTCTTGTATTCACTTAAAATAAACATGTGAGTAGAAGATATCTATATATATAAAACTCAAAGGTGACTGACTGACATAGTGATCTATCAACGCACAGCCCAAACCACTGGACGGATCGGGCTAAAATTTGACATGCAGGTAGATGTTATGACGTAGGCATCCGCTAAGAAAGGAAAATGGAAAATTATTTTCCAAAGAGGAGAAAAACGGGGAAAAATGGTTTAAAGAAAAATCAACGCACAGCCTAAACCGTTAGCCCCAGAAGCATGAAACTTAGAAGGTGTGTTCCTCTAATAGAGCAGAGGTGCACTAAGAAAGAAAATAGGAAAATTCTTTCCCAAAAAGAAGAAAAAACGGAAAATGATTTTAAGAAAAATCACAAAAAATAGCTTTATACGCAAAAAAAACTCATTAAAAATGTTCAGCTACCGCAGCATCTGGCACCAAGTTCGATTACACACAAAGGTTCACAAACAAACCGATGATAACCACTACGACAAAATCGCGGGAAACATCTATCATACTTAAACTAAACACTGCTGAAAAAAATCGGCTCCAACAGCACTCACCTTAAAATTCAAATACACTCTAAAGTACAAGCTCAAATCTATGGTAACTAGCAGTTGGTCATGTCAAATTAAAAAAATCTGATACGATTATACACCAACACGCATACGAAACCTCAAATTAGCCACTAATATAACATAAAATCACAAAAAATAGCTTTACAAAATACGAAAAAAAAAACATTAAAAAAATTTCAGCTACCGCAGCATTTGTCACCAGGTTTTAATACACACAAATGTTTACAAAAAAACCAATGATAACCACTAAGACAAAATCGCGGGAAACATCTATCATACTTAAACTAAACACTGCTGAAAAAAATCGGCTCCAACAGCACTCGCCTTCAAATTCAAATACACTCTAAAGTACAAGCTCAAAACTATAGTAAACAGCAGTTGGTCATGTCAAATTAAAAATCTGATTCGATTATACACCAACACCCATACGAAACCCCAAATTAGCCACTAATATAACATAAAATCACAAAAAATGGCTTTACAAAATACGAAAAAAAACATTTAAAAAAATTCAGCTACCGCAGCATTTGTCACCAGGTTTTAATACTTACACATAAATGTTTACAAAAAAACCGATGAACACCAATAAGATAAAATCGCGGGAAACATCTATCATACTTAAACTAAACACTGCTGAAAAAAATAGGCTCCAACAGCACTCGCCTTCAAATTCAAATACATTCTAAAGTACAAGCTCAAAACTATAGTAAACAGCAGTTGGTCATGTTAAATTAAAAATCTGATTCGATTATACACCAACACCCATACGAAACCCCAAATTAGCCACTAATATAACATAAAATCACAAAAAATGGCTTTACAAAATACGAAAAAATAAACATTAAAAAATTTTCAGCTACCGCAGCATTTGTCACCAGGTTTTAATACTTACACATAAATGTTTACAAAAAAACCGATGAACACCAATAAGATAAAATCGCGGGAAACATCTATCATACTTAAACTAAACACTGCTGAAAAAAATAGGCTCCAACAGCACTCGCCTTCAAATTCAAATACATTCTAAAGTACAAGCTCAAAACTATAGTAAACAGCAGTTGGTCATGTTAAATTAAAAATCTGATTCGATTATACACCAACACCCATACGAAACCCCAAATTAGCCACTAATATAACATAAAATCACAAAAAATGGCTTTACAAAATACGAAAAAATAAACATTAAAAAATTTTCAGCTACCGCAGCATTTGTCACCAGGTTTTAATACACACAAATGTTAACAAAAAAACCGATGATAACCACTAAGACAAAAACACGGAAAACATCTATCATACTTAAACTAAACACTGCTGAAAAAAATCGGCTCCAACAGCACTCGCCTTCAAATTCAAATACACTCTAAAGTACAAGCTCAAAACTATAGTAACCAGCAATTGGTCATGTCAAATAAAAAAAATCTGATTCGATTATACACCAACACGCATACGAAACCCCAAATTAGCCACTAATATAACATAAAATCACAAAATATGGCTTTACAAAATACGAAAAAATAAACATTAAAAAAATTTCAGCTACCGCAGCATTTGTCACCAGGTTTTAATACACACAAATGTTAACAAAAAAACCGATGATAACCACTAAGACAAAATCGCGGAAAATATCTATCATACTTAAACTAAACACTGCTGAAGTCCATGTCAAATAAAAAAAACAGATTCGATTATACACCAACGACGAATACGATAGCCCAAATTAGCCACTTCAACAAAATCACGAAAAAGAGCTTTACAAAATACGCAAAAAAAACATTAAAAAAATTTCAACTACCACAGCATCTGGCACCAGGTTCGATTACACACAAAGGTTCACAAAAAAACTGATGATAACCACTAAGACAAAATCGCGGGAAACATCTATAATACTTAAACTAAACACTGCTGAAAAAAATCAGCTACAACAGCACTCACCTTCAAATTCAAATACACTCTTAATTACAAGCTCAAAACAATGGTAACTAGCAGTTGGTCATAAAACTAAAAAAAACGAACTCAAATATCCACGCGGACGAAGTCGCGGGTATCAGCTAGTTTTATATAGATCTGGGATTCAAAGAAACTCTCCGAGGGGCAGAGATGAAATTGGTTCACTGGTTTGCGAGAAAAAGGAATAGGTACTGTAATAGAATGAGGTCCCTGAAAAAACAGCGACGACGACTAAATTTACGAGCTAAAATAGTATGTTACCTACAAGAAAAATGAGAAATTTCATGTTGGCAAGCAGGTAAGGTTAAACTTACAAGAGGGTTATAATTAGTTAATTTATTTAAAAGAAAACGAGTCACGATTCTTACTGACGTCGCTCAAATAATATAATTAGCATAATTATTACGAATGTTTCCGAACGAGTAAGTTTTCTGACCGCATGCAGGCGCAAAAGGCACATCTAGCGTGCGGCAAGGCCACACCTCCCTACATGCATATAATTTTTTTGCTTACATATTATGAGGAAAGCAGGTTACCAGCGCTTGTCTATATTTTGTTTTTATACACACAACACTGTCTAGGTCCAAACTAAGCAGAGTTTGTACTATGGGAACTAGGTAGGTACTAACTGATATAATACTTAAATACTTTTTTATGTAATACATTCATGATTACAATATAACACCCAAACAGAGAACAAACAATTTTATGTAACAAATATTTGTTCTCGGTGGGGATCGAACCCACGACCTACGGCGCAGAAGCTTGAGCTACTCCCAACTGAGCTGAAAGGCCAGTCAGTCTGTATTCTTCTTGCGTTTTTTTTATTGGAATCATCTTTTTGCAAAGTCAGTTACCACTATAAGGCCAAAGACAAGCCACAGACATAATACGGACTTTGATTCGAAAGAGTTGCACATCTCGTTACGCGCTGTGGAAAGACGCTTTTTTTGCTTTTTCACAGAAAATAAGAATGAGCACTCTTTGTACCAGCAAATGGTCAGACTGTCAGCATTCACCAGTTTTATTTTAATGTGAATGCAGCCTACTGTCGTTTGCTCTGGCATGGAATTGAACACGTGACCTACTTTCAAAAGTTGTTATGGTTATGACGTCAATGAAGATAGAGGACGCGGCACGAATAATTGATGTATGGCAGCAAACTTGCAATTTCGTTCTTGTTATCTTTACTATGGTGTACTGATTCAAACTAAACATTCTGATACACGAAAATGAGTAGCATTGTTCTTTCATTTATTTTATCTCACTGGCAAAAATTTACCCTCGAATGTCTTCCAAACCAAATAGTATATCTCTTTGATGTATCTTATAGTCGCAAAAGCGTTGCGATCTTTTCTCCAGCGCTGTCTGTTTTTTTTTTAATTAAGTCGTGTGCCCATTTCATAATCTATTTTATTTATTTCATAGATTATGAGTAGGAAAACTAAAACGCAAAATGTGTTTTACCAGTAGGTACGTACAGTACAGTATTTTTCAATTTCAAATTAACTAGTTACAGGCTCAAAACCACTAATTAGTTAGTCGTGTTAAATGTAAATGCTAAATGCTAATTGTGATTGCATGCCACAATGTTTATTCATTACGTAAAACCTATATCAGTTAGACAAATACCCTACTTACATAACCAAACACATTATCTATTGAAATATATTTTTTTACTTTTTGGTTTTTATTTCACTTAGGTACCTTCCTATACTTTTTCTGTTAACAAACTTTGAATATAAGTGTGATTTGAATTTTAAACATGAATCTTAATTTAGAATTGGTTGTCGGCACTTATTAATTGTTTGAAAAAGTATAACGCTTGGAGTAAAAATAGTTACACAGTAGGTACAAAACCAAACCGGTACGTCATATAACCTAAAAAAAGTTGAAAACACGACTGATTGTGTCAGGTGCACGAAAGAAGCCTTTTTGTGTGGTTATTCTTCTTCTTATCGTGTCACTGATTCCTCCAAACCAAGTGTGGTGAAAGGATTTTAAGTGCCCCTCGAAGAGGCTCTTTTTGTGCACTTGACACATATTTAGAAACTTTTTAGGTTGTGTGGTTAAAAAGAAATAGTGACACGACAGAGAAAAAGAAAAAAAAGACAGAACAATTGAGTATACGTTTACCTTTCTGCTGAGAGCAGAGTGTAGTCGGCATGGAGAGAAGATTTCAATCCACCCGTGGCTGTGGCCTCCGCCACAACATCTCGCTCTTAGTACCTGCAACAATAACATTTACACCTTTTATACAAGGTGCAGTTTTGAACCTACAAAACATTTCAGGAGGTTGTTATGAGACTCGTAAATAATCATATAACAATACGATACCAAGTCAATAATAAAATAATAAATATGGGAACCAGATAGCTGATATAATACTTGAATACATTTTTTTTTGTAAATACATACGTAGAATACAATATAACACCCAGTCAGAGAACAAACATTTATGTTCACCACACAAATATTTGTTCTCGGTGGGGATCGAACCCACGACCTACGGCGCAGAAGGCAGAACTACTACCAGCTGAGCTAGAGGTCAGTCATATATAATCAATAATACTTATTCTTTTCGATTTTTCAATTTTATTGTTTTTCAGAATAACTCTCTTAATAACTTATAGATTGGTTGCGTTTTAAAAAGGGGAGTTCACACTTACCGATTTCCGTAAATAAGAATAAAATGAAAAAAAAAATACCTGCCCATTTTATTGTTGATTCGGGTCGAGAATCACTAACATAATTACCTCCTAAAATGTTGATTCGGGTCGAGAATCACTAACATAATTACCTCCTAAAATGTTGATTCGGGTCGAGAATCACTAACATAATTACCTCCTAAAATGTTTTGCAGAACCAAAACTGTACCTTGTATTATATATGATATCATACCAACATGGGCCTTTCTGTGGTGCTTGAGACCGCGGTGTCTTCATAATTTATAGAAATAAGTTTTTGGTGATTTTACGCGAACAAAAACCGTCCAATTCCAAGTTTGTATTTTTAAGTTTATGACAAACACCAAAAAAATACATTAAATCTAAAAACATCAACAAATAACCTCTTGGTTTAAAAGGTTCTTTGACCAAGCTTTTCTAAATAGATTGAAAATACTTTACCAAGAGAGAACTTCTATCAAATTAAAACTATTCGTTCCCGCAGAAGCTTTAGCTCCGTTTCAATGCTCTACTTCTTTCCTTTTCGCATAATGAACTTGAACGCGATCGATATTGACATAGATTTTCCACTTGTATCTATACATTAATATACTCTTTGTTTGTTTTAGGGTGGATTTGAACACATCAGTTAGATAAATATATTTTCTCTACAAAAGGAAGAGATCTTGGCCCTTCTCTATGTATGGCTTGTAAAACAAAGGAAGCGTTACTATATAGAAAAATCACCCTTACATTATAAAACACGCCCAAAGTTTCAAAATGTTCGTTTCTCTCAAAATAACGAACTTATAGTCAACTCTAGTCTGCTATCCCTAAACCAAATAAGGCACCAATTATAATTACCACGGCCGGTGCTTATTAAGATAATTAGTATAATTTTAATAGACCATTAAAGTAATAAATTGTACCTCCGCTGTAAATTTATGAATTCTTTGTTAAAATTAAATACTCGTAGTTCGTCGTGCCACCTGGAGATGGCGCCTCTATGTCCTTGCAGACTTTACACGAATGGATCATTAATGTGCCTAATTATAATAATTATAAAGATACAGCATGATGCAATCCATTTTTCCTTAGTGACTTCTCATTTTTATCAAACATCTTCTAAAATACTTTTTTATCATTGCGTTTCTATCACAACTTCATAATTTAACCTTTTTCACTGTTATTTAATAAAAACTGGAGTACAAAAAGTATTCACCTCCTGCCTGACTAAATAATCGGCGCGGAACGCGTGAAATATGTCTTTAATTCTGTTCTCGTTTAAATACAAATGGGATACGTTCCAGCAATGAACACCCTTTTTTTGTCGTACCAAGTTTAATTTAATCAACAAACACTGTATGTGAGTTTGAGTCATCTCTAGTAAAAGTAACCGAGAAAACTCGAACCTAAAAATTGTACTAATATTATAACCAAAAATGTTATTAGTGGTGACAAATTACTACTGCTACATTTAATTTCATGTGGTGTGCACAATGGTATTTTCTATCAATCTATTTACACTATAGAGCACTACCAACTCCTTTAATGTTGTGATAGTATAAAATAAACATCAGAATATTAACTGCATCTGTTTCAATGATATATGAATAACCTTGTTTATACCTTTGTTTCGTGAAAACGTTTGAAAGAAAAAAGTGTGTTGCGGGAAAACCACGGCATAAGGCGATTATGCTAATATCAGATTTGTTTGCGAGGTCTTGAAGGAAATCACAACAGAAAAAATTAAATTCAATGACTTTCACTTGACTTGTTTTTTTCCATTTAACTTTGTCTTTTCATAAAATACTTAATTTGATCATTGGTGTTGTTTATTCATCATGCCAGATCTAAAAAACATGATTTGATAGCTTATGAGAGCAGCATGAGAATAATGCTTATGTTCCAATGACGTAGCCTAAGTAGCGGGGAACAAGACCTCTACAATCACTTAGGCCCGTATTCAGAAACAGTGCTTGAGTCTGAGTCGAGTCTCAAGCTCAAGCTTTGCTGGCACAAAGAATGCTCAAGTCAAAAAATCTATGCTTGAGAGTGCTTAAGGCTCGTCTCAGACTCAGAAACAGTGCTTGAGTCTGAGTCGAGTCTCAAGCTCAAGCTTTGCTGGCACAAAGAATGCTCAAGCTATAAAATCTATGCTTGAGAGTGCTTAAGGCTCGTCTCAGACTCAGAAACAGTGCTTGAGTCTGAGTCGAGTCTCAAGCTCAAGCTTTGCTGGCACAAAGAATGCTCAAGTCAAAAAATCTATGCTTGAGAGTGCTTAAGGCTCGTCTCAGACTCAATGGTAGTCTTTGTCCTATAATTTCAAGTAACAAGCGTTTTTTGTTGCTTTCTGTAATAGCAACAAAAAAAGGTGTATCCTGTATTTTGTGCTTATATTACATTAATAGCAAGACCAAAACATCAATGTGAATAATAAATTCTATCCTCGGGGGGGCGTCTCGAATAAACTTTCGATTGTTCGGCAATATTCTAGAGGTACAGTAGGGCCTTAGAGACCGCGTTCTACTTTCGGTAAAATTATCGTCTAACAGTTTATTGGAAGCTTCAGAACTACGTGTCAAAATTATGGTTGAAGTAATTTAATAGCAAAATTAAGCGTCTACCCATAGGATCTGTGGGTTGACCCAATAATGGGTCTATGGGCAATTTGATGTAAAGTATTTAAGACACCCATACCATTTGTTCTAAGCCACAACCTGTCCTATTTCATCAAGCATTCAATAATCATTTATGCCATAGTAGACAATCAATATTAATGCAAAAGTTTGTTATACTCATAGGAAGGCCGTTTAACCTAACAATTGCTAAGCATCTGCAAATAAATATGTTTTCTTTCTTTCATGTAAATCTATCCCGAAAAAAAAATCCCAGTTTCAGCTGGCCTACCATGAGCTTCATATGGTTATGGTTATGGCTGTCAAAATTGTGTCAACAGCGTCAACAAATTCAAACCCAAGAAGAAAATGAATGTGTGGGTCAGCCTATCTATACACAATTTGACAGCCATAGCCATAACCATATGGAGCTCGTGGTAGCCCTGTAGTACTTCATCAATAATTTTAAATTGATTGTTTTATCTAAATCCTTGCTGTAAATGCATGTATACTAATCTCTGAAAACCGAATCTAAAAAGAAACCCCTCGTGAGATACAACCCAGAGGAGGTTACACGAATCAGCGTTCTCAACATAACTTTGAAATATACCCAGGATTTAATATGAATACTTTATTTGATCACGCTTCACTACAAAAACGTGAGCGTAATAAACTACCAATATAATAAATTACTTTTGAAGTATGTGTAATATTAACAGCTGTACAATATAACCAAATTGGTACTTTGTAACCTTGGTATTCAAATAGTTGTTTTGGAAAGGGAAATAAAAGCGTTAGGAAGGCACATAAGTTAGTAAATATAATAACTTTTGAAAACGTCAAATTCAACCCAACCCAACACAAACGGCAAACGAGTAGAATTTAATTGTTTTCTCGTGTGTATTTTTTGATTTTCCAATTCTTTAATGAGATTTTGTCAAACGTTTTCGAACATGGCCTCAGTACCGTGAGCTGAAAACAGTGAGCGAAGTCTTAGCTAATTGTGGTCGTCATTGATGCAAATTAAGGCTATTGTTTCTAGGCTTATCAGCTACGCCGCTAATGCAATTACGTAGCAAAAGCGGGCCAAAGCCACGGCGTAGCTCGTAGACCGTCTACGAGGCTACGTGGGAACCAGTGATTTGATTTGGTTACGCTACGTGAATCTGTAGATGAACTATAAACATGCTACGTGAAAATGCTTCGACCTTGTTCATACTTCCTTTTCTTGCGTACTCACTGACTATCATCATCATTTCAGTCGTAGGATGTCTACTGCCTTCCGAAACAGATTGCAGCCAAGGAGGTTGGAAAAGTTCCGATTGAGAAAAACTCCCATGACAACCGATGACACCGATGACATTTTTTCTATACTTGAAGTTTTTTTAATCGAGTCTGAATAAAAAAACTTCGAGTATGACCCACTTGATATCTCTATCTATTGAAGCACGCGTTGGCTTTCGTCAAATCAGGGCAGTTTTTGGGGTTCCGTAGCCAAATGGCAAAAACGGAACCTTTATAGATTCGTCATATCTGTCTGTCCGTCCGTATAACACAGCCACTTTTTTTAAAAACTATAAAAGCTATACTGATGAAACTTGGTACTCCGTAAACCGCATTAAGATTATCACATAAAAATAGAAAAAAAACCACAAATTTCGAAGATCCCCTAATACTCAAAACTAAAACTCCTTTTTTTTCATTAAACCCGTAGGTACGTGCGGGTATATCTATGGATAGGTTTTTAAAAATGATGTTGAGGTTTCTAATAAGGTTTTTTTCTAATCTGAATAGTTTGCGCGAGAGACACTTCCAAAGTGATAAATACTATGTAAACTTCCAACGATATTTGGTTTGAACGAGATCTAGTAAGTAGTTTTTTTTTATACGTCATAAATCGTAAACTGCAAGTTACCTTTCGACGAACTAAAAGAACAATGATACATATTATGTTACTTGTCACTACGGAACCCTTCATGGCCGAGTCCGACTCGCACTTGGCCACTTTTTTTTACTACGTGGAGTTTTGTTTTCTCAGTGCACTGTACAACTTATTTAGGCAACAAAATGTACCTAGGGTTTCCAAAAATATATCGAATTTGGTATCAATGATGAATTTATCTTGGCACAATCATCTCGTTTGGCTCTCAGCCAAAAACGTGCGGCAAGCATCTGCTCTGCAGGTATTTATGCATAAATAAAAGTACTTTACAGTGCATCTTTTAATATTATGAGACTGACGTGCTTGGACTGAAATCAATGCTTAGCTTTAACCAGGGTCTGCCTACTAACCATCTACATACTCAGGGTCTGCATACTATAAAAAGACAGGAATGATTTTTTGTCTAAATAAATAAGGGAAACCTGAATGCAACGCTAAGTTTCAAAGTTAATAGCAAAGCCCAGTCATAAGATTTATTTTCAATAATATCAATAAACGAAACTTAAGCTCAATGTATGGATAAGTTTGTATAACGCGTTACTTCGGGCTTTCCACCAATTTATAATGTAACTGGTTTTATAAATAGCACCATCACATACTTTCAGGTTCAAGAGCAATCCAGCGCTACTTTGCCTCGGCCATAAAGCGACCTTGATGTTATTACTAAAACCAGTGTCAATCGGAAGCGTTCCCAAGACGCTGGCTTCTTTTTCTTATCTTGCCTCTGATTCTTTTGTACCTAGTGTGGTGAAAGAATTGAAGTGCGTTTTAAAGAGGTTCTTTCCGTGCATTTGATGCATTTTTTTGAACTTTTTAGGTTCTACGACATGCCGGTTTCCTCACGATATTTTCCATCACCGTCTGAGAGGCCTGGACTAGTGTATATACATTTTTGGACAGAAAAACTCATTAGTACACGACTGGATTTGAACTCAAGACCTTAGGATCGGAAGGCAGGGCCGCTACTACTAGGCTACCAGTGCTCTCGTAGACGCTGCGCTGGCTAATTGATTCTGACTCATTCTGTTTTCAATTGTATTCTGTCTATGTGGTGGTTTCACTATTTGGCACATAAATACTAGGCCAAATAAGGACAATCTATCTATATCACAGTATACATGTGTGTTTACATGAGGTATTTTGTCTCTTAGGTTTCCTCAAATATTTCAAATAAAAAAGATTAGAACTAACAATGTTTTGGTACAAATCAGTACTTTGTGCGCATAATATCAATGTTTGTACGAAATAGAAAAAATAAGTACTGAACGTATAACAATTTTCGATATCTTTGTACAAATTGGGAATTGTACAAACAGCCCAGGAACGATAAACAACATCACTCAAGAATAGATTGTTTATTTCTGAT
This sequence comes from Thera britannica, assembly GCA_939531255.2. Classification (NCBI taxonomy): domain Eukaryota; kingdom Metazoa; phylum Arthropoda; class Insecta; order Lepidoptera; family Geometridae; genus Thera; species Thera britannica. The sequence continues at coordinate 18,883,117 of OW618036.2, read as the reverse complement.
AGCGGTTTCCCGGATATAGTGAAAGTGCTCGTAAAAAGAAAACCCAGAAAAGTGCGAGACTTTCGCTCAGTTGGTGGGGGAATAATACCTTTTTTAATAGTCATAGTTTTGCCATATTATCAGAAATTGACTAATCTATATGTATTTGTAGTCCAAAACGTCGGAGATCGGATTAAGGGAGGTCAAATGGAGTTGGGCAGGCCACATTGCTAGACGTGGTGATGACAGGTGATGCATGACAACAACCGAATGGTGGCCATCATGCATCACCCAGCAGTAGACGATGTCGGACAATGAATGATAATGGCTTTATCTACAATAAATTATAGTTTAAAAAACTAAAAAAATAAACGCTTTTATAACTAATTGAACTAAAAAGTTAAAAATAAAACTGTAATAATCAATTGAAAAATTTATATTATTGTACAAAAAAGCGTGGGGTGCTTTTTATAATAACTTCAGATATAATAAACTATGGCAAAAATTTCAGAATCGTTCTTCCTGCAAAATATGATTAAGTACGTCTTGTGTCCAGTAGACTTCTTGAGGCTGATGACGATGATGCTGGTAAAAGAAAATACTTAGAATTTTTTATTAGGCATACGAATTATAATAAGCATCCGGTAAAATATATCAGAGTACAGAATTCCACGCTTTGACTGTCTGCATAATAAAAGTATGCAGCAATAAGCAAGCAACGTATAACAAAGCGCAACAAGGTCAATTGCTTTGATTAATCAAAGATCAATTGTTCCATTTACGCTACGAACCAAGCAGCAAAAATACTGCGTCCACAAAAATCTTTTCACAGTTCACGTTTGACTATTTCCGGTGATTACGCCGATTACCGGCATCCCGACATTAGTCGGATACGGGCTGGTACATCCACGATCACAAGCTAATGGCTTTTAGAACTTAAACAATAAAACAAAATATGTTTTGGCTATTGCGTAACATTTTCACAGCACTATTTATCCATAAGCAAAGCGAAACTATGAACACAATACTTTCGACAGAATTCGGGGGAAATATAATTTCATATTTTTTATTTTTAACCGACTTCCAATCAAAAAGGAGGAGGTTCTCAATTCGGTTGTATGTTTTTATTTTTTTTAATTTTTTTTTTAATTTTTTTTTTTATTTTTTTTTTTAATGTTTGTTACCGCATAACTTCGTCATTTGTGAGCCGATTTGAAAAATTATTTTTTTATCTGAAAGGTACTGCTTCCAGATTGGTCCCATTTTAATTTTATTAAAATCGGTGTTGCCATTTTTTTTAAAATAATTTTTTTAATGTTTGTAACTGCATGCCTCCGTCATTTATGAACCGATTTAGAAAATTATTTTTTTATTTGGAAGGTTATTCATACGTCCAGATTGTCCCAAACAAATTTGATTAAAATCGGTTTAGCCGTTTGACAATGAAGTCGGTTTCTCAAGTTTTTTAAACTTAAATTATAAGAAGTTATGTCAGACAGTGGTCACGTCTCTCCGACTGCTTGTATTAGTTAAATAAAATGAACATTCTATATGCTTAAAAGATGCATGCGGTATACATATAAGATAAGAAAACACCGTCAAGCCTGGGCTCGGAGAAGCCACACAGCAGGCCCATAACACCTTCTTTGAAACTCTCTTCCCTTCCATATAAATTTTGTTGAAACGGCATCTTATTTTGATGTTGGTTGTACCTTTCAGCCACGTCCGGTCACGTCAGCCGGGCTAATCCCGCTGCAACCGGATTCGGACCGGGATTCCACGCCACATCACTTATGTCGGCCCCTTTTATCCCTCGAGTACCATAGTAGGCTGTACCTAAGTACTTTATGTTCAACTTACGAGTACCATTGTTTTTCACGGGTTTATGAGTTTATGCTTTGTTATTGGTTAGATCGAAAAACTTGTGGATCAAGTTTATGTATGTATTTGAAGTCCTTTTAGATCGGTATAATTGCCTGTTATTTTTATTTTCTTAGATCTCCATGTCACCTTTGTATTATTTTATAGTACGTGGTATAGCGCAATCGTCCAATGGAACATGATTCTGTAATGATAATATGCTAATGATTTTTATTTATTTAACTGAAACTGAATCCTACTGAATAGTTTATGGACATTATTTCAGTTAGAATGTAGGCAAATACAAGACAAAAAAGTACATGTGCCAATTTGAACAGTCTCAAAAACTAGGTAAGTGAGTTTTGGCAAAGTTTTACATTTTAAAACACAAAGTAAATCTATGCAAATTCTATGTAAGCGTAACATCCATGTTTTTAACAAACCATCTGCAGTAAATTTATGGCGTGAGCTACTCGGTATTTGCATTCACTCCGACTGTGTCGGTAAAACTGGCGTATTTTAAAATATTTTTAACGAGGCATAATATTTGGAGCGAAGTTTAGTACCTGTTACTTTATGACGACTTTAGTCATTTGCAAACTGCATCACGCCATGACCCTAAACTAGTATCACAAACTATTCACTTAAGGCTCGCGCACACCTAGTTCGCTGGCGGTAGCGATCAGTGAAACGCTGTCAAATATCGCTGTCAGATTTGAGATTTGACAGCGATATTTGACAGCGTTTCACTGATCGCTACCGCCAGCGAACTAGGTGTGCGCAGGCCTTTAGGAAGCCAGGTTTAGATTAGGAAGACTAGACGTTCACAAAACAAAAGAGAATATTACGTAGATATCAATCAAAAGAACCTTCATTTTACTATCTACGAAAGGCGTTTTGTTGAAAGAGTTTTATCGCTTTATTCACGTCATGATTGCCCCAAAACTTTGTTAGAGGTTTCTGCAAGAAGGCAATTACGACAGCTTATAATATGGTTCTGTCATGTTGTGAATGTGAGAACGTGACTATGTATTTTGCTAATTAATTGTCGAATTAGCTATAAGTAGAAAACGTTAGTTGAATTATACCTACTATTTATGCTAGATTTTTCTAGAAAAGCTTACACTTTACCGCATACAACTGGTATATTAACATATGGTAATAACATTACCAGTTGTTACAAGTTAGACTAAAAGAAGAATAATTGTTATTTCAAATCAAGAGCTAAACAGAACATCTTTTGAAACATATAGTTCGTAATTTATCAGCTGCGTCACAGGAGTATTGTTTTACTCGCGGTTTTTTTGTAACACGGACTAATAACATTTTCTTAACAGTTATTGCTGGAATTTACGTTAACAAATACTTTACAGTTAGTTCCACTTCACTGGGGGCTAAACCAGGCTCGCGAACTTCCTTCCCGATAATGTTGGCTCCTTGAATTTCAAAGTTCCTTGGTATAACTGAGACCAGACTTGAGATTCACTAAGTTTCACTTATCCAATCTTGATTTTCAACGTGTAAATTGGTTGATAACTAAAAGGATCAAAACAATTGCTATTGCGTTTGTTTCGGATATTAATACCATTTACTAATAATACCGACTTTGGTTTTGGTAAGTTTGGGGTGTATTTCAAAAAACATGCGAGCGTTTCACTTCCCGGGTCGTCAATTTTCAGAGTATTGGTCAGAAATAAAAATGACTTATTTAAAAAAAAAAGGCTTTTATTCACACTTTTCATGTTTCTATGAATAAAATAGCATGCATGTTTAAGTTTGATAAACATACAAAATAGTCCACTTACAACGAGACAGAACCTCAATGTTGCGGACGGGTACTTCTTAATGTGAGCTTTTCGACACTTTATAGGTATAATCATTAGTATGTAAGTACGTATACCAGATGCCAGTTTATTATGCACGGGTTTATAATTTGCACTAAAAGCCTTTTAAGCTAAAAGTTACAAATTAATGTACCTCACAGAAAACGTGGAAGAATAATTTAACTGCTGTACAAAACTTCAAGTCTGATAACTGGATAAAAACAGACAAAGAGCTATTATTTCTTATTTATTTCAACTTTGCTGGTGAAACAAAGTCCCGCGTTGGAACACATTTCATTTTGCCGCAGAGTATTAAGTAGATAACTAAAGCTAGAGATTATATAAAAGCAAAGTTTGAGAGAATACCTATACTGTTCTGAGGAAAATATCTTTTTGAGACAAAGTCCTGTAGATTCTATCTACTTACATTTACAGGTGCTATGTTAAGTACGGTTAAACTCCAGTTGTAAATGTAAGTTTGTTGTCCAATTACTTCATTATTGTAGACTACCCTCGTGCTGAACACAATAGGAGTAAAGTGCATGATATTAGATTCAGTGTCGAGCGGAAGTAAAACCAATATCGTAATATCTTGGAATTCTTTGTAGTCTACAACTCTGTTATATAAATACTCTATTGTATCTTGTAGAGAAAGCAATTTCTTGCAAAGGTAAATAATTGATTTACGAGCTGTACTGTTGGTTATAAAGCTGGTATCTTAATGATCCTCAGAACAATAACTTCTATTTCTTACCGTGACTTTGAAAGGCTTTAAAGTGCACCTCAAAAAGGCTCCTATCGAACATTTGACGCCCTGTTTCACTCATGTCATGCCCCAGTAATTTATGCCCTGCAGTTTGTGACAGAATTTCACAGCTTAGTCAGCCTAAAAAAAGCAAAAACCGAACCTGCGATCTCAGGATCGCGACGCTACTACCATTCGACCACTAGTGCTTTCTACATCACTTTCATAATATTACTACACTTATCATACCCTTTCTAGTCTACTTCCCTTACCGTAACTGTAAGCCTACTCCTGAACATGGCTTATGAAGGGTCAGCGTTTCATAAAGTGAGGACGCGACCAGCAAACCAAAGATTTGGAATCAATATCTACGTAGGGACAGCCAACATCACAAGTAATATGAAACTTCCATAATTTTCAAACTTCGTGATGCCGTAGCCGCAAGCAGAGTTTCTAAATTACATCACACTACCGGGTGCTTACCACTCTACTGTAGGTCCAATTAAGTACGGTACCTACTAGGTATTACAGTTACTTAACCAAGCACACACCCGTGGTTCCAATAGCTTAGTACCTAATAATACAAAGTCATCTATTGTGGTAACCATCACCTGTTACATATTTTTGTCTTATAGGTCACGCACGTTAGGAATGTGCTCGATGATTCATCGTTCTGCGTCCCTTAACTTCAGGCATACCTGTAATCTACCTTTTATAATAATTTGAAACCAAAAACACTTTTTATGTTGATTGTACGACGAGCTACCGTGAAATGAATTGGTATGCGAAACGGTACGTCTTCAGGCGCCATAAAATATTAGAATGGTTCATTAGATTGGTAATCTTCAATGTTGAATTTAAAACATGGCAGTAGATTGTGTAACACAAAAAAATATTTTCTGTACTTCTCATCATCATCCACTGTGGGGTATAGGCCTCTCTCTGTATGTGCCATCTGTTGACGGTCCTATGCTAATCAAATCCAGGTCTTGCCAGCGAAGTTTACCTAATCGTCAGCTCGTCTTGTCTATATAAAATGAAGAATTCTACTTTATTTCATAAATAAAACATTTGCATTGAAGAACGTTGTGCATGAGTTATCGGGATATCATAATAACAATTACGGGAACTCGTTGTTTCCTTAAAAGTCATAATAAAAAAAATATTGTGTACGATCCACACAATACTATCTGGCCCCAAACTAAGCAGAGCTTGTACTATGAGAACCAGATAGCTGATATAATACTTATGTAATTTTTTATTGTAAATATTTACCTAAAATACAACATAGCACCCAGAAAGAGAACAAATACGTATCAATGTTTAGTCATAAAATCACATCACGCAGCATCAGAATATAAAACGTTTCTTATATTTTTGTCATGGCCGGATTAACTTTACGCTAACGTAATCCAATTCAACGAAAAATATCGAAAATAAAGAGCAGGTATGAGCAACATTGTGTCTACGGACTGAGAAAATTGCTTCATACCGCCAACGGCCGCGGCCCCGCGGTGTGGGGAAAACATTTTTCAATATTGGAATGGACGGTAAAATAAGTGGATAACTCTTTCACCTACAGCTTCAGCAAATTATTCTTTGGTGTTCAGCGCACTTTTTAAAAAACATTTTGTTTTTGACTAGAGTTATGGCGTAATCAGTTAAGATGTAGGTACGTAGTAAGTTATTTATTGGTATAGATTTGTCGTAAAAACAAAATACAGTATGAGTAAAATGGCCAGTTTTCATGTGTCGTATCTAGTAGATAATAGGGGCTAAAATTTATTTATAATGCTTTTAGAAATCTGTATTAAAATAATAATGATTATTGAAGTAAGATAGAAGGATAGTCTATAATGTTTAAAATAAAAAGATATTTTACTTTATTTAATTTAAGAACAATGTAGTTGCTTTAAAATGATTAGATAAATAATGTTATATTTTATTATTATTTGTTCGAAGTTAATAACAATTTATTATATCAATAAATTGTTATTGGTAGTCAGAAGCTACGCAGAACGGATGACGATATTGCCGATAGGGGGCGCTGTCAATCAACTGTCATGTGGGTCGCCTGACTGAGGCTAGGCGAGGCGGTGGATTATTCTGGGCTTGAGACTCGAAGGAGGAGGTTATCGTTTCGTTCTGTGTACTGTCGATGTAATTCGGCTCTGAGTACACCCCTTGATTGTTAAGATAAGTACCTAGTTCTCTTTGTAGTTGATATATTTTTACTGTAAGGTAGTTTTGTGTTGAATAACGTGTCTAAAGCTATAATTTAGTTAAATAAAGTGTAAATTATAAAGACATTGATGTAATTAAACTATTTACTTACTATTTCATATTTTCTTTTTAATATAAAGTTACCCTGATCTAATACATGCTTGTAATATTATTTATTATAAAAAAAACGTTCGTTATTTATTACTTTTAAATTTGATTAATAATATTGAAGACATTAGGTACCTTACTGTATTCGATAATAACTTTGTAAAAGATAATAATATGCATTTTTAGTTTTTGACTATTTATTTGTAGGTTGCCGTATATAAAGTCAATTATGCATGCTAATAACAGTTATTTCAATGTACAACTTGAAAAATGTGTTCAATAAATATATTTAACCCCATGAATTGTAAAACGTAACCTTCACTTTAATAAGAATAAGCTACTATTATCACTCATTCCTACAGTATTCTCCAAATGAAGAGAAAGAGCAAACAAAAAAGCTTTACTCGAGATTTCATTTCCCCTTAATTGGAACCATTTCTCGCCCTCGCTCTTACACCAAAGTGGCACTTCAAACTTTTTTCCTTCATAATACTTTCCTTCGTGTTTGGCTTTTCGCGCAGCGTAGATATTCTGAGCATTTGATAAATAATACTCGTTTAACTTTACATGAGGTTTATCGATATTTACATATTCATAACGCGACCTGACTTTCTGACTAAATGAGGTTTTGAAAACGAATGGCTGAGTGGATACCAGTTTTAATAACTATAAAATGTTAGTGCGCTAGCTGATGTAAATTGGTAGGTAGGCACGCAGTTGTTTTTGTATTCGTGTACTACTTGTATGCCATAGTTAATCAAATTAAACATGCTTAGCATGCATGCACAAAACATAAATAAATAATAAAATGCAAAGTATTTAAGCGCATTACGTTTTTGCTTCAACTAAAACTTATTACAGCTGAAACCATAAATTAACGTCTAAATATAGAAACCGCAACCGCAAAAAACTCGTAATAATTGACTATTCTTGATTAAATCTTCGTATTCTAAGTAGAAAATCATCTTATCCTCAATTTATATCAGCGATTGAAAACTCCTCAAACTGACAAGGAGGCACAATAGGTGAATAGGTGTTACCACCACTAATACCTAACTATTGGTTTGCCTCAAAGAGCCCACGTCATTTAAATTTTCTTAAGTATCAAATATGGATACGAGGATACTAGTGTCTCATGCTGTGACGAATTTAACGAATCGTGAATAATTTTGTAATGACATCATAAAACGAGATGTAAGTAAGATTATGAGATAGGATACTCACAGAGCTTGCGTTTTCAAAAACCGATGCCAAGCGATGATAAAGAGATATCAACGAACGTCTTTACGCTAAGTTACTTACCTGTTTACTACATATTTTGTTTGTTCGTTTGATGTATCTGTGAAGCAAATATTGTTGAAACTGACTTTCAGCAGTTTCTTGTTTAATTGCCTTCACTCGGTCAGTCATCGTTAACGGCCTTAATGAGTGCCTCTGTTGAGGGCAAGGTTATCAACTGGCTATCTTGGGAACAGTTTATGAGACATCATATTTTAATTTTTAAACGACATTCACTCCAAATAAGTACTGTATTAATAATAAGCAACCATCATCATCATAATAAGCAATACACCTTCATAAATATTGCACAACTACAACCCACACAACTCTATCTAGCCTATGGGAACCAGATAGCTGATAATTATAATCTTTATAAGAATACTTTTTTGTAAATACATGCTTAGAATACAATATAACACCAAGTACTACCAACTGAGCTGAGAGAAAGAGAGAAAGAAATGAAGTAACCACAAAGCACGTATAGGCTAACAGCTGATAGAGAATAAAAGACTTCGCATTATATCTGCGGCATCGTTGTTATAATATGTAGGTATAGGTACAAAATATATAAAAAGTAGGTAAAGGCAGTTTCAGAGCCTTTGTGTGTCTCCAGTAGGTATCTAGTCTAGTGTGGCCGGTAAAAGAAAACTCATATTTGTCGAGTGATTTTAAAATGGAACGATCTTTTACTCCGAAACATGGCAACCAAGGAGGTAACCTATGAAAAGTTTTATTTAAATTTCAAACTGGGTTGTACAATTAAATGCTGTTTCTTAAAAAAATTAACACTTTAACTCGTGAAAAATTTACATTGATCGTTGTTTGTCGTAATAGGCATGAAGACAGTAATCACGTACCGCCAAAATATTTATCTGATCTAATGAAAAAGGATTCAAAGATTTTGATATATGTATTTATGTCGAGATTAATAATTAATTTGTTAAAATGAATCTACAAAATACAACTATCCGCCATGATGGCTCAAACACCGGTCAGAGCGAATTACGTCACGTTTTCGTAAACGTCATTCCGATTTAGTACAAAAGCACCAATGTTTACTGTTGATATACTATAACCGTGACGTAATAACAGACGCCATGACACCAACGAGCGTTTTGGCGTGAATTTGAAAATTCAAATTTAAATGTGCTTTTATTGCACAAAAACCTTAGTTTTCTACAGAAATATGATATATTTTAGACATAATAGATACTTCTGAAAATGATAGAAGAGATTTTGAAAATTAGTCGTCAGGCCTATTGTATTTGACAAAATGATTCAAGTAACAATACTTATTTTCAATTTCCTCGCGTTATTTGAGAAAAGTATTATTTTATGCAAGCCTTGTCCACAACTAGGCAATGATCTATCTATCTATCTAAGGCATGCTTGCCGAAGTCGAAGCCGAAATTCGCAACAGCATCATAACTAAGACCCACATAATACATGTATTCAAAATTGTGTGATTAAACTGATTGAGGAAATTGAACCACTTGATATGATTCAGCTAAATTGCGAATCCGGTGGCTCTTGAATGAACTTAACAAGCTATCACCACCTACTTCAGGAGTCCAGACATTTTAGTGCTCGCTTCCAAATGTTCTAGAAATAACTAAAGGTCGCAGTCAAGTTCACTGACCGTATTGTGGCAGTACTTAACTACAAGGAGGTACCACATGGTCGCTATTGATCCAGCGCAAAACTGTCGTGTTCATTCAATGGCTGGGTTGAATTCAGAAACCTTTTTGCTGCTAGAGTGACTAAATAGAGCTACGTTTATATTGTGAGTATTATGAATATTCGTTTTTAAATAAAGTAGGTAGGTACAGTAAGAAAAGTAAAATAAATGAAAAAATCAATGAACAAAGCAGAGGTACAACAAAGCCAAGCCGACAAAATGAAAAAAAAACACGTTTTTGATAGGTCCATTCTAGGTATTTGCACCACGGTAGCGTATAAACACAAGCCTACAGTAGGCCTATTACCACAAGCTCTGTCTGGTTCTGTCTCTGGCATTGGTTTTGAGTCTGTGATGAGTGTTCATATAAATAAATCCTACGTCAAAACGTCACACACACAGTCTAATACACTGGTGAACACTCACACAGACTCAAAACCAGAGCCCGAGACAGAGCTAGACCGAGCATGTTGTAGGCCTACAGGTTGTGATATAATATTCCTGTAAGTGGAAGTTCACGCTCTGTTGTCAGGTAATGCTGTCTATGTTTTCAGAATAAACTTTTTTTGACGTAGTACATTGTGCAATTGTCGCGGCAACCGTCGGAGGAGTAATCAATCAAACTCGATGCGCATGTTGACAGCACAATCCAGATTAATTGAGACTTCAAAGGGCCGACATTGCTGCAGACTACCGCCGCCCGACGGCTACGTGACCTTCAACTATATCATTCTTTGTATCCGCCTTTTTGTTGTAAGTCCAATAAACACAATTATCCGCATTTATTAATAGTTCACTACTTCCATCAAAATATAATTTACAAGTTTAATCCGCTGCACTAGAATGTATCCAAATTGTAAAATTCAGGGTAGTGTCGTATTACAATGGACATTAACAGTTATTACTGGAAAAAAGGGAACTTTTTAACCGCTTTCATTATTTTAAAGTTGTAACTCTCCAAATGCACTTTGTTATGCTGCAACACAAAATTGAAAGTTAGAATTGAGAACACACACACACACATTCCAGAATATTTTTTAAAACGATTATGTCAACTGTTTACTGTACCTACTGTCTGTACGTGTAACATGTGTGTCCATGTAAAAGAGAGCCAACGAGTGAATTTCTTTTATGTAAATATAATGTCTTCGTAAGAGTGTAGTGAGCGAGTGTGAGTATCAGACTGCGCCAAAGTGTCTACGTCCGGCGATCAATGTGATCTAGTCTTGCTATCACATAACCAAATTAAATAGCTAGACTTTATATAGACCAGTCAACATTTTTATGAATATTTCGGCCGAGATTTATGATTTTACGTATCATTAATCAACTTCTGGGATTTGGGTCCGATTTTTAAAGGAAAGTTCCAACCGGTGCCATTTGTTTATTTTATAAGAAAAAGCAGTGATGGCTGTTCTAAATTAAATCTTTCCTTGTTATATAAAAAATAAATAAACATAGAGCTAGTTGATTCCTGACTCCTCTCAGAAAATCCTATTTTTGTCAGCAAGACAACCTACCCTAAAAATTGCACCACCGACGCGTATTCGCCATTCGAAAGCGATAGCGGTGATCTTTGTATAGTGGGCAAGCACAACTCCTTTTTTCTGTTTTCACTATCGCTGTAAGGAACATTACTGACTCACAGGCGGTTATAATATAAAAATAGAAACTTACAGTTGAAGATTTAAAACATTATTGAGGAAGTAATAGTTTAAGCACCCGTTCATGCATAAGTTGAGTTTTAAATCTCGACTTATACATGAATGGGTGTAAATAAAAGTGTAAACCATATTATTGAAACAAGTGAAGGCACAAACAGATGGCCCACGTCATGTTGAGCAGTTGCCGCTGTCTACAATAATTGCATCATTGTACCAGAGAATTGAAAAAAAACATAATCGGGATAGAGATCACATTTGTTCAGAAAGTCAAATATCAAACCACACATTAATTTCCAATAAAGCAGAAAAGCGAACGCCTCTTGTCAGATAATGTGTTTTTTAGTTATGTATCAATTTCAGAGTGTTCTGAAACGATATTTTAACATTATTGGGAAAATATGCAAATGAGAATTTTGTACGGCAAGTGACCCTATCATGGCCTTTTACGCTTGCTAAAACAAAGAGGGTGTTCACTCTTCCGGAATAGGTCTTTTTTGGGCCCTTGTTTCATGTTAGATATCTTTGGCAGAAACGTTTTTATACCTGCATGTCCAAAGCAATTTTGACTGGACTGTAGACCATTGTTAATAGTGCCAGTTCCACATATTCCTATTAATCTATCCCTACTGGTAGGGAAGAAAGGTTTTTTCCACGCAGTAAGTCGGTTTAGCAAAACTGTGTATGACAAACCTGAGATCTGGGGTACTTAAATTGAAATAAAAGTAGGTACCTACGAAATTGTGCTAATGAGTATTTTCCTGCAGTTATATACTTATTGATGTTGCGAAAAAACAATTTGAACCTTTTTACAATACCATTTTTACAGCCCCAAACTTCGAACTCCCTACCGGCGTCAGTATTTCCGGAACGTTTCAAATTACGAATTTTCAAGACTAGAGTGAACAGGTGGATTATGGCTAAGCATACTCCAGCTTAGGCTGCATCCTCACTTTCCATCAGGTGTGATGGCAGCCAAATACTTAGCGATCTATATAATGAAAATAAGCAAATTGAATGGGACACAGATAACTGATAGAGTACCGTTTTTTGTAATACCTTCTATGACATTTTTCTAGATCAGGGTCAATCATAAATGACTCTATTCAGGCAGGTACTAATGTTTACGCCAAGGAGCGTATTTTAGTCTTCCACAAAGGCGGTAGTCATCTGTCAGACGAGTCTCCAACGAGCCACTACGGCGCCCTCAAGCTCTTTAGCCCACGCCACTTTACAGACGCCTTATCTTTGTTTGGAGTGCTCTCATCTCGAAACTTTTGTTTGTCCGCCTTAACTACGTTCTCATAGGCTAACGTAAAGTTTATAACGCCCCTTGAAAAATAATAAATAAATATTGTAGACAATCCACACAACACTATCTAGCCCCAAACTAAGCAGAGCTTGTACTATGGGATCAAGGTAGCTAATATTATAATACATGTAAACATATTTTTATTGTAATAACATTCTTAGAATACAATAGACTGAGAACAAACTTCTGTGTTCACAACACAAATATTTGTTCTCAGTCGGGATTGAACCCACGACCTACGGTGCAGAAAAGGCAGAGCTACTACCAACTGAGTTGAGAGGCCTGTCAATATCCACCGAGGATTAATCAAACAAAAATAATATCGCAAATGGTAGGTACCTACTATGTACAATCTTCATACAATAAAATGAAATATCCATTCATTTACTGACTCATCATAAAACCTCAATAAAGAACAACTTTGGAAGTGGGTTGAAAAAAGGTGTCAAAGCTTATAATTATGGAGTTTATATTGGAGCTTCACGCGAACGAAATGGCGCGGAGTTTTACGAGTTTGGAATATCAACCAATACAATTATTGTTCATATATTTAATATAGTACACATCATAGTTAAAAATAAAATCCCATTCTGTATATAAATAGAGCAGCCTCCAGGGTTGGAAATGTAAAACAGAGGCATTTTTTGCTGAAATAATTTATTGGTCGCTCAGCTGAAAAGAATGGAGCTGAAAATATTTTGCTTTGTATCTGGAACGACTATTAGGCAAATAACCATGTTTAGTTCCAACTAATTTAGTTGTTTGTTCTATTTCGTAAATACATTGACCTTTTTCGCAGGCACATTGGGTTTTCATGTTTACTGAACTTTTATCAAATATTCATAGAGAAACTACAAGCCTCATTATAAATAAGCTACCAGAGTTGGTTAATAATTCAATGTGCGTATATTTTGTAATAGTCATGTCTACAAAGGAGAAGGAGTGTGTAAAGGGCTCGTGGGTTTCGTACGGTTTGTACTTCACCTAATTGGCCTATGAATTTTGTATGAGTTGGCATGCGTGACTGCTTCCATCAGATTCAATAAAACGCTGTTCAATATTCCAAATCTGCCGCCCACACATCTAGATAGGTAATAAGTGATTAATTATACAGGGTTATTCATTATTAGCTGCAAATACTCAGGAATTAGGTTCAACAAATAAAATAAATAATATTTATGAAATATTTTTTTTTAAATTTTGATTTAAGTTTTTGTATCAAAATTTTATTTTTATTAATTTCTATACGGCTATTGCATAATGATTGCCACGGAGAACAGGACAATGACCCACCCAGGTGGTGACTGAACGTAGAGTGTCGCTCACGCGCGCGGGCGCGGATCAAAGGTCAAAATAGGTCAGGCGCCAATGATTCCAAAGGATATTCTTTATCGATTTTCTCGGGATTTTCATAACCAAACTTAAAAAAAATCATTAAATAAATATTTTTTATTTTATTTGTTGAACCTAATTCCTGAGTATTTGCAGCTAATAATGAATAACCCTGTAGATGTTGATAAAGGTCTCTTTCACAGATCAGTGCTGTTCCTTATTTTTTTATTCCGGGACCTTTAAGATACGTTCGTACTATTAGATAATGTACCTAGTAAAGGTTGTCTGGAAGAAATCGCTTTAAAGCGATAAAACCGCCCATTGTACATTTATTGAACAGTGTTTAATGTGTTAAATTTTCTTTTTGTTAGTTTGTAAGGTGTACAATAAATAATTTTCTATCTCAAAGATTTTTATAATGTCCCAAAAGTTAAGAGCCGAGCGGGATTTGAACCCGCGACCTTCCCCTCGGTACGGGGCTGCGCTGACCACTGCGCCATCGGATCCTAATCACACTCGACGAATAACTCTTAGGGACTGTTCGGCTCTTAACTTTTGGGACATTATAAAAATCTTTGTGATTTCCTTAAGTGTAGTAAACACTATAAAAATTAATAAAAAAAATTCTATCTATCTATCTATCTACTATGATGATTCACAAGGCCACCATTTCGCAAGGCCTAAACTGTTTAGTCCTTCGGAATTCTTTCCTAGTCGATTTTGTCAGTTTTAACAATATGAGTCCAATAAAGTATATCGTAGAATATTAATGATTACAATTGCCCCTGAAAAACTTCTATAAGTTTGAAATACGACCTTGTTTCAAAACAGACAGATAGATCAATTATGCAAACAAAGCGTTCAATTTGATCGTTTATTACTGTTCTGAAATAAACTCTGATTGCTCTATTTATTTAACCTTAACTTTTTGATTTGTAGGATAATAGGAAAAGTAGCGCACTTAATAGCCCGTAATTATTTATTGTCTGTTCGGCTTTCTGTGTGAAATAAATGAAAATATCAGTAAATAAAGCAGAGATACAACAAAGCCAAGGTCTATACTTATATAAGATATTGCTTACTGGTATTATTAAATTATTATTGAATGTATGGATGTTGCTATATACATTCTAGGAATTTTAACCACGGTAGCGTAATTAGCACAAGCATACAGGGTGTAACATAATATCCCTATAAGCCCGTGGAGTGTTCCACACTTCATGGATAAGAACGCTGGTTCTACGAATTTATCAATTAAAAAAGTACCTATAGTTAATTTATGCCATACATCAAAAATTTAACAATATAAAAGTAACAATAACATAAAAGTTGGCCGCCACTCAGCATATGCTATAGAAGTGAGTATACTATAGCATATCATAGATAAAGCGCTTTAAAATTGAACTTTGTAATTTTGAATTTTTAACCATGAAATACTTTTTAAACTTTCCCCCAAAACGTCAGTACACTGTTACACGTTGTATTAACATAGCGTACGTAGCTTAATGCAATTGGATTGGCACTCGCACACATTCAACTGAATATTATACTGCTTTAATCAACTGTGGAATTGAGAACAGCCTGGGTTGCCAGATGAGGTTGTAAATCGTGTCAGATTTGTAACATTTTTATCAAATTAACCCCTTTGCAGATTAACAAAGGGATGAAAGCGTTATAAAGTTTGACCTGAATAAATCACAGTGGAATATAAAAATCAGTCGAGCCTGTTTCGAAAATGTAAATAACATCATATTGTGCTACAGGTACAGAATACTATAATGAAGCAAAAAAAAAAACTGGTGCCAACCAGTTAAATAAATAAATATTATGGACAATTCACACAACACTACCCAGCCCCAAACTAAGCAGAGCTTGTAATATGGGAACCAGATAGCTGATATAATACTTGAATACTTTTTTTTTTTGTAAATACATACTTAGAATACAATATAACACCCAGACAGAGAACAAACATTTATGTTCATCAGGCAAATATTTGTTATCGGTGGGGATCGAACCCACCACCACGGCATTAAGACACATTAAGGCACTAAGGCATTAAGGTACGGGGATTAAGGCACCGCAAAGTCAAACACTCGTATTTGTGTCGCATCGACGTAAGAATTTTCAGAAGAAAGCTGAAAGAGAAAAAAAAACAAACCGCCCCAAGGTCGATTGCAAATACAGAAGGAATATTCAAGAAGAATACAAGCTAAGTCATAAATTATGAATATTCTTGTTCCTGTTCATTTCTGTAACGGTAAAATAAAATATACCCTGATAAATATACCCTGATAAAAGTTTATTTCAAAATAGCTGCCGTATATTCCATAAGTATATATTATGTTTAGAAAGCTATAAAACAATCCAAATCAAGTCATTTTTTCAAACTAAGTAAGAAACGAGCATAATATATTGGTAGGATTTCAACATTTGAACGTTTGACCGTCGAAGTGAGACCATTGCGTCATCGATCCGTGCTTCACTCGGAGTAATTAGTCCTGCATTCACAATTTGTACATTTCAGCTTGCAGATTTTTTAGGGCATTGCGTAACTCGCCTAGTCTTGATTTAGGGTTTAATTTCATTTCATTATTTCGGAACAACGAGTAGTTGTAAATTTAATAAAGTAGGTGCTCAACGACGTTGTCTACTTAGTTGATTAACTTGTGGTTATGTACATTGTACAAGCAAGTATGTTAACTGTGAAGTTTGAATTTAATCTCTATCTGTAGAACTATATTTGCTTCTTGTTATCATAAAATGAAAGGAGGAAAATGATCCTTTTCATCCTTTGAAATGTTACGCACAGCCTTTTAGATAAAATGGGTTGGACGGCATTCACTCTGATACAACAAACATAGAAGGCAACAACCTCTTTATACCGTAAAGGCAAAAGGCTGAATAATTCTGGTACAAAGAAAGATCTTGATTTTTTAAGAACCAAGATTTTACTCAAGTTTTTCAAGAAATTTGCTTTGAGCTGAATTAAAACATACACAGATGACATGCAAATATAAAAATGTTTATTTGTGCAATTCTGTGTAGATTTTTATTTCCTATGCTTCTAACAAAATGGAGACTCCAAGCTCAGAATGTAATTTTTCATAATAAAAATCAGCAACTGTTTCCTTTGTTCCTGGACTTTTTTATGACAAACTCAGAGCACTATCCTATTTTTACTACCAACTCAAAAGCGTAGTATTAACGAATAAAGTGAACCATTTCAGTAACTAGGAATATTTGACCCTAAATAGTATTTTTTTCTGAAAAATGTGTTCTGACCCAAAATTCTACGCAGCGAGTGTCGCAGAAATATTATGATAGGTAAATGTATGCCAAGGCCGACAATAGAACGCATTAGCGACACCACAGCCAAGGACTTAAGCTACTAAAGCCACAACCACAGACTAACTTCAGTTTGTATTGCTTTACTTTCGGTCACCGACTTATGAAATATATACAAATTATGTAATAGTGGTTCTAATTTATATTCATCATGAAACCACTCATATGGATTAAACGGGTACTTATCAAATCAAATCAAATTATTTATTATATGCCACACAAATATTTACACAAGGATTAACTATAAACTTTTTATATACTTATTTATTGTTATAGTTTTAAAATAGATTGCCTACTACTATCTAATCCCAAATTAGGGAGAACTTGTACTTGGAAACCAGACGATATAATACGTTACTTATATCATAGACAAATATATTTATTCGTCCATGCTTATATGTATTTTTTTGTAAATACATATTTAGAATACAATAAACCACCCCGTCAGAGAACTAACGTCGGTGTTTACCACCCAAATATTTGTTCTCGGTGGGGATTGAACCCATGATCTACGGCGCAGAAGGCAGAACCACTACCAACTTCTAGTGCTAACAGTACATTCTCATCTTCATCTTGTACCAAATCTATCGATTGTAGTATGGTTTGTGCATTATACGTATACTATTAGCTTGAGCACTTCCAAGTAAGTGTTTTGTTAATCGATTAAAGGCCTGCGCACATCTAGTTGATGGCGATGGCGATCAGCTGAAACACTGTCAAATACCGCTGTCGTATTAGACATTGTTTAAGGTGATCGCCATCGCTTAGATGTGCGCAGGCCTTAAATGGACGCGAGCTACACCAATGACATCATAAAACTCAACTTAATTTGAAATACTAACCTAATTTAACCTAAGCGATTAATGGTTTCGACTTAGGTTATTTTATATACATTAGTAGATTATGGGAGTAATTTATCGACCATATTTTCACCGACTTTCAGAAGCCGAAGAAGAATACAAAGAAAGCAGTAGAAAAGTTGATACCTGTACAGTTTCCTACATCTACCAACTTGACAGTATTTTGTAAGGGAAGTATGACTTTCATGCTATTCAAATCTATTCTATTCATATTTAATCTATGAAAGTATTTCTAAAACTTCGTATATGCAAGCGCGACCAGAATAATGGAAGAGAATTCTTATTTTGCGAGAATAGCCTTTTCATGTCCAACTTCTGAAAGCAAGACTAGAACTAGGGCTACCAGGAGCTCCATTACTATGGCTGTTAAATAGTGTACAGGGCTTCTATTTTAGCAACACAAATCACTCAAGCAATTGCGTAAATCGTCGCCCTGATCGGCTGACCCAAACATTCATTTCTTCTTAGGTTTGAGGTAATATAGTTCATTGGATAAGAAAAAAATGAATACAGAGATGACGGCTGATAGAGGAGAATGTAAGAGGAGAACATGTTGTGCCGACCCCATATAAATATGGCATAAGGACAGGAAGAAGATACTAAGGTATTAGGTATAGTTATTATTCCATAAGCGTTACTTTTTATCCGTGAGTATTAATTTAACCTTTCAGAAAATATAGGACAGAAATCTACATGACAAAAGGGCTGAAAGACTAGGTCCCAAGAGGTTGTGCGCGAACAGACGTGCTGAATAATTTACATGGCAACACTTTGTGCCGAAGCCGTGGCAGTGAGAACTAGCCTTAACTGTACGGAAGGGAGCTCAATGTGACGCACGAGCGGACACTTTGAACGAATAACAAAGTCTGAAGATTTTTGCAAAATGTACACGTGTGCAAAATGAAATGTATGTCAGCAGTACTTATTCAGTAATACTTTCTTTATTGACAATGGAATTTTTTTTGCAAATAAATCTTCACATAATTTTGTTTGGCATGTGGATACTATTAAAATTGATGGATTAATATTGGTGTCTATTGATAAAAATCATGTTACACTAAACTAAATATGGAACTATTTTATTTTTCTCTTTGCATCTGCGATCAGTCATGTACATATTATGTAAGTGTTGAGGGACTTCGTGGGCTTTATATGGAAACCACAACTTGAAGAATATTTTTGGCAGCCTTCAGACTTACCAAGGCTGTTTATCTCTCTCTTGGTACGTAACCAAATCACCATTGCTGCCAGCCGCTCGCAGCAGTAAAAAAACATGAAAGAATAATGAATTGAAGAAACTTGAGATAGCACAGTTAATGTAAAATAACAGTCGGACAACGGAATGCCTAATAACATTTTCCCACCACAAGAGCATTGTTAAACCTCATATTTGTTTAACACAATCACATTCTGAGCCTAAGTAAATGTTGGGAACGTTAACAATTAAGAGGAATTATGAGGTAACCGCAAGGGTTTTCATTGTCCCAATTCCTGGAATTTGTCTGTTTTAAGACGAAAACAGGCTTCTTTAAGGTAATTATCTCGTTAGTTACTGATCTCAGTGTTCCCTATATTTAACATTGTTAAAGAATTAAGTTACAAGCAAGGAACTAATTGTAAATCACTTAAAAAAACACGAGACCCTCGGAGATAATTTATTCTGTACGTCTTCATTCAAAGTGGAATATTTTAATAATGTTGTGTTTATTCGTGTCTTTTAATTTTGTAGGAAATTATACCTTAGCCTTAATTGTTGGTCCTAGGTCGTGGGTTCAATTTCCACTGGAAACAAATATTTATTGTTTGGTGAACACAAATATTTTTTTCTATCTGGGTGTTTTTTTGTATTGACAAAAAAACCGCACATAAGTATCATAACATATCAGCTATCTGGTTTTCATCAAGTTTGAGGGTTTGCGGATTGTCCATAAGATTTATTTAATTATAAGAGTAATTAAAAATTTGAAAACCAAAATGGAAAAATATTAACTTTCAGACCAAATTGCTGAGCTAAGAAGGCCCGTATTCAGACACAATACTTTCTTGAGTCCGCGAGCTTCATCTATGCTTGAAGTCGATCGAACTTCAAGCATAGATGAAGCTCGACTCAGACTCAAGCACTTTTTCTGAATACGGGAAAAAGAGGGTTAGGTACTTCTCAAAGTTATTGAAAACATCTGGGATGCAAAGTTACTGCCGTTTTGGCCGCTGTTGAAATTAACATTGTTTTGCAATTTTCACTCCATGTTGATTTACTTCCCTTTGATGTGTTTCGCTTTATTTTAATTGGCCAACTTTCTGGTTGGTTCTTTCTTTTGTGATATGAGTCTTGACACAAGAAGTGAAGTTTAAAGTATTTAGCTGTGCCTACAGATAAGTATAATAATTTTATTTGGACTGTTTTTTCTATCTTCTCTAGCTAATCCTTGTTTTTCACAAGCCTAAAAAAGATATGGTTAGATTATCTGACTGATAAATATATCTGTGGGGTGATTGAGAATATTTTGCTGCAATCAAAACTAAGTCGCATCTGTAAATTTTGTATACTGATTTTGAAATTCGATTGCAATAAAACAAAAACAAAATCCATCTTTGACAAAGAACGATTGCAACAAGTTGCAATGTTGACGTAATAAACATGAGATAGCGAATAAGAACTTTACGGTGTAAATCTAGTGTAGCAACAGATAGATTCAGCCGAAAAAATGAATGCAACAAATCATATCAAAATCAAAAATTGTGTAATTGTATGTGTCTTTCATAAGCTTGCGCAATTTGATTACCATGTTGCTAGATTTACTACAAAGTTTTTCTAAATTCAAGTCGAAATTGTTAAGGAAATCGTAGGACTTCTACGGCGTAGAGACCCACTACACCGTAGAAGCCCTACGAGTTTTGCGATAATTATTTACGCTGCCGTAATACGTAACTTGATTCTCGATTTCGAGATTAATTTACTACTAGGTTACGTAATGGGTTAGGTCTCTGTAAATTTAATTAGAGGAGGAAGGATCAGGATCCTGTGCGTTCCAACATGGCTGGCGTTGGCGGCTGGTATTGTGGGCCACAGCGCTTTCAATTCCGATTCCACACATTCTTCGGCGGAAGAGGTTCTTTTTGTATATAAACGCATGGAGCCGCAGTTTGTGAGGGTCTTTTAAGCAAAAACTTAAATGCGTGTAGACGTTTGGATCAGCCAATCGTGCTAAAATTTGACGATAATGCCAAACCAAAATATGGCTACACTAAACGCATGGAGCCGCAGTTTGTGAATGATCTTTAAGGCAAAAACTTATTTTACTTATTGGTGACCCAATAAAGAGCTCTAAGGCCTCCATCATGATAAATTATGTCAACCGTTAAAACTAACAGCTTATCTGACTCTCCGGAATGGACCCATTCAAATGGTGACCACACAGACAGTTTCTGTTAGAAATGACTATGAAAACTACGTCACAATCTCTCTTATTTGTTCTAAGGAATATAATAATGTTCGTTCAAATGTAGTTTCCGTTGTTTATCCGACCTTGTAACAAGTTGCATGCATTAGTAACGTATAGCTTTAAAAATTATGAGCATTTTTAAACGGGACGACCTTACCTGAGCTCCTTGAGACTAAGCATAATGTTATAAGCAATGAATCTTAGAAATTACGCTTGTGACAGCCTTGATGTATTAATACCGTAGTATAGCAGCAGGTATAGTCCAGTATTAATTAACTCATTACTTAATTACCTACATGTTATAGCTGTGTTAGAGTTAATTTAATTGTAATGCTGTGATGAAAATTATAAAAAAGGGTATCCAATTGGTCTGTTCAATCGTTTTTTTTTCAAATAAATGGAAAAATTATGGTATGCGTTTTGACACAAAAGTATTACATATTAGCTATTTTTTTTGCTATACGTATTGAAGTTATTTTGGATTAAAACCCTGTACCGAAAACACGCCGATTGTTTCCGATCAAAACTGAGCGCGTGTGACGTCATTTAACCTGCAAGTGCAACGTGCTCATATGCATCTGGCGTGCAGCCGCCTTCAAGGATCGGCCACATTGCGGCAAGCTGATCGTGCAAACCATGTGGCGCCATCACCGTGGCAATGGTGATCGTGGATCATTTCGGACACAGCTGATGGTGTTGGTGTGAACGAGTGCTCTCATCACATGGTTGCAACGATCTGTTTGTCATCGCAGTTTGTCGCTTTTTGCCGTGGTGTGGACACATATTTACAAACTTAGGTACTTTTGCAGGGTTGCGTTGATTGGTAGCGTCGTCAGTCGCTTTGAAAGTGTGTTTCCGCCCTACGAAGCAACCGCCAAGAATGACGCGACGCGCGAAGGTAATCCGGCCGTGGTCGGTCTGGCCAACTTGGCAAGTACGCTTTGTTTAATTATATCAATCTATCCCATCGCATCGCCTTGTTATTATCTCTCTGATCTAGGCCGTCTGTACTTCCTGATTCAATTGTTTGTGAAATGAGTTTCGGAGTTTCTTGAGTCAGAATATTTTGTTGACCGAATAAACGGATGAAGATCTTAGGATGGGAATGCTAATAAGTATCTAATATGTAGCTGGGCCAAATCTCCCTAAACTAAGGATAAAATATGAAAAAAAACTGAAACTACACATTTTCTGTCTATTACAATCATATTAAATCATATTAATTATATTATTATTGTTTTTAAGTATTTTTTTAGACCATGTTTATACCTTATAATTTTTTATGGTGTACAATAAAGCTATATTCTATTATACAATCATAATATAGGAAAAATCCACTCACTGGCTCAACTCATCACGAATCTCCGAAACTACAGCCCTAGAGATCTGTAATTTGGCATTTGCACTCTTTGAGGAGTGCATAAATATTATACACAATATTATGTAGGCACACACTGAGAAATTGCTTAAGAAAATTCGAACCCCAAAGGGTTCAAAAGAGGTGATCAAGTTTATCTGAAAATCGCTTCCACTTAGTTCCACAATATTTGCGACAAGATGAACTTGAACCGAGACTGACCTCAAAGGATAACCCACAAGAGATAAGTAATTTACAGTCGACAGCTTGCTTAAGTGGTCACTTCGGATAACCAATCAGTGCTTTCGTCAGGAGTTAACCCTTTATAAATAGCCAATCCAAACAGATTTGTCTGGGAAAACTGATGATAATTGCGATTGGAGTGGCTGCGGTCAGCCTGGGCTTTGTTTAGTCGGATGCGGTCTGTTGATAGTATAGATTATTCCAGTTAATGAACTGTGAATAACGAATAGGTGATGTTATTTGTTGAAATTGTTATCAAGCTTCTAAAAAGCTTTTATCCAAAAACCAACGAGGTTTTCGTTGCTAGTTTTGCGGAGTTCTTGCTATTTTGTGCCAAGGTCTTCAGAGACAAGAAAAAATGTACTAGACATTGAAAAACTTCTGCACATATAAATCTTTCAAGTTTAAAAATCTTTGGTTCACGGCTAGATTGATCTCCACTACTTTAGAATCGTTATAACTAGACCATAATGTTCTGTTTGATAGCATTATCTACTTACCTAATAAACTCTAGGGTAATATTGCTGTCTGAATAAAAATTGCCTCGTAAAAAATGTGGTAGTGTATAATAAAATCCAACATTCATGGCGATTTTATTCTAGTTGATGTTGTTTGTTCCTTTCATTACTTAGACAAAAACAAATCCGTAAAAGAAAGAGTCAACATAGCAAAACTTATACAGCAAAGCTCAGGTGAACTCGGCAACACTGTCCCATAATCCAAAATGAATTTTAGTTTGAAGCATAAACTAAGACTATGAAATCAAAGTTAATAAAGTTAGATTGGGTGTAAAGTAGTATTACTACTGGCATTTCTGCATTTTACGGGTAAGTTCTGGAACTGGCTACTTATGCTACCTGAAAAATACGACCCCGAATTTTATGGCGATTTATGACCTAAAGACCGAGAATGACATGACCAGAGAAACCAGTCTGGACGGAAACTTTCAGAAAAATATGTAAGTATATTGTATCCGTACTATAATAAGGATTCAACTTGTACAAAACAAAGCTGTCAATGTGCATTCGGTGAGTAAAAATAAAATGTACAGTGTAACCAATTCATTAGTTATCTGTCCAAATCGTTCCGCTCTGTACTTATTTGCAAAACTCCAATTAGCCACCAACTTGCTCTGCAGCCCAGATCCAGCGACGGGGGAAGCTTTGTGAATGCTAACTAGTTGTATTCATCAAAATATTTGAGTCTACTCAAAAGGAAAAATACTGACGAACTATTTTTTAAAGCCCTACCTACCTTTTTGCTAGGTAAGACTGACAAACACTTAAACCACTCACCATTATGCCAAGCTAATAAATACAACTGAAAAACTCTTAACTTTAAGTTTTATAAACTAAGAATTTTCTTATACCATGATCTGCGTCAAGAAAACTTTCATCTTTGATGAAAGGTGATAGTGAGACAGCAATTTTCGCCTTTCAAAAGCACGTAGATGAAACAAAAGTTGCAAACTTTAAATTTTTGCCGGGAGTTGGCGTGTGGGTCACGAATACAAAGTAAGAGCTCTGGACTGAATTCAAACAGTAATGGCGGATGAATCTTTTAAATAGCATGGATATTGATCCGATCTATGCGGCAGAAACTAGGGACAAAATAATGATAACAAGTAAAGCTTTAGTTTCCTAAAAATCTGCAATCCATATACCAGCAGGAATATCACAACTGTACAAAGTGTCACAGAACGTAGCAAAGTGTCATATAAAAATACCAAAAATTTCCAAATTGTCTCCTTAAACCGACCCTCGCTGTGATCTGAGCAATAAATAAAAAATATGAATAGTTTGGTTCGAGAACTCAGGCTAAGGGTACGCATACTGAAGCATTTCAAAATGGTTAAGTACGTAATACGCTGATGAAACTTCGGCCATTTTCACTTTACTTTGCCAGCCTTAGGGACCTATTAAAGCCCCACAAATTCTCATAACGAAAATTACGCTTTTGTACCAAAGCCCTGTCACCAATTGTATAAAGTGTTTAGTCCTTTTCAACGGTATCATTACTGACTCAGATTGTCCCAAATGACATTGCTTCTGTTCTGGCAATTATTGTTATTCATTAGAGTATGCCATGGCGTCCTTTCATCATGGCACCGCATCGTTATGCCTTATTCAGGCCTCGCTTGGAGTGTGGCTGTATAATAAGACGAGCAGATTGCTTCCAGAGATAAGTTGAACCTATACCTACATATAGACATCGTATCAACAGCTTAGCTACTATTTACTTGCCCAGTTTAGCTAAATCAAAACCTTATAATGAAAGTTCTTCGATTTATCATTAAATTCTACACTAGTTATTCAAATAACTCTTTTCTTTTTCAATAACTCTAGCTCTAAAGGTCTGCTCAAAAAGTGCCCCGGATATAAATAAAATCTGCTCTATTGTAGAATAATATTATGACTTATAAAACAGATATCCAAATCCATAACTTACTGATTGGATATAACCATGGGACCTACAAATTCAAATGATAATTGTGATTCAAAAAAGGTGAACGCAATCTCGGTGGCCATAGATCATAGCACATATTTGAAAGCATGTCGAGATCAGTGATAAACGAATCGATTCGTGGCATTACCATATACGTGCCCATTTCCCGACGAAACGACGAATACAAATCGGCGGATATGTAGATCGTAAGAACTAACCTCATATCGTAGGTAGGTATGTTCAATTTCATTTACCTTGTTGAAGTTGGGACCTACCTACTCTGGGGATCTGGGAAACCAATGGCGTATTGCGCGCAGTTTTTCCTTAGAGCGGACATAATTGGTCTGCGGGTTGTAAAAAAAATAAAAAAGTTGCCTAAAATAATACCTACCTAGTCGCATTTAGACCTACCTTTAAAAAGATTTATAAGTTATATGACACCACAGTATGTTGGTATAAATAATAATAATAAATATTGTGGACAATTCACACAACACTACCCAGCCCCAAACTAAGCAGAGCTTGTAATATGGGAACCGGATAGCTGATATAATACTTGAATACAGTAATAGGTCGAAAGTTGCCTGAGGGGCCTTAATTGAAAGTAATACTTTCAGCCCGAGGGAGAATCGCTTTCTACTAACAGTTGTAAAATTATAAAAAAAAACAAGTTCTATTTTATTCAACCATGTTCCAACTTTCTAAACAGCAAGGAGGTTATTAAACCAAATTCCAACTTTTTATTCAGCAAGTAGGTTGTAAACCCATTACAACGGTAAGAAGTTTAAAAAGTCCAATTAGTTTTTATTTTTACATTCCTTGTATTCGTAATGAAAAGCACAGTGTTTACCTCGGGTGAAAGACTTATTTAAGTCCTTCGAGCTCCATTGGCGGAACTAAAATTCGTGACTTTCAATCCTCGGGTAACAATGTACTAGGTATTAAAAAAATAGTCACAGTCTTACAGTGGCGTCACAGTCTTACAGAACAAAGAGAGATACTGAAATAATTCAGGCCAAATCGAAAAGCACACCGTTAAAATGAAAACGGATAAACTATAGAGACAAATTGCCGCCGAAAGGCACGTTGAATAACGACCATTGAAGTACCTATCCGCTTCCTAATGAGGAAATTGGCAGCCGACGAATTGATCTGCCCTTCGGATGAAAAATTGCCTATTGGCATCAAAGGAACTTTTAAATGTCTGAATTTCAGTTAATTTCATTGAACAGTGTCGAAATTTCATCTTTTTAACTTCGCTATGGGGTTTTTCATCTAAGTGAGAGATTTTGTAAGAAAATTGAATGAGCAAAGGATCATAGGTTTTTATAGAATTAAGCTGTACGTATTGCCCTACCTATGTAGGTAGGTACCTTACCGACAGATGTGTAGAAAGGACTTGCAAACTTACCCCCCTGATTCAGACAGATCTGAGAGGATCTTAAAACATGCCACACTTTTAAAACGATACCAGTTCATGTAACTCCTCAAAGTTAGTAGTCAATTTAAGCCCATTGTCTGTCTGTAAGCTTCAGAACAATAAGTAATTGCGTGAAGTTCCGGGGTTTCCGAGACAAAGCTCGGAACAGATGGCAGCGATATCTCCGGCTCCGAGCAGCCGGGATAGGCACCGGGATTTATCACGGGATATAAGTACCTAGGAAAGTGAGGGAGCAACCGCAGGGAAGTAAATAATATAGGAAACCTACGGCTTTATTTTTACCAGACTGTTGATACTATTTTCGTTATATAAAAATGAATTGCTGTTCGTTAGTCTCGCTAAAACTCGAGAACGGTTGGACCGATTTGATTTTGGTCTTGAATGATTTGTGGAGGTCCAGAGAAGGTTTAAAAGGTTTTTTTTTTCAACGGGAACGGTAACGGGGCGAGCGAAGCCGCGGGTGGCAACTAGTCATCTAAATATCTCTATCATGAATATCGTATAAATACGTAATCTATCATATTATTTAGGTTGATTTGATTCCTGAAATTAGTTATTTATGATATAATTTATTGCCTAATTTTAACTTCTTTGACATTTTTGTACACGTTTTCAAAATAAATTTAGGTATTATGAATTATATGTAGGCAGTAATCCGTTTTTATAACTATGACACGGGTGCACATTCCACCAAGTTACCGCAAATATTGCTCACGATATCATATTTATTACAGCTTTCGGTGAGATCATCAACCCGAGCATGCCAATAAAGCCATTTACTTTATCACTTATGCTCCATTTGCGAGGATGCATACCGAGGGTCCATGCTGTAATAACATTCCAGATTTTGCGAGTCGATTGGTACAAATTACTCCGTGCTCCCGGTGACTTGACCTCAGCCCCTTGCTTTTATGAGCATACAATATTAAGGGCCGTAAGGTGTGGCGCTTGACTGACTTACCTGTTTTCACAGAAAGTCCAACTAAACTTTGCAATATGAACAGGGACACAAAAGTGTAGAGAACTCTGGTGTTTCATTTCCACGGTTCCTAGCTGTAACCGTTTATCAAAAGTAGTGC
Organism: Thera britannica; assembly: GCA_939531255.2. NCBI lineage: Eukaryota > Metazoa > Arthropoda > Insecta > Lepidoptera > Geometridae > Thera > Thera britannica. The sequence continues at coordinate 18,854,899 of OW618036.2, read as the reverse complement.
TTATGATTTCAGAGCTCATATTTTTCACCTCTCATATTTTCAAATTCAGGAAGACATTACAGAAGATAACAATTTTATATATGATAAGATTTTAATATTATAAAAATGCAATCTTTCAACGTTGCGTTCTTATTGAGGATAAAATGGTTTTTCCTTCCTTAGTATCGGATACATACGCATCGAATAACAAGAAATCGGATGATGGATCTATTTTAGTGCCATCGTGATTTGGTTGTTTTACGATGTAACTTTTTCTATCAATGTAAGAGTAGTCCCTATACGATGCGGTAACTTTACTACACTTTGCTGATTGTTATTGTAAGTTACTTCGGTATCTAAAGCTAACTTCCATAGGTAGGAGTCATAGGACCATCACATCCAATCTAAAAATGAAAACTAAACATGACATGGATTCCAGAAAAAGCCCTGAAACATACTTCCTTTACCGTAATATTATTTTTCTACGTGAAACCAACTTCGAATTAAAAGTAAACAAAGGTTATTTGGTTGCTCTTTCGAGATATAAAGTGTGCGGAGACTGAAGCTAATCTGGTAAGCCAGCTAGCTTATCCTAGCTAGCAAATTGGCTAGTCCTGAGCATCAATTAAATGTTTGATTGGAGACACGCCAAACTGAACTCTGAAACACGATTACCTACTCTAGTTATAATAAGTTTATAGGCAATTTATCGAGGTAGTGAATACACTGGACAGTTTTCAAAATGAAGGAACAATCCCAGATAAGGATTTTTTATTGCAGACGTGCTCTGTGTGGTAATATGAAAATTGCTAATAGTAGCGATATTTTATCAAAACTTTTTCCGTTTATGAACTCCTACTCCTCTATCAACTTGATTACTTATTCATAGCCCGGCTACTACAGTATATATTCTCGACATGTATAACACATATAGCACACTACCTTATAGTAGTAGTTTGCATTAGGTGGATATTATTAAACTGAATCGATAAAGGCCTTTGAACCGTTGACACTTTAGCTGGAAAGTTTTTTAATCTCGTATACTTAACTTGTTCCTGGATTACCTTAAGATGTTGTAGATAAAAGCTCTCTCGTCATTAGGGGACCGAGTTGCGTAAGCTAAGGTCTGATTAAACTTTTCACTGAAAACAAAGTTGGTAGCCATTAGCTTACTTTACCTACTTAGGTAAGGTTTTGGTGGTTTAGTGAGGTGAGGTAAAGAGCAAGGGTGACGAATGAAAAGAGAGAGCGGAGAAAGAAAAGTGGAACCTTCACCTGCAAATTGTACCTATTATTAGAACCACGAAGATTATAGTGAACCTATATACTTAGATAATTTGGGCACAGAGAAGAGAATACATTTGTGTTACATTTTAGGATAAAGACTTTTGAAATACTTACGGTTTTAAAGTTTTGGGTGTGAGAGAAGTCAAACATTATTTAATAATAATAAATGTGGTTCATTAGATTAAATGTATGTATGCTAAACAACAACATTCAGTCGTTAATCAACGCTGTGAATAGAGAAGTTTCAAAGTGGTTCTGGAATAAATAAATTGAAATAAATAAATAAAATATGCACTAAAAAAACAATATTGTATTATATAAAACTTATTTTTATACACATTGTTTCGAATAATAATGTGACTAATACTATGAACACAGTATCGAGCAAAGAAAAGTAGGGAAGTTAGATATAAAATTTTCCTTGCATATTCCCATTTAAAAATACAGGTAATTATAGAAAGGTAAGAAGAACTTGATCGGTTCAGATACTTCTACTGTCATAAAAAAGCCGCTTTAATTTTGTAGTGAAGTTCCAAGTTTTTCACCAATTTTAAACTTTTAACGAAGAGCCGCAGTTGTTTCAGACAATCGAAATTTCCACGAAACTTTACCTTAATTCTACAATTCTACTGAAAACGCCATAGCTGTTGTAACTATTACTTAAGCTGTGCTATGTAGCTTGGTGGTTTACCTTTGGATCGATATCAGTGTCATTGCACATAACATGGCATTTTACTCAGCTATTTTCGTGACGAATCGCCCTATAATAGTTAATTACAAGTCATAATTGGAAATCAACGTCATAGAGTTTAATTGGATCACTATAACCAGCTATTATCAGGTAAATTCATTTAGAGGCAATATTTTTGAAACATAACTTATAATTATGGTTCGATCAACAATTTGATTTAGCGGGGATGATGAGCTGATGATGATGTTAGGTGTGACTTAAATACTGAAATTTCACTTACTTACTGTGACATATTTTTTATTGATTTTACTTATAGTGTTTACTACACCAAATAAAATCACAAAGATACTGAGTTAAGAGAGATAGAAGCTTTTGGGATATTATAAAAATCTTTACTGTGACATGTTGTAACAAGTGAAGTAGATAAAACATGAGAAACCGACTTCATGGCCAAATTGCTGAACCGATTTTGATAAAATTTATATGGGATCAATCAGAAAGTTTTCACTTTTTTTTTAATTTTATAAACAACGAAGTTATGCGATAGCAAATATTAAAAAAAAGCGAAGTTGAAGTCGGTTAAAAATAAGAACAAGGCAACCAACCGACAGGCTATGCAAACATTTTTGACCCGGAGTTCTCATAAAACATTTAGTTTTACAAAAACCAATTTGATAATTATTTTTACTTTGGTTGTGAAATTATTTTAATGCAAATATTTGCCTAGTATAGTGTTCACTCCCCATTGTCCTCAGCATACATTATCCTTTCATAAAATATGCATGACGTTTAGAGATACGAAATACAAAGTAACACAGCTCTATTTCCCGAGCTCTTCAGGCTTTGGTTAAATAACAAACATGATTTAAGATTCCTTTGTCTTTATGTTGATTTTGAAACAATCAATGCGGAGCTTTCGGAGCTGAGACCTTGGTTTTGGTAATTAATTATTTGGATTCTGAGTAACTTTAATTATTGAGACTTTTTGTGACTATGGGCCTAAAATACTTTACCTACTCTACATCACTGACAACTAAACTTTAGTTATTATAACAGACTATTATTTAATCTTTAGTTCAGGGCTAGGTATACCTACCTAGCATGTACAGCAGTATGAACAGTATCGGTTGAAGCTAAGCTAGCTCATTAACGTTAGCCGCGTTGTTGAGCTTTAGCTCGAGTGAAACTTACTTCCGCAAGTTTTTGTGGTTCAAGGGTGGTTTTCTTGCTCCAAAAATAACAGCAGTACCCAACGAAGGCTGTGGAAAAGTGAGGATGATCATTAACGTCGTACTAGTTATTTCGATTTTCTCTGAGCTTTCGCTCTACTTTCGGACGAGAAGCGAGCTAATTACTTATTTAGCCAACAGACAATGTTGCACAAAAGCAGGTCTGAGTATTATCAGTGGTTTTCGTTTAAAAATACGCTTTATCATCTCATTCGGTTGAATCTACTAGCAAACTAAAGACAATTTGTAGATACAACCGAATTACCACCAATAAGATGATAAGCTAAAGCTAATGCTTAGCTAGATAGCACAACATCTTATTGGTTCAAATCTTATTTGATTGCTTCGTAGCTTCTCGTCTCTATGAAAATGTTCATCGCTAAGAGTTTGGCCCAGGAAAAACCCTAGTTTTGATGAAGTATGATTTTTCCTACATCGGGCCATATATTTCAATTCTGTGGTCCAGACCAGAGTCATGATGTTTTAATGGAAATAAATAGCATTGCGGGGCTTGACACATATTTTTTATAGCGGGCCACCTACATAAACGAGAGAGTATCTAGGTAGTGCGGCAGGGGTGTTTTAATTAACACAAACCAAGCTCGTGATGGGCCATATCCTACAGCTATGTCCCTTTGGCTTTCAACGACCCATTTATATTTTTATGGCCGCCCATGTTTATCAAATTAGAGAGCCATTACATTTTGACGATATACGAGTAGACAGACCATCTAGTGGGATAAGAGCAGGAAGATGAAATATGCAAGTAGGTACAGACATCGTCTAGCCTACTGAATTTAGTGTCAACGAGTTTGTTGAAGTAGTAGGTACATTGTTAGGTACCCAAGTAGTGAAAGTAACTTATTTAGTTCCGAGACGGGGTTCTGCGCCCACGCCTGGGAGCCAATAGTTTGAGGGATTAAAGTCCTGCACATTAGGCGATGGCGATGGCAATCAGCTGAAACGATGTCAAAATGACAGCGATATTTGATACCATTTCAGCTGATCGCCATCGCCTAAATGTAGGTACATAGGCCTTAATATGTTTTTAGCCCAAGGTAAACACTGTGCTTTTTTAGTTTAAACTAATAAACAAATTAAAGTTAAAACTAAATAAAATGGTAAAATATATTATTTAATTAATCCTTAACTCTGTTATTTCAATTTGACATCGCGCTTAGAAAGTTGAAACATTGTTCAATAGAAATGTGAAAATAGAACTCGTTTTGAACTTCGACAGCTGTATCAATAGCTGTCAGTTGAAAACAATTCTCTCTAGGGCTGGAATGGAAAGTATTAGTTTCAACCCGCTCCTACGGCTATTTCAGACCTACACTGAGAAAAATTTAAAGCTGAAAAGTTCGTAATTAAGGTGGATTTATTCGTAATGAAGGCGAAAAAACGACCAAGCGTACTTGGACGAATAACGCCTTCCTAGTGTAATAAAACTCCCACTGTTGTCCAATCGAACTATATTGTTCACTTCCTTCTACGTTACAATCTCTCTAGTACTTCACAAATTACCAACTCTAAGCCACGTGGTTTTACAAAGTAGCTTGCATTGCATGCGACCAACTCTCCCGAGCGCTCGTTCCAGAATGGCGATCGAGCAGTCGAGCCCGACCGCCATCTTTATCGCCGGAAGCGTTGCCAGTATGCAGTGCAGACATTTTGAATCAATCACCATTAATAATACTTTTACATAAACTAAACAAACAAACTAGTTCTTAAAACAGATATCATGATTAATGACAATTAAAATCATTATTTATTTACAAACAAATTATTCAGATCCACAGACATATTTTAAATCAATCGATTCAACTGACTAACCATACATAATTGCCAACGGCATTTTCCATGAAGTTGACAGACTATTTTACAAACAAATATGACAAGTGTCATCAAATATCATAATAGTAATTTCTATTAAACCATTAAAATTAGAACCATTATTGAAATTCATCACATTCGGCCATCCGATATTGTGCTTACTCTGGAAGCACATGCTAAGTGCACAATATAATATGATAACTTAATAAACAAAGCTTGAATTTAAAACAAATAATGAGAAAAGATGACCATTCAAATACAATCTAAAAAAAATCTAATGTCTATCAAATTCGGCCATCCGACAGTGTGCTTACTCTGGAAGCACATGCTGAGAGCATAATGATAACATGATAACTATGTATATGTATGAATAAACAAAACTTGAAACTTGAATGACTACCAAAATTCAAACAACTAATAAGAACAAATTAAGACAAATCCAAAATTACAATATTAAACTCGTAAACAAAATGAAATTATTAAGTAGAAGATACGAAGACACCCAAATAAATCTTAGTCATTTCTTAGAATAAACAGATACTAAAAATATAATTCTATCTAAAAATAACTAAAGTTAAATATCCCGTTTACCATATTCAAAGCCTATAAGCAAAAAAAATTTAACTTAATGAAATTTCTCGTAAGATAATAATAACAGTTTTGTATGAGAAAAGTCTTCGCATCCCAGCCATAAACAATCCATTCGGGTAAAATATTATTTAAATTAAATATTCCAATAACATAAATTATACTCAGATTGTGATAGGAAAACATGTACATGGTTAAAAATACAGTCAAACAGTTAATTGTTTTAAAAGTCAAATAGTAATTTGGTCTCCCTACTACAATATTCACGTTGACCGGATTGAGAGGGTCCAGAAAAAGTTTCTGAATATAACTATACTGCAAAGCTCCATCATTTTCATTTAATGTTATTAGAAAATCATCGCAAATATCATGATCTACTGTATCTTTTCAAAATTATCCACTCGCATATCGACTCTCCTTGCTTACTTTATCTTATTAATCTAAATATAAAGCCTAGACCTCGGCAACCCTTTCAGAACACTTTCGCCCTACAAGTCCATTCAAACAACACTTCTTATTATAACCCCGTTGTCAGAATGTGTCGCCTATTTAACGATTTATTGATTAAATACAGTGATAAAATTGATATCTTTAACAATAATCAAAATAAATTCAAGAATGCAGCTTTGGCCACTCTTTCATTAGAGTGTGCCGAAAACTCTTATTAGTTAGTTCATTAATTCTGCACTCTCTTCGAGTCTTAACTCGAAGTGACTTACTGTAATAAAATAATTGTATGAGTACACCTAAGTTCCAAGTAAATGTTAACTTTAATCACCTACTACTAGTTAAGCCTGGTTACACGCTATCTACATAACTTTCCTGTTCAATGCATTCTGTGTACGCATGTTTTGGGGTACTGTCTAGCTCATAATTTAATAGTATTTATGCCTGTAAATTATCGATTGTACTCTGTTTTGTGTACCTAATAAACAAATAAAATAAAATATAAAACAAAATGAAATTGTGGTAATAAACTACATAATTCTTCTCCTTAATACGGAACTCAGCCTGTTACTGCGGCACCTTCAGAGGCGCGTCATGGCTCAAGCTGCTGATGTGGTGCCTTCCATGGCGCATCACGGCTCAGACCACTGATGCGGCGCCTTCCGTGGCGCATCACGACTCAGGCCGCTGGTGCGGCGCCTTCTATGGCGCATCCCGACTCAGGCCGCTGCGCTGGTGCGGCGCCTCCCGTGACGCATCACTGCTCATGCTGCTGATGCGGTGTGTCACGGCTGTGTCCTGTGGCACCTTCTGCGGTGCATCGCTACTAACTTTGCCTGGAGTTTTAAGGATCTGAAACTCGTCATAAAATTTACAGATCTGCAAGCACACTGTGAATAAATCTATTATCATTCATCTGCTTTATATCTAGTTGAAATGAATAGGTTTTCCAATTGTGAAATAATTAAAAAGTAACAATGTATTCCAAAAATATAAAACACTAAATGTACACTATCCACGGCATTTGGACGAGTTCTCTGTACTTAGTCTTGCGCTTTAAATACTACAAAAGATACGTTTAACTTAGCTCAGTAAATGCATGAAAACGCCATCATAAATCCTGACAGCGAAGAACTTATTTACTTGAATTCCTCCATGCCATGCCCTGCCATGGTACTGCAGGCACGAACATGATTGTACTGTCATATTCTCATTGTTTTTGCTGAAATGTAAACATCTTATCGACAGAGACTGTTTCGGTGCGTAACCAATCTAATGGTTCAGGTTTATGACGTATTAACTTAATTTGGAATCTTGGTTCAATTTTTATTTTTTTATTGAAAACTGATTCAGTTGTAAAGCTGAACTGTAAAATTGTAATTGAACTCCTATAACTGCAATTCATCTTTAGTTAATCTTAAGTTAATATTTTATAAATGTTTTATAAATCGCTAATCTTTAATTTATAATTAGTTCACATTTATTGTATCTTTAATTTATATTTAATTCATATTTAATTCATCTTAAATTCATCTTAAATTCATCTTAAATTCATCTTAAATTCATCTTAAATTCATCTTAAATTCATCTTAAATTCATCTTAAATTCATCTTAAATTCATCTAAAATTCATCTTAAATTCATCTAAAATTCATCTAAAATTCATCTTAAATTCATCTTAAATTCATCTTAAATTAATCTTAAATTAGTCTTAAATTCATCTTAAATTCATCTTAAATTCATCTTAAATTCGTCTTAAATTCATCTTAAATTCATCTTAAATTCATCTTAAATTCATCTTAAATTCATCTTAAATTCATCTGTAATTCATCTGTAATTCATCATTATTTCATTTGTAATTCATAATTAATTCATCGTTTTTTCATCTTTTATTATAATATCCTCACTCGACACTGGCAATACTGAACGAATTTGTATACTTGGAATCCAAAACATTAATTTTAAACTCAAATAACTTTAACTCTAATCCAGCTTAACTTTTACTCATATCCAAAAACTTATATAATCTTAACCCAAAATCTTTACTTTTAATCCAAATCCAAAAAATGATCTTCAGCTTTTCAAACATTTTTTCTTTTAAACTTTTTGATCAATTTGAACTTTTTGAACATTTTGAACATTTTGAACATTTTGAACATTTTGAACATTTTGAACATTTTGAACATTTTGAACATTTTGAACATTTTGAACATTTTGAACTTTGACCAAACAGATCTCGCATGGTTCCAAACATAATTTCAACTTCTAAGGCGTACATAGTCAAACTGAACTCGCTTGGTTTCAAAATCAATTTCAACTTCTAAGGCGTACATAGTCAAACTGAACTCGCTTGGTTTCAAAATCAATTTCAACTTCTAAGGCGTACATAGTCAAACTGAACTCGCTTGGTTTCAAAATCAATTTCAACTTCTAAGGCGTACATAGTCAAACTGAACTCGCTTGGTTTCAAAATCAATTTCAACTTCTAAGGCGTACATAGTCAAACTGAACTCGCTTGGTTTCAAAATCAATTTCAACTTCTAAGGCGTACATAGTCAAACTGAACTCGCTTGGTTTCAAAATCAATTTCAACTTCTAAGGCGTACATAGTCAACTGAACTCACTTGGTTTCAAAATCAATTTCATCTTCTAAGGCGTACCTACATAGCCAAACTGAACTCACTTGGTTCCAAAATCAATTTCATCTTCTTAGGTGAAAATAGCCAAACTGTACTCACTTGGTTCCAAAATTAATCTTTACTTCTATGGCGTACATAGCCAAACACAGATCCCAAAACACTTTCTTTAGTCGAGCAGTAATTACGTTCAATGGCCTGGTTAACGTCCCCAAACTAGATCTGTTTGCTCAAAACCACCAAGAATTGCTACTAACATTTTGTCAAAATGCTGTTTCGAGGAGACTCCCCAGGTTCCATATGCTTTTTTTTTTTTTTTTCTTATTGTACTTTTTGTTTTTCTGTTTTAATTGTAATTTCTTAAAAAAATTGTATCTTCATTTTATAGTTTGTCTACCTTAGTCTCTCATTACTTAATATCATTTTTTTTTTTTTAAGCTCCAATAGTCTCACTATGTGAAACCTGTTTAATGGACCCTAGTTGTCGTTTTAAATTATCAATTAGATTATAAGTATCTGCTGATTGTTTACCTAAGAAATAAAAATAAATAAATAGTCTACAATTTTGATAGCATTAGCTCACTTTGCTTCAAAAACTCGCTTCGGTAGGCTTGATCATGATCATTAACTTGCTTATTTTAAATCCAGCATGGTTAGACATTTGCAGTTAGAGGCTACTCAAACTTTACTGAGCTGCTATGGTATTAGCAGTACATGAATAGTTGTAGCACTATCGGATAGCCCCTATATCAAATTTATGGTTAGGCCCGGTCCACGACAAAGACCGTACCGGCTTTTATGAAATTCAAGATTGTGCTCGGTCTTTGCTATTTACGGCCACTTTATTATGAAACTTTATTCAATCACTCATTTTTGATGTTAAGTAAATTATAAGAAATAAATATTTCCAGAAACCTACCAAATAATAATTTCAACATAACCCAGCCAATAACATCCTGCTTATGCCAACAGAGATTCTAATTTATTTAAGGGTATTTATTTAATTTTGTACATAGGCTACATCGGCACAATGGCGACTATTAGCATGGACATAAAAATGTTTGTTTATGGTTCTAGACAGGAAAGTAGGCCTTGCCTAAGTACCCAACAGTTCTGCATATCAAAAAGTAACAAGAATGCTACAGAGGACTGACTTGCGTTTAACACTCAAGCTTGTTTTTTTACACTCAAGTACCTTCACTTAATTTCATACACGGTAACACGAGTCATGTGTTATCAGAGGCTAACCAATAAAATGATCATCGTAATGCATAATAATGTAAAACTATTTGCTGTTATTAAGTTCGTTAATATTTTTAAAATATCTTTCGTTAAACTTAGCGTATATTCCAAAAATTAAGTGAATGTCAATTGATTGAAATGGAACAGCTTAACTAAGTAGTCAAAGTCGTTAAATATTAGGTGCAGGCCATTTCATGTTCGGATGAGCGGCTAATATCAAATTTCATATGATTCCACACACATTTTAGGGTAGGCATAACCTAATAAATAAATTTAAAAGAAAAGACCGATAATCTAAGAATAATGTTAGATTGTGGGCATCTCGTAAACGGTGCGTCGTAGCACAAAAATGACGAAAATTTCATCCCCCTATGAAACCCCACAACACATGGTAACAATGCTTCAGAGCAAGTTTTTTTTTTTGTTTGAGTACCCTCTTTAAATTTTCTCAAGAAAAATTTAAATATTTTATCAAAGATCCATTAATTCAATTAAGTTTAATTACACATTATCCATCATGCAATAAACGTCATCAGAACAATAAAATTGGGCGTGTACTTACCACTTCGGAGATGTAATAAAACTCCCACTGTTGTCCAATCGAACTATATTGTTCACTTCCTTCTACGTTACAATCTCTCTAGTACTTCACAAATTACCAACTCTAAGCCACGTGGTTTTACAAAGTAGCTTGCATTGCATGCGACCAACTCTCCCGAGCGCTCGTTCCAGAATGGCGATCGAGCAGTCGAGCCCGACCGCCATCTTTATCGCCGGAAGCGTTGCCAGTATGCAGTGCAGACATTTTGAATCAATCACCATTAATAATACTTTTACATAAACTAAACAAACAAACTAGTTCTTAAAACAGATATCATGATTAATGACAATTAAAATCATTATTTATTTACAAACAAATTATTCAGATCCACAGACATATTTTAAATCAATCGATTCAACTGACTAACCATACATAATTGCCAACGGCATTTTCCATGAAGTTGACAGACTATTTTACAAACAAATATGACAAGTGTCATCAAATATCATAATAGTAATTTCTATTAAACCATTAAAATTAGAACCATTATTGAAATTCATCACACTAGGTTGGAGGCGATTTACGCCTTAAGCGTGAGGCGCAACAAATAAGCATCATTATACTCTCTAATGTGTGTTTTAGACGTATTTTTTTACAGATTAGCCTTAAATAAAAAGCTATTAACGTGGTAAGTGAGATAGGATCGACGAACTGACGATGAGATTTAACTTCCGGTAAGGCGATATAAACGGTAAAGAAGGTGCTCGGGTCACACACGTAAATCTTTCCTAGAGTAATATCCGACGTATCATTGCGCCCCAATTTACTTCTAGTAAGGCGTTTTACGCCTTTTCTTACTGCGGTTTAATTTGTTCACAAAGTGTTTTGAATATTTATTGACTGCTTCCTAAGTCATAATAGACTTTTAGTAAGGTGTTTTATACCTTTATTCGCTGCAATTTAACCGATCCACTAAGAGTTTTGAACGTTTCATAAATCGTAATTTGCTTCTAGAAAGGCGTTTTAAGTCTTTACTTACTGTGGGTTTAACCTGCTCACTAAGCGTTGTCAACGTTTACTAAGTCGTAATCGACTTCTAGCAAGGCGTTGTACGTCTTACCTTACTGTAGTTAAACCTGTTTACTAAGTCATAATCGACTTCTAGTAAGACGTCGTACGTCTTACCTTACTGTAGTTTAACCTGTTCATTATCAGATATTGATGCTTTTTTAAGTCGTAATTCTCTTCTAGTAAGGTGTTTTACGTCTTTACTTACTATGGGTTTAACCTAAGCATTAAGCGTTTTCAACATTTACTTAGTCGTATTTGCCTTCTAGAAGTTATTTTAGAATGTTTCATACGATTAGGCTAGCCGTATCGTACGGTAATTTGTGCTTTCTTTACGAGCAGAAACGTTTTATAAAGACCGGAAAAAAGCCTTTTAACGGCTAGTAACGCTGTTCCTTAAGGGCATGATTGACTTGCTTTACTATCATATAGTTCATATTTAGGGCATTGGGCCACTCAAAGGTCACTCTTAGGTAACGCGGGCCAATATCCTTCGCATGAACTTTATGATAATAGATCAGCCAAACATGCCTTCAGTGAACAGCGTAGCCTGCTGCCTCAGAAAGCTGTTCTCCCAGTCTTTGTATGCTTCTGAAATTAATAGAACAAAAATTTATAAAGCACCTCAATAATTACTGATTACAGGTTACCAAAGATATGTACTAGATAGACTAGTATTTTCTCAACCCATCAGTTTAACCTCAACCTAGCCTAATAAATAAGCCGATAGCTTTTGCATCTTATATAAATAATAGTGGTATTGCAATAAAACCATTCAATAAAAATCTATAAATCTGTATTAGAAAATCAATTTAGATAAGTAATTAACTTTTTAAATACTTAAAACAAGATAAAATCGTCTTGGAGAAATGCCCTTTTCGTTGTAAAGCTTTTGTAGGCGCGCATTTGCTGTTATTGCCCACAGGCTAGCTCCTCTCATGGCGTAGCTCCTTCCTCGGCATCCGTTATTGCAAGTGAAGCCTCCTCAACCGGATTACAATATCTGAAATAAAATAATGTATTTTTTAGGAAATAGTTATCGCAAACAAAGTAGAGCATTCTATGATGGTAATTAGTACGTATTATGTTGTAAGTAGGTATTATGTTTATCTAACCAAACTACGACCACAGGTCTATTAGAGGACAGGTTGGCCTGGCATTGCAGGTTCTAAGTCAGAGAGATCGTTTGAATCACTGATAGCAAATGACAAGTACTTACAGCTATATAATCCTTTTTAAATGGTTCTCCAATACCGCGTGCCCATGATTGAAATCACTCCATTGAAGTTTGGTGTTTGGATTTACTTCTAGCCCAGAGTCCAATAACAAATGGGCCAATTATTTTCTTTGTTTGGAATCCAGGAAGCCATTAACAGCCTGTTAAGTAGCCCGTCCTCTTTGCGTATTATGTAAAGTACACCTTATCTGAAAAAAATAAACAATGAATTTTCCTAAGTTTAAAAACTCCTTTGTACCAATATACAAAATTAAATGCAAAAGTTCTAAACTGAAAACACTAAGTACATATTTTTATAAATCATTTTTTGTTCGTGTTTCCAACACAACCAGAATCTAAGGAGTAGGTACCTAAACTTATCAAATACAAAACATGATTAGGTTCAAAAACATTAGGGAATAACTGAGTTTGATACAGGTACAGGTACTTAGGTACTCTACTTGATACAGGTACTCTACTTACCTCGAAATTACGTATCAATCAGGTGTGTGCCCCTTTTTGTTAATAAATCTGTGGGATTCTGGTCTGCCACATTCGAAGCACGAAGTTGTTTGTCTGGTTGGTTGCTGCTGATAGGTCTGTGCTGGACCTCTCTACATCTGTTTGTCTGTGCTTCCATACACTGACACAGCCAGCAGCGTTCAGAAAATAAGGGAAAGTATAAAAAACCCGCAAAATAAACTTTGAATGACTCAGAACTAAACCAAACACTCCGTCCAAAGTCAAACCAAACTGACGAATGAAACAAGTCGTTACGTGCTCGTGGCCTCGTGGGCAGTGCTGCCAACTCGACTACTGCAGATTATGCTAGTGGTGGGTGTTAAAAATAACAAAATAATAAATAATAAATAGATATTCAAGACAATCTACTCAACACTATCTAGTCCCAAACTAAGCAGAGCTTGCACTATGGGAACCAGATAGCTGATATAATACTTACACACATTTTTTTTGTAAATACATCTTAGAATACAATATAACGCCCCAACAGAGAAAAAACAACTGAAAAAAGTGTTCACCACAAATATTTGTTCTCGGTGGGGATCGAACTCACGACCTACGGCGCAGAAGACAGAGATCCTACCAACTGAGCTGAGAGGCCAATCAAAAATATGCTATACGTAGTCTTTAAGCCAAAATTGTACTGCATTACTAACTGCCTGTGTCATGTGTGTGTCGATTGACCTATACTCCAAACATAGTTCGTGTAGTTAGCACACAGCACAGAGCAAAAGTAGGTATTGAATCTCGTTCGTCAGGGTTCCAACCAAAAAGCGAGTAAACTCAGGGAAATATTCTAAATGGGTGTTTTCACGGATATTTGATTTGTTTGATTTTTTTGTTTGTTACTACATAACTCGTAAACTAATTTGAAAAATTATATCTTAACTTTACTTTCAGATTAGTCCCATAGAAATTTCATCATAATCGGTTCAGCAGTTTTGACGTTGGGTTTTCAAGTTTATATACTCTCTCTCATACAGTTATACGAACCAAGGTTATTTGCCTTGTAGCTGGCAGCATTATTGAGATTTTCGTTGTACCTACGACAAGTGCCTTACAAAGGTGTATCTCGCAGTAGCTAGAGAGTTTTTTTAAACTTAACCCACCAATTGACTGAAAGTCGTTAAAATAATAAAACTGAGTAAAACAGACTTTTCTTCCACCAAATTATATACAAATATTTGCAGACATTCCACACAACACAATCTAGCCGTAAACTAAGCAAAGCTTTGTAATATGGGAAACAAGTAGCTGAGACCTATATTACCTAATTAGGTATCAATTTTTGTAGACACTGGTTTGGGTTCTTCGCTTGATCTAAGTAGATACCTACCTACAGGAGAACAGGGCTTGTGTGTAGAAGCGAGGGTTCTGCCTATGAATAGCAACAAAGAGTCATAGAGAGTAGCAAACTTTTTTCAATGGAACAGCTGTTAATAGGTATGGTTTATTAAACAGCGCTATGATTCAATAGGAACCTCCCTAGTAAAACACAATGAAACACATAAGTGGGTAGAGTACCTACTTAAGTATTTAGGTAGGTAATGTACAAATCTGCCTACCTACCTTCTTAACTAAAATGTGCCCCCATTTGAGATCCATTTGACCCACGGCCAGGGTTGCTCAGAGATATAAATCGGCAGCACTAACTATCCTGCCACTTCTATGTACCTACCTATATGCTTGCTTATGCTTAGTAGGTACCTTGTATAGGTTGGGTAGATATTTAGCTAGGCAGGTTTTAAGTTAGATTTGTAAATGCTTTGTTTATTTACTGTGTGCTGTACAGATACGTCGCCTGTTTGTGCGTCAATAAAAATATATTCATTCTATTCTACCTACCAATACAATACCTAATATTATTATGGTTAGGATAACTAAGAATTTGAACCTCGCCAAATTACCTAGGATCGTACTTATGTAGGTTTTAAACGTTTGTATAAATAGTTACGAAAGTATTATCCGTCGAACATTGCCATATTGACGGTTTCGTTCACAGAATATGTAAGTCGCTAGATGACTTTATTTCACCATTTGATCAGTCATAACTTGAGCATTATTGAGCGTTTATGTTAAGGCAAATATTGCTAAATTTACGGTTATATTATTAGCCAAATATGTATGCCGTTATTAGGCTTTTTAAAGTTTTACTATATAATATCTCAAGTATCATCCGCCCTATCTTAAGGTGAATATTGTTATATCTACGGTTTCATTTACTGAATATGAAAGTCGTTAAATGAAGTTATTTCACCGTTTGGTTAGTCTTAACTCGATCGTATTTCGCCTTATGATACGGTAAATATTGCCAAATTTATGGTTAAATTGGCCAAATATGTAAGGCGTTATTAGACTTTTGAAACGTTTGATTAAATAGTGACTAAAGTATCATCCGCCCTACGATAAGGTGATTGTTGTCTTATCTACGGTTTAATTAACCGAATAAGTAAATAGTTTTATGACGTTATTCACCGTTTGATTAGTCGTAACTTGATCGTATTTCGCCTGATGATAAGACTAATATCACCAAATTTATGGTTATATTGACCAAGTATGCACGTCGTTCTATAACGTAATGTTACCGTTCAATCAGTTGATACTTGAGCATTATATTGCCTTATGATAAGGTAAATATTGCTAAATTTACGGTTAAATTGGTCAAATATGTATGGCGTCATATAACTTTATGTTACCATTTGATTCGTCGTACCCTGAGCATATTTGGCCTTATAAAAGGGCAAATGTGGCCACATAATACCTTCATGTTGCCGAATTCATACGCCCCTGAAAGACTTTGAGTTTACGTTCAAATTTTTTTGACTTAAGTATATTCTGCCTTATTGTAAGGTGAATATTGTCATGCTTAAGATTATTTATGCCACTTTCGAAAGTTTGTTTATGACTTAGGTTTAAGTTTGAATAGTTTTTATTAAAGAATATATCACCTTAATTTAAGTTAAATTTTGCCTTAATTACGGTGATATTCACCACATATTCAACGTCGTAAATTTAAAACGCTTTCAATAGTCCATTACTGCTGTATTAACAGTATTTAGTTGGATTCCAAGACTACCTTACGGTAAGTCATTTGAGACGGTTCGTGTTTATCAAAAGAGACGTACCAGTTTATCGCAAACGAATAGTAAAGTCAAACTAACCGTAAGCGTTTCAAAATCGCCTCGCGTCATTACAATTCAGCCGTCAAAGGTGGAATTCATCTTCGGCCAGAAATCCATTTTTCTCAGTGTACTTTCCGAGTATGAGTATAATTTATTTATTTAATGGAAAACCATGAAAACCTTTATAATAGCAACCACTTGCTATTTCAGGAACTGCTTTTAGTCCACGTTTAACATACACGTAAAGATACATAATAGATGTAAAAATCATCCGAACCCCAATATAAAAAAAATGGGGTGATCTCCTTGGCGAGTAGGTAGGTACCTCCGTTACTTCAGCCGTGCTACCATGGTGCTATCCTTTTAACACCTGTAACTTGCAACTTACCGCTATTTCCTAGAGGGGATGACATTTAAAATTGTTAGCTATAGAAATAAAGGCTTATAAAAAGATGTTTGTACTTATCCAACTTGTGCAGTAAACACAGTTAGTAACACTGAAGTAGAAACACTATTTAGTTCAAAGACAAAGGAATATAAAGTAGGCAGAGCATCTGTCGAAGATATTCAACGTTAGGAAAGTACTCTCTTGAGAATATTAACATGTTCCAACGATGTAACATTTTATCTACTTAGTGACGTAGGTACCTAAACTATTTTATAGCAAGCCAAAGACCTATTTATTTGACCTAGTTTCCTGGAAGAACTACGTCATACTTTGGCTTTATCCCAATTTTGGAACACTGCTACGAGGACAAGTGCTACGACTGCTTAGAATCACCTCCCTGTCTACGAGATGCGTAGCACTTCGTAGCAAAGTAACGAACAACGGCGTTAGCAGGCTGCGATTATTTTTATCCATGTTTCATCGTTTTTTCACGACAAAACATGATACAGTGATGAGAAACAATGGTTTATACATTCTTCTAGGCAGGTAATTGCAATAGACAAAGGCATTCATTAATCATACAATCTGTTTTTCTTTTTTTGGTAAAGTTCTCATAAGTATTTAAAAACACCCTTAAAGTTAATTTTATTCACTAGAATAAAATTAACTTTAATGGTGTTTTTAAATATGCTACTAAGCTAACATCAATAATTGCAGTTCTAACTTTGAAAGTAACGGTTATTTCGGTAGAACATTGTAGACCCGCAAAGCTGGGTCTTTAAAAACTTTGAGCTAGACTTCCAAGGTTATGTAAGACTGCTTTACTTTACATAACTTAAATAGATTGAAAAAACTTACGTTTGCCGCTCCTAGCGCGGTATCGATTGGTACCACGAGCTCTGACGCCTCACCGGCAGCGGCCAGCGGCCTCCGCGAGCCGCTCAGCAAAGCAAAACAAAGCAAATGAGCACAACACCAACGAACGTCCACACTATTCCAGTAGCGGCCGGCGAAAGCCGCATTCGATCACTTCTCGCCACAGTCAACTTATAAAAAAACTTTAACATAAAATGCTGAAGCAGTTCAAAAGTTGCCGGAAAAAATAACGAGATAATAAATAAAGTATGACGTTTAGAGCGCGAGCCGCGGGAAAGTTTTAGGTCGGTTTTCGTCCCCCCATAGCGAGGCCGCACCGGGAGAAAGTTTTCAGCGAGACGTCGGAAGGCGAATGTGCTTTTGTTACGCAATTCACTGCGGCGCGGGTCCGCCAGGGGGCAGCGCGCCGCCGAGTGGCGCAGTGGCGGGCATGCGCACTGCGCGCCCTCCGCTTGCTCCCTCACTCCTCGCGGCGCCGCTCGCACTCCGCTCGACACCCCGTACCACGACAACCCTCATAAATCTTCCCTTATTTGCACCTACTCCTCGCTCTAACACGGCTTGTTTGCTCTGGCATGACTTAATTTGCTAAACTCGTCAGGTCAGACCCGGCTCTCACGTGGTCACGTACAAGATGAAACCATCGATATTTTATAGATCAATGGACAATATACCTATTCACTTTCGACCCTTTTTGCCCATTATTCTGAGCCGTATATAATCTTGAGGAAAGTCAATAAAAAAGCGACGGCTGAGGTCAGGGCGCCAAGACATCGCGTGAAGCCACGATAATGGTAAAACGGCAGGCAAGCCCTATCTTCGATCTCTCTTCAAAAATAATGTGGCCGTACCTGTTTGCTTAGGTGTTAACTAAATTGAAAATACAGTAAGCATACTTAAATCACCTTTTAAAAAAATGTATAAAAATATATTTGAATAGAAGAAAAAAATATTCTAAGCTCATGGAACCATTATTCTTAAAACCTCCCTACAAAGTCAGCGTTGAGAAGACGCCTCACAACAATTATATTATTTCCACATCGGACTAGGTCATTATTAATTTTATAGAAACGAAATAGCTGTCTATCAGCAGCCCTTTAGCCGTCTATTTCAAGAGTTCATCGACGCTAGCTCAGGTCACGAGTTCTACCGGTCAATTGGTATTGAAATATTTATTAGTATCGAACGAGCTCTGAGAATTGAAGTAGGTTCTCTATACTACAATACCATACAATTATTATCACTAACTAGGACAATAGAATATACCTATACAGGAAATAATTACCTTTTTTATTACCTATTCGATTTTATGTAAGGAAATTCAAAAAATAAAATTAAACGCAGTTGTCCTCGTGGTTCCATTAATAGGATAAAATAATGGGACCACGAAAAAACGGCGCAAATATCTAGTCTAAAGATACTTGCCTAGTTAATACCGAACCTTCCCACTTATCCACTTGTTAAACTGACAGGATTTCTCTATATTAAACGGCTTATTACCTAGGTACATCATTTGAAAACATTGCCTGTGCTATCACAAAATGTAGCCTGGTAAATATGTAGGGTACTTAAGTTCATTAAATAAAAAATAGTATTTTATTTACACACTTTATTGAATTAACATAATGAAAACATTAATGTCTTAGTAATATGTAAATGAACTGGTTCCACCATGGATCACCAGACCCTATTCAGGGCCAACGTAACCATAAGCTGGTTACAAATCTACATGACAGTGACCGCGATAGAACCAGTGGTATAACGAAGATTAACCACGATCGCAATACTATTTAACCATGATACAACATTCATAATAAGAAATAACATTCAATCCACAAAATATTATTAGATATGTAAACATTTCTATGATATAAGTAAGATATGAAAAGATTGCGATTGAACAAATTTTGGGGTCCAACCCTTAAATTACAGTAAATATTAAAGAATCCATAAAAAAAGGAACGGAAGAGTAGAATTCATAATTTCAACTGATTTCTTCAGCAAGGAAGTGAGATACCAATAAGCTTGGCGAATAGCCTGAGACAACTTTAATGCCCGCGGTACACGAGGCTTGTTTTTCAAGCCAGGATAGCAAGATAGTGGTAGTAAGCTAGCAAAACTAGCTTCATCTATACTAATATTATAAAGAGGAAAGATTTGTACCTATTTTTGTATGTTTATTTATTTCAGCAATAGAATGCTACATTCTTCCAATTTGACATAGGCTACATTTCATTTTGAAAAAAATAGGGATCCTTGGTAAAATTTGAAAAATGTAACCGAAGGTGTAGAAAAATGAGTCTTAAAATGTCTTTCGTCAAATGCGCTGCCGAAACTATTAGCGATAGAACAAAATAATGTACAACAATATTGTCTACCCCGTGCGAAGCCGGGACGGGCTGCTAGTTTTTCATATACCAGTTCTGTTTACACGAAGCTAGAACTACTAGCTTGCTAGCTTACTACCAGTATCTTGCTATCCTGGCTTGAAAAACTAGCCTCGTGTATCCCAGGCATTAGAGACATATTTCTTCAAATTACAAACGTGAGTGTCACAATGCTGGCTCAAGTTGTTTTCCAAAATGTGTATACTTAATTTTATTACATAAATAGTTACTTAGGATACAATGTCGCATTGCAATGCAACGAGTAAAACTCAAATCTTACGAGTATAAGTAGTATTCATTGGACTTGCCTCTGACAATCGCGTTAACATTGCTACACTGTACTGTAGCAATTGTTGACCGAAATTTAAACTTATTAATCGTGTAATGTTTTACCAATTCAAAATAAAATCTGATTATGGCAACACATGTTTTAAATAAAATTTAAAGCAACTTAAATAAACACAGGCGCATTTGGTTTGATGTAAGTAAAAATGATGATTCAATAAAAAATAAATGCGTTTTCAAATTGCAGTAATGAATTGATTAGATTGACTTTTTGACTTGATATCTTAACTATTCAGTCAACATTACTAATTTTATAATACTAAATAATAATGAAAGTAAAAAGATAAAGGTGTCCAATTTTGTAGCATTCTTTTAATTTATATTAAACTAGGTATTAGGATTGGAGAGGAACAAGGATTTATATTCTTTGAACAAAAATCTAATCTAGGTTTTACAGTTCTTGATTCGGTTAAAACTTATAAAAAAAAGTATTCCAGAAGAAATTCCACATATTGTTATTTTTACTGGGAATTTAGGATCCAAACTAGTTTTTTTTTTTTGAAAGAATGCCTCTTTAAATTGACACCTTTAACTTATTAATTACACATGACATGATCAATAATTTGACTATAATAATAATTAGGAAATATACAAACAGCTTTGCACCGTATGCATAATGTGATGTATATATGCATACAGAATGATGCATATACATTATACAACGTGCTAAGTGATGTAAACAGGTGTGATAAACTTCATTTCTCCAAGGTGTATAGAATCACATTAAACTATTATGCATCTTTATGCATTTATATAGTGCAATATATGATAAATACGGATATTTATTAAGATGTGCCTTAGTTTTTTTCTATTTACAAGGAGTTTTATTTAAGTTTAAGATATGACTCCATAGTGTTTTAAAATCCCCATAGAGTTGTTCACTTATAGGTGTCAACAACCAGAGAATGCATGATAATTACCAACTTGCGTTATAATACACAAACATATCTTATAATATGCATATTTACTTACAAAATAATTCAGAACAAACGATGTCCGTTCTGTAACAGATTATGAACGTACAAGAAAACCAGTTGTATTTTGTAACAAAAACCCTCTTTCAAGAAAATACATATGTATATTCTGAAATACTTTGCACGTATACGTTGATTTATAGGTATATTTGGATTGAACATTTACCCTGATTATTTATTAAATTGGGATAAAAATATGTTTTTTGTTGATAACAAATAATGTCAGAGATTACAATTTATTTATAAATAGGTTCTTACTGTATATTAATATACACAACCATTTTACCCATACGCCTTACGCCTGTAATTTTGATGTGAAAATATACTTGATTATGACGATGGGCTGTTTGAAGATATGGGATGGACAAACTAAAGTAGATTCGAATAAGGAGGTAAAATAAAGCCAATATTTTTAACTCCAATGGAAATTATAACACGTCTAAAGCTTTGGACCCTGTCAATTCAAGGCTTTAAATCAACACCAACAATTAAATAAAAGTAAGAAATATTATAATAAATCAAATTATTCAGATTTAAAAATGTTACCTTGTAAAGTGAGTATTTTACAATAGTATAACAAATATGTTAAGTAATATATTTTTTACGTACTTGGCGTCATAATGTAAATAAGAATTACTACATATTTATTGCATTGGATCGTTTAACTACACACTTAATTATTTTTTAACATCAAATACTAATAGTAATAATTGAAATTTCAAATAAAAACATACAGATCGATAATGCTGCCTAAATATCTATAATTATTTCTATAACAAACAAAATCATATTTCCCGAAGCCTAGCTTACGTTAACATTCAGAAAATTGAGCAAATCAAAATAACAGTAACAATAATTATCTACGTACTCTGTACACGAGTATATAACGATTATAATATTGATTTCAGTGATTATTATAAAATATAATTGAACGTAATACACTTGACAAATTAATATTAATGTATTAGCTACTTAATATTAGATTAAAATTGCATTGTACTAAATTTTAATAATTATTGACAACACCAATCTAAGTAATATTTTCATTAAAAGTACCAAAAGTACCAACAAGTGTCCAGTTGTTTACAATACCGAAGATTTATAATAGGGCACGACACAAGTATTGAGTGCGCTGCGACCTTACTATGAAGCGTGCACTACAGACTAGCCACCGCTCTCTCCCATGCCTTATGCCTCCACATCGAC
This sequence comes from Thera britannica, assembly GCA_939531255.2. Lineage (NCBI taxonomy): Eukaryota > Metazoa > Arthropoda > Insecta > Lepidoptera > Geometridae > Thera > Thera britannica. The sequence goes on along the minus strand of OW618036.2, from coordinate 18,832,323 downwards.
TCGTACCACTGCGCACAAAAGTACGCTCCATCATTAATCACAGCTAATTAATCTCTTCTCTTCAGTATAATGTATACTATATTCATCAAACGTTTCACAGTTACACCTATAGATAACGCTAGTTCACCTGTGTGGTACTCTTATTTTACAAAGCTCTATACATTGTCTTAATGCAATTTAGACTATTTAAATAATTGATTTTATCAAAATTTTATTGCTAATTTATATAATTTTAGCGAAATCACACAAAAATAGTTTCATAACTTTTACAAGTGCGAATAATATAAATAAATTGCATTTTCTAATAAAAAAATAATAAAAAAACCGATTCAAATAAATTTTGACTAGATATTATTAATATTTCATAATTTTGTCTTTTAGTATATTTTGACTAGCTTATACCAATACGATTTAAATACACAGATACATGATACACATTATATTTATCCAATAATTTAGTCAAATATAACTTCCCTTTCAAATCCATACGAAAACGTAGACACAGTTTTGGCACAGTCACTCAATTTATTTTCTACTGGAAATACTGAAAAGGAAAGACTTGGGGACAATATGTAGAGGGATATGTCTGGAGACTATTTTAAATCTAATTGCATTATCTTATAGCTAGGGTGCAAAATTAATAAGTAAAGGTGGATATTTAGATTATAGTAATTTAAATACAACACAGATATGATTATCGCCAAGGGCGTTAAAATATTATGTTGGCACTCAGTTTGCAGTGTCGTGGCACAAAAACGTCGTCCATCAGTAAAAAGAACTACTGATAAGCGTTCCATATAGTGCTCCTAATTTAATTTAATTATCTTAAACTAGTAACTAGATACTATTTTTTTTGTATTTTCGAAAATGTAGTTCCACATTACTAAATTCAATGACCACCTAGACTAAATACCTACGATGACCAGTCAGGAGAGGGCGATAAAATAATTAAGAAAAAACAGCTTTATACGTTAAATTACTAGTATCAACTACATTTTGAGAAAATTTAGCGTAAATCCACAAACATATTAATGTTAAACAAACTTCAACAATCTTTGGCTTTGATCCCCACAATAAAATATATTCGACTCGAAATAACCAGTAGCCGATGGTACACATTGTGTACTAGGTGGAGATCTTATCAGTTCAAAAGTAAAATAAATTAGAACTATCACATTTAGCAACACTATTTTTACAACTAACGTCTTTTTTGTATTCTTTCTTACCACGATTTTTTGATATATAAATGAAATGTTCACTTCGTCTCTGTCTCCATTTTAATGTAAGATTTCCTAAAGGATTTGATCCCACCGGTTTCGTATCGCCGCGTCGCTCGTATTGCGACGCAACTATTACTGTAATACCTATATTTCCAGGTCATTACGATTATTTATTTACAAATATTGTCTTTAACCCTCTCACTCTGTTCGCTAAACTAACACTACGCTACGTCAGCGGGCCCGAGGTCGATTGTGACGCGCCTACACCTACTCCGACGCTCGATTTTACATTACTTTGAACATTATTACACGTGGTCAGTACTTACCGATGACAACAATCAAAATTAAATCCCGTAGACGATCGAAATACTCAACCGCTTAAATCCATAGTAAATTCGATTTCAGCTCAGCCATGGCGTCCAGCGCCTGGCAGCAGCGGCGGTGGCGGCGGCGTGGGGCGGAATGCGCCGCTTCGGCTCAGTTTCCACGCTCTAATGTCAGTCGTTTCTTCAACATTACATTCCCTCATACATTCAACTTCAGATCTGTGCTATACATATTATAACCTCTGATAATTCCCGCACCAATTAATTAAATACAATATAGTGGAGAATAAATATAAGAATATCTAAAATACTTATAAACTTGTAACAAATGTAAACATATGCTCAGCAAGAATCTAACGAATTGCCAATTGATTCCCCCTAACCTTAGAGTTTGGTCTCAACGTTTACTTTGAGAAAGTATATCGGAGCCAGGGTCCGGTGTTGCGGCGGATGGCTATGGCGATCGATGTGGTGGAGTAAGCCGCCTGCGCCTGGCCGCAGAGCGCGCCTCAGTGGATGGGCGCCTTCACAATGTGGTTCGGAGCGAGGTAGTGGTAACCCGGCAGCGGCAGGCCAGCCGTCTCCATCGTGATCCTGGAACGCAACCAAATTCTCTATCACCCGCCCCAATACACACTCACAATATTGTTATCACATACACCTACACAATTTATAGGGAGTGTAGTCTGTGGTTCTGAATGATAGTGGTCAAATTGGAACTCGGAAATGGAGTAAGGAGAAAATTCAGGTCAAATCATAGAATTATCGTTCAATACTAGCAGGGAAAGTTTGATACAGCTGGAATGCTAGGGTTTAAAATTAAAGTGTACAGGAAAAATCTTACCAGGAGAGTGGATGATCCGGTGAGCTGTGGGATGTAGGTTCCGGCAAAGGTGACCAAAGTGCGGCGTACAGTACAGGTAACACGGGATAGTTTGGCCTGGGTAAGGTAGTGACGTGGATTCTTGACGGGAAGTATTGGACGAGTTTATGTCAAATTTTACCTGTGCTTAAAACTCAAGTCTTATTAAATATTCAGATGTGAAATGAAAAACTATTTCATTTCGTACTATTACTTTATTTAAGATTTACGTACACAATGTACTTTCAAACAATACCCTTTTGCTTAACAATTTCTAGCGAGTAAGATAATTTCCGAAACATTAAGATACCTTAAAATAACATGATTTATATAAATAAAAGAAAAATTACACTGCAGCGTCTCTTATGGATCTATATTTAGAAACATACGAATTGGACCTCAATTTTAAATTCGCACTAATTAATAAAAGACTTGTTCACAGGCGTTGTAACGTGATCTTGCTGTTTGACTATGTCCGTACTAATTCTATGAGATCACGTCTATTGCCTTTAATATTACTAAAATATAACAGTCCAATTATAAATACGGAAATTCTAAATAGTCGAAGTTTCAAACGATTGAACATTCCGATATAAATAAACGCGACGAGCTACCTATACAAATACCAGAGATTATTGACAGCTATTAAATTATTCCTAGAAATTAACCAGTCTAAATTGAAATGCTCGAATTTTTGGCCAGAAGTGCTTTTTTAACAACTAACAAAATTACGTACTCACAAAAATGGCTTTTGTTTAATGAGCCAGATAATGGTATTTGCTACCGAAATAATGGTATCTGGAAGTATTTATTTACCGCGCCAATAATTAAACTAATCTAATAAAAAGCGCTGCTATAATCATTCGAACAATCGCCACTCAACAATTTTGTTTAGTTCAATAGGCTTGCTTCGGTTATCATCAAATAATTTCCATTTGATTTCCAATTAAACTGCCATACATATAAGTTTTATTTTCCTATATCTATCTATACCCTCTAACAAGAAAAGCTAGAACTACGTACCTCTTATTGAAAATCGTAATATACTTAGTAAATGCTAAGACATGCTTAACATAACACCCACTTTATTTACTAATTTATAAAGGAGACTTTGCGACACCTGATTTGTATAAGTTATTCTTTTTCATTGCAAAATAGAAAATTCTTCTATGAAATGTTTTGAAAAACAGGCTACATTCGGCCGAATAAGTGTATTTATTGCATTATTGATTTTGTTGCCCATGTATAGGTACATTATACAACCGCAAACATTACAAACTTTAATAAAGCGTTACTTTTAATAGTTCATTGTATTTAAAACTATTATGTCCGTGTATAATACTATAATTGTAGTGTATGTAAATTGATTAAGCCCGACTAGCTTAAACTATAAACGTTAAAACATTTGATTCTTAAAATTCATACTTCAGTAAAATTCATCAATAAGATCAGATTCTAATTAAAATATTGCTTGTAGTGTTTCTTTGTAGTTTTTATCTTAGACCTTAATCGCCTTGACCAAAAAACACAAATAGTGAGTGAAATTGAATATATCTGCCATGAAAAGCAATGAACGATTCGTTTTAACATTTCGAGTTTCAATAAACAGCATGTGAGGCAGCAATAACTCGATTTTGAAACGGTTACTGATTTATCTCATTGTGTAACTCAAAATATCAATATGTATCCTTTTCGTTTTTCATGGTAGACCTACATATCGGATAGCTCATCAATAAATGTTTGTGTTTTCATAAAAAAGGCTTTCTTTTTTTCTTAGACTCTGTCACGCAATTCATGGTATATTTTTAAATCCATTTTCATAATTTATTTTGCGGAAACTGTTATGTCAGTGCAAGAAATAATAAACCGGGTTTTCAAAAGCGAGATTAGTCTTTTTTACTGCTAAAGTATTCTCTTATTACCTCTTGATGTAGCTAACCTACTATCAATCTATTATTTCATATATCATTCGAAAGCAAAGCATCTTTGTATATTCTAGCTTTTTCCTACGCATTTTCTACTATTGTCAAATTCCTACCTTCCTAATCTATTCTCTTATTGCGTTTTTTACTTACTGATTGATATTTTAAACTGATGTTATATTTTTTTCTCAAAATATAAAATACTGCTTTTTTAAAAAATGAAAAGACTTACTTTGAAATTATACTTTATTCTAACTCTCGTCGCATTACCATTTCTAAATATTGTGTTCTAACCAAACAAAAATATATTTCCTGATTAAAATATATAAGACAAGTTCTAGTATGTTCGACCCTAGATTTTTTTTAAGTGTCAAGGTTATCAAGAATGGGAATATAAGGATTCAGGCTTAAGGATAAGGAAAATCTTAGTTTTTAACATTATTTTATTTACCAAAAACTAGAATGATTAGGATATAATTAATATGTTATCGATAAAACTTCACTCAAACACAGTAAATAGCCAAAATAAGTAAGTTCTATAAGCAAAAAGTAACAAATGAGTTACATACTTCGTAGTAAAACTAAAATAAAAAGCTAGGAAATATTCTTACAAATAAGATAATATCTCAAAGTATAAAATGATAATTCTTTTCTTAGTAAAATGCATTTACTATATTATGTATGCAAGTCGTGATCGTAATAGTCAAATTTATGGTCATATTTTGGTTTGAAAAATATACAAAAATGTACATTAAAATATCTGATAGGATAATCGTGGAAACATGGATTCAAGGATAAGAATAATATTATGATGAAGGAGAGGGATTCGATATTACACAATTCAAACCCTTTCTCAGATTTCCGCGAAAACGACCTAATCTAAATGCGACGAGATTATTTCTATACAACTTCAACTTTCCTTCAATGAACACCTAAACATACATGATTTCATGATAACAAAAGTCTGATATTATTTTAAATAGTCATAAACAAAGTGATTTTTACTTATCCAAAGATTCTAAAATCTAAGTTCGCAAACAAATTAAATACTATTCCAGACAACAGGAACTAGAAGTTCTACTGATTGCAAATCGCAAATATACAAATATAAATGAATGTACCTAAGACATGACTTCACATTGCATATTCTAGAATTCTCCATTCCTTGAAAGCTTTTAAACATTTAGCTTCAAACGATGCAACATGAAGCTACAAAAAAAAACATCATTCTCGATCCGTCCGTAACCTAAGTAGGCCACAATCGATGCTATGTTGCGGTTCGACCGTCTAGCCTAGTTAAATTAGCCCCATTAAATCTACTTCACCGATCGAAAGACTGTCGCGTAGTCTGCTAGTGAAACGTATCTTTGGTTGTCGGATCTAGTACGGGTTGTACTTGCGTTCCTTCGAGGGTTTGGCAGGCGAGTCATCATCCTGACGGCGGTTGTTGAAGGATTTGTGATTTCTGTGTACGCCGGTGGTTTGGACCGGCGGCGAGGTGGAAGCGTTGGCTCCGCTGAGGAGGTCAGTGAGGCCGCCGAGAGCGGACAGAGAGCTGAGTGCGCCGAGAGCGCCGCTCTTGCTGAGCAGCTGAGCTAAGGGAATGGCGGAGGCGAGGGGGCTGGTAGATCCCGAGCCAGCACCAGTTCCGCCGGTCGCGCTCGCTGTAGCAGACCCCCCCTCCAGGTTCGCCTTCTGGAGCTCCACACTGCGGGGCGGGGGGATAGGTGTGAGGTCGCCGGGACCGGTTCGAAGCGGATGGAGGGGACGAGGCGTCGACCTGAGATAGCGTCAGCGGGTGGGACTAGGACTAGGACGCGGTTTAATACGCTCCGGCTGGTTTTCGACATTCCTTCTATAATTAGTGACCGGGATATTATTTTGCCGTCTGTTTTCGTTGACAATAATAAAAATAAATAATGACGGACAGCGCCTTCTAATACCAAACTAATCAAAGCTATGAAAACTAGATCAATGTTAAAAATTACAGTTATTATGAATAAGACCTTATGTTTAGGTATGTTGGTAGAGGTCGATCCGTAACTTATTATAAAATCTAAAGCAAGCTTATACGATTTTTTTATTTGACGAAGCTTTTTGCATAAAGAAGAGAGAGCGAGAGAGAGAGACAAATAATTACTCTGTAACTTAATAGTCCGTTTAGTTTCGCAATATTGTAGCATCTGCAAGATCTCAGGTCAGCCGACATTTACGACAAAATACCGACTTCGAAATGGTCCAACTGGCATAACGTAAATAAAAGGATATGCACAGGATATAAAACAAACAAGTATTCCAGGTTCTGGCAAGGTTAAAGGGCTTTCACGTGACTTTCGGAGTTGGGTTGTTTAGGTAGGATGATGGTTTTCCTACGAAGGTCACCAAAAATATAAAGATGTGTGAAACATTTTATCATTGTGTTCAATGTATGTTTTAGTCTGCCAAAGCAGATGCGTAGTTTGAATCAAACTTCTAGGTATGAAAGGAGACTTCTCAAATACTAAAGAAAATATTATTTTTTCTACCCAAAACTTTAAAGTCAAATTGGGTTGCATATTTTTTTAAAGACAATTGGCAACAGTATCTGAGAGATGTCCTGTGACACCCGTTATAAGCTTTGTCCCCAATCGTAAGCAGGCTTTTCACTTTTGCATTTTTTATCAAGCTAGTCCTCTTTATTTTTCTAAACTAGTTCTCAATTTTTATCGAAGACGTACAAATACGTATTTACAAAATTCATAAAGTCCATACCTATGCGAGAAACAGTTAAAATATATACTACAGTCAGCTACATTACAGAGCATACAATTATGGAAAGGATCCGTTCCCCGTTCAAACTTATCAATAAAAATAACTTCCAGCTTGGTAACAAACACTTCTAATGAATTGACTCTCAAGTGCAAGAAAGGAGCCCCCTTCAGGCGCACCTGAAATCCTTTCAGGTGCGCTTCAAAGAGACTATTGGGCACTGGTTTAAAAGATCTTGAGACACGACAAGAAGACGAAGTTTACCATAATTATATGGAAGAGACGGGTATTTATCGCGATTACCTTTATTATTTCTATGCATAACGATCGCGTTAATTAAAAAAAAAAATAGTATATCATGTCCACAAAATAAAGCCTGCTTACAAAAGGGTCAAAGATATAATCAAAGCTATGCACTCACCTCATATTGATGAGGTACTGGGCCAAAGCGACCGAGTCAGGGTTGCCAGTGATGGTGATAGTGCGGTCGGTGGAACCTCCCTCGCGTTCCTCGCAGTTCGATATCCGAATCATGGCTCCGGATATTTGACGGATCTCCGCGATCTTGGTGCCTCCCTGTTGGAGCATTGAATAAGTAAGTTTCGTAGCAGTTAAGGCCGCCCTTTGATCTCTTTAAGGGGGTACGATTTCCATACAAACTTAATTTACACAACTATGGGCGAATAAAGTATTAATGTACTCTGAAATAGCTGTAATAGGCTTTTACAGTGGTCCTTATTACCGGCCAGTTATATAAAGTTGGAGTGGTAGCCGTTGGTCTTGGCAGTCGGGGCTTCAGAAAAAGAACTAACAGACTTTTACGACTATTTTGAGACATATGTTTTAAGCTCATTCACGTATTCAATGCCGAGTACCCGTTAGAAAGAATGACAAAAAAAATACTTTTTAGGTTTTTTATTAATATTTCTGTTATCCTACAGTTTTCTCCAACTTTATATAACTGGCCGGCAATAAAAACCACTGTAAAATTCTATTACAGCTATTTTAGTGTACATTTATACTTTGTTTGCCCATAGTTGTGTAAATTCAGTTTGTATCGGAATCGAACAACCTTAATAGCGAAAATAAGATAAATAAATATGTCAGAGAAATCTTATAAAGAAGTCCAGCTAATAGGAGAAATCTGAAACCAAGGCTGTTAGATGTCGGACCTTTAAGGTCCGAAATTTAGCAGCACAGGCACTAACCCAATATCAAAAATATAAATTTGTTAAAAAAAGGGTGACAAGGTTTGTATGAAAGTCGCCGGGGATGCCCCTATAGTTGGGCAAGGATAAACCCAATTTTGGTTTTTAGCATTATATCAAAAGAAAACTAAATCAAATCAAAAGTTATTTATTTTGTGCCACAAGGATGTATTGATTATACGAGTGGTGGCGCCCATAACTCGTTTAGCCGATATTATTATCTCTCTCTACTCTCGGCAACAAATAGTATCTGTTTCTAATAACTGCATATATTTTAAAATAAAAAGCGCAGTGTGTTTTGAGACTGATAGAAAACGTACCTTGCCAATAATGCATCCGATCAGTTCATTGGGCACTGTCATCTCGTGCGATTGCTGATTAGTCGCTGCAGGCTGGTTGCGCGTCTGATTTGTCGAGCGTAGCTGAGAGCCCGCCAACGCCGCAAGAGCTGCTGAAATTTTATCCAAATTAATTAGTTTAAGGAATAATAATGTGTACTCGCGTTTTAAGCATTTAAGGGTACGAACAATCTGAGCCTATAGACGCCTACGAGCTCCGAAAGGCATGCACGCAATATTTCTAAATTGCTTTTTTGATAAAATCAATCAATAAGAAATGATTTATTCAGTTGTATCACAAAGATGACTTGAAACTTCATAAAGTGCAGTCTCTAGGGCATATCATAGAAGGAGGCCATCCTTTCTAGTTATTAGGTGTTTGTAGGTAGAAATTCCTTTGTAACCGAGCAGTTAGTGACCACCCTGGCTCTAAGTAACACATACCTACGTACATAATTTTTAAGTAGTGAACTTACTTGCAGCGCCCCACAGGGTAAATGTACTCGCCTAATATCTATTATAGATCTAAGCTATGTAAATAATGTGTGTTCATGTTGGCAATAAATAAATCTAAATCTAAGTTTTTCGATTTGATATTTACCTGCAGGGTTGATCCCAGTATTGTTACCCGCAGGTCCCAAGCCTCCAAGGCCCAACGCGGCAAGCCCCGCCAGCGGAGACTTCGCTAGACCACCCATCTTTATAAAAACAATTATAATTAGAACACCGGACTGACAATTTTCTAAATTTTCTTTTACTGCTCAACTTTGAAGGCAGGAATCGTGTTTTTTTTTAACGGAGTTACATGATCGGTATAGAAAGTTGCAATACTTTCAAGCGCTTTACGTGCCTTCAAAATAGTGCCATTCACAAACACAATTGATTCAAAGAATAGTTAATAGCTCCAGCTGCTTGTTTTCATCTTCTCTGGCAGAGCCGGGATGGGATCGCTGGGTAGGGTAACCTGGGTAGAAACTATAATATTTAGAAAGTAAACATTACAACATCAAGGAAATTGGCAAACACGCGCTATGTTCAATTCAGATGGGGTATACAACGCTACACTACAGAACCACTATCTGGATTAAACATACCAGCGGACCAAAAGGGTTTGCGAATTTCCTAATACTCAGGTAACAAAGTTCCACATTGTGAGTTGATTGGTGCTGCCCATGTAGGCACCGCAAAATATAAAAAATAGGCATATTTTACTGAACTCTATTACAACAAAACAATTTGTATGAACATTAAGCCATGCGCTCACATGGTTAATCATCAGTATTATTTTGGTGACAAAAAAGTGAACGTCGGAAAGGCAATTCAAAGGCGTAGGAGAGGTGCAAATACGGGATGTAGTTATCGAATCGCTGAAGAGTGCGAGAGCATATGAAGTACTCGAGGCTCTTATCTCGGCAATGCCAGAAAACAAACAGATAAAGCTTCAACTGTAAATGTGTTTTATCTACACATAGTCCATCTATTGTCATTTAAACATGGTACTAAATACGATTACAAATTAAACATTTCAATATTTAAAAATATTATATTGGATTCTACTGAATTCTAAGGGGATTACGTGCAAAAAAGAAACAACAATGGTCACCAAGCGAAGGGGTAGAGCATAAATAAATTAAGTTATCGAAGTCACATCACCGGGAATCTAAAGGGGCTATAGAAATACAAGGTTAATTCATTGCCGCTACGGGGTTCGACACCACACATTCAAACCAATTCGAGGGGAATACGGGGCAGCACCATTCACAGTATCACTCCGAGCACACAACCTCATAGAGAATTTTCATGATCCAAAAGATTAAGCTATCGTCAATATTGATATTTGCAATGGATATAGATCTAATAGATTTAGGTATTTTTTTATACAAAGAAGAAAGGTAATTGAAGTAGATCTACGAGGGCGGATATTATTCGACCAATACAGCGGAAATAACTACCAATTTCTTCCTATAAACAGAATGATTGGTTGATACAGTCAATGTTCGTGAATGTTTTAGCTATAATGTTCAAATATTAACTTCTTTTTCGTATGTATTTATAAATTTCTGAGTACATTCACCGATAGTAGTTAATTCCTTTGTCATCATTTCATAAATGTTTATCACTGGCTCTAACCATAGGTTTTCATCATACGAGTAAGACTTCTTTTAATTGAGATTTTTTACTTCTCGTTCTCACTCATCGTTGTGTGAAAAAGACAAAAATGCTAGTTTTCATAAATCTTTACTGCGCAGTTTTTTAGGTGGCGAATTTTATGTACAGAAATGCTGTAATGTGTTCATGTGAAGTTCCCAAATCAAAACTAGCCCACCAGTCAGCGGCCTAACGCAAAAACCAGTCCGCACACCAGTGTTGTATGATGTGAATCAGTGATGTCTCTTTTTATAAGTGTTATTACTTATGTAAACTTATTTATAATTGTTATTTCATCTATTCATGTATTGTATGTTGTGTGCTAATAAGCAAATCAATGATTGTCTATGTGAAAGTATCAACCAATAATTCGTAATCTGTATTGGTCTTATTAATAATCCTAGCGTAGCGTTGGACTAGTTGATCCGTGTTTTGTCTCTTGCATTGACATGCAATTGTCAACTCGAACACATGTGACAAAACACGATTTAACTACTCCAGCGTTGCGCCAGGTTTATTAATAACACCCTAAGGGTATATTATAAGGGCTCTATGAGGCGGGTGTCGAGCGTACGACTCACAATGTGGTGGTCATGTAGCGCCGGCTGGAGCAGATGATGCGGGGGCAAAGCGCCGACTAGCGGCGGCTTCATTTCCAGCAGGGGAAACATGGGCGCGCACACCGCCTGCCAATGCGGCCCCAGCCTTACTTTACTTTACTCCTCTTTTGACATTTATTCATATTTCACGGGCATCTTTTTTGTTGTTGTTTTAGGATAGAACGCGTACTGTACTTGAGTCGAAGTTTCGTTCCCACATTTCGTCTACCAAATGTTGTTTTTGTGAGCTGATGTCTCTCTCTTTTGTTAGGAAAATTGATGAGACAACAGCTCGTTTCGAACGTTTCTACGTAACGTATTTTTGCGGTCTCATCTTTTCTACATACAATAGAGAGAGCGAGACAAATAGACGAACCGGTAAATGAAGTAGGACTTGCCCTTCTGTTCGCTAGAATAGCGGTTACCGTAACCTATGGACGCCTTTGTGGTAGATGCGGATTAAGTCACAGTTTATGCGTCTCTAGTCTCTATCATGATCTACACCATTGGTTCCCAACGTGGTCCACGTGGACCCCTAGGGGTCGGCGGGGGTCTACGATGGCGTGACAAAAAATGGGGGTCCACAATTCGTGAGCGGGTCCATTTTTTCTGGTTTCGATAGTGAAGAACAAATATTGGCTTGACTTCACCTATCAATGTAGACTTCGCCTATCCTATCAAGTAATATTATAGGAAGCTTAACGACTGTTACTTGTAAAAACTTTTTTCTAAAACTGTTTATTCGTTGTTAGAACTCAGTCGAAACGCAAATGTCCTTTAGATCTAATCTGTATATTTTTTGTCGACTGGGAATATAGTAAAAATGTAGCTGTAGGGCAGGAATCCTCCGGAACTAGCAAGATTTTGAAAGTGGTCTATGAGAACAAAAAGTTGGGAGTCTTTGATCTACATCTTTGAGCCTATCATCTAAGCTTATTCAACACCTGTGTGATGTTTGCTCAGTGACTCGGTGGAATCTATACTCAAACTATAGCCTTAGCTACATCCTAGACACTATTATCTATACTTCACTATCATCATGGTTCCACATAATACAAGGAAACTTTAACGTCTAAAAATCAAGCCTATTTTTACACATTTATTTTTTACTTTCTGTGTATCTGATAGTAAAAAATCGTGTTGCAAAATGTGAAAAGTTACTATTTTGTGAAATGTTACATTGAAACAGTATTGAAAAAGTGGTGTTGCAAGTATGATAGTAAATACCCGTGAAATATCAATAAACATGGTCTAAACGCGAATTTTACAACAATCCTTCTTTTATGGGACACAAGGGCGGATCCAGTGATGGCTGTGAAAGTTATGTATTTTCAGTTATTTTAAGGA